>CANTUV010000011.1:50862500-52112500 GCA_947685225.1 Garcia nutans | reverse complement strand
CTGAGCTCTTATGTTCACCATGAATTTATCCAAATCATATTGGGGAGATGCAACTCTAACAGTAACTTGCCTTATCAGTAGGATATCTCTTAGAACTCTTAACTTCAAGAGTCCTTTAAAAGATTTGCTAGGGCAAAATTCTTACATTGATCCTCCAAAGGTATTTGGGTGTGTTTGTTTTGTTCATGCTAGGAATGTTGAGAAATTAGAACCTAGGGCTCTTGAATGTATATTTGTTGGCTATTCTCCTATTCAGAAGAGATATAAGTGTTAATCTAGGAAATATTTTGTTATTATGGATGTTACTTTTAGAGAATTTGAGCCCTACTTCAGTTTATCCCAATCTAATCTTCAGGGGGAGAATGAGAAAGAAGAAGAAAATCCCATTTTCACAGCCTTTAATAATCCTATTCTGGAAGATAATTTCATTCAAGAGGAGAGTCCTGTTCAGGGGGAGAATTTGATTCAAAATGAGAATGTTGGGCGTTTGGATAAACCGAATTAAAGGAGATGTTCAAGGAGAAATAAAGTAGAGGATGACATCATGCAGTCTATACCACGTCAAGAATCACTCCCACAGTCTAAAAACTCTTTAGATCCCTCTGGTGAGTCTTCTAAACCTTCTAATTCAGTTAATAATTTAGATAAACCCATTGCTTATAGAAAAAGAGTTAGGTCGTATACTTAACATCCTATATCTAATTTTGTTTCATATAACTCAATTGTCTTCCTCCTATAGAGTCTTTGTCTTGTCTGTTTCTTCTGTATCTATTTCACAGGATTGGAGAGAGGCTTTTTATAATTTCAAATGGAAGGAAGCAATTGTTGAAGAAATGAAAGCCCTTGCAAAGAATGAAATTTAGGAACTTGTCTCTTTTCCATCTGGAAAGAAATTGGTTGGCTGTAAGTGGGTATTTACTATAAAACATAAAGCTGATAGTTCAATTGAAAGATATAAAGCTAGACTTGTGGCTAAGAAATTCACTCAGGCTTATGGAGTGGACTATCAGGAGACATTTGCTCCAGTTGCTAAAATGAATACCATCAGAATACTGTTGACTTGTGCAGCTAATCTGGATTGGGACATACAACAATTTGTTGTAAAAAATGTTTTCCTTCATGGAGATTTAGAGGAAGAAGTGTACATGGAAATTCCTCTAGGTTTTAAAAGTAAAGAGACACAAGGGAAGGTGTGCAGACTAAAGAAGGCTCTGTATGGGTTAAAACAATCTCCTAAAGCATGGTTTGATAGATTCAGTAAAGCCATGGTCTCCTTTAGATATCAACAGAGTAATGCTGATCACACTTTATTCATTAAGCACTCTAAGGGGAAGATTACTCTACTGATTGTTTACGTTGATGATATTGTGGTATTGTGGTAACTGGAGATGATAGAAAAGAAGTAGCTTGACTGAGGAAGCTCCTGGCTTAGGAATTTGAGATCAAGAATATGGGAAAATTGCAATATTTCTTGGGAATTGAAGTGGCTATATCAAAAAGGGGAATCTTCATCTCACAAAGAAAATATATCCTGGATCTTCTTCAAGAAATAGGTATGCTAGGTTGTAAGCCAGTAGATTCTCCTGTTGAAAGTAATCTTACTAAGCTACAAGCAGGAATAGGGACTTCAGTTGAGTTGGGAAATATCAAAGATTGATAGAGAGATTAATTTACTTATCATACACTAGACCAGACGTAGCATATGCAGTTAGTGTAGTCAGTCAATATATGCATGATCCTCGTGAGCTTCTAGATTCTACGATATTTTAAGTTTGCTCTTGAAATAGGTCTCTTTTTCTTTATGCATGGTCACCTTCGAATTGAAGCCTTCATTGATGCAGATTGGGTTGGATCTCTTGATGATAGGAGATCAATATCCAGCTACCGTACAATTGTGGGTGGAAACTTAGTTACTTGGAGGAATAAAAAGCAGAGCGTAGTTTCTCGATCAAGCGCAGAAACAGAGTACAGAGTTATGGCATAAGGTGTTTTTGAACTACTATGACTGCAAAAGTTACTAAAGGAACTAAAATTGTTTAGTGAAGACAAGTTTTTCTTGTTTTGTGACAATAAGATTGTTATCAACATAGCTCATAATCCTGTTCAACATGACCGCACAAAACAAATTGAAATAGATCGATACTTCATTAAAGAAAAATTAATTAATGGTTCTCTAAGCTTATTTCATGTGTCATCAGAGAAATAACTGGCTAATGTGTTTACCAAAGGACACATCAAAAGAAACTTTCACATGTTAATTTTCAAGTTGGGTATGTGTGATATTTTTGCACCAACTTAAAGGGGGAGTGTTAGCAAATTGTATTTAGCAGTTAGTAGACAAATAATTCAATGAAGAATTTGATAGTAGTTAGTAATTTCATTTATTGATTGGTAGGCTATAATCTGTATAAATAGGTTTGTATATGATATGCTGAATCAATGAAGAATTAGAAAGTTTTTTCTCTTCTTACATTAACATCAACATTTGGCAAACTTATATTTTTAGCCTAGAATCAAAGAGGAGTCTATAAACTTTGATCCTAAAATTGACTTGTAAATCATTAGATGTTGCAAACTATTAAATATAATCATATAAAATTATATGTACATGTTTACATAAAAGTTATATGTAGGCTTCTTAATACAATGTTAAAAAGAAGATTCAAATTACTTGTATTTAAAAAAAATAATATTCACCAATGAGCTTTCACCGGTGGTATTAAAATTCTTTCTAGGGCTATGAGGTTACAAGGTCAAAACTCTTTTGAAGTCTAATTAATAAATAAAAAAGAAAATTGCTTTTTGTATGATGCTAAATTAAGATTCAATTTACTTTTTTTTTAAAAAAAAAATAATATTTACCATACGAGCTTTCACATAGTGGTATTAAAGCTATGAGGTTACAGAGTTGAAACGTAGTTGGAAGTCTAATTAGCAAATAAAAGAGAAAAATCAATATGTCCTTCGATAAGGCATTTTTGAAAGAACAACTAAATAACATACATTTGCTGTTACACGATCTTAGCTTGATTTTACTTGAATCTGATTTTGCTTACATTTTGAATGATTGACATGTTTATAACTCATACAGTCAAAACTTGTAAGAGTCAAGCATTTTTAACAACCACCACGACTGACAATTGTTTTTCTTTACAGTCAACCAAAATGATGGAAAGTTTCATGAAGCTGGCAAAGAAAAATACTGATAAGAATTTAGAAAGTTGTGGCGTCCTAGCTGGTTCTCTTGTAAGTGTTGCCAACTTAAATTCACAATTCGCATGCCAAATAAATAACTTAAAAATTACAATGCTGATGGTTTAATTAATCTCCAATTTGTAGAAAAACAGAAAGTTCTGTGTTACGGCTCTTATTATGCCGAAGCAGGAATCTACATCGGATTCGGTATGGCAGTTTCTCTTGTACATTGATGATGGGTTTTTCACTTTTTTTGTTGTTTACATTTCTGTGATGGTCATTAAATGTACACTTTCTACTCAGTGTCAGGCCACAAATGAAGAGGAAATATTTGAAGTGCAGGATAAGCGATCTCTATTTCCCCTAGGGTGGATTCATGTGAGTACTTTTATCTATAATCAATAATAACCTTGGCCAATGATGTTATATTGTGAATTGAAGTTGTAAAAGATTATTTAAATGAATATATGTCCTATAGTATGATTATAATGTCGTATAGTAGGAATATAGGGGGGAAAATCACTCCTAGTGATAACAAGAATTTCATTTATTGAGTTGGCTACTCGTGTGCTATAGTTAGAGGAAATATTCCAATAATTTCTTAATATTTATTGGCAGCAAGAACGACACTGATCAAAGATACTTGTGAGATCCTGGTCCTGATCTAATTTAGTTAGATGAGAAGTCTTTGCATGATTTATTATACAATGAGGTTGATTTTGCAATCAGTGAAGATCTTTCGGGATTCATTTCAATAAGTGAGAATTTGAAATGAAAGGTTATTTAAGTCTGACATTATGTTGTGGTTTTATTATTTATGGTAGAAAGCGATTTATTTTGCTCTAATTGCATCTATTTTAGAGTTTAATCTTCTAATGTTAGAAGGTCTCTTTGATTTATTTATATTGGTTGATTTTGGTTTTTCTTCTGACTGATTAGTTTCACCCCATGTTGTAAATTGCAGACACATCCTACACAGTCTTGTTTCATGTCAACAATTGATCTTCACACACATTATTCTTATCAGGTGATTTGCTGTTCCTATTATTTTAAAAGTTCATGCTCATTGTGGTGAAAGTAATATTACTTCATGTTTTTGGTATTTAATTCAAATGGTTGATTTAGGATAATAGGTTAACATCAGAAAAGCTATGTTTTGTGTTAGTCTAAAGAAAGTGCTCACCTTATGTCTAAATATGCTAGTGGACAACCAGGGCTTGTAAAGGAATAGGTTAAATAAACAAAAATCAAACTAGAAAGCGACTGAATAGTGAATTGCACCACAAACTTTTTTGGATGTCACACTTCCAAGGTCCTACAGCTGTATCACACTTGAAGGAGTTGCACCACATAACTTAAAATTGCATAGCTGCTGAATGTTTTTTAATCAATAGCAGAACTAAATGAAAACCATTGCAATCCCGGTATCTATAGTCCCAAATCTAAACTTTTTATAGCATTTGGTTAGGTTGGACTAGACAAGACAGAACATGCCAAGACAAATGTGCTTGTGTTATGTTAGGACAAGCTTGTTCCAACATTGACCACTTTTGTTGTCCCGACAGTAAATTCTTGTCATTTTATATGCAAAATATTTGAAAATAATACATTAATGATTAATATAAATAAAATTTTAAAATACATATTAAACATTTAAATAACATATTAGATATTATTTTTACTAAAATGTATAAATTAAAGGTTATCTTAAAGTACTAAGTAAAATAAAGAGTATTACAGTTATTTTAATTTATTATTTTGAGTTTTGACTGACTTGTCCAGCATATTAGTATTACATGACAACAAACATTAGACTTTGTTCAAAAACAAAAACAAAAATAATGGCATATCCAATCCAATCCTATCTAGTCATGCAGCCTAAAACAACTCCTAGGATTTTGACTTCAAAATTAGTTCATCTAGTTCATGTCCTGTTAAGTTTTTTGACTACAAAATAAACTAGAATGCGTTTGGATGCATGGATTTGGATTTGAGATTTAGATTTCAAATCTCATACTTCAAATTTATAATTTGAAATCTACAGATTTATGAATTTGTTGTTTCGGAAGTGTACGGAATTTGAAATTTAGATTTTAAATTTGAAAAGAAAGGAGAGATTAAGTATTTGAGTATGAAGTTTTTGTGCTGTTAGATTTCACTAGGTATTTGAATCAAATCTAATTTCACTGAATTTTAATGACCCAAACAAGAGATTTGACTTAAATCCAAATCCATGGTTCCTTATCATCCGAACGGACCTTAAAAGGATTTTGGCATGATGTTACAGGAAATGACTTCGTCGCAACATGTAAGCTAAGAAGGCTAATATGCTTTGCTCACTTCTATTATTGTTAACGTAGATGACTATTTTTTCTGCAGATTATGTTGCCAGAAGCTGTTGCCATTGTCATGGCACCAAAGGATGCTGCAAGGTAACTATTTGTGTAACCCCCTTTTTTTTCCTGCCTTGCACGTCAAACTTGATCATATGGAATCCCTCCTTTATGCAGGAAGCATGGGATTTTTCGGTTGACAACACCTGGTGGCATGTCAATCATAAGACAGTGCCAGCAACGCGGATTTCATCCACATAATCAACCTCCAGATGGTGGGCCGATTTACAACACCTGTACAGATGTCTATATGAATCCCAACCTAAAGTTTGATGTTATTGACCTACGATGATCTTATTTGTGTCATTAACAATCTACGATATGTTTTGGCAATGCAATTGTTCATAGACCATCCATTTCTGGTAAGCGGCTTTTTACCCTTATGATTGTTTCTAACTGTGAAATTTAGTCTTTGTAAAGAAGGGAATATATATTATAAGTGTGTGTATACTGGTATAACTCAGTCCGGACAAATATACATTCATATTTTTCTGACAATGACCAAGCCCACTTAAGGGTTTATCACCATCTTAAATATGGCAGTCTTTTTTTTTTTATATGCATACATGCATAAGAATTCCAGCACGGATACTGAATTAATACCTTGGGCGGGCATAAACACCTTGGTTACGCATACACTTCCGCTCAGATGCATTCAAGAGACGCAATGAGGGTGAAATGAAGAAGGTACTTTTCTTGAGGATGAAAGCAGTTAAGCAAACATGGAGAAATCTTGGAAAATTATGGAGTGATGCCAAAGCAAAATCTTTGATTCCAAAGAGCGAAAGCAAAAGGTAAGAATATGAAGGGTGAAATCATCTTTGGTGGGTGGGTGGATGCTTTAGGAATTGGTTTATTTTTCCTTTATCATACATGCGTCTTTTGAATTACCAATTCAGTCTATGAAAAGCTGTCCCCTACTTTGATTTCCAAAAGAAGACTTGGAAAATACTTCACTCCTTTTGCCATGGTAATTAGCAAAGCTTAGTCAAGAAAACAACCCTCACGCCTAACGAGTGTCGTGTTTGTCTCATAACTGCTTTTTCAAGCTTAAGGCAACTTGCTATCCTCTCATGCTTCATCTGTGGGGTAAAGCATCTTGAAATGTGCACTAGCACTAGTACGTGTTGAAATGGAACTGGCTGCTATTATTTGGGCTAATTGGACATGAAATTTTGGAATTCACTCATTTTTCTTATAGTGTTCTCAAAATATTTTTAACACGGTTAATTCTCGTACTTTTCAGCAACTGTTTTCATCATTAGATTGTTTCAGGTTGACATCAGAGATTGTTGCAGGGATTCACCATTTTGATTAATTCAAGGCTTACATATAAATTTTACAAAGACGAAGTCGACAATCACGAAAACACCAATTAGTAATTCATGGGGTGATGTGAAGAGATAAAATCTCTGTTGTGAATCTCTGATTTGATTGGACCGACCAAAGATTCTTAAATATCTAGCATTTAGTGGTCATTGCTTACTAGAAGAATGCCGACCGAGACCTACTCCAAGGGCAGGTGATATATGTAGGTCCCATCGTCGAAACAAGAATGGAAAGTTGCTAGCAACCATGTATCAAAGACTGGGCTGGCTATTATAGAGTTCACAAATCTATAAAACCGTTTCAATTAAACTAAATTAAATTGAATTATAAAAAAATTTAAATATTATTTAAGAATTTTAAAAAATATGTTAATAAATGAAAGAATTAAATAATTAATTTATTTTATTTTAAATTTAAGTGCAATATAAATAAATACAGTATATGAAAATTCTAAAATTGACAAATATTTAAATTCTATAAATAGAATCAAATTTAGTAAATTTATATATCTATTTTTTTCCCAATAAAAGCGAAATATCATTAGATAGAAGAAAGTACAACAAATTCAAAGGGAGATTCATGAAAACCTCCTAGAGACAAAAGAACAGAGGGTGGTCAAACTGTGTCGACGGCGCCATGACCATTTATCTTACAACAGAAACTCAAATCTATTATTTTACAATAGAAGCAATACAAATAAGTAAACATATAAATATAAATATTCAGGAAAGTATTAATAAAGCAAGCGTCACTGAACTTGCAAAAAATAACAATTAGCGCCAAAGGGGAATCAACAGAACAAGCAAGAATCTCTTCAAAAATACTAGTACTGTGCATCGATAGTTTGAGATAGTCACACTGATAGACAATGATATTGTGTGATGCAGTAGGCAAATAAGACTTGAAAATGCGATTAATGCTCCATCATAGCTAGGAGAGACCGAAGTCTGTTTTGGGAAAGATATTAAGAGGAGCATCCAAACATAAAATATCTCTGTCGAGATAGTAAATGGACTTCAATTGAAATAGGATGTACATTCTTGGACGAGTGAACAAAAAATCAAAGAAATGAAATTAACTGCTACTGGGTCCAGCTTGTCATTATTGAAGGGTAATAGCCCTCTGTCAACATCAGAATTTAGAATATAATCCCTATTTTAATACTGAATAGGGCTTGATATTGGGAGTTTAGAATACTGAATAGGAGTGAGGAAAATCAACATAAACTGTGATAGAGAATCTGTTAGGTGTGCGTATCTGACAAAAATGGAATGGATGTATATATGGTAGGCTCGGGATTAGCGAATAGGAATGGTTGTCATATTCATCCTTACAGTTACAAGTGGACCCCATTCACCACGCCATACGGTTTCTTCATCACCTGGTCCTGTCCAGTTTTTTTTTTTTTGAGCAATTTTTTTTTTTAGCTTTAAAGCTAAGTGGAGAATTTTTGTTTCATTTGCCATATTTTTAATGTGAAGGCTTAATTAAAAATGTTCAGTTTATGGTGTTCCTTCCATTTCCTATTCCAAATGTTCACCGGTTGGAAACGGCTAATAACGATTTCTTTAAATAGTTAGTTGAAGATTCAATGTTTGATAGCTTGTCATATTTTAAAAAAAAAATAATTATGAATCTTTTGGCATTGATAAGGTTGCACTTTGGAAGGTTTTGTTTTTATTTAAAATAAAAAATAACACGCATTCAATAATATTATTAAATTTTATATTTTTTAATTAAATAAAAACTATTTTCATATTAAATACGCAATTCATAAAATAATATTTTGAGGATTTTGATTTTACAAAAATATTTTATATTAATAATTTTTTAATATAAGATATTTTAAATTAATAAAATTATTTTTTATTGTAAAAGTTATTTTTTAATTTTTTTAAATTATTTTTTATTTTTAATAATTATGATATAGTTTTTAAAAATATTAAATAGATCTTTAAAAATATGAAGCAAAAATTGAAAAATAATTTTTCGTTTTAAAAAAGTAAAAATAAAAAATTTTACAACCTAAACGGACATAACATAAATAAATTACTACTATTTTTTTTCTCTCCCATTCATAAAAAAATGCAAATAATTGATCATTAATTTAAGTAAGACATGATCTTCAAGTGCAACTATTTTAAGTAATGGTGGACATTAATTATAATTAATTGAATCAAAATATAGCTAAGCCCTTTCTAGGATATTATTGTTCGCCGAATTAATTAATTTTAGGTTACAGTCAGTTTAATTAATTGATCAAATTAAATCGATTAATTTACGTATTTAATTAAATTGCATTTTAAATTAATTAATATAAATTTTTATTATATTTATATTTAATATTTTTATTAAAAATATATAATATAATATAATATAAATTTATATTTTTAATAAAAATAATTAATTTTTTTAGCTCTTTAGAATAGGAGCCAGCAAGGAATGATTTGAAAAATAAATTTTCAGTTAACAGTTAAACGACTTATCAGAATTAACCGTTAAATGAATTATTTAATTAAATATATGGCATCATATTAAGATGCGTTAACCAAATAAAATTATTCGGTCGATTTGCTGGATACTCAATTAGTTAACCGATTAACATCCATATGATACCAAATTAAAATGTTTGGTCTGTTATCTAAATACTCGGTCAGCTAATTGATTAACGTCCATCCCAGTAAAGCGTACTCCTAAATAAAACTAAAATATGCTTATAAATAAAATTTTGAAACTTATTTAGGGCATTTTTTTCAATTCATAGGCCGATATAAGAATCCAACAATGAGAGCTAAATCTTAGTGAAGAAAGACTGCAATTTAGTGCTTTTTTTTTTGCGTAATTTAATTAATTTAGTTATAATAACATCTCCTGAACATTTCAATTTCATTAATCTGTCGCATTTTCAAAATTAATCCCATGAAAATTTTGTGTTTCATAACATTTCCACATCATATTCTTATTCTTATTACAAAAAATATTACATGGTCAACAGGACGGATCTTAAACCAGTTATATATATATTACTTTAAACAGTTTAAGTATATTTTCATGTTAATTTATATAATAATTAAAATTAAATTTCTTTCTTAAAAGAAATTATACATATATAGACAAGGGCGAACGTAGAAATAAATATTAAGGGGGAGCCGAAAATAATCAATATCCAAATCTTTTGGGAATCACCACCTTGACTTGATACATATATCTTAATAAATGAAGATTTTGCAAATAGCTTAATTTTTTATTAAGAGTCTGCAAAAAAAAAAAATTTACAAATTTCTCGTTTGTAAATTAAAAAATTAATTATTATTATTTTTTCTTGATAAAAATAATTAGATATGTTTTAATTTCTTAATTACTCAAATCTTTTCTAGATATCCATAAACGTAACTAGCCTAGTCATTAGTTGTTATAAACATAATATTACTCTTTGTCTGATAACTATCAATATAAATTCAGATAAAAAAATATTATTATCCTGATAAATTAAAATAAGACAATTTCAATTTTAGTCATACAACATCAAATTAACTAGTTAAAACATAGCTAAAAAAGTTATTTTATAGAATGTTTATAATAATTGATATAAAATAGATAATTTATCTAGTGTTAAAAAAAGTTACTGATTTCAGTATTATTAAACTATTGCAATTGCTAAAAAAACATTATTATTGAAATTAGGTATAAAAATTATGTTTTATATCTACAATTTTAAGAAAATTTATGAACTTGAAGAGTTAAAGAATAAAAAAAATTAAAATAATAAAAGTATCTTTTTAGAGTTAGCTATTGATATTATGTACAAAATAAAATTATTTTTTTATTGCAAAGAGCACATTTTGTTACCACGTGACTGGAATAAACATTTAATTTTAATATTATATGACATTATTTCGTGTAATGATTTATTTAGTTATTTATTATATATATATATATATAAAATTTTAACATTATAGATGATAAATAATCATAACATATTTACGCTCATAACATATTTAAACTTAAGACATATTGTAATATATTTTAATAAAAACACAATATAATTAATTTAACTGAAATTTAATATGTGAATTTAATTAATTTAATTTTATAATTATTTATTCTACTAATATTTAATTTTAATTTATTCAACTAATAAAAATTATTCACTGATCTAATGGATTACAAACCTTATATTTTAATCACACAAACTGTGCATACAAAAAATTATATAACTCAATCATTAATGCACAATGCAGTTGTCAGAATGTATATTATTCTCATTTAGATTTCGAATTAGAGTGTCATTCTCCCAACATATAAATAATAAAAAAATTGTGCAAGTAAGAAAACATCTAAAGTTGAATATGTGGGCGCATTCAAATTGAAATAATTCTCAAATGTATATTTCTCCTTTTCTTATGAAAATTTTAACTTGGATATGGATAATTTATACTTAATTTTTCACTAACAATACAAAATAAATTAAAAGAAAAATTATTGAATAGAGCATGCGCAATACTATCTATTATTCATCGCATAATAAGACCCACCTTAAAATAAATAAAAAGAAGCACATTCCGATATATTTTGTTGATTAATTTTACTAAATTGAATTTGTTAATTATATGAAAACTTATGTCTATATATTATTCTTCTAATTAGAGTAAAAAAAATTACTAATAATCGAATTAATATGCATCTTTGTTCCACATAACATTCTTTATCATTTAATTAGAATATGGATTAATTTAACAATGATCATGTAAAAGTTCAGAGATTATAATAAATTAAAAAACAAGCAGAAATAATTAAATTCTTCATGATTAGTAAAATTTTAGCTCATTTTATAATCATGGCAAATGAGAAACATGCACTTTTTTTTAACTGAATGAAGAGAAACATGTACTTAATTATCTATATATTAATTAGATTTACTAACTAAATTAGTTAGTTGATGGGATCGATGTGATACTTTCAATCATTCATAATTCGTTTATGTTGAGCTTATTATTCTCTTCACTTATTTAATGCTTAACAGAAATGTGACTTGCAAGGAAGTAAAACTAGTAGTATGTCACAAAGGGAAACTTCAACAAATAACTTTTAAAAAAATTAATTGCATTTATTTATTTTTAAATATAATTCCATTAATTAGACTATATGTGAAAATTAAGATTATTAATTTAAAACCATGAAAAATATTAAAATGTAATATGATTAATTCAATAAACTATGTCCAATCACTAATTATGTAAAAATTTTAAAAGGGACCTATTTATATTTTTGTTTGAGCCAAATTCAGAGTTAATTTGACATAGTTTATTGTTAATTTAAACTAATTTGATTGAAATTTTATTTTATCCAATGCAGTCGGATTAGTTTACTATGTTTGAAGTTAAAAAGGAGGGTTAAGTTGCAAATGTTTCCAACTCAACCCAAAACCAAATCTAAGTTTAGGATATGTAATTTAAAGAAATAATAGTTTATTATAAGCTCTCACTATCATTCAATTAGTTGTACAAAAATAATTGGTATCCAAAATCTAAAATTATTGTCCCATTAAAGCTATGCTATGAAGCATTTTCCAAACCATAATTTTTCTTTCCAATAGCTACGTTGATTATGGTTCAAGGCAAAGACTAATTAAATACTTGGTAGAAAAATTGCAATTGCAATACCCATTTTAATATTGATACTGATCATCGATCAACTAAATAAAATAAATAATTTAGAATAAATTAATTTTAAAAATAAATATTTTGTTTTTTATAATGATAATATGATATTAATGAAATAAATCACTTTTAAAATTATATATGGATATTAAAATCATTTAAATCCTTTTCTCTTAAAATTATTTTATAAAATAAAGATTTTTTTTTTCTTGTTAGAAATTAAATGCACCAAGTTATTGACTTCTTCTTTACCTTATAACAAAGCATGAATAAGATTTTTCTTGTTAATTACAGGTCAAAACATTATATCATATATTAATATTGGATTACTTTTAAAATTTCATATATAGCATAATTTAATAATAACTATTGACTCATTGATGTGAATGTTAATGTCCTAACTTCTTAGGGGTGAAGTCAGACTTTTTAATGAAGGAGGAAAAAATAAAAATACCATATACATGTTAAAAATAATATAAATTTAAAGAAGAATAATTAAATATTTTAAAATTTTTAATAATATATATGCATATATATATAATTTAAAAAAAAAGGAGGTAACTGCCCCCTTCTAATGTATGTAGCCTCACCCCAATAACTCCTAATGCTGTTTGTTCAATTTGTATTTTAACAATTCAAAAATACAATTTGATTTATATAATAAAATTTGTTCTATTTATGATTATTCATTTTGATTTATAAAATCCTGTATATAAAGAAAAATTTAATTTTATATAACACTTTCATTGTGAAAATTATATGCATATGAAAAAGATATTGATGTTTTTATTATTAAAATATAAAAATATTCATAATAAAATTTATATAAATTAATGCTCGTCTTTGTAATAAAAAATTTTAATTTATTTTCATTAATAACAAAATTAAAAAAAACTCCGCCTGCGAGTATCGTAGCCGGTCCCAAGCCCGGATAAAGGAGGAGGGTTGCGGTAGGTTGGCGGCCAGTGTAAAAATTTTGCCAAACTTTTTATGGATTCTCAAAGCTATCATTATATCGTTGGGACGTGCTCACCTAGGCACGCGCTACATTGGCACCCCGGTGTAGTGTTAAATGAGCAAGGGGTTCCATCACATCGACGCCTGGGTGTGGTGGAGTATGAGCAAAGGTTCCCATGCCATGGACGGGTATGGGTAAAGAAGTTAGTCCCGCCATATCAGCGCCCGGATGTGGTATCAGATAGGAAAGGGCTACCGCATTATGGACGAATGCGGCTAAAGAAGCAAGTCCAAGGGAGCCGATTAAGATTAGGTAGTTGGAATATTGGCACTCTGACTGGGAAGTCTATAGAGCTTGTGGATACTTTGAAAAGAAGGAAGGTTAGTATTGCTTGTTTGCAGGAAACCAGGTGGAAGGGAAATAAAGCAAAAGAGATTGGTAACTCAGGATATAAGCTGTGGTATTGTGGCTTGGATAACAATAGGAATGGTGTGAGCATTATTATTGAGCCTACGCTTAAAGACAAGGTGGTGGAAGTGAAGAGAAAGGGAGACATGATTATCTCTTTGAGGCTTGTTTTGGGAGATGAAACAATTAATGTTATTAGTGCTTATGCTCCCCAAGTAGGTTTGGACGGAGCATCCAAGGTTCAGTTCTGGGAAGATATGGATGATATCATGCAAGGTATTCCGGATAATCAGCAAATCTTCATTGGTGGGGACCTTAACGGGCATGTTGGCAAGGACAGTAATGGTTATGACAGGGTCCATGGGGGTTATGGTTTTGGCAACAGGAATGAGAAGGGAAAGAACATTTTGGATTTTGCGGTGGCTTATGATCTAGTGCTGGCAAATACCTGCTTTGAAAAGAGGGGGTCACACTTGATTACCTTTAAGAGTGGACGAACCCAAAGTCAAATAGACTTCATACTTACTCGAAGACGGGACAAAAGTAAGTGTAAGGATTGCAAGGTCATTCCGGGTGAAGCATTGACGGCACAACATCGTATTGTAGTTTTAGATGTTAAGAATAAAAGTAGCTGGAGGAATGATAAGAAAGTATTGGAACCAAGGATAAGATGGTGGAAATTGAAAGACCTAGCTCAAGGCACCTTTAAGGAGGAGTTACTAAAGGAAGACATTTGGAACATTGAGGCTAGTGCAGAGGACTTGTGGACAAAAATGGAAGATGGCATTAAGAAAGCAGGTAGTAAATTGCTTGGGATCTCTAAAGGGGCAGAGTCTCGACCGCACGATGCATGGTGGTGGGATGAGGAGGTTCAAAAGGCTATTAAGGCTAAGAGGGAATGGTATAAAAAGTTACCGAATGCAGTTAATAGCGAGGCCTTTGAGGAATATAAGAGGGCTAAGAAAGAGGCAAAGAAGGCTGTTAGTGTAGCTTGTGGCAGAGCCTTAGAAGGGATTTATCAAAAGTTAGGTACTAAAGAGGGAGAAATGGGCATTTATAAGATTGCAAGGATGAGAGAAAGGAAAAGCAGAGATTTAAGCCAAGTCAAATGTATAAAGGACGAAGATCAACGGGTGTTGACAGGAGATGTTGAGATTAAGGAGAGGTGGAAGGCTTATTTTGAGCAGTTATTCAACCCTGAACATGAACAAGATTTTCAAGGTCTTCATGCAACAAATAGTTATATCAGCTGGTCTAGGAGGATCTTGCATAGTGAAGTAAGAGAAGCCTTGAAGTATATGAAAGTTGGTAAAGCTTGTGGCCCGGATGGTATTCCTATAGAGGTTTGGAAGAACCTTGGAGAGGTAGGAGTTGCCTGGTTAACTAAACTCTTTAATGCTATTGTGAAAGGACGTAAGATGCCGAATGCCTGGAGGAAGAGTATCATGGTACCCATATATAAAAATAAGGGAGACATTCAATGCTGTACAAATTATCGGGGTATCAAACTTATGAGTCATACTATGAAATTATGAGAAAGGATTATTGAACACAGATTGAGGAAGTTTACAAGAATTTCAGAGAATCAGTTTGGGTTTATGCCAGGGAGATCTACCATGGAGGCTATTTCTCTTCTAAGAAGACTAATGGAATTGTATCAAGAGAAGAAGAAAGATCTCCACATGGTATTTATTGACTTAGAGAAAGCCTATGATAGAGTACCAAGAGAAGTGTTATGGTGGGTTTTAAAGAGGAAAGGAGTCAGCGGCAAATATATCAACATCATCAAGGACATGTATGAGAATGCATCCACTAGTGTGAAAACACCTGGTGGAGACACTGAGGCTTTCCCCATTACTACCGGATTGCATCAAGGTTCGGCCATTAGTCCATATTTATTTACCCTGGTTATGGACGAGCTAACCAGAAGCATACAAGACGATGTTCCTTGGTGTATGTTGTTTGCTGATGACATTATTTTAATTGATGAGACTAGTGCTGGTGTAAACCGTAAGTTGGAAGTGTGGAGAAAAGCCCTCGAGGACAAGGGTTTTAAGTTAAGTAGGAGTAAAACGGAATATATGCACTGTGAGTTCAGTCTAAGGAAGAAGCAGGAACATGAGGTTAAGTTGGATGGAGTTTTGGTTCCTAAATCCAAGCAGTTCAAATATTTGGGTTCGGTGTTCCAGAATGATGGCTGTATAGATGAAGATGTGGCTCACAGAATACAGGTAGGGTGGTTGAAGTAGAAGGGTGCGACTGGGGTTCTATGTGATAAGAAAATACCTCTGAAAGTGAAAGGTAAATTCTATAGGACGGTTGTTAGACCTGCGATGCTCTATGGTAGTGAGTGTTGGGCACCAACGGGACAACATTTGCATAAGATGAGTGTGGCAGAAATGAGGATGCTAAGATAGATGTGTGGACATACCAGACTGGACAAAATTAAGAATGTTCATATTCGACAAAAAGTCCAAGTAGCGGATGTCGGAGATAAGGTGAGGGAAGGAAGACTTAGATGGTTTGGGCATGTTTTAAGAAGACCTCATAATGCTACGGTTCGTAAGTGTGAGAATTTGTTGATTGAGGGGGCTAGAGGTCGTGGAAGACCTAGAACTGTGTGGAAGGAGGTGATAGCAAGAGACTTACGTGCCTTAGATCTTGATGCGGATTTGATTAATGACAGACTTGAATGGAGACGTAAAATCCGTGTCTTTGAAGAGGCCTAAGGCTGGAGTATCTTTTTTTGGTGTCTTTTGAGCTTATTTTGTTGAGGATCCATACAGCCGACCCTAACTTATTTGGGACTAAGGCTTAGTTGTTGTTGTTGTTGTTAATAACAAAATTAAAATATTGATAACAAATTTATATATATTACGAATGAAAACATGTCTGTCATAATAATAAAATTCATTACCTACCAGAGAATTTGAATTATTGGGATTAGGATTTGTTCAACAAAGACAAAATAGAAATATTCCTTAAACCCTAACTAATAAATAAAATTTAGAATTGTTTACAAAGAACAAAACAAATGGTGCTTTCAGCAGCCTAAAAGTCAATTATATGGCGAGACTGAGAGGGAGTTTATTTTCATAATAATAATTTCAAAAATTACTCTCTCAATAACCTTCAAAAACATGATTATCCCTAATTAATAAATAAATAATCTTCTAATTTTAATTTTATCTTTTTGTAAAGAGGAACAATATTCAAAATTATATGAAAAAAAAAATTTCCCTCACTTTTCCTTTGAACAAGAAAAATTAAGTAACTGAAGGGTTTGAATTTACCAGAATTTTTATTTTTAATCTGCTGAAAAGGCCAAAACAAATCTTATGTAACTAATATTTAACAATTTTACTGATATTCAACGAGAAAAGTTGAAAAAATCAACACCTAATTCATTAAGAAAATAACAACTCCAACTAGGTTTGTTTCAACAATTATATAATATTTTTAAGTATCATAAATTAGAACTTTAAATATATTATTTAGAATTTTAAACTTCTTCTTCTTTAAGAAAACTAATTTCTTCATTTTCTTAAACAATTGTTTTATTCTTCTTGTTTGAAGTTTTTCTTTGCCCTGCTTAGAAGGAAATCAATTTTCTCTCTCTCTGTCTCTGTTTTTCACAAAGCTCTAATTTCTCACCAAAAGTAACTGCAAAATCCTACCAAATTTTCTTTTATAGCCTTCCTCCTTTACCAAAATACATAAGGTTAATTTCATTTCTTCTTTTTGTTTCTTGGTTTCAAAATCTCTGTTTCTCTCTCTCTCTCTCTCTCTCTCTCTCTCTCTCTTTTAATCTTTTCCTCTGTTTATGTCTTCTTTCTTCTCTTTCTTTACTCTGACTAATTAGGAGACAATTCTTCTGCAAGTCTCTGCTTCATTTCAGAGCAGTTAAAGAACATTCTTTTTCTTTCTCTGATTCTTCATTTTTCTCAAAGAATCACTCACATTCTCATACCATTGTAAAAATCTGCAATTCTTTTTCTCTTGTCTCTTTATGTTCTTTAAAATCCTCTGAATTTTCCCTTTCTTTCTTTTGACTTTCTAGTCACCAGAACTGAATTTTGTCTAGTACTGTTCTTTAGCCCATCATCTTTGAATCTTTTTTATATACTCTGTTGCTTGATCTAATATTAATTATAACTCTTCCGAAAAATTCTGTCTCTAAATTTCCCTTTGCTAAATATAACTTCCAGTATGTGTTCAGAAACAAGCCCTCGAATATCATTCTCCAATGATCTTGTTCAAGAAAATGAAATGCAAATCGAGCAAGATCCTCAAAGAGATGACACAAAAATCCTGGAATCAAGTTCTGATTTCGAATTCAGCATTTGCAGTGATTTATTAGATCACGAATCTTCTTTAGCAGATGAAATTTTTGCAGATGGTATGATTTTACCAGTCCAAATTCATAGTCCTAGACATGAATTTTCAAGAAAAGTTTCTCTCCCTCCTCTTCCCTTTTCTTCTACTACAACTTCAGAGGATTCAAGAAATTCAAGAAAGTGTGCTTTTGTTACTACTACTGCTACTTCTACTTCAGAGAATTCAAGAAACTCAAGAAGGAAAGAAATTATGGCTTTGAATTCAAAATTTGAAGAAAAGAATCAATCCAAGTCTTTTTGGGGATTCAAGAGAAGTAGTAGTTTAAATGATTTAAAGAAGAGCTTAATTTTCTCATTACCACTTCTGTCTAGAAGCAATTCAACTGGATCATCAATTCCAAATCCAAAGAGGCCATCATCATCATCACAAAAGAAGTTATTATCGGAATCCTCTGCTTCTTCTTCAGCTTATATTTATACATTTCCAAATAATAAGCCTCCATTGAAGAGAAAGAACTATGGTGGGTCTCAATCTCATTGCAATGGTGTTAAAGTTTGTCCTGTTTTGAATGTTCCTCCTCCTTACATTACTAGAGGAGCTGCAAATCTCTTTGGTTTAGGATCTTTTCTTAAAAATAGCAGAGAAAAGAATAGAAAATGATGGGTCATCAATTGCTTAAGGAGATCAGTGGTTTTAATTACATTTCTATGTATGTATGAGATGATGAGATGCGGGTTCTTGTTGTTTAGCTAATATGAATGATTAATTACTCGTATTGCTAGTAATTAAGGGAGCTAATTACGTAAATGTACAGAGCGAATTAATGTGATAATTATATATTTAAATTTGATAAAAATTTGAAGAGGTGATTGAAGGTTCTTGGAATTAATGTTTGGTTCACATCAAAATGTCACAAGTTTAGGAGACATAGCAACAGGTATCCTTCTTTCATGGTTTGTCACATTCTGCTTATCTTTTCAATTTCATTTTCCCTATTCAATAAGGGCAACTAATAATTCTTTTGGGTCTCTGTTTTTTAATTATTAATGTCAATGTTAGTAATTTCATTTTTTTTTACAATTTTTGGCGAGAAACTAATAAAAAAAAAGTTTAATTAATTTGTAAATTAGGATGAAAGAAAAATAAACTTCAACCCTAATATATAAGTTTAAGCTTTCAATTTCAAAAATGATACTAAAATCTCTTCTAATAATTTAATGTAGAATTTCTTCTTACTTTCTATCTATTTCACAATATTTGATTGCAGCCTTCCTGGCTAAAAGGATTGCATTTTGAATTTTGATATGATCCTTTTCTTAATAAGTGACATTTCAACACATACACTTTTAAGTTGAATAATTTTCTTTGTTTTCTTCAAAGTTCAACACTTTTCACATTCTATAATTAAATATTTTATCAATGGAATTATGCTCATAAATACATGAATTAATTTGAAAATGTCGTAAATAAAATTAAATAAAAAATTTGATTATAAATTTTTAATATACAATCATGCGTTTGTCTACACTCTAAATTACGAAGAAATATATTAAAATTATCAAGATAATAAAGAGATTTCACATGAGAGATTTTAAAATTTATAAATTTAACACCAATCTCTTGATTGATTCAGGAAATAGAAAATAAAATCAATGGAACATTAAAATTATTATTTTATTACAAAATGCAATCTAATCTTATAGTTAAGTCTATATAAAAAAAAAAAAAACAAGTGAGACTCTATAGAAGGTTTTCAATTTCATATATTTAACAAATTTTATATATATATTTTTTTTGAACTGCAAATTTCATATTATATTGAACTTTATTTGTAGGCATTATTAAATTGAGAGGTTGCTTTGTTAACAGTAGAAAGGGATGTGTCTTTGCCAAGGACAACCTTCTGTCTTTTATTAATAAAATTAAGACAAAGTCCAATTTTCAAGAAGCAGCCTTCATAAATAATTAAATATCAAATCCAATGACCAAATTCCTTTCTAAATTTCATAATAATTATATTTTTGTTTGTATCAACCTTTGCTACCCATCTAATCCTAAGCCATAAATGGTCCATTTCTTGACCAAATCTCTCTCTCTCATCAACAAAATTCCTCTCTAAGAAAACAATTTTTTTATATATTTAATTTGATCACCATAAAATTTAAAACCTTCCTGATCTAGAAAAGGCTTCAAAAATCATTTTACATTAAATAAAAAATTTATTAATTACAAAAACAAATACGAAGAAAGACATAATCTAAACAAACTGTTTGTTTAGGTTATAAGTTTTTAGGTTTTTTTAAAAAAAATTAAAATTAATTTTTAATTTTTGTTTTATATTTTTAAAAATTTATTATGTTTTTGAAAACTATATTATAATTTTTAATTATACGTATAAAAACATATAATTTGTATTATCAATAGATATTTTAAAAGTAATTAATAATTATCATAGTTAAATCTAAAAAATAAATCATCAATAATAAATATAAAAAAATTAATTCAACATAGTAAAATATTCTATTTTTTTCATCGATTTTTTTTCACTTCTTTTTTTTTTTTGTAATTAAATCCTTCATGACTTTTTTTTTGAATTTTTTATTTTTTGTGTGCCGTCACACTCTTCATAAGAATTATTATTTTTTTTTATCATTTTTTCGTCTTTACTAATTAAATGGATTTTAGTATATGAGAATTAGCTTCTTATATCACCGAATAGCTTTCAATACTCCTTAAAATCTTTTTTTTTTCTAGACTTTTTTGCCATTTTATTTATATATTAGAAAAAATTATATTATTTTATTTTAATGGTACATTACAATATTAATTAGATATTATAGATAATAATTTAAATAAAATAAAATTATTAAAAATAAAGAATAAAAAAATTTTAAAAAGACAAATATCAACTATAACCTTTATAAATATTGGAGTTACAAAAGAATAAAAAAGAAATATATACAAAAAAATACAAAAAAAAACAGTAAGAAAAAATTTACCCAAACAATAATGAAAAAAGAAAAAAAATTATGATAAAAAAAAAGAAAAGAAAAGAATTGACTTTCAATCAATCAAAGAGAATAATGCGACAATCAAGGGAAAAAAAATAATCTTATTGATAAATATTTTCTTAAAGTTAAGACCTTTGAAGTCATATTTTATATTTAGCATGAAACCGTTTTATATCTAATAAAGAGAATCTAAAATTTAGTGATATTACTAAATATATTTTGTTTTTTTTTATCTACAAAAATTGAAACTAAAAAACAAAAATCATCTTAAACCAACCTAAATTTTGAGCTACTAGTTTCAAAAATGATGTTGATTAGTGATGAGCTAAAAAATTTTTGCAAAACGAGTAAAAAAAAATTTATATTATAATTCATATTAAACTTCTATATAATTAAACAATTTCTATATATGTATAAAAAATTTTCACTTAAAATAAGAAACCATATTCATGATATGATCAATACTCTATAAAGTTATATCTAAAACAAGTTTAAATAATGAACGTTAAGAGAGCCATGTGTTACCACTCTCTAATTGGCTGCCAAATTAGCAAATGTGATTGGTCAATGAAGGCCAAGGATGATGACAACAAATTTGGATTATTATTGGTGAAGTGATTCAGTGTGCCCAACGACGCAGCATAGCGTCGGGCCCGTTGATACAGAAATTGGCCCGTAGGCTAGTCGAGAAGAATTAAGTGTGTAAAGTTAGCATTTGCTGGCCAATACATTGGCATTGAGGTGCAAAGAAAGTCTATAGGAGAGGCCACGATAGTACATATTGGCCCGGTCGAGAAAATTGGTGGCAAGAGGCACGTTGGCAAGGCAAATGACTTGGAGAAAGCCAAACATATTGGTAAGAAATTGCCAAGTTCCATAGGCCTTGGTGGTAGGCCGATTCGGTGGAAGCCCGCAGGCGCGGTAGACTTATTGGTGAGCAGATTCCCTGGCTAGTAGGCCAAATCAGTGGCAAATGTATGCTTGTCCCTCGTGGAACTCTCTAGAGACTTGGGGAAGTCTCTAGGCAGAGGCAGAACAACGGATTGACGAAACAATCTAAAATCTTGCGAAGAATTCTAGGATGATTAGCATGCCAAGGGGGCAGCCAGCCAGCCCATTGTGGGTGAATTTGCGAGAGTTAGCTTCGAAAGATTCTAGAGCATGTTAGAGCTTGCTGAAATGATGTGGAATGATGTGGACATTTGGGGAACATCCTATGCAGATTGGGAGAGTCGGTAGAACTCTCTAAGCCAATCTGAAAGGCAGTAGCGCGCAGTGGCTGGCCAACCAGCAGACACACAGGCCCAAAATATTTCAGAGTATGCTAGAATGCGGTAAAACCTCCCAACAAGGGAAGTTACTGAAAAATTCAAGCTCCACTATGTGTTATGGCGGTGGAGGATGGCAAAGTCGGTTGTAACATGTATAAATAGGCTTGTGGCTCATTTGTATATGTAGAATGAGAGAGAATAAATGCTTGAATGCTTGAGAGGCAAAAGCTAGATTAGGGTGTCACCTAGTGCTCGAGTTTCCTTTGTAATCATTGTAAAATTATTCTTTGTGTAATAAAAGAACTCTCATTCATTTAAACTCTATTGTGTACGTTACTATTTCGTTGACTAGGATGAAAAGGCTGAACTTAGTAAAGCTTTAGGAATAACTGCCTGCTAGGTACCGTACGGACAAGCATGAACTAGTCTTGTCCAGTGATGCATGGCTCTTTTCAGTTCCCTTCTCTTCGTGAATGTTGCTTACCTCAAATAGTTAAATAAACTTTATTTTTACAAGTGAAGTGAATATAGTTTTGTCACACAACATAGAGAACATAATTATTAGCATTATGGGTTATTTAGTTGTGAAAAATATTTTTTATTTTTATTTTTTATTTTTTTCTATTTTCTAATTTTACAAATTTTCATTCTCTAACTATTTTGAAATAAATATAAAAACAAAAAAATGAGTCTATAAGAATCAAAGTGGAACAAACTCATATCTTTTTTTAA
This sequence comes from Garcia nutans, assembly GCA_947685225.1. Classification (NCBI taxonomy): domain Eukaryota; kingdom Viridiplantae; phylum Streptophyta; class Magnoliopsida; order Malpighiales; family Euphorbiaceae; genus Garcia; species Garcia nutans. Next base: position 52,089,205 of record CANTUV010000011.1, on the reverse strand, counting down.
GAGCATATTTTCAATCTAGAAAACGTCTATAAGTAATTTTCTAAAATTCAACTATTAGCTAATAAATATAGAAAATTATTTTCTAATTTTTTTAAATAAAAAATATTTTTAACTAAATAATAAATTATATTTTTCATTTTCTTTTAGAATTTTTTTTTTGAAAAATTAGAGTTGTTTTCTATAATTAAACATCTCTTTTTAGAATTTAGAGTCAGCTTAACCCCTCAAATCAATTATTATAAAGACTAAAATATCATCATAAGTCAAAACTTCATACTATATAAATATAGAACTACATAATCTCATCTACTATAATTACTGAATATTAAAATACTAAATACAATTTAACATACAATTAATTTACATATATGATTAATTAAAAATATAAAATAGGTTCAACTGAACACTAACTTTAGAAATTTTCGAACCGATCCAAATAACAGTATTTAAAATATTCATAATAAAAAAATTTCGTTGACTTTTGAATTTTTTCACACCGAATAGTACCAAATTTTATAATATGAAACAGTTCTTGATCTTAGGCTATATTCACATTAAAATTTAACCATTTCGAACCAAATAACCAAGATAATAAATGATTTTTTACATATTTTTAATTTATTTATATAGAGAATATAGTGCATGAAATAATCCTTAAAAATTAATATGTTAAAAATAATTAAACTAATACTAATCATATATAATTTGTAAAACATTATTAAAGTTGTTTTTCAAACACATGGATAATATCATTAAAAAACACATGGATAAATGTATATAATTTACAGAAGTTAAAAATTAAATTTAAAATTTTAATTTGTATTAAAAGTTGTATTATCATGCTTCCTTCAAAAAAAGTTGTATTATCATGTTTTTTCTATTAGTGTTTCATATGTGAACTTACATATATTTATGCAAATTAATGAATTTTATTATTTGTTTGAAAAATATTTAAATGTTTAAATCTTTTATGAATTAAATTTTTATCTTTTTATAATATACTTTTATTATATAAAAATTTTAATTGATAAAATTTTATTTTTAAAAAAATTGATTAGTAAAATTTAGTACCAAAAGTACAAAATATCTAAATTGAACTATTTCAAAAATTATTAAATAATACAAAACAAAAATTTTTATATATGTAACGTTTTAAATCTTACATCTTAAAATCTTTGACTTTTAAGATGGTTCTATAAATTTTTAAATTTTTGAATTAGACCAAATCATGCTCCCCCTTACAACTAACAATGAAGATAGATAGGATACTCAATAAGAATTTAACTTTTTAAACTTACCCTATAATAATAATAATAATAATAATAATAATAATAATAATAATAATAATAATAATAACAATAATAATAATAAACAGATTTAGGATAATTTTATCAACTAAATTTTTTATATAATAAACGTATATTATAATTTTTTTTAAAAAAAATCCTATTAATTGAGAGTTTATATGATATAGAATTGTATCTTTTAAACTAAGTTTATCATGTAATATTTTTGGTTATTGTACTTTCTTATCTAGACAAATTAACTCACAGCATTCTTATAGCTGAATAAAATTTTCAAGAAGGATTGAGATTAAAATCATTGGAACATTGTTTCGTTTGTTATAAATTAGGAATTTAAATGAACTTTTCCTTTTTTTGTCTTTTACTTTTCTAATCATGGTATTGTGATTGATAAAAGCTAGACCATTGATTTTTTTAAAATCAAAACTATTTAACTTGTTCGAAAAAAAAATATATAATGGATCAGTATTAATTCAAAGTTTAATGCCACTTATTTATTCATTGAGCATGGGATTGAGAATATCAATTTTGAATCTTTTGGTGAAGCTTTATCATTAATTCTTACTGTGCTTTGAGATATTTTTTTATTAATCAAATAATGATATCTATTTTTTTTAAATATATTTAAGACTGTTTAAAATTAATATCGAGAACTAACAGAAAAAAATATATTATTGTCTATTCTTTTTTGCTATTTATTTAAGATTATGTAGAATTTTTTTAAAAATTAATATTAAAAATTAATTAAAAATATACTATTTAAAAGTTGTAGACGATATTAAATTATGATAATTCTTCATGTCAAGTAATGAAATATAAAGAATTAAATTGAAACATAAATTTCGTTTGATGCATAGACAAATTATGAAAATAAAAAAAAATATTATAAATGAAATTAATTTAATATGAATATAAAAAAAATTCAAACAAAAATAGAGTTCATACTGCATATATTTTTATTAAAATCACTAAATAATTTGATATATAGGTGCGGTAAACATAATATTCATAACAATAAATATATACTTAAGTAACAAATATATCAAAATATGTTATAACACTAATATAAACAAGTAATGTGGTAGATGAAAAGGTGTCACATGTTGAATGCACTCATACAATGGACCTACAGTGCAAATGCATCTAACTTTAATATATCCATATATATAATAAATAAATAATTTTAATTTTTAATTAAATTATAATAATCATAATATTTATTTAGGTTATTAATAATAATTAAATATAATTAATGATTAAAATTATAATGATAGTTTAATGATTTTGTTCGATACAGATTTATTGAATTAATAATAATAATTACTGAAAATAAATTTTTAAATAAAAATATTTTAATGACATATGATTAAATATTTAGTTAAATTGTAATAATTAGCATGACCAAAATTAAAATTTATATTTATTTAAATTATAAATTATATATAATTTTATTTTTAGTATGATATTATAATGATCATAAAATTATTTTAATTATTTATGTTATAAATTATTTTAAGTTATAATAATAAAAAATAATATCAAATTATATTATTTTTATATATTTATTTAAAATTTAAATATTATAGTAATTTATTGAAATAACTGTGTTATAATTTATAATATATTTATTGACATATTATAAATTATATATATTAAATTTATATACATTTATTATGATGAAAACTCTCATTCTCATACACACAAATACACATTAATTGTTTTCATACACACACATTAATTATTCTCTCTGTCACCCATTAATTATTTTGTTGGATGTATGTTTAGTGTAGATCCACTTTTAACCTATATAATAGATATTGGGGCCAATAATATTTTAATGTGTAAGATTTTAAGAATCTCAAATTATAATTCTTTTTATTTATTTATGTTGTGTTTATTCTTATTATTGTCAACAACTGCTCAATATTAAAGTAATAGTGGCCCATTACATAGGTCAAATTTTATTTTTGAAAAATGACAACTTTATTATATTTTTTTAAAATTTTATTTTTTATTAGAAGTATTTTAGTCATTTTATTATAAATTCATAATAAATTTATTATAAATTATATAAAATTTTTAAACTCATTATAAACTCATAATAAACTTATTTTAAATTAATCAAAATATAGTATTTTGTTAAATAATTTATAAATATGGTAATTTAAATTTTTTTAAATTTTTCTTATATTTTTGTTAAAAGCATTTTATTATTCCAATCCCTCTCCATATGTTAAAATCTCATCTCATTATTTGCATCATAATGCCGAAAAAGTTGATAAAATAATTTTTTTGATTAAAAATATTATATTTATTTATAAATAATTTATATAAAATAAAATATTGAGCCCACTAAATTTTACCAATCAGTTGATATAATATTTTATAAAAAAGAGAGTAAAAAAAATTATTTAACTAAAAAAAAAAATTATGGGGTCATATGTCAAAAAATAATTACACCTCCTACTTTAGAATATGATAAAATAAAAAATAGATGTTATAATGATAATTTAAATATTACTCAAATTTTTACAATAAAATTGAATTGTAATAAAATAAATTAATATTTTTTTAATTCATTTTTTACTATTTTATTATATCTTTCAAACACGATAATATATTTTTTTTTCAGTAAAATATATTCTTAGTAATATATCTCTATATAATATATTTTTAATAATTAATTTTTTTAATAATTTACGAAATGAACTATAAGATTTTGATATCCCATACTTTCATTTTGTTTTAAATTACATTTACTATTAAAAAATAAATGAATTAAAAAAATATTTTTTATTTAAACTAACAGGTAAAATTTGAAATTCATTCGTCAATAGTTTTACAATATTTTTCAAACAAACATGATATAATAAATGAGATTGGTGTCTATGGGGGAGGAGACATAATTTTACCCATTAAAAAATTTTGGATGTTTGTCCAGCCAAGCCCCACCCACTTAGCCAAAATGAGGATTCTCCACTTTAACTGGTCTGGATCAGGGTGGACTCTTTGCCATCCCTACATTACAATGGCCTAGTTCTTGAAAGGTACAAATTACACAGCATAAGAAAATTTAAGGAAATTTTCCAAAACTACACTAAAAAGAATAATTTTTTATATATAAATATAGATGTTAAAATATATTTTTTAAATATGAAAAAATTTATAAAATTATAAAAATACAGTGGTAAAAGCTTTATTATTTTTTGAACTTTAATAAATAATATATATGTCATGTATATATTGAATTTTAGTTGAAAATATATATATTAATTTTATATCTTCATTAAATATGATGTATACATTATGTAATTGTAATCTATATGTTAAATTTTAAATAAGAATATATGTATGACTGCTAATAATAGTATAAATATATTATATATATATTATAAATATGTTCTACATATGTTGATTAAAAGAGGAACAGTAGAAAATAAATGGAAAAAAAAAGTGCAGAAAAGGGAAAACAAAATAAATGCAAAGAACTTAAAAACAACGACAAAAATGAAAAAGAAGAAAAGAGAAAAAGGAAATGGAAAGAAAAAATAAAATTAGATAGAGGAGAAGCAGAAGCAAAAAAAAAAAACCTAAATGAAACTTATAACATGTGGAAAACAAGTTAAAACCTGAAAATATGACAAAACAGTAAAAAAAAAGTTATTTTTGAACATAAAAAAACATAAAATTTTAAAAAAAAAAAAGTTAAAAAAAACTCAATACATTTGAAAATAAAATTAAAAAAAAAAAGAAATTATATGTGATTTCCTCAAGATTTAATTGAGCCCCATCACAAGTTAGTCCAGGAATAACCCCAAAAACTCCAGGGGAAATTGCACGAAATAAGGTGTTCAGAGTTTGGTTTTTCAGTTTTTAGTTTTCATTTATACGAAAGTTGGTTCTTTTTTTTTTTTTTTCATTTATACCCATTTTTTGGTGCTGCTTTTTTTTAATACTTTTTCTTTCTTTTTATGGTATTTTTTAGTTGTTTTTTAATTTTTTTATTCATAAATAATTTTTTTATTCTCGTATTCACAATATATACACAAAATATATAAAAACCTAACTATTTCTCTTAGCTCAAATAAGCCCAAACTTTTAAAAAATTAACTTTTTAAACTACGTTATTATATTATAGAAAAAATATATAGAGATGCCTTTGAATTTGTCAAACTTATTATTTTTACAATTTGGCCCATTTTTTTGCTCAATTATTTCTAAATTTTTACAAAAATAATTAATTTGATGCAACTTGGAACTATTTCTTTTTTTAAGGCTCAAATATGTCCAGATTTTTGTAAAACCATCTTTTTATGCCCTAACTAATTAATGGCCAATTTAGCTCTCTTCTCCTACCGTTGGTGAAGGATAGAAAATGATAATAAAAAATCAATTAAAATAATAAATTTTACAGGTTCTTCTCGATATTACTATGTTAACATTCTTCAATACAAATTTATAATATTAATAAATAATTAAAAATAATAAATTTACAATTCCTCCACATATTCAATAAAACTAAATTTTTATATTTCTCACTACTTATATTTTTGAATTCAAAAAAAAAAGTTAAAAAAAATAAAAACAAAAACTCATATGTTATACAATTGTGAACAAAATTTATTTCTTATTCTTTTCAATAAATTAAAATTGCTTGCAAAAAATGAATAAGACACAAACAATGATATGATGTGTGCAGAGATCCATATATATATATATATATTATTTTTTATAGATCTAGTTATTATATCAAATTCATAAATAATTAAATTTTCTCTATTTTGTATGGCAAAATTCAAATCTTTTTTTTTCTTAAAAAACTTCTCTCCCCTCAACTTACAACGGCGACGACCATTATTGGCGATGAGACTAAGATCATCAATGAAAAATTTTGAAATATGTTCTAATGCCGATGATCTTTTGTGCCTGAGTTCTCTTTCACTCGCTTCATGTCTAGCTAAGGACTTGATGCGTGGCTTCTGAAACTTCGAGAAGCTAGCTTGAGTTCTTTAGAACTCTATAGTGAAAATTATGAGATTTCTTCAGTAAAGAAGAAGAAACAAAAATATCCTTTGTTTATTTTTTTTGTTTTCCTTAAACAATCATATAATCGTAAAAACTAGAAAGCCAAAATAAAATTTTATAATTATAAATAAATACATAGTTTTTTTTTTGTAATAAGCCACCATGGTTTTTTTTTAATAACATTTAATTGTTCAAAAAATTTATTTATTTCAAGTCGGATCCACATATTCTTCAAATTTATGGAGCGTTTGGTTGGAAGTGAGAATGGAAATGAGAATCAATTATTCTTATTGATGTTGTTTGGTTGGATAAAATAGAGGGAAAATGTGAATCACATTACCCTGCGAAAAGGATTGAGCGATTCCTACTACTTTCCTATTAATCATATTTGATTCTTGAAAGGAATCAAAAAATAAAAAAAATTATTTTTATTTTTAAAATGAAATTAATAAAATAAATTTAAATTTTTTATTAATAAAATTAAATTAAAATTTTAAAATAACATATAATCAATTTAATATTTTTTTATCATTTTTTAATTACAATATCTTTGAATTTTTAAATAAATAATTTTTTTAATACAATCAAAAATTAAAATTTTTTATTTTTAAAATGAAATATAATAAATCTATTTTTCATTTTTTATGATTATAATATCTTTAAATTTTTTAAATAATAAAAAATAAATAATTATTTCGATTTCAATTCCGATTTCAAGATAAACCAAACAAAAAGAATAAATAATCATTCCAATTACGATTCTGTTTCATTCCGATTTCAATTTCATTTTCGATTCTGAAGTTTGAACCAAACACTCTCTTAATGGTATTAATTTTTCTATTTGCTTAAGAGCTGAAATAGTTTATTTTTGCAAAAAATCAGACATAATTGAGCTAAAAAAATAAGGATCAAATTTATATTTGTGTAATAAGTTTAGAGGTATATTTGCATATTCTTCTTATAATATAACAACGTTAAGCCATTAAGTAAGGCATTTAAAAAACAAAATTTCTAAAAAGTTGAACTTAGGGGGTGTTTGGTTTAACTGATTGAGGCAGCTGATAGCTGTTTCAAGGCTCAAACAGCTATCATAGGTGTTTGGTTAACTTTTTTATCAGCAGCTGTTAGCTGTTTGAAGGCTCAAACAGCAGCTGTTTGAAAAAGCTCCTCCTCCTAGCTTTTTCTAAACAGCTGCTGATAGTTTTTTTATTTGACAATATTAACCCCGAATTATTAGATAATATTAATTTGAGTTTATTTAAAATTATACCCTTATTGGTCATTTTACACAATAACAACAACAGCTTACTATATTTTTACCAAACGCTCATTATTCATCAGCTAACAGCTATCCGCAACAGCTACCAGCTACCAGCTATCAGCTGCATGAAACCGCTAAACCAAACAGGCCCTTATTTGAGTAAAAAAAAAGCGGTAAGTTGTATTGTGCGAGATTTGAAGAGCATACATGCATAGTCTCTCTATATAAAATATATATAAAATAAACATAGATATATACGCCATATATAAAAAATAAATGTAATATATACTCAATACACTTAATATTTTTTAACTTTATTTTTTTATTTTATATAAACACAACATGCATAAGAAATATATAACATATACATAATATCCACATAATATACATAAGAAATACATAATATATATACGATATTTACACAATATACATTCAACATATACACAACAGATTTAATATTTTTTAACTTTATTTTTGTGTATAATATGTAAAATTTATTTAAAAATAAATTTAATAATTTTTACTAAAATATTTTTATATATTTTATTTTTTTATATATTTTGCGAGTGTTATTTCTTATTTAACATTAAAATTAAATTTTTTTATAAACAATTAATATATTTTATATGTTAAAAATGCAATTTAAAATATTAATTTTTATTATTTTATTAAAAGATATTTATTTAATAGTAAAGTGTAAAAAATAAAGATAAAAATTGAATTAAAATATTATTTGAAGTGAGAGATGAGATATTTAAAAAAAAAATTGTTTAATTGAGGAATGAAATATTTTAAAATTTTGACTCAACTTTTTTTTGTAAATGTAAATATTTTTACTTTTTACAATATTTAAATATATATATTTTTATAGATAGTTTTGTAAAAAGGACATTTACATAATTATCTAAAAAAAACTTTTATTACAATACTACAAAATTTAAAAATATTTACACTTTTATAAAAAAATAGGTTTAAAATTTTAAAAATATCTCAGTCCTCAATAAAAATAAAAGTTTTTTTTTTCAAAAATACATCTTCCCTCAATATAATCAATATTTTACTTCAAATTTTTATTCTTTTTTTAAACATTACTATTAAATAAAACATGTAATAAAATAATAAAAATAATATTTTAAATTATTTTTATCATATAAAAATCATAATTTTTATAAAAAAAATTAATTTTAATTATAAAAAATAAATAACGCTAAAAAAATAAAAAATATAAAAATATACTAATAAAAAATCATTAAATTTTTTAAAAATAAATTTTACATATTATACCCATGCAAAAATAAAAAAGTACACATAATTTCATTATGTAGATATTATGTAGACATGTTGTAGATATTGTGTATATATTATATTTTTGTTATTAAAGTTGTGTATATTTTATGTAAAAATTGTTGAATGATGTGTGAATATTATATAAATATTGTGTGGATATTTTAAAAATAAAAATTAAAAAAATAAAATTAAATAAATATTAAAATATTATGCAGATGTGTTGTAGATTTATTATAGATGTATTATAGATGTGTTGTAAATATAGTTTATATTGTTGATTGTATATTTTGTATATGTTGTGTATATATTATGTATATGTTTATTTTATATATATATATTAAAATATGATATAATTTTTTTTAAATAAAAAAACAAATAAAATAAAAAATTACAAAAAATTACAAAAAAAAAAGAAAAATCAACATCTAAAAATTAATTTTAAAAAAAAATACAAAAGCCGTATATTTAAAATAAAAATACAAGGGCCCGTACATTTGAAATTGAGAAAAAGAAATTGTACAGGGCCTAAATTTCTCTTTATAAAAAAAACTTTAAAAAAATGATGGGCCTCATTGGTGATGACTGTAGGTAAGTCCATTGCTCTTAAAAGGAGCCCATCAACTTATGACAAGAATTCTTGTAACCTCTTTTCTAATTGCCGAAAATAAATAATGCAAAATTTGTATGAACACAGACACATGACTACTTTATATAACTGTAATGATAGATAGTGATAAATATAAAATATTCAAGGCAATGGATTTAGTCTTCTCTTCTGCACCCATGAAACTCTTTTTTAAACTTCCTTTGTATTAATTCAAGGCAGTATTAATGAGGATTTATGCTCAAACGAGAGGTTTCAACTTCCAAAACACAAAGACTAAGGGTGTTTGGCCTAGCTAATTACAATAAGGAAAATCATGCACAGCAATAAAAGAAATTAATGATGGTGTCCAGAAAATTAAGGCAAGTTCTAAAGAGAATAATAAAGATGAATGGTTACCGGGTTTAATATCTGATGAACAAGCAGATCTCAGAATAGGTCTTATTCAATCTGATATCAGAAATGAGCATTTACTGGCCACTCTCCATGGTGATCATAAGTACTAAAATCTGTTTTAACTATAGTTGACTTGTACAGATTGAAGAATTAATGTCATCAATAAACTTAAACTTTATTCCTCAATCGTGTAACAATGATAAAATCAGTGACAAATGTTCCATAAGACTACCCAATCTTTTGCTTCATATCTCTCTTGGCTGTAGCCTTCCCCTAACATTTGCTTATTTTGAGCCAATACAATCATTCATTAGAACTCTAATTTGATAAAATTAGAGTTTAAGTAACACGAGACGACATAACACTTCAATCTTTAAAAAAAAAAAAAAAAAACAAACAAAATGAGAGATGTGATAGATCAAAATATGACACTAAATGCTAGGAAAATGTTGCTCCCACGTAATTTAGTAGCTTAATTTTTTTAGAATAAAGATTTTATTAGTTTCATTGATTACTTAGAAAAAATAAATTTTACTTATATTTTGTTTTATTTTTCACTTTCTTTTTTTATTTGTACATAAGTTTTTAAAATTTTAGTTACAGTCTGTCTTGAAGCTTTTTTAAATTGTATATTTATCTGTAAAGATTTCTCAAAATGTCCAAAGTTTCCATAGAGTTTCAAAATTTTAAAAAATAAAAATAAAAATAAACTAGGAAGCTTGTTTTGAAGTTTCTGAAAGGATGCGGAGTCGGAACATTTTTGGTGTTTTAGTGTTTCCGACGATGGAATGTTGGCCTTATAGAAGTTTACGCGCTTGCTAAGAACTAGGTTTATATGCTTTCAACCTGAAAGAGAAATTGATAAACTTGACAACCAGCTGATATAGAACTCAATAAGCTGATTGCTACTGCCTCTTTATGTGCTCCAGAGCTCGGCAAACTTCTTCCCAAGTTCCAACTATTGCTGATGCAGCTCCAATTATTGGCAACATATGCCTCCATCAACTTCCTCTATTGATAACCAAATATTGCATGTAAGTAGGAAATTTCTATTGAAGGTTAGCAGCAAGTTTCCCTCACTCTATTCCCAGCATGGCAGCATCACAAAATAAAAGAAAGGAAAATTTATCATGGGATCAATAAATATAACTGAGGACTGCAAAAACATTTTCGCCTTTTCTAATAAGCCAAATAACTTTTAAATCCAACATAATATTTGAACTCAGTTACTGTAACATGTTAATGAGCCCCAAACCCAACAGTACATTCAATACAATAATTGCTAAAACAAATCTTGATGCATCTTAATTCAATTAACTCAACTGCTGAAATACCTTTTTGTCATTGACATGCAGATAGAAGTAGGGTCATATGCTTATATATCAACTCAAATATTAAGGTAGAAAGACTAGAAAACCATGAATCGTAATTTGGAAACTTGCTTTTAACATAAAATTATCTAGAAAAAGGAACAACTCCATCATGTTTATGACGTTTGGCATACGAACACAAAGTGCAGTGAGCAGATAATCAACTGAGCGTTTAAGTTTGATCCAACTTAAAAAATTTTCAACTTTATGCATTTTATCAAATAGATGAGACATTATCTAGTCATTGCTTGTCATACTGCTTGCTTCTTTTGCTAATACCATCACAGTGTAAAAAGTTTTTGCCAAGACTAAGAAATGATATGTTTATATAGAAATGCAGTTCATACAACTTTCCAGTTGGATTTTGAGTTCACTACTATTTTTCAGAATCATGTTTTCATTCTTTCTGACCCTTTATAGAGCATAATGGTCTGGGAAAAGCTAAAAGTACCTAGCTTTTCCCAAACCACGGTTTAGTAAGCCTTAAAAATTACAAAAACAGTCCAACTGCAATGGCCTAACAAACACTAACTGCATGAACTACATCTGCGAAATTTATCCACGCATACAGTCAAAATGTAAGAGGGTTTTTCATGTCGAAATCGACAATGCATATAATCAGGGGCGGAACTACTATGGGGTCGTGTGGGGTCACACGATCCCCCTTACCGGCGGCCAGAAGGAGGGAGGCGTGGAGGAGTCAGACGTGCTCTGAAACTCAGCCCCCGCTGAGTTTCAGAGTTTTAACGTAGCGAGGGGTAGACGAACCCCTCACTGCAAATAAATTTTTTTTTTTTATAAATTAGTCGTTTCGCCAGGGACTAATTTTTTTTTATAAATAAACCCCTGGCAAAACGGCGCCGTTTCGCCAGGGGTTTACTTAAAAAAAAAATAAACCGGCCAGATAATCACCCCTAGAATATCTGTCACAGACAAAGTTTTAGAGATTTTAGATTGAGGTACTATAGATTGTTGGTGTGATACGATTTATTTGTGAATTTATATCTTTACTAAAAAAATTCAAGATCTTTAGTTTCAGGTTGAGATTCCTCAACTGATTCTGAATCTTAATCTTGTATTACTATACTAATAATTTCAGAGGTTTTAGATTGAAGTGTTTCTTGAACAACTTGCTTTGACTCTGAGATTGAATCAATTTTATTTAATTGAGATTGAAGTGTGGCAGAAATGAGGATGCTAAGATGGATGTGTGGACATACCAGACTAGACAAAATTAAGAATGTTCATATTCGACAAAAAGTCCAAGTAGCGGACGTCGGAGATAAGGTGAGGGAAGGAAGACTTAAATGGTATGGGCATGTTTTAAGAAGACCTCCTAATGCTGCGGTTCGTAAGTGTGAGAATTTGTTGATTGAGGGGGTTAGAGGTCGTGGCAGACCTAGAACTGTGTGGAAGGAGGTGATAGCAAGAGACTTACGTGCCTTAGATCTTGATGCGGATTTGATTAATGACAGACTTGAATGGAGACGTAAAATCCGTGTCTTAGAAGGGGCCTAAGGCTGGAGTATCTTTTTTGGTGTCTTTTGAGCTTATTTTGTTGAGAATCCATACAACCGACCCCAACTTGTTTGGGATTAAGGCTTAGTTGTTGTTGTTGTTGTTGTTGTTGTTGTTGATCTTTAATAGCTTTTACGAGGTTGAATCATCATATTTGACTTTTTATTGGCCTGTCTTAAATACCTTAAAGGGTTTAAAGATATGTATTTTTAATTTTTTATCTGAAACAGTTTTCTCAACTAATTTTATTATTTCTTTATCTTTAATAGAATTTTCTATTCTATTCAATTGTTTACCTATACTGATTAAATGTTCATTTGAAAAATTATTTTGTTCTAATATTTTTCTATTTTAATCATTATTTGCTATTGTTTTAAATGTATAATTTTAATTTTTCTATCTCCATGCAAAAAGACACTAATAGTTTTAGGCAGATGTTCACTTTGTATAATTTTATCTTCTACTTTTCATTTCGCTTCTTGATTTCTAGTTATAGGATTTATTGATTTTTCTACTTTAATTTTTTCTTTATAATTTTTTTAAAACTAATCAAAGAATTTTATATTAACTTTACATTGTTTTACAAAATTAATTTATTTATTTTTTACAGAGTTAAAATTATTTACTTTTCTAATTATTTTTTTTATCTATATTTTTATTGAAGTTAATTTTTTTTATTTAATTTGTCTTTATTAAATACAAATTTTTTATTAATTATATTTAGTTTTTTTTTATCTAATTTGCCACATTTTCTGTTACAAAAGAAGTTATAAGTGATATAGGAGGATAACGAGATTTTTCTCTATAATGATCTTAATTATAATTAGGGTTTAGTTCTATATAGTTCATATTTTTTATATGATTATGGAAAAAATGTGGTACAATTATACTGTAATCTACTGTTTTTAATTTACTACTGGTTTCAGATATATATGATATAAAATACTAAGCTTTACTACAGTTTGTAAAACTGATTTTGGTTCTTTTTTTTATATAAAATATATATTACAGAAGATAATTGAGAAGCTTTTCTATATCTACTGTTAAAGCAGAGGAGGAGATATCAAAATACCTACTGCTTGTACTATGTCTATTAAATTTTAATTTAACTTTATCATCTTCATATTGTTTAATTTTACTAAGTTCTATATTAGGTTTTGCTATTTTCTCAGATTCTAGAGGAGGAACAACATTCTTTAAAACTTATTCATCAAAAAGACTAATGTCTTTCCATTGAATAATTTAAAAAATTATCGTATTAGTTTTACTAAAATCTGTTTAAAGAAATATAATTTTTTCTGTTTTAGGTTTCATTATGTATTTCGTTGCAAATACTGAAACCATGGCTTTATAATATATTTTATACATTAATGCTACAGGAATAGATCATTCTAATATTTTATAATTATGAGTTTTAATTTTTAATATAACACTTTTTAATATATTAAGATCATTTAGTGATATTGTAATATCAGAAAAAAAGAATCAAAGAAAATAAGACCACTACCCAAGCTAGTCTTTATTGTTCCTAAGAGAGAATCATTGAAATTTATAAACCTAGCATCTCTAACTACTGCTAGAATAATAATATTTAATTATTCCCTAGTAAGGAGTTTTATACCAATTTGTACAAACCTATATGTATATACTTATATTTTTTACTTTTATGATATTTTATAAATTCTGAAGATAACAGTATAATATTTTCAAAAAATTTACTTAATTATACATCTCTTTTTCTGTTTTAATTATATAATCATTTTTAAATATATTTAATTTAAAAATTTTATAAATATGTTCTTTATCTATTTTAGATATTACCCAATTATCTATTGCTTTATTAAAATATTCTAAAATTACTTTATTTCTATTTATATTTTTTTTAATTTTTGAAGACTCAGAACTATCAAATTTAGTTGTACTAGCAGATTTACATAAAAATAATTTTATTTTTAAATATTTAAAAAATAAAATTTAAAATTTTTCTTATTAATTTTAGACGCGACCACTGACTTACTACCTTAAATGCCTAATCATTAGCTGAAACGGCACTTACTGCATATCCAAATCCTAATCAATGATATTTACTTTTAAATATATAAATCAAAGATTTAATTATAGAAATAATTTTATATTTATCTACTACCACCTCTAAGATAGGGGCAGAAAATTGGCAGCATAACAGACATTTTTTATGAATTGCTTCTACTTTTGACCACGAAATGAAATACCTATTCTCTTAATATTTGATCGATTGTGCTAACAAAGGATATCAAACAAAACAAAAAAAAATCAATGTACACGTAAAAAGTGATGACAGGAAATCACCTCCATGAAAGAAAATTGATCGAATTGACACGTGTGTATATACAGACTAATATTAATACCTCATTTATCAGATTTATATTTCATTGATGCGAAGCAGAAGAATTGGGTTTTGCCATCTCACTCTTGATCACCCGTGTGTTGTAAGAACCACAAAATCCACACTTGTGATATAACCAGTGGAAGCGTGCACTGCCCTTTTGATCACAATCATTGCATAATATATCCTGCATTAGCACATAAATGTTAGACTCCGGAGGATAGACTTTTAAATAATTGCGTTAATGGCTTTGCCTTATAAACATAATGCATCACAAAGCGTGAATGTCTGCCCATTGCATTTGTGCGAAAATGGCAGTCAACTCAATTAATTCAAAACAAAATCCCGTTCATAGTTATCTTGAAAAAGGCCTATCCTCTCTCTCTCTCTCTCTCTCCATACAAACAGTGTCTAGCATGCTCAAGAAATAACTAGTGACACACAAAACTTGTTTATGGCAGTGAGTTAATAATAAATGAAAGTTTAAACAAAAATTTCAGGTTTGCTTATTAACATGAACCAAACATGAACACGAGTCTCACTCGGTTATATTCATGAATTGACTAAATTACATTTCACAAACACATTTAAAGTCTTGGGTAATCCTAGGCCTTCAAAGGGTGGGCCCACTATATTGAAGGATCGCCAGCTGGACTTGCATTGACGTTTCAGCATTAAAACATCCCACAATTAAAGTGTTAAATGGTAAAGAATTTTCTGGCTAAACTAAATTAAATCCAAGGATACACTTGCATTGTGTATTCTCATGGAGCATGGCTCGCCGACTCTTTCAAGCTCAGTTGAGGGCTTCTGAGTGATCAAGCCAATCTGAACAGTTAAATTCAACAGTTAACTCTACCAATTTCCAAACCTAATCACACTAGCCATGACATGAAGCCATCAAAACCACACCCTTTGTGTAATGTAATAGATAATAATATATGGTCAGCCTACTGCCCTCTCATTTGCGTGGCTAGGTGTATAATCCACCCACCTCTACTTCCTGCACCTCCTCCACCACATTCACCATTAAAAACCGCTCCCCCCACTACCCAATTTGTCCTGAACCAGAACAAAGAGTTTTGTACTCTTGGTGTGCTACTTCCAAGTGCTCTAATCTCATCTCTCCAAACGATTTTCATAAATTTTTCTCTTTTTATTTAATTATTGATATATATACTTTCTATCTATGTATAATACTATATCGGTATTATTGAGCCCATACAGAGGTAAAGAACCTGTCAGGCGCATCTTCATTCAACAGAAGTAAATGCATTTTATGTGACTATTTCAGAAGTAAATGAAACAGTATGATGACATTCACTAGAAAGCCAAGCACCAGAGCGACCATTGATAGGGGCAAGTAGACCTGATAATGGTCCTTATATTCCTCTGGAAGCTTCTCAGCAGCCAACAAAGCATCAAGCATGCCAAAGTAAACCTGAGATGGTTTGCAATAAAAATAAAGAAAGCTAATCAATTATACAATAAAAGAATTCTGCAGCCAAGTAAACCGCTAAAAACAAGACAACAGACAGACAAGTTTAACCATTTTTTAACATAGGCTGCTTAGTATCAACCAGTGTTGTCAAAGGCGCGCCCGAGGCGCGCCTTAGTACAGGCGCAGGTCGTTGAGCCTTGAAAACAGCATGGCGGGCGAGGATTATCGGGCGTTGCCTTAGGCGCAAAGGCGTGCGCCTTTGGTTCTCTTCCAGGCGCAAGAAAGGCGCGCCTTTTAACAAAAGGCACACAGTTTAGTTTTTAACTGACGTGGCAGCTTGGGGAAAAAAAAAGGGTTAAAAACTAGCGAAGACAGAAACCAGAAGAGCTAAAACAAAAAAGGACGGAAGAATGTTGGAGAAATCTAAAACCTAAGTACCAGAGGTAAGTTTTTCAAGCTCTTTCTTCATTTATCTCAAGATTCCTCAGCTTCTACTCCTTATTTTTCAAATAAATATCAATCTTCTATGGGGTTATACTGCCCAAATTTTTTCAGAAACCCTAATTTTGATAGTTAAGTGTGTTTTTTTTTTATTTATGAAGGAAATAAAGTATTTGTTTGAATTATTTAGTATTGTTGTAGTAATATGAGGCTAATACACAAATTGATTGAGGTTTGTAATGCTGAAATTTTTTTTCAGCAGTAAATTTATTGGTTTATTGATTGGTTTTGAGTGTTGAAATTGATGTTATGGCTTCATCCGATGGCGGATCAAATAGTAGTAGGTCTTCTAGGAAAGATCCAGGTTGGAAGTATTTCTGTTTGGCTAAGCCACCAAGCACAAATGACTTGATTTGCAATTTCTGTAATATTACCAAAAGAGGAGGTATATTTAGAGCAAAACAACACATAGTTGGTGGATTTCGGAATGCCACAAAGTGTACAAAATGTCCGCCTCATGTTGAGGAAGAAATTAGAGCTTACATGGCATCGAAAGCAAAGTCAAGGAATCTAGTTATTCGGGAACAAGATAGTTTCAGTGATAGTTTCGAAGAAGAGGAAGATGAAGACCTTCCTACAAATCAAATGAACAAACGGCTAAGAAAAAAAGGTCCGTTAGATGTCTACTTTGTTCCTAATGTTGAGAAGATTGTGAAAGGGAAGAAACAAATGAAGCAAACAACTATCAATGAGTTGTGTAAGAAGGAGTTGAGGGAGAAAGTTTGTAGAGACATATGTCGATGGATGTACGATACAACTATACCATTTAATGCCGTTAAACACCTTAGCTTTGCGGTGATGGTTGAATCTATTGGACAATTTGGTCCAGGACTAAAACCGCCTAGTTATCATGAAGCACGAGTACCATTTTTGCAAAAAAAAGTGAGTGATGTGAATGAGCTATTGAAGGAATATCAATCTGAATGGGTGCATTATGGTTGCTTGATTATGGCGGATGGGTGGACGGACAAGAGACATAGAACTTTGATAAATTTTTTAGTGAATTCTCCTAAAGGAACTGTGATCCTTGAGTCCATTGATGCTTCGGATTACTCTAAGTCCGGTGAGACTATGGCGAAATTGCTTGAGAGTATAGTGGAGCGTGTGGGAGTAGCAAACGTGGTCCAAGTTATTACCGATAATGCATCTTGTAATGTGGTTGCAGGTAACTTATCTTTCCACAATTTCATTATCATTATATGATTTGAATTCTTTTTTTTTTTTTCCTGAATAAAGTTGAGTTGTTTATGTATAATAGGAAGAATATTGATGGCCAACTACCGTCATCTATTTTGGACTCCGTGTGCGGCGCATTGCATTGATTTGATGTTGGAGGATATTGGAAAGATGCCTCAAATGAAGAATAAAGTAAGGAGAGCTATATCTTTGAACTCCTACATTTATGTTCGACCGGGTGTGGTTAACATGTTGAGGAAATTCACTGGACATATGGAACTACTGAGGCCTGGTGTAACTAGGTTTGCAACATCTTTCCTTACTCTTGAACGTAGGCATACGCAGAAAAACAACTTGAGAAAGATGTTTACTTCAGATGAATGGACCTCAAGTAAATGGGGAACGGAAGCAAGTGGAAAAAAGGCGACAAAGATTGTTTTGATGCCTTCTTTTTGGAGTTCTATTCTTCACATATTGAAGGTATATGGTCCTTTAGTTCGTGTGCTTCGTTTGGTAGATGGTGAAAAAAAACCTTCAATGGGATATATATATGAAGCAATGGATAGGGCCAAAGAAGCAATTGCAAAAGCGCTTGATGAAAGCAGTGAGCAATACAAGACCATTAAAGATATTATAGATGCAAGGTGGGAAGACCAACTCCACCAACCTTTGCATGCAGCGGGGCACTTCTTGAATCCCGCATTCTTTTATGATAACCCCAACATTTTACAGTGTAAAGAGATTGTCAATGGGTTATACACTACTATATTAAGGTTGGTTCCAAGCCATGATGTCCAGAACAAGATATCTGATCAATTGTCACTTTATCAAAATGCTGAAGACTTGTTTGGCAATGAGCTGGCAGTTAGGCAAAGGAAATTAAAATCTCCAGGTACAACTATCAATTCTTGTTCCTTGTTGCATGTAGGAAAATATCAATATCTTATACTTAGTTGTTAAAATACAGCTGAATGGTGGAAATCCTATGGGGGTGCGACTCCAGAATTGCAAAAATTGGCAGTAAAAATCCTAAGTCTAACTTGTAGTGCATCGGGATGTGAGCGCAATTGGAGCATTTTTGAACATGTAAGCAATCACTATTATTTTCAACTCGATTATGATCTATGTACTTAATACTTATTCTATCTTCAAATTATTGTAGATTCATTCAAATAAAAGAAACCGGTTAGCTCAAAAACGCTTGAATGACTTGGTGTTTGTAAAATACAATCGAGCGTTGAAACTTCGGTATGATGCACGTGATCGCATAGACCCCATAGCTATGACAGATATTGATGAAAGTAATGAATGGTTGATGGGTCGGGTTTTCGAAGAAATGGGAGATGAAGATTTAGTGTTTATAGAAGATCAATTGACATGGGGTGATGTTGGTAGAGCGGTCGGAGCTGAAGATCCCACTTATGTCACTAGAGCATTGAGAGGGAAACAAGTTGTTTCCACACCCACACCGAGAACGAAACCGCCTCTTGACAAAGTGTTTTCAAGAAGAACCAAAGCAACCCCATCTCTACAACTTAGGGATGAGGATGAGGATGGGGATGAAGAAGATGCTATTGACATTGAAGATGATTATCAACAAGATGAAGAGTATAAGGATGTCATGGATGATGAGGAGCAAGATGATGAAGTGCCTCCTCAAGATGATTATATTGATTTGAACAATGATGATGATTAGTATTTGAATTTAGACAATTTATGTAATTTTGATATTAACTATTTGCTTTAGATTAAGTGAACTAGTAATTTGATAGGTCATAGGTTATTATTTGAATTTTAGAACATCTAAGTCCATTTTCTATGACTAACTATCAAGTATTAAGACTTTTTTGCTATTAGATTTGACTTCATTCGGAATTCCTTCTATTTTTATAGCTTTTTTATAATATTTGATGTTTTTTTACAATAATGCGCCTTTTGTCAAAAGGCGCGTGCCTTTGCCTTGCGCCTAGGCTCCAGGACCCCTTTGCACCTTAGTGCGCCTTGAGCCTCTGACAACACTGGTATCAACATCAAACTACAGAAGTCCAAAGGAAAGAAAATGATTCAATTTTGTAGTTTGTTTTTCTTCTCATAATTTCTTCTTATGAAATTTATGTAACTGATTCAATAAATTAAAAATATTTGTGTTTCAAGCGACAAGACAAGTAAACCTGAGATGGTTTGCAATAAAAATAAAGAAAGCTAATCAATTATACAATAAATGAATTCTGCAGCCTAAACCGCTGAAAACAAGACAACAGACAGACAAGTTTAACCATTTTTTAACATAGGCTGCTTAGTATCAACATCAAACTACAGAAGTCCAAAGGAAATAAAATGATCCAATTTTGTAGTTTGTTTTTCTTCTCATGATTTCTTCTCATGGAATTTATGTAACTGATTCAATAAATTAAAAATATTTGTGTCAAGCGACATCTGATGAGCTTTTTTTTTTTTTGATAATTACAGTTATATACCCCTCCACATTTTAATTGTTATTCTTAGTTATCATTTCACTGTGCACAATTGAAATGGATTTCTCTTGTATTGTTTTATCTCTATCATCTCCAGTCAAATACAAATATAATATCTTATGTAGTCCTCTTTTTCTATCTTCTACTAATATTTAATTAGGCCCTTTTTGTAGAAACATGTAACTATATTTGATGTTTTTAATCAAATTTCCATTGGAACATAACTAAAAAATATCAAATTTCAATTGGCAAACAACAAATCTTGCTTGAGTGTAAATATGAGTAAATAATTTATGATTTAATTCAGTGTTTGTCTTAAAATATAAATGGAAACTAATTTTTTTATAATAGGGAAAATCCTTCATGATGTAATCTTCAAACATAAAATCCAAAAGATAACCGGTACACTTTATATACATACAAAGGGATGGTTGCAAAATATCAGCTAAGATGAAGTTCATAAGGCCACTATTCAACTAGTTATGCATGGAGATGAGTGTTTGGCTGCAAAGAGACGAGTTTGCAATATTGAAGATGTCAAAAAGATGATATCAAGATGAATATGTAGAAATATAAGAATGGAAAGGATAAGGAATAAAATGCACTTGTAGAAGGTGGAAGTGGCTCTATTGAGGAAAAGTTGAGAGAAGGGAAAATAAGATGGTATGGTTTGGGTGCATACATCCCAGACCAGGAAATACACCAATACAGAAGGTTTGAGTGAATAAAAGTTACAGGAAATAAGAAAGTAAGGGGGTAAACCTAGAATGACAAGGTATAAATCTTTCTAAAGATGTATCTTTAAATTGGTAAAAAATGCAAGAGAAATATTCATGTAGCCAATCCCAATTAGTGTGAGATTAAGGTTTAATCATCCTTTATTAAGCATTTAACATGTCATTAATACTCATGTATATTTCACAGAATGATTAATCATTATCAGCCATTAAATAAACTAAAAAAGGTCGTAAGTAGCATCACTGTGATCAACATTTTTATATTCTATTTTAACAGGCACATCAATATTGCATGCATTCAATTTTTCATTTGCTAAAATTCTTAGAAAAATGTCTTAAGCAATCAAATACAATAAGAGAAGGTTCTCTTACCGCCATATCTCCTAAAGATTTGCTGCATATCGGGCAGGTGTAGTGACTGCAAGTGTATGCCTATAGAAGAGAACAAGGAGTCTGAAATTTCAACTGTTCTTTAATATATAAAAAGAAGATAATGAAAGAAGTAGAAGATATGTACATTGGAAGCAAAAGTGTTTAGAGAAACAGAAACCTGGAAGCAAGCTGAGTGCATATAATGGCCACAAGGCAGAGCCCTGACGGTTGCACTTGATGTGAACAAAAAATCACAGCAGATAGGGCAATTTGTCTCTAAACCTTTTTCTAGGCACTTGTGATTCACTAACTTAATCCCCAAGCAACAGTTGCACGTCATACAGTGAAAGTAATCAATTCCAAGACCCCTCCCAACACGACATAAATTGCAAAACGGGCAATGATATACATTCCTGAAATAGCAATGCATTAATGACAATAAGCAAAATGCCTTCCTGTATTCATAATATGAAAGCTTATCAAAATCAAATTGACCATCAGCTTTTTGAGCATTCTACAATGCAAAAAAGAGGAAGTGGAATTGTTGGTATCAATGTCAATCGCCAATCTGCAAATCTTCCAAAATAGACTACTTGGCATATTTTTGCAATTGAGAAGAGATTGATAGAATTTTATAATAAAGTTGAATTTGGTGATGAATAGCCAATGATAGATATAATTGGCTACTTTTCATTTCAATATTTGATCAAATGGATACAAACTAATCTTTAGAATAAAATAGACTTCTTTGGAAGGTAGGGGTGATTTTTCAAAAAGGCTTGGACTTCTTTTTTGGGTCACTGGGCATATGTTGGCTTGATGAACAAAAATAACAAAATTGCGAGCTATAATGTTACGAAGTTGCACGACCAGATAATTTTCAAAGCTTTATTACAAATACAAGAAGCCTAAGCTCCATAGACATCTCATACATGTTAACTAAGCAAAGTTCATTCTTTTATATTTTCTTTCATTCTGGCAAGTGCCAAGATTCTAGTTCTCTGACTACCCTCTGCTGAATACGTGACTTAAATAGTTCAATTCTCCAGTGAATTGTTGCAAATCCATCATCCGTTTGTGCTTATCCTTTTACTTCTTATTTAGGGGGAAAAGATCTGGTTATCATTCTCTAATCAATTTGACAGCTGTCAAAGTACTACTCAAACTAAAAGTGAACTTGTAGATGAGAGCCCAAGAATGGATTTAATATCTCTAAAACAAAATAAGTCAAAACGCTAAAACAAGTTCAATCATGAGATATTCCACCTAAAAATTTGTCAGTAATCCTACTTTAGTTGTTTGATTATTTTCTTATTGAAGCCAATGTAAGAAAAATAAAATAATTCCACAATAGCATCTGTCCATCGACATCACTAACTTTGATAACTACAAGTAGAAAGGCTTGTTGGCAGTAAAACAAGTTCAATCATGAGATATTCCACCTAAAAAGTTGGCAGTAATCCTACTTTAGTTGTTTGATTATTTTCTTATCGAAGCCAATGTAAGAAGAATAAAATAATTCCGCTATAGCATCTGTCCATCAGCATCACTAACTTTGACAACTACAAGTACAAAGGCTTTAGAATTCGTGTACCTTTCATCATCAAAAAATCTGCATATATTGCAATAATACTTTGCCATCAAAAGTCCATTACATGCAGCCGTCATGCAGATTGGTCCAACTGCCTGAATCTTCAGACACTGCATGCACATCATTTCCGATGTTGCTTTTCTGCAGTAAATGCATATAACATCATGCATTCAGAAGCTTCAGTTAAAATATAAAATTTAATAACTTTAAAAATTACCTATCCATCGAGTGATCGCTCACTTTATCATGGCAAAATCTACAGGTAAACAACTTGCCACAGCAAGCAGCACGAAGTTTACAGTTTCTCTTGTAGTGCTCACACCCAAATATTTGTTTTTCCTGGTCTCGAAATGATGGTGAACATCCCATCATGCCATCACCATTAGAAGTTTCAGTTGATGTTGCCTGAGGTAACTTCTGCTGAGTAGCTATCCAGCGACTAAAACAAAACATTTTCTCAGAAATTAATTTAGGATAAAGATTATTAATAATAACAAAAAAGTCAACATTGATGCAGTTGATAATATATTAAGGGAATAGTGTTGCATAAAGTGTTTGCAATTTTCAAAACTAACCTAGTCAAAAGATTTTGCACGAGATATGCTTTTCTCCTCGGATCAAGAGTTGAATCCCTATAAACTTTCCTAATTTCAGACTCAAGTTCATTTTGATTCATTCGGAAGATATCCTTCCACCCAGGTTTAAACATCTGGTCACTTTGGTCCAAGCTCTCTTGAAACCCTTTTTCTGCAATTAATAAGGCTGAACTGAGTAGAAAACATGCCATGGAAAACCTATGCTTGATAAAATTATTCAAGGGTATATGAAACTGTACAGTTAGCAATAACAAAACTCTAGAAGCATTGAACAAACCTTCTCTAGAAATGGTAGCTACTGATGTTTCAGAATGTGAAGATGGTTCAGCAGGTCTTTTCCAGCATTCATTAAGCCACTCATTGAACATTGTATTTTTGGTTGCCTGCTTCCATGTGTCCATCATTTTGTTCTGCTCATCCTGAGTAAGAGCAGAAGTTACCCAGGGCAACATAGATTGCAGCACTTCAGCACCAGTAGTGCCAATTATGCGGCCAACTATTTTGTCCTGTTCCTGAACCGAAAAATGCCTTACAAATAATGGCCACAGCTCAACTTCTTCTCTCAAAATATGATGATCAAGAGTAACTCTTATTGATTTGCACATCCCTTGCAGCTTAGTGGCTAGCTCACCATATTTTGACACATAATCATCATCATGGGATAGAGAAAGCTCTGTGTTACTTCCTGCAGAATCCTCCATTATCTGGGCCCTTCGCATGTTTTCATGAAAGCATGAAAGTTCAGAAAGAACACATGAAATATCTTCAAATAATTTTTCCTCTTGCTTGTGGTCCAGTGTGTATGAATGACTCACGTTATGAAGCGCCTCTTTGGATTCCAATGCTGGAAAAACAATATCATCCTCGGCATTACTATGAGCTCTGTATAAGCCCCACAACAATCGGAATCTTCCAATGAACTGCTGAAGAAGTGTCTCATCACAATCACTGAGCTTTCCTGATTCAATATCTAGATACTCCAAGTCTTTGCTTATGGCTTTATGAAACTTAAATACTGTATCAATTGGTCGTGCTGCGTGCTCAACATCAGTGGAGCTATTATCTGCTTCCCAGACAAAAAGACTGGAGTTAAGAGCTGGAGCAGAGGAGCTGAAAGACAAGGACCGCAAGGACTTGGCAGTTGAAAGAGAACTCAACCCCAGATTATTGCTGCTCACTCCTAAACCTGGGACACAACAAGTCCGATCAGGACAAGATGGTGACTTGGAACTTAGAGTTCCTGAAAGGTTGGAGGCATCGTTATTGTTGGATGACACTGGAATGTTTCTTTTGACAGGCCTGTTGTCATCTCCACAAACTGATGTTGTGCTGCTCTTAGAACAAAATGCAGAAGCACATGCACTGCATGGTCTAACAACATCTTCTTCAATGTCAGTAAATGTTTTAGCAGGACAACAACCACTAGCACTTGACAAACATGTACCCTGGTTATGACCCTTGCAAGCCCAGCCAGTGAAAAGTGTTATCAAAGCAGTATCTGTTGATGGAGCTGCATCAAAATAATTACAAATTTCAGAAGATGAATATGATCACATGTCTTTATTAAATAGAATAAAGCTCCTAAGGAATTACTATGAAGGAGATGGATACAGAAATAAATCTCATAAAGGAGTTGCTAAAAAGAGTTGGATACAGAACCTGCTGACTGCATGTTTTTGAGAAAGTTCTTTGCCTCATCTTCAGCTAGTAAACCCACCAACCATGG
Organism: Garcia nutans; assembly: GCA_947685225.1. NCBI lineage: Eukaryota > Viridiplantae > Streptophyta > Magnoliopsida > Malpighiales > Euphorbiaceae > Garcia > Garcia nutans. The sequence continues at coordinate 52,063,461 of CANTUV010000011.1, read as the reverse complement.
CAACACACGCTCAATCAATTTCAACGGCATCACACACAAGCTCTGGTATAAAAGTTCCTGCTGCCTCTTGAAGCTAAAGTGCTTTTGGGCCAGTGGAAGAACCTAGACATGCAAGGAACTTAGAAAATGCTCTTCAACAATCAGAGGGGATGTTTGGTGTTACAGTTTTTTAGTCATGAAACAACTGTTGAACTCGTTGAGAAGGATGTATAATTCCTATTACCAGCTTTACATTTAAAATAGGAGAAGACAAAGCTAATTTGTTAATAAACTTCCCTGAGCACCTGCATGCATTAACACATTCACCAACACCCAGATGGCTCATTCTGACTTGGTACTAGTTCTTATTAATGGAAACTAGGAATAACTTCACAGTTTACAGATTACCAAACATCCCCAATGAGAATTTTTACATCAACGGAAAGCTCACCTGAACTTCCTCATTGTAGAAGTGCCTTTGTATAGTTTCTATTATTTGATCAGTTTGTGAGCATAATTTTGCATAAAATTCAGCAGCTGAATTAGAATTTGCGCCTGCCCTTCGAACACTTTCAATCAAACTCCTCAACTCATTAAATTGGCTTTCTTCTTCAGCATGCTCTTGGAAGAAAGATATTTCTCCATCTACTGCAGGAAATATGACCTTGTCCTCAGCAATACTGCAGCCAAAAAAGGACAAATGCTTCAAATTGGATAAGTTACAGGAAGCTGCACGTATTTTGTTATCAGTAACGTCGATATCTTGGGCATGTAGCCTTTTCTCCAAAATGTTCATGGAAAAGAATTGAATATCTTTTTCCTTTGCAGCTTTGATCGAATTAGATATTAAGATATAACCCATATCAAATGTTTTCTTCTCCAAAATAATCAATAGCAACATTGGAGTAAACAAGCATCAGAAACACAAATAAAGGTAGAAATATTAGAGGTGGTAATATAATGTCATCATAATGTGACAACAGCTCTATGCCACTGTAATATATTGGAAATAATAAAATTTGATGACAAAAAATCCGTTCTTCATCATTTGTATAACAAAGAACTCAAGCATAAACATTAACAAAAATGCATAACTTATACCGAAAAAAACATTAATAGTTCTGACAAGTAAAAAAAAAATAATAAATAATTATCTCCTTAGCTCCAAAGTGAAACAACAAAAAGAACATACCTGTGAAAGATGCAAACATCAGCAATGAATTGTAACCGATCATCAAATGCTGATAAATTACTAAAATCCCCACAGAGTTGTATCTTTCTAGCTTCCTCAGCTATCTCATTTAATTCTTGTTTAATAGCATTATGCCAAAGCATTATTTCGTCTATTGGGTGTTTTCCCATAGTATCTGATGTATCATTCCTTGACTCTAGGTGTTTCCTTTTCCCAACCTTGTATTGCTCACATGTACATGTCATATTATCCAGTTCACAAGTTCTTGCACTAGCAGGAGAAATTACACAATATTGATTCTGACGATTATCTTTGCAACTTCCAGCTGTCTTTGCACCATTTTTCCCTTCCATCCAAGTAAAAATGATCTTCACCAAAACACATTTTTAATAAGTTGGGTACATTAAGCAAAATACATCCAAAAAGAAATAAAATGCTGAATGAAAAGTGGATCCTTACTTGCTGAAGAAGCTTCTCTTCTGGGATTATCTTGCTTAAGCACTTACTCATATCCTGGCATTCAACAGGTGAAATAGAAGAAGATAACCATGGCAGGAACTCAGCCATCATGTTCACAGGAATGCTGCATACAAACTGCCAGATTAAAGATGCCTGCTCTTCGAGAGAAAACTTCTCAATAAGCAAGGGAAAGACCTGAAATAATAAGGATACGAACAATTAAAGAAGTTTCTGTTTCATTATCATCAAAAGCAACGCTCTAAATATAATTATACCATTATTTTGCAGCTATACTAATATGTTTTCAGTGAATAATCACTTATATGATGCTTCGCTAATAAAGTAGATGACATCTTTCCAATTGATAAAATTATAATTCAAAAGAAGAAAATGTCAATGTGACATCTTCAGCTCACAGAAATCACTTATGTAGAAATCAAGGAGAAATGAAGGCTTACATTCCCCTCTCCAATGCTAGAAGAAGAAGAAGTCTTAGATTCAAATTTTGCCATGTATAAAGTCATTATAAGTGGACGGTAAAAACAATAATACAGTAAGCACAAGTCGACGCACAGGCAGTTCCTGATAAACAGGTAAATCATGCATTGAGGAATTGTTTGATATAAATACACAAATTTTCTTACTTGCATGTATCTTAATCGGTACATTCTCTTTTTCTTTCTCTACCGCACTTTTAACCCTAGATTTCATTTCAAAAGGCTATAGTTGCAGTGCCAGAGAAGTGGATAGATGCATATGCTGTGCAACTGAACACTATAGTAGGTGAAATTTTGTTTTCTACCTTATACATTAGTAAATTGCCTCTAGCATGTAACTATTTCCATGAGATCTACTCAAATCATATAGTGGTAATGCTTCTATTAAATACTAACAATGATTTAGTTAACCACACAAGTATGATACCAACTAAATATAAAAATTGAGAATGCAAGCAAGAAAATCATGCAAAAATTGCGAGTTATTTTTTATAGAAAAAAAAATTTTGGAACAAGTTAAATAGAGTGTTAAAGGTCATCAATGGTTTTAAGATTTGGAGAGAAAAAGTATGAAACCAGATAACATCAAGATAGCTAGAAAAATTCCATTATCAAATGCCTGTTTTATGATTTACAAATCACACTTCTTCTGTTACTAAAAAAAATTGTTACTTTTTCTTGTTCCAATATGTTAATGTACTGGTGAACCAAAACATGCAATGTGTTTGATAGTTGGCTGTTTTAATAGAATCATGATAAACATTGGATTTTCATATGCATACTTTTTTAATATAATCCATAGAACATGCATGAGAACTGCTGTCCATGCCTCATGCTGTTAATACACCTAGCAATTCCTTTATCCAGATTTGTGGCATCCTTCACACAATTGTTCTCTCAATTCAATACATAGTATCCTCATTGTATGAAGATCATCTGTCTCTTCCATATGGCATTTCATTATGGCCTATTGAATCAACTGTATTCCTATTACTATTTTGTCTTCCAAGCCCATCTTTCTTCCACATGGCATTCCAATCATTATGGTTTATTGTTCCTTATATTCTGATTTCTACATCTAATTCTTACAAAAAGATAAAAACTATAAATTTTCACATGACATCATCGTCGAGCAACCATTCTATCTAGATTTTTTCATAAATAGGTAAGGACTAATAATAAATCTCATTCAACCTTGAACTGACTGATCATGTATATTTAAAAGCTTCCAAACACTAAGGGAAGCTAGGATTGGAGAACAAGACTACAACAGTGAGGGACTTGGGGAAAAAAAAAAGTGGGAAAAAACAATATAAGAAAAGGACCACACATGAACATTCAACATAATGAAGTCTTAAATTCTCTTATACTCCTATATGTGCATAGGTATTATAATAAAAAATTCAAGAAACACTCATGTAAGTATCATGTCCCAGTTCCCATGAGAGATGTCCCAAACCAACCACAAAGACAATATAACAAAACTGCTTTAAAAAAAAGCAGCCCGGTGCACGAATGCTCCCGCAATGAGCGGGGTCCGGGGAATGGTCGGACCCATTGGGTCTTTGTACGCGGCCTTCCCTTGCAATTAATTACAAGAGGCCATTTCCACGGCTCGAACCCGTGACCTCAGATCACACGGCGACAGCACTTACCGCTGTGCCAAGGCTCCCCTTCATAACAAAACTGCTTATTGCATAAAAAATTTGAAAAACTCTTAAACTATGCTTATACTTTATTTGGATTGGTTCATTTTGTTTCCCCATTCTATGCAAATGAGGAGGCATGTGCAGTCAAATCCTGTGCAGAAACTAGAAAGCTTCATCCAAATACTACTTCATCTTGTCAAATGGCACAATAAAATGTCACAAGATATCTACCTATAAGGTGCAAAACGCCTCTTCACAAGATATCTATCATAAGAAGTTCCTTGCATGCATAAGCTAAATAATCACTAAGGGGAATGTCACCTGTTCCTCTTCCTTTGCCATGTGCTGACTAAGTGATGTCTGAAGTGCTCCAGTGCAAGATGCTAATTCCCTAGGGAAACTTTCATCATTTTGCATATAGGAATTTAATAGCTCAAATAATTGATCAAAAAGACTGCTTTCGCCCTTGTGTTCAAGTGAGTATGTTTGTGCCACATTCTTCACACATATGTCAAGAGCTGGGAAAATAACCTGCATTTCCAAAATATTATGCCATCAGGACGACTATATATAGCAGAACAAGAGAGAGAAAACACCACTTCCGAAGGGTCAAGATACAAAAATGATATAGACTCACCAGATGCACTTAATTACTTTATACAGTTCATATCTAAAAGTTCAAGAAGCATCAAGCAAGCAGACAACAATTGGGAAAAAATTACGGTATCATAAATAAGATTTTAACTACTAATGCAATGAAAAAATCCCAATAGGCAACTTGGTCAAATTGACATGTTAAGTTTTACAAACATATTCATATAGTTTGCTCTTAAAGATTGAAGGATACAAATGTATAATGTAATAACTACTTTGAACAAGTATGATTTTCAGTAAAGTAAAATTGATTATATTTTTCATTTTCTAAGTGGAGAGTGGAAGCATGTGAACTACTAGAACCATGTAGCTTAATAAATTATGAATTATCTGTAAACAACAAAAAAACAAGTACCAAAGGAAAGCTCAAACCACAAACTTCCAAAAGTTAATATCCTCAAAAAGAAATCATTAGCATCCCTAATTGATATGCAGAAAATCAGAGTACCAAACCCGTGTGAAAATTGCCCTAGCTTCACAAAAAATTGCAAGCACTTCTATATATCTGATTCGACATTTCTTTGTACAATTTCAAAATAATTGCAGCCCCGGTAAAGCAGGAGTACCAAAACTATGCATCCCAAAAACTACTACTTAAACATGCTAAAAATGTCAGAAACTACAAAACAGTTTATATATTTATACTTAAAAAAAGTAAAAATCGTATATACACCGGGAGCATCCTGGTCCCTTCCTCCCACAAATTCACAAAGCAGTTGATCCCGTGAGTAGAATTAACAGCAGAAAAACGAAACAAACACCAGGAGTATTCAATAATTTCACTATAAGCCTAGTAACAGCTCAATTTGCACGTAAATGGCTAAATGCATCACCAAATGCGTCACGCAAAAGCTAAAACAAGCAAAAAAAAAAACGAAGAAGGAAAAGCAGGATTTCAAATAAGTACCTCGTCTTCAGCATTACAATGATGCTTGTAAATCAATCTGAGAAAACGGGAACGTTCGAAAAGAGACCTAACATCAACAGTTTGTCCAGTGGCAAAAGCCATGGCTAGTCGGTGAAGCGAATCAAGCTCATTGCGAATAGCCTTGTGAAAGTAAAGAAATATAAGAATCGGCGATTTCTGCTCGTTATTGCTCTCCAAACAACCCTTAGACTCCACTTTCGTCACCGAGTTGCTCGGCAATGTCATACCTTCTCCTCTCTGTAATTCCGGCAACGGCGTCGCCATTTCTCTCCCCGGACTCCACAATTTTCCGAGGCCTTTCCCGGAGGTTCTCCGAGAGGAATTGTTCCGTCAAAACCGAAACTTATTTCGGGTTTTAATTTTTTTAATTAATTTTAGTTTTGTTCAACGGAGAGGAAGAAGAGGGAGGTTTTGTTTGGTTTGTTTTGTTTTGTTTTTGGACTTTTGATTTATTTTTGTTTGTAAACTGAGGATTTGATGAGGAAGGAGAACTTTATATGATTGGATTAGGTGCCACGTAGCATGCTGATTAGGCAAATGATGACGAAAGCAGCTTGGCACGTGCGAAATAGAGGTCTTGAATATTCAAGCCTTCTAGTTGCCATGCAACCACACACGCTAATCTTTTTTTTTTTGAAAAAAAAAACTACACACGCTAATCTTTTTTGTAGCTGTTTTAGGAACGTATAATAATATTATTAATTTAAGAATATATAACATGATAGTTGAAATTTGAAGGGAAAAAAAAAGGTCAGTTATAAAAGAGATTTTAAATTTTTATTTCTAGTATTTGAAAAAAATGAATAATCTTAATCCCTGTACTATTATAAGTTATAAATATAAGATTTGATTGTTTGGAGGGATTAAAAATAATTAAAAAATAAAGTGAAAATAATTTTGAAGTTTAAAAATAAAGTGTAATTTAATTTAAAATATTATGGATGAAATTTTGGCAGAAAAAAATAAGTATACGTTTATAACCAATAATTAATTGTAGATTTATTAATAAACTTTAAGGATTATACAATCCGCAAAAAGAATTTATTTGGAGATTGAGGACAAAAAGGCATATTAAAATAATCATTTTAATATATTTTATATAATTAATTTTTTTAAAAACGAAAAAAAAAATAGAAGGTGAAACGCTAGAACTTATTGCATATATATTAGAGCTAATAAATTTATATTTCTGCATGTTAAATTTTTTAAATTATTATTTTTTTCAAATTTTATCGATAGCAAAAAACAAAATAATGAGAAATTTATGAATAATATAATTTATATATTATAATAATAAAAGTTAGACTACCTGGCATAAAAAGAGCTTTTTTCATGATTTTATATTTTGAAAAAAAAAGTAATGCACTTTTTTAATATTTTCAAACTTTTGTTATTGAATTTTCATGTATTTTACTTTTATAATCAATAAATAAATAAAAATATACACAAATAATTATATATAAATAATTAAAGAGTTTAATATGAAGTAATTAGAATTATATTAAAATTATTTTTTTAAATTTAATGATTAGAGACTATGATATAAAAACAATTTATTGGTTATAAAGTATTTTTAAACATTGATATTTATATTATGTGAGAAAACAAACATGAGGATTATCCTTATGTAACATGCAGGTGAAGCACTAATAATAATTAAAAAGGAATTTAAAATCACATTAATAATTATTAAACTATAAATAAATATAGAAAAATTCACTTAATACGATTTAAAAATTTAACTCAAACCAATAATGAAAAGAATTTGAAAGCAATCATGAGAATTGGGTGTAATTAGTTTCGCTCTTTTAAAAGCAAAAATGCACTTAGATCACACAACATCGACTTATTATTAATGATGATACCAAAGGACCATAATTAATTATTAATTACTATTATGTATATATTCGCCATCTTTCTTTTTCTGTTTTATTTATTTTTATTGATTCGCGAACGTGAATATCATTGCATTTGTACAAGCATATTGATATTTTGATTTATGACCAGTTATATGATATTTAACTGAAATTAATTGCTACTTAAATTATTTTTATTTTTTAATTATACTTGTAATTGATTGTTAAGTGGATATATTCTATTTCATATTGTTAATTTAAGTGAATTTTTAATTTTAATTTTCAACTGTCTAGCTTTATTTGTTTTTAGCAGTTTAAAATAATTATCTTATTTATAAATCTAAATTTCTCTGATACAATAACATTGCAAACATAACTTTTTTTTTAATTGTTTATCATTAAATTAATCATAAAAATTTTGGATTTCCATTTATATATAAAATTAAAATTTTAAATAATTTAACTTTAATTTATTAGTTTAATATTTCCTCCATTTAAATTGATTGACGCACACCTCTTTTTTATTTGTTTTAAATCATAGCACATTTATTAATTAATAAATCAATTAATATATTAAATTTCTATTTTATCTTTATTTAATATTATTTTTTAATACAAAATAAATTTGTATTAATAAATAAAAAATTTATATTCATAGGATATAAATAAAATTATAATTAATTTTGAAATACACAAAATATATATAACTAATGAAATTACTCAATTTTTTTAAACTTTTTCGATGCAAACCATGGATAATTGTAATATATCGTAGAAAATCTGATTTTTAATGAAATTTGTAAAAATATATTGAATCATCTTCTATATAATAATGATACCTCTATTTGATAAAGCTAAATAGTTTCCATTAAAAAAAACAAATATTCATTTGATGATGATATATAATATTCAAATAATAAATGATAAAATTTTATAATAAAAATTTAAATTTATATTCAGTTTTATACTTTTATTTTAAAAGTTAAAAAAATAAAAATAAACAATAAATTTTATATGTATATCTATCTGAAAATTATTTTAAAAATAAATTATAAAATAAAAATATATAAAATTGAAAAAATAATATAAAAATTAAGTAATAAATTTAAAAAAAGACAAATAAAAATAGATGAAGATTTCATATATCAATGAATCGATGATAGTCCTACTCTCAAATTAAAAAAAAAAACTTATCAAAATTTAAAAAAAATGACTAGGGTTTTTCTGTATTCAATATTATTTATTTAAAAATATTTAAGTAATATATTTCATATTTAAAATAAGAATGCAATAAAAAATATATATAAATTTATATTTTTAATAAAAATAATTATTTTTTAATTTTTATAAAATAAAAATTTATCTATTAATTTAGAACGACATAAGTAAATTTTAAATTTTAAACAGTGTAAGTAAAAGAATTTATAAAAAAAATAAATATATCAATAAAAGCAATAATTAGTGTGGAATTAATAATGAAAGTGAAATTAATAATAATAAATAATAAAATGGATATGTGATGTTGAAAGTAAAACGGTTTGGAGGCTACGCTACAGAAGTGGGTGGAGTGTGCCATGGATTGGCTGGCAGCTGACAAACTCATGCCCTCACAGGCATCAAGACAACGCATTCCTTTGGAGTGACCGTTTGCCAAAACCTATCAATCTTTTATATATAAAAAAATTAAATATATACATAATTATTCAAAAATAATTTTTATAGAAATATAACTACCAAATTTATAACAATATCTCAATTATTCTAACTAAAATTTTAATTTTTTATATAGAATTATGTTACATATTTCTATAGTGAATTAGATTTAATAATAAGCAAAAATAATTAATTATTTCAACTTTCAAATTGTAAATTGGATTGAATTCAAAAAATTATTTAATAAACACTGAGACTTGAATTTTGTTTTCTTAATTTTCCAAGCAATAAAAAAATTCCCATCTGAAAGAAAGTCTACTCTCATTTAATAATAATAATAATAATAATAATAATAATAATAATAATAATAATAATAATAATAATAATAATAATAATAATAATAATAATAATAATAATAAGGTCACAACCATGAGTCTCTTAGTTAAAGCCTTAATTACAAAATAAACAAAAATAGCTAAGAAAAATGTAAAACAAAAAACAAAAAACAAAGAAGCATAAAATGTAAAAAGCTTTACTATAGGAAATAACTCCCTTAATTTTAACAATATAAAGATTTTATATTTTAATATTTTTAGGAAATATCACCAATATGTTTTTAATTATTATTTTTTAAAATAATGAATACCAAATGATATTGAAGTGATATTGTCTAATCTAACTAATATTTATGCTCAAAAAAATATAATAAATATTTATTTGTGGTGATTATATATTTAGTTTATATTATTATTATTATTTTTGTAGAAAATAAAAAATAAAAAAAATCTTTTAGGTTATCGAAATATGAGTATAAACTAAACTTTAATTAGAAGAGATTATACTTAAATACAAATTAATGAAAGAAATGACAAAAAAAAAATAATCTTGTTTAAATTAAAGTTTCTAATAATTTGTAATCAAGTAAAAGGTTGCTAATTAACCGTCGCTGTGCCATCTGTACCCTTTTCTAGGTTAATTAAAGAATCTTATCAAATATGACAAGCTTTTATACAATTATTTTTTATTTTGTAGAAAATCAAAAATAAAAAATTATTTTTTTGAAGGAAATGAGAATATAATTAATCAAAAAAATTATTTTTCAGATTATAGAAATTTGAATATCACCTGAAATTTAATTAGAAAAAAAATTATAAGTAAATACAAATTAATGAAAGAAAAGACAAAAGGAATAATATATATTTTAGGCACAAAAAGAAATGATATATATTGTTTGAATTACAGTTTGTAATAATTTTTAATCAAGTACAAAAACCGTCGCCAGGCCATCTGTATCATCTTCTAGGTTAATTAAAGAATCTTATCGTAATATGACGAGCTTCTACCCTGTAATTGATTTTTTCTTGTTAAGGCATCTTTCAATACTATATAATATTATTAGTCCTCCCCTCCCAAATGAATAAATATATTTAATTTTAAATTTCATAAACATAAAAAAATTTAATTATTTTTCTATTATACTTTTTTTATAATGTGATACATCAAATATTTTTAATAAGTAATATTAAATATAAATATTATATATATATTTAGAGGATATTTGACTTAACTTATGAAAATTAGTATGAGCTTATAATCATTTAAAATTTTAAACAGTTGTATGTTTGTTTTGAATGCTTATAAGTGGCTGATAAATATTTAATATATTTGATAAAAAATAATTTATAAGCAGATTTATTATTAAAATGACTATATAAAGTGATATTAGTAGGAGTATCTATTAAAATAAATATAGACAATATAATAAATTATTTAGTCAAACTAACTTATAAGATAAGTGCTTATAAGCATCAAAATGATAAGCTAAGAGTACTAACTTAATTTTTTTTTAGCTTATAAGCTGAGCTTATAAGTTAATAAAATTGTTTAAACAAACGTGTTAACTTAAATTTAGAACTTATAAAATAGTTTGATTAGCTTATAAATTAAGACAAATACCCTCTTAATATATTAATTAGTTTATTAAAATAATTAATAGACTATAATTTGAGGTGATTAAAAACAGTGTTTATCTAGGATCTAGTTTTTTTTTTAATATTATCTTTTCAATAAAACTTATTTATAGAGTGGATTAACTTTTTCATACATGATCTCCAGTTTAATCGGAGATTCTCTTGATCGCTTCAATATTCTTAGCTTAATTAGTAATTTCTAACTTTTTTCCATGATTTTTTTTCATGTCATTTTCCTTAATAATATCTCCCACTCTGTATCATTATATATTTTCTTTGAAATTAAGCAATATATATACAAACATATGCACTTTATTTTAATATTTTAATAATACATGATTTATATATAATGACATATTGTTATATAAAGAATTAAGAAGAAATATAAGATTGAATCATTTCAATTTTTTCAAATGGAAATTATTATTTTTTACACAAACTTTATATATAAATTTGCTTCACTTTATATGATTGATTTCTATATAAATTGCAAGAATTAATAAAGAAAATAAAAAAGAATCATGGGAATATGTATTTTTTAGAAAAATTCAGTTTATAATGCATTAATGTTCCTATTAAAGAGATTATGTTTATTAAAGTGTAACTAGGACATTAACCAAAAAAGCTCTTTGTCTAAATAATTAGCTCAAGCAATATGTTAGTATTTTGCTAAAAACCTTTAGACTTGATCAATATATTAAACCTTGAAAACTTGACCTCATGATGTTCTAGACGTCTAGTATGAGCTTTGTCAAATTTAACGAGCTTAATTTTTTAGTTTTCACAACCAAATATTTGAATAAATTATTATTATTATTTATTAACTGATATTTAATCGATTTTTTTTTAGATATTCTTAATTTTGCTCTTTCTGTCTTTACTACGCTCTCTCTTGATTTTAAAATTTTCTTTAAAAATAAAGAAAAAATATTTTAGATTTTTCTAAAGAAAATTATAGGATGTTACTGAAGTCTAAGTTTAATTAGTGCTAATTTTGATGATTGATTAATGTTAAAAAATAAAATTAAATTCGAATGCTGAAATATAAAAAACAAAAGACCTGTTTGTTTTAATTGATAAAATGAATTTGTTTCTAATCGTATTATGTTAATAAATAATAATAATAATAATAATAATAATAATAATAATAATAATTTATTAAGTTAAGTTAGGTTGTTGAAAGTTGCATGTAATAAATTTATAATAGGGGATGATTGAGAAAGAGAGTTAGCGACCATCTACTAATTATCCAAATACTCTGCATTTCTTCTTTGATTTTTCAACACCACAGTTTTAATTTAAGACGCTTATAAATATGTATTTATGTCTGCACATTAATGATATTTGACTTAAACTATTGAAAGAAAATTTTTTTTTTTCATGTAATGAATAGTTTAATAAGGAATGTTGGTTTACTAATGTAATAGATTAGATATTTAATATTATGTGTTAGTCATTAGATTCTTTCAATACGAGAAGATTGTTGAAGATGAAAAGAATATATTTCTTGTAACTTAAAAAAAAATCTTTTTCAATGAAAAACAGACGAGAAAAAAATTTATTTTTATCGCATTAGACTAATTAATGGCAATTATTAAATGTAATTAATGTATCAATTGAATTGAATTGGATTTTTGCTGAGAATGAAATCATAAATACAAAAGAAAAATAGTACCCCCTCCTAAAATAATAGTGAATTTTTTTTATTTGTTCTAAAATATAGTTTCATTATTTTATTTAGATCATAGTTACATTATAAATTAATTATTATACCTCTATTTAAATATTTTATAATCAATAACATTATATTTAATTATTTATATTTTCTAAATTACAATTACTTAAATCCAATAAATGGCTATTTTAATTTTTAATTTTTGCAACAATCAATAACTATTTAATATAGTTGAAGGGTAGAATAGGTAAATTATAAAAAAAAAATTATCTATTAAGTAAATAATCTAATTTTTTTTAATATGTGTGAGATGAGAAATATCCATATCATTTTAGAACGGAGAAAGTATATATTAACAATATAATTTGATGATGATTTTATTATATTTTCATTTAAATTACTTTTAAATATTTTTAAATAACTACTCTCTCCGCTCCATTTTAACTGTCATGAAAGAGAAAATTTTTTATTCTACTCTAATTATCACTTTTATAAATTCATGATAGTATTAATTATAAAGTTACAAATTACCCTTATAAGTATTAAATACTTCTAAGTTTAATAATTAATAAAAAGATAATATTTAAAAGGAATAATTAAATAAAATAATACTCCATCCGTTCCATTAAAATTATCACTTTTGAAAAAAATATTTGTCCCTCTCAAATTTTTACTTTTTATAATCAGAAAAAATTAATTAACTTTTTTTCAAACATATACTTATCATAAATAACTTAATTAATAAAATAAAAGTATAATATTAATGAATTAATTGAGAATATTTTAGTCAATTTAAAATAATTTTATATAATATTTAAAAAATTTAATATCTTTTTTAATAAGTATGCATAAGATAAAGTCTACGATTTTTCAGCGAGACGGAGTGATTATAAATTTTAGTAAATAATAATTATCTGTTTAATTATTTAAAAAATGATGATTAAAGTGAAATGAAAGAAGTATTAATATGTGAAATGTAGATTTTTTTTTAAAAAGGAGCTGGTATATTTTAAAGCTTATCAGCTCCTAATGCATCAACCAAGAAGTCTGGACTCACTATCCATGATTGAACAACAGCAAAAGAACAAAAAACTCTAACAAAAATATGAATAACAGCAAATAATTTAATTTTTAAAAAAAATTAATTTTCATTCCTCTTAATTATTTTCAAAAAATGTTGTATCTTATCCTATCCTAAAATAAGAGAATAGATCCACTATTGTGACAATCTTAATGAATTGCATTGGGTGAAAGGTAATAATTTGAATAATTTTACAATTAACTAATTCACTTTATTATTTCTGACATTTAAATTTTACATCGATCCTTTTTGAAGTTAAGAATTTTGTAATAAAATCGTCCTTGATTCAAATATCACCATCTTCATTAACGGCGTCACGTCAGCTCTTAAAATAAATACATTATAAAATTCATTTATCGCTTCTGAAAAATTCTCTTAATTTCATCATTCATTTTTAAAGAATTTCTTAATTTCACCTGTCATCCTTAAATAATCTTAAATAATTTTAAAATTTTAATTTTTTTTACATTTGAATGGTAATTTTAAATATTTTTTTACATTTGAATAATAATTATTATTATTCTATTTTTATTTTTTTATAAATAATATTTAATAATTATTATTATAATTCAACTGTAAAAAATTAAATTATTCAAAATTTTCTAATTTCAAAAATAGCATAATTATTATTGTAATATTTTTTTTTATTTTTTAAAATTATTTGTAACAATAATTGCTATTAATTATAAAATATTTTCATTTAATAATTAAATAAAATTTATTAATCAGTTTAACAAATATATTAGTAAATTTTTTTAAAAAAATTAAAATTTTTAAAATTATCCAATTTTAAATAATTTTAAAAATTTTAATTTTTCTACATTTGAATAATAATAACAATTAATGTTAAAAATAATTTTAAAAAATAAAAAAATATTACAGTAATAATTATACTATTTAAAATTAGAAAATTATAAAAAAATTAATTTTTTACAGTTGAATTATAATAATAAATTATTAAATATTATTTTACAAAAAATAAAAATAGAATAATTATTATTATTATTCAAATGTAAAAAAATTATTTAAAAATATCATTTAAATATAAAAAAATTAAAAATTTTAAAATTAGTTAAGATTTATTAAACTAATTAATATGTGATTTGCTTAGATATTTAGACATTTATTTTTAAAGTAAAAAGTCTAAGGATAAAATCATTGTAATAATATGGATTATATATTATTTTAATTTTTTTTTAAAGATGACATATGAAATTAAGAGATTATATAAGGATAACGAGTGAAATTAAAAGATTCTTTAAAAATAACTGGTGAAATTAAGAGAATTTTTTAGGGACGATGAATGAAATTTATAATAAATTTATTTTAAGAGTTGACGAGACACTGATAATAGAAATGGTGATGTTTGAATTGAGAATGATTTTATTATAAAATTTTTAATTTCAGAGGCTATTGATATAAAATTTAAATTTTAAAAATAATAAAATGAGTTAATCAATTCTTCATATTGTAAATTATTGGCAATAATTCACATCTTATGTAAAGTTGATAGAAGAATTCCCTGTTTTTTTCTATCGTGTTTGAGAGCGGTAGACTGAGAAGAATGCAAGTGAAAAATAAAGCAAAGGTGAAGCTTCTTAATTGGGCATGAAAAAAGTAGGCACTGTATACAAACCAATGGGACAATGCAGTCCTAGTCAGTCACATGGCCAATTTTTGTCCCAAAACCTCTCAAATTTCAGGTCAAAATGGGCAAATATGGCAGATTTTACAGATATATATAAAGATTTTTGATAAAAATAAAAAAAATTAAAAAAAATTTTAAATTTACTGTATTTATAAATTATTTATTAAAATATTATAATTTATAAAATATTTATTAAAATATTATATTTTTTATTAATTTAAAATGAGTTTATGAGTTATTATAATAAGTTTATAATAAAATAATTAAAATATTTTAAATAAAAAGTAATAATTTAAAAAAAATATGATGAATGGGCTTACTTTAAAAAAAAAGAAAAACGCACTTATAGTGAAGCAGCCTCTCCTTTCACCAACACATATTATTGGGATCTATCATTGGCCTCTAGTTCTTTCAATTTCATCTTCTTTGCTTTCGTATTTGGTCCTATTTCACCTACTTTTATTTGGCTTTTATCAACCAATATCTCCTTCACCCCCACTTGTTAGGATTATTTTTGTCCTAATTCGTCTCAATTTTTTTTGTACAATATTATATTAGGATTATTTGTTATATTTATCTCATAGTTGGACAATTTTATTTAATATTTCACTTTTTTAGGATAGAACAATTTAATCTGACATCAGTTTATGTAAAAATTTTAAAATTGAGTTTTCTCTCCTAATTATTATAAGAAAAATAAAAAAAATCATATTTAAATCTGCTGTTAAATTGAAAAATATTATCCTATTCCACTAAATTAAATATGTGAGGAGCAAGTAATAAATGAATTTACATCAAAATTTAGTTAAGAATTTAGCAACTGATCTTTTAGTAAATAAATAAAAAAAAAGACATTATAAATTGCATTAAATCAATAAACATATTCAATACAACCTAAATTTAAAAGGATTTAAAGCAAACTCTATATGGAGAATTGAAAATAATAATTGAGATGTACAATTGAAGATGAATCTCTCAATATTTAATTTTTTCGATTCCCCTTTTATTCAAATCATAATTTAATTCTAAATCTAAACTCATACTTAATTAAAAATAGAAAACTATGTTATGTATTTTTCCTACCTAAAATTATTTGTCTCTACTTGTCTGAAAAAAAGAATGTATTCTAACTTCAACTATAATTAAGATTTAGGTTTCATTCTGGTGCATACGTCTTGTCGTCTAGGCTAGAAATCATTTAGAAGGGATTTGGATGAGCTTGTGTTTCTTATGTTAAGCTACCTTCAAAAAAAGGTTAATTAGAATTCTAGCAATTGAAAGGTAATGTATCAAGTGAAATATTTATAAAATTCTGAAAATACTTTTCCTTAACTTTTTAAGAGTTATTAAAATTAATATATATGTTTTTAATTTAATAGTGCGTATTTTACTCGTTTTTCGAATTATGAGATTTTAATAAATTGAAATTGTTTATCGAAGTTAAATTTACATATAAAAGAAAAGAAAATTAAGAGCTACTTAATTAAAAAAAATTAATGGAAGAAGAAAAGGCAGGTTTATTATATATGAGTACTATGTCTGCCATTGATAATTAAGATGCTAAGGTCAAAGTCAAATCATTAATCAGCTCCCAACAAAAACAGTATCTTATCGTCCTAATCCTATGTTGTTGCAGCATTGCGTTTTATCTTTCAGAAAACATATGTATGATGACTGGGAATCTAAATTTCATATGCAGGATGCATAATTATTATTTTTTATATATAATTAGTACCTTACTTATATAAAAATGTATTCTCTTTATTATATAAAAACGATTTATAAGAAATTATAAAATAACAAATATAATGATATTGGATCTTTCAACATTTAATTATTCGCTTTTATTCATATATTTTTAGCTATGATATAAAGTTTAATAATGTATACAATTATAAAGTTTAGTAACATTTATAATTATAAAAAAATGTTAATAATTTTTACTCTTTACACATGTTAATTTAAGCAAGAAAATGCTTACTTATTTAAAATAATTTTTTCTATTGTCTATGTCTAAGAGAATTATAAATTGTAAATATATATATGCTTAAATATGAAGAGAATTAATAATCTTTTAAATCTTTCTTATGAATATTTAATCATTTATATTATAATATAACTCATCAGATTCAAACACGAAAATACTAAATGAAAATCTTAAAAATTTTATAAGTGAAATACCAAAAAAATGCGAACAAGTCAATCTTTAAGAACGAAATAACGGAAATATATGCTTGGATTAATATCAACCAATGAAAATGATTCAATTATTATTTATTATAGTATATTTAGTTGCACTATAATCCTAAAAAAATTAACTATATAATCTTTTTTAATTAATAATATCATGTTTGTTTATAAATAATTCATATAAAATAAAATATTGAGTCCATTAAATTTTATTAATCAATTAATAAAATATTTTACATAGGGGGCAAAAAAAAATAATTTACTGAAAAATGAGATTAAAAAATCTTATATCAAAAGACAATCATACTCCTATCTATTTTAAAATATGGTAAAATAAAAAAGACGTTATAATAATAATTTAGATATTACATACACTTTATCAGTAAAATTGGATTGTATTCAAATAAAATAATATTTTTTTCAATTCACTTTTTTGTATTTATTACATATTTTAAACACGATAATATATATATTTTTTAGTAAAATATAACCTCAGATAATATATTTCTGTAAAATACATTTCGTATAATTATTTTTCTTAATAATATATCAAAAGCACTATTTAATGTTGAAAAGATGATATGTTTATTTATAAAAAATAATTTTCTATTTTTTATTTTCAATTTTCTCAGAAAATTAGATTATATATTTTCTATGAAAAATTTAAAAAATATGTTCATTCAATAAAAATAAAAAATTATTTTTTGAAGTCGATATGGAAACTCTATGTTTTCATATTAAATATTTTAACTTTATTTATAAAAGAAGATTTTAGAAAAATTTAGAAAACATTATGTCCTGTAAATATAAATTTTTATTTTCTATAAAAAAAATTTCTTAAAAACTACTTTAGTTTTCCACGGTTAATCTTTTGATTTTGCTTATTATAGAAGTAAATTTTGATTGTTATGTTGGAGGAAGAGACAATAACATAATTATTTCCTTTTAATGTATTTGGGTTAAAAAAAAGCTTTTTTTCAAGTGATTTACTTTATCCCTAATAATGTAATGTGTAACAATTTTTTTGATTTAATGAGATTTAGCATTTCCTTTTTTTTTTTTTATAAAAGCACTTTTTTGCAATTTTTTTCTTATTTTTAATGTGGTTATATGGTATCTTAAAAAGTTAAAAGTTCTAGATTTTTTTTCTTTGCTTGGACTAAATATTAGGAAGAAACAGATTAATTTTTTATATCTACTCAACTAAATCTTAATTTTGGATGTGTGGGGTGAGTCATATGAATTCTCTTTTGAGAAAAATATACTATATACTATTTTTAACTTTTATTTTATTTTATTTCTATAATTGTTTTTTTCATTTATAACTTACTACTTTTTCAAATTTGTGTTTCTTTACTTTTGTTTTTAAAAAATACAATGATTTTTCAACTTATTCTTCATCTTTCTTTCTATTCATTTTTTTTATGTTTTTTCTTCTCCAAAGACATTGCTCCTTTCTTTTTCTTCTCCATTCTAGGTCCTCTTTTAACTTTTTTTTTCCGATGTTTTTTGATGCATCAAAACCAACTACTCGTCTCTGAACTTAAGGAAAACAAAGAGTTCATAGAAGGTGATATATGCATGACTACTAGACTCAAGATAATCTATGGTAAGCTAAGCATTCACGCGGTAAGAAGTGCTTTTGAAGAATATGTAGGAAGCATACTGCAAAAGTTTGGGTGCCCAGATAACAAGGAATTACTTTAGTGACAAACAGTTTTTTTTTTCAACTAATAACATTCTTGCCATAGCAGTAATGATTATAAAGATATTAATGGGACCTAACTATTAAGATATTCTCAATTTTGATAATTGCAATTTTTGAAGTTACATTATTTTCTTAATCTCTTTTTTTTTTTTTTTGAGAATGTTGTTTGGTTTTATCATTGAAAACAAGAACAGAATCAATTTGTTCAACCTAAATTTTTCTTCATTGCTGATATGTGATGGAACGTTGTAATCATTGTAGTTGCGTCGGCATGCTTACGTAACTCTCTGTGATTATTTTTTTTGTTCGTAAACTTTTTCATTTAATTTGTTTTATTTGTTTTTAAGGTTTGAAATGTAATAATTTAGAGTTTTTTTTTTCATTAAATTCAAGACAATTTATATATTCGACAAAATATTTTTAATTTTTTATTAAATTTAAATTTTTTTATAATATTATATATAGACATATGTTATATATATTACATATAATTAAATATATGTATTAATTTTAAAAAAATAACAGTATATAATTGATTTAATGTCTAGTTATATGTGAATATATATCACATATAACTAGATATGTGGATATATATTAATTAGATAGTAACAATATATGTAGATATATGTGAATATATATTAATTATATTATAACAATATATGTGGATATATATGGTATATGTTATTTATAAAATAACGATATACATGAACAGTAGTGGAATAAAAAATTCATCGAATGGGGCAAAATTTACACAGAAAAAATTATCGACGAGTAATTATAAATTTATAGTTCTAATGTTATTAACTTAATCACAATTTATAGTTTAAATTTCATTAAACTAATCACAATTTATATTAAAATTTTATTTTATATTCAACGTTTTAATTTACTATATAATTTATATAGTTTATATGTATATATATATACATATGGGGGAGGAGAGAGGGGGTCCATTGCCCCCCAGCCCCCCCTCTCCCTCCGCACCTGTATATGAATATATATTAGCATATGCAGAGATGACCCTAGGATTTAGATTGCCTCAGCCAACTTACGTTTAATTGCTCATTATTATTAAATATAAAAATAATAATAAAATGTCTAAATAATTTTTTTTATTTGTCTATATATATAATTTTTATTACTTATATATAATTTTTATTGCCTATATATAATTTTTGTATATAACTTTTTGTTGTCTATATATAATTTTTTTTACATTAATACTTTTTTTCTTAGTTTGGTTGCCCCCTGGGATGGATTGTGATAGACCTAAAGCTTGTTGGTCTTATTCTCATGCTGAGACTGAATATATATTACATATAACTAGATATGTGGATATATGTTAGTTATATAATAATAGTATATGTGGATATATATTACATATAACTAGATATATGTGTTAAATTTGAAAAGAATAACAGTATACATATATATGTGTGAGTATATATTATATATAACTAAATAAAAGTGCATAAAAGTGTGAATTGTGTTATATTTTAGAAAAAATATGTTTAAATAATTTTTATAGTTTATATTAAAGTTATTTTAAAAATATAAATTAATAAAATATATAAAATATGTATAAAATATAATTTAAAATTAAATATAATTACTTTTTAGGTTATTTTTGTAAATATCATTTAGTTTTTTGTTTATTCCATATAATTTATTAATAGCTTAAATGTTCCTTTACTTGTAAATTATTATATTTAATCACATTTTTTCTTTGGAAAAACCTTTTTTTCCTTGAATTTTTCATGATTTGTGTATTAGGTTTTTGAACTTTGAATATGTGATATTAAGCACCTAAATTATACAGATTGATGATTTAGAGCCCTTTTTTGACGATAGTTAAGTATGTGATCATCACTTCCCGTTAAAATCACGAGTTTGATTGGAAAATTAAAATTATAGTACACATGGCTTTCAACCACAATAAAATTTATCTTTCTAATATCACAAATGAAACTTAAAATCAACAATAACCAAAAACAAATCAAATAATCAAATTATAACAGCAGAATGTAATCCAATCACACCTCAAACATTCAATTAGATCTTAAAAATCCATTCCAAAATACTTTAAATTAATTCTCAAAACAAACACTCATTCGAATTTGAATCATAATTTTTCACCTAATTTGAAAAATAAAACTAAAAATAATGGAGTGAAAGCACCTACTAAAAATTGAGTCCCATGTCATCATCAATCTCTTCTTTGGGCTCCTCTTTCTTCTCCTTAACAGCAGGAGCGACGGCAGCTATAGCACCACCAACAACTGCAGTGGGAGCAATAGCAGAAACAACACCACAACCACCACCATCACATTAGTCGTCTTCATCAAAGTAGCGATCTTCTTCACATTGACGGTGATTCTATCGTCGTAAAGGATTAAAGTAGCTTAATTGTGAGTGATCTTTCTTATGGACATTGTTTAAGCTTTTGAAAGTGCAAATCTAGTAGAAGTTTAGTGTCACGACCCAAATCCGAGAATACGTGACCGATACTAGGAAATATAAAAGTACGTGGCTTCCAGAATTCGTAGTAAGCCTAAAAACTTATTTCTCGAGGAAAATGGATGGTAACAACAGTCACTATTTCAAACTAAATCCACGAGTCTACTAATGATGCATGATTAATATATCTCATCATCATTATCAAACATCAATTAATAATTACTTCCAACCAATAACATAACTAAACAAACAGATTAGATTTGGAAAGAAATACCATGCGTAGTTCTAAAATATAACAAGATAAAATAGTTAAAAATAAAATAAATAATTGAATAATTCATGTCAAGGGATAAAAAGGCAGAATGATTCGAATAAGGAGTACTCCTACACTTAACCTGCAACTTGGACGAAAAATGATGAATATGAATGAACATTAAACTCAATGAGCTATATAATAATTAATATAATACAATCATCTAATGGGTAAAGTGCTTATGCAAATGCCAATCAACTAGTCAGATAAATCACATAATCATATAAGAATAAGAATAAGTTAATGAGCCCATATTAAACATCAAATTGGGGAGCCAATTTCTCTATCTGGCTCTTTTTGTCTACACGTTTCTTTTAAAATTCAATACATAGAGTTCATCATTATAGCCGTAGCCAAGCAGCACTATCTGACTGACAAGCAGTGCTAAGTATGAGAATGCCCCTGCCATTATATCAATCCTAATTTTATCATCGTATAGTATCATCATATCATAATTCGTACTCCCGATCAGGTGTGGTCCAATATCATCCTAATCCTATCCGATAAACATATATTATATGCACCAAGCACAATCAACTCATACCCAACACATATTATGCTTATAATAATAAATGCATATATATCGCACAAGCAGCCGATGCATTTATGCAAATGTAGCTATTAACATAAATCAAATACCTCACAATAGATGAAATCAAATAACTCTTCTCAAAGCATCTGACTGAGATAGAAGAATACCTATATCCCCAAAAGAGAGGTCGAAAAACAGCTGAAATCGCCATCGAAAGCTCTCGGCTAGTGGTCTCATCGTGTAGCTTGTGCGGCACCATACAATGGCCGTTGACAGAGAGACTAGTGGCGTTGGACTCACCAGATGAGGGGCTGTTAGCTTGTGGGGGCGATGACGATCACTGTTCACCGAAAGACCATAGATCAAGGGAGAAAGTCGATCAACCTCTCTCTCTTTCTCTTTTCTTCTCTGATTTTTCTCTCTTCAATAAATTTTCAACTTTCCCTTCTGTCTTCTTTACAAATACATATATATATATTTTCAAAATTTAAATAATAATAATAAATTAATATATAATATATATTAAAATTATTATATATATTTTTAAAATAACATTTTAAAATAATTTTAAAATCGGGTTATGACACTTGGCTGGCCATTAAAGGACCCAATTTTTTTTCTTATTCTTAAAGTTTTCCTCATTTTTCCTTTATTTTTCGGTCAACCTAACATAAGTTCAAAAAAATTATGTTTCAATATAAGAAAACGAAAAAATAAGCTCAAAATAGAAAATTAGGGATTATAGATAAATTTTTTTTGAAAAATTTAACCTTTTTTTTCACAAAACTCACCGTTTTAATAAAGAGTAGTATGCTACAATTTGCATTGTTTCGACTTTGACGATGAGTGTTTGGCACGTATTTAACCTCAGTTAGAAAACACCAAAATGTGAAATTTAATGATTTAAGGTCATATGTCAAAAGTTGAGGGGCTTAATACACAATGCATCGAAAATTCGAGGGCCAAAAATTTATATTTTTCCAATATAAATTTAATGAAAAGTAAAACTGAAAATACAAAAAGATATTAAAAAAACTAACAATAAAAATGAAACAATATTTAGTGTATTTTTCTCATAAATATTGGCCCTGGCATTGGGCTTAACAAGGGCCCACTCCTACTGACTGAGCCCATACCGTTCAAAGTTGCACTGCGTATATACAGTTTGATGTGATCTAACACCCTCTTAACTGCTGCCACCTGGTGCGAAAACCGTCATAATCCCAAGTCCCAACCGCCGTAGGAAGTTTCTTCTGCGCACTCCCATCCCATCCCATTACAAATAGCTTTCTAAGAAATCTCTTGGCTTTCAACATTATTACATTAAACTAGTTTTACAAATGGGTATGTGATTTTGTAGCTCAGTTTAAACTCGACGCTAATACAAACTACAATTTTACAAATTTTATTGTATATATATATATTTTTTTTTGCGGATTCAAATCTTGAAAACTCTTACAATTATAAGGAAAGACTGGATACAATAAATCTCAAGAATTTAATTTTTCTCCCGACTCCGCACATTGTAAAAGTATTCATGCAGCACTGGACTATCCTTTTTTTATTGACTTGACAATTTCAAGCTATGTACTACTTAACGAGTCCAATCTGCTCCGAAAGATGTATGGATCCTTTTTCATAAAACAATGTATAAAACACTTGGTTGATGCAAAAATAATCCCTATGTGCCGTTCAAAATGCTACTTCGTTGTTGAATATAAAAGATTTTGTTTTTATTAAGATCGCCTCTCATCCAATCAAATACAATAGTAAACAAAACAGTGTACATTAGAATATTAAATCTAATGCTAAGAAACTTCTTTCTATGGATGGGAGCTTCACATAAAGCATCCTGCAAACTTTAAGACGAGATAGGAGTAAACAAAACTTAATATTTCACGATTTTATTTGTGTTTGACAAGGTTACAAGACGTTTTAGCTGATAAAAATTTCAAGAGCAGCGATGCTTGGAAAGTAATGACTATCCATATCATATCATATACACGCTTAATGGTAATGGAACACTTACCTAGCATTAATCAAAAACCGAATGGAATGGCAAGATCTACTCGATACAGGCACAAAAATTTCTTCAATTAGACCACTAAGCAATTTTTCTTATTTCTTCAAAACAATGCTAACCCTCTCTATCAAGAGCACAAGTTTTCTATTTTTGTCCTTGACTAGCGGAACTCAGCAATTCTTTGACATGTCTCTCAACTTGCTTTCTAACAAAAGAATACGGGCATTGGTCAATCACTTCAGCTCCAAAGGAAAATACAAGAGCCTTTCCAGCCATCTCTAAATCGATACCGCGTGCCTGAAAGTAGAAGAGTTGACTTTTGGAGCCACATGCAACTGTAAATGTCAAACCCAATCTGTAAATCATAGCTGATGATGTAAAGTGCTCCCATGGCACTGCAATAAGTGATCTAGAGGCTCCTTGTTAATTGTCCAGCATCAGTCTGCTGTGCATATCTGCAGAAAATAAGTACAGGTGTAAGAGAGGTGTAACAAATTTAGGATAGACAATTCACATCCTCTGAACCATGATGTAACAATCATCAGCAAGCAAAATATATTAAGAGTTAGCTTAAGTAGGTGTCCAACGGCGAAGCTACGTGGATGGAAAGGGAGGGCAATTGCCCCCCCTTAATTTTTTTTTAAAAAAATATCCATATGTATATATTTTTTAAATTTTTTAAATTTTCTATTTGTCCCCCTTAAAATTTTAAATTATTTCTAAGCTCAAGAAAATAAAAAAATTTTCTAAAATCTTCAACAAATTAATTTTAAATTCATCCAATCAATTAAAAGGTTAAAAATAAATTAAAAGTACAATTAAAAAAATTAAAAAAATTATAAAATTAAGATCTAAGATTATAAAATTAAGATTTTTATTTATTTTATTTTTTAATTTCTTCTCTTTACTTCAAATATACATTTTATTATTTATAATTCTAATATACTTTAATATTTTTGAATCAACATTATATGTTAAAATTTATTTTTTATATTTTCTTTGATTAATTTTTTTTACAAATAAAAATGGCTTACTAATAGGTTAATAAATTTATAAAATAATTATTGTTTATGAAAGACCAAACATCAAGACAAAAAGGAATTTAAAAAAAAATTTGCCCCCTTATAATTAACTCCTGGCTTCGCCCCTGTAGGTGTCCCCATTCTATTTCCTTGTCATCCAGGACATGAAATATGGTATTATTGTAGATTGGTTGTGCGAGTTTCTGGCCTCTTCCTTTCCCATAAGATTAAATTTCCGAAAGAACAGCATAAATTGTATAGATTCCAATACTCTCTCTTTATATGTCAAATGGTTAGCAAATAAGAGCTATACAAGCTTGAAGCATGAAGTTCAGTGAAAGAAAGCTACTAAATACTGAGTTTTATGTGATATTATATTGGGATTATGTCTGATCACCATAAAGCAGACATAAGTTTCAGATCCATTGTTTGACCAAAATAGACATGGTTGTGTTACATGCTTCTATAATGTTTAAGCACTTTAGAATTCAGGAACCTAAGATCACTGATGCAGTGGAATGATATGTATCAGCACATAAGTGAAGGCGGCAATATTAACAAGAGCAATGAGGAACACAAATAATGAGAGATAACAGCATTACCTGTTGACCTTTATGTTCCCATCAAAGACAGCCTGGCTTTGTGAATGAGCAACAATGCACTTACGAAGTTGTCGAGAATAAGCCCTTGGATGATCCAGGACAAGCCTGCTATGCAGATCTTGTGTTTGTCCATTGACCGACAAATGAAATGTTGATAACTCTGTTGCTGTATCTGGGCCCAATTGTTGAACATGAAGATTGTGCCTACTCAATTTCCCCCCAGTGCTTACCTCAATTCATAGGTGCTAGCTGATTTCTGCAAACAACCAACTTAAGTAAGATTTTCATTGTACTTTTTCACCCCTCACTTCTATTCCACCCTCAATGCCAGCCCTTAACCCAAAACCACATAGAAAAAGTTATGAGGAATTCTTTTTTCTACCTTTAGACGTTGCCTATAGGTAAATGGACAAGTAATTATTAGTAAAATTACAAAATGGTCTAGTTAAGATTACAAGTCCTAGCAAGGTGGTTGTGAATTATTTACACTTACGTAACAGGAGTTTGTTGACAATTTACAAGGAGCAAATATATGCGACTAAGATAACAAGAACTAAGAGGATATTGTTAACACTAACACAAATGCAACCATGAATTTCTGGTGCAATATAACCAGCTGCCACATTGAAAGATATGGTGAAGAAATGGAAGCTAAGGGTGATGAAACAAGGGAAAGCATTTCTTACTGGTTTGTCTTTTCATGCACCAGAATTCATAAAGTAACAGAAACATCTGATCATAGCATAGCAAAGAGATTAGTGCATATTTTGCTCAGCACAAATCAGATTAGTATTTGGTTTATGATGACTTCTCATTTGAATTTAAAATATATATAAATATATATATCTTGATTTGATTGATTGGCCAGGTAAGGAAGGAAAGAAAGGTTTATCAGAGGAGAAGGGATACTCAAAGAGGGAATCAGCATTCTACAAAAATCTGCTTTTTCTGTGCAGGCAAAATTTTTTCCAGATTACCTGCTTTAGGAACTATGAAGCCAAAATCAACGATGCAACACTTAAATGACATGCCCATGCCTCCACACCATGACATTCATATGTCCTACCCGCTATAACATTCTTGTGCTCCCTGGCCTCTACTGTAACAATATCTCCACATGTTCCTTCGCTAAATCCCCCTCTCCAAAACTCCCATGTTTCCCACCAAGACAACAAAAACTTCCGTCTTTAGAAATTCACCTGGCTAAAACTATGATACTATGACAGTATATCAGTAAAAATATTGATTAAAGAAGAACGGGAAATCAATCATTTCTCTGAATAAAAGAGAAACAGCATTCATATACCAAAGCTAACTTCTGCATCATAGCGTGCTCTACTCCAGAATCCAGTGATATTCAGACATAAATCCTGTTTTAATTCTCAAATAACACCGCTATTGGTCATCTTTGATTTTATATTTCGACTTGGCTAAAATACAAAAAAATATGGCCAACATAAACACTGAGAGTTGAGACTTGAGACAATGTACCAGTATCGCTTCTCACATCCTTCAAGAATCGTTCAAGCAGCGAAAGTTCTAACAAAACTTATGTACAGCATCAAACAATTTCTTATGTCATTCAAATGGGTACTGACATCAAATTATCAATTTAATTTTCTTTTAAACAGAAACATTTGCAAGCCGAAGAACATTATGAAATACAAGTACTTCATATAATTAATGCAACCATTAACATGTGCATTGTTTCTCAATTCTACCAGCTCAAAATTGAACAAAGACTATGGTCTCTGTAAATTAAATTTATTAAATTGAGAGAAGAAAAAAATAAACCATAAATGGAGAAGTAAAGAACTCACCTGACGAACCGAAGTCCACTTTATATGGGCTGAATTTAAGGACTGACTCTGTATGTAGGAATGCTTTACCTTTGCTCCTTCTTCAATCATTACTTCCAAAACTGAATTTGTCCAATAACATTCATGGCCACTACCTAAATGCACAAACTCCTCAATTATCCCAACCTTTGCTCCTTCCTCCACCACTACAAAAACTCTTGGATTTGAAACAGGCAACTTGTTTGATCCCTCTTCTCCTCCCTCAAACGAAACATAACTCAAATGTATTGGATTCTCTACTCTAACGCCTGCAGGAACATAAACTACAGCCACATCAGGTGCCCCTAATCCATTAATTGACCAACACAAATCACCCCATTTGAAATCATCAAAATATTTAGAGACCATTTTGGAAATTTTATCTTCAGAATCACTTAACAAGCTACCTACATAAAACCTCAGGAGGCAAATTTGACGAATTCCACACAGAATTCAAAACAAACCCATCAACAACAAGAAGATTTGGCAAGAGGGTATCTTTGGAAACGGTTGGCAGTTGGTCTCCATTTGGTGGGTTGGAGATTGGATTTGGATGGATTTGAGACTGCTTGATAAACGAAGTATCAGTGAATCTAAAGGGCTCATCTTTACGAGAGGGCCAGGAGATGCAGAGAAGGGATTCAGAGGAGAAGTCTCTAAGTTTCTGGAGAGAAGGAGAAGGAGAAGGAGAGAGTGGATCTTCAATAGTTTCTGCAAGTTGGAGAACAAAAGGGTCAGAGAAACTGGCTTGAATTGTTGGCGTTGTGAAGACTGAAAGACTAGTTTTGTCCCCCAAATTCACACCCAGAAAAAATTAATGCAAAAAAAGGGGTCTAAAAAAGCCGCCTGAGGGCTGATGGATTCAGCTTGGACTCCGGCCCATTTTAATAACAGCTATCTTGTTGCCTTGTTGGGGACTTGGAGTTTTCTCATTTTCTAACAGGGCTTTTACAAAACTGCAGAAAAAATTAATAATTATAAAATTTATCAGATTTTTTAAATATTTTTAAATATATCAGAATTTATAATTAATTTATAAATTTATAAGATTATATCATTTATTATAAGCATTACGAATTTATTATAAATTTATTATATACATTATAATTTTATATTTTTATTATAAATTTATTATACCCTTTTATACAATAATTAAAACATCCTTGATAAAATATGAAAAAATCTTATAAAATTTGGTAAGCAATGTAATTTTTTCTCTAAAGTAATTTTTAAGATAGTTTGCCCATTGTAATTCCTTAAAATATTTTAAGTATTTGTTAGAATTATACTTTAAAATCCTAAAAAGATTTAGACTGTGATATTTTTTTTATTTGGCATGTGAAAAATATTCTTAAATTGAATGGAGTATTATTTTTAATATAAAGTATAATGCATATTCTAATATTATTCTTAGTTGAATGAGGATTCTTATTGAATTACTTGAATGAGGATTCTTATTGAATTAAGATTAACAATAAGTAACATTATAAATATAAGTGTTACATAAAAAGTTCTTTGAGGGCTTTTATGCAAATCATGTAATTAGCTTTTGCTTAATAGTTAAGTAAGCCTTGTGTGTTAAAGAAAATTAGTGAAAAATATTATAATTTCAATCTTGAGAATGGTGAGGACTTTGGAACAATTTTGGATAGGGGTTTGAGTATTATTTCTTTTTTTAAATGATACTTTTTTCTAGTTGGTATGTGAGAAATATTTATAAATTGAGTGGACTATTATTTTCTATATAAAGTAGAATTCTTGTTATAATATTATTTCTAATTGAATGGAGATTCTTATGAAATTATGATTGGCAGTTAGTAACTTTATAAATATAAGTCTTATATTAAACAAGAGATTTTGTGCAAACATATTATTAGCATTGCCCAATATTTGATAAGTCTTATTTATTAGAGATAATTAGTTGAGAGTGCTATAATTTCAATCCTTGATAGTGGCTAGCATATTAAAATAATTTGGGACATGGATTTGAGTATTTATTTCTTTCATAAATTTTGTATCGTTATCTAATTTGATGGGTGAATTTTGCTTATTTTTGTCTATGAATGTAGGCTTATGCCCAACCGTATACGTAAAATTTGTTATCTTCTCTACTTTTTTTTTATTTTGTCATTGCATCTTTATATAATTCCAAATAAAATTTTGAATTGATCCTAACAAGCGGTATCAAAGCGAGATTAAATTTATTTGGAATTAGTTATGGCACAATAAAATTTGATGTTGACAAATATAATTACAGTTAATTTTATAATATGTTTGAAATAAATGAATTTGGATTGCAGAATTCATTTATGCTGTAACTTAAGATAAATAAAATTAATTGAATTTCATATAACTTTATTTTAAGTAAATTCTAATTTGAAAATTCAATTACTTATTTTTTTAAAATATATCCTTAAATATTAAGAAAAATGTGATTTAATAAGGATAAATTACATTAGTGGTACATGAATTTTTTAATATTTTTTTATTTTAATATTTCAATAACTTTTTTTCCAATTCAATATTCTAATTTTAACGTATACTTGGAAATAATTTTTTTAATGATGACTGAAATAATAATAAATATTGAGCAAAATATTATATTTGTAATTATTTCTTAATATTAAAATATTAAATTAATAAAAAATTTAAATCTTAAAATAGAAAATATAAAAAAATCAACAATAATAACATAATTATTTTATTCAGTAATTATACATTTTGAACTATGCTCATTTAAGCAATATTGTAAAATTTTGATACCCATCTAGATGATATAATGAAACACACATAGTTGTATTACAATACATTTTAATATGACATAGTATTTTACCATTGTGGAAGAAAGGAGTGTGGGTCTATTGAGAGTAATTTTATGAAAAAAATGGATTCATTAATTTATAAAATTTATTTATAAATTCTACCTATTTTGATAGAATTTATTTTACACTAGTTGAATTCTACATATTTGAATTCATAGGATTAGAATAAATAAAAATTTTATTCCATATAAGGTGTTAGTTTGCTGGCATGTATAAGTATTATTTGAAGCTTTGAAATTGTTTTAGTGTTTGTCATAATTGAGTTAAGTCATTAAAAGCTTAATGAAGAAGGTAGAAAAAATTTCTTGAAATCTTAAAGGCTTAATAGAGAAGATAAAGAAAAATTTTACTAATTTGTTGAAAGTTTGATAATTGAAGATTGGAAAGATTTGAAGATTATTTTATCCTTTAATTTGAGATCAGTTGGAGATTGCTGAGATCATTGACAATTACATGATTGCGAGATTGTGAGTTAAAATGAAAATTATTAGAATTGTGCCTTAAAATCCTAATGAGATTTGAAAAAAGACTTTTTCCTATTTAGAATGTGAGAAATATTTCTAAATTGAGTAGAGAAATATTTTCTACTTTCTAATTAAGTTAGTATCCTTATTGAATTAGGATTAGTAGTTGGTAATAATATAAATAAATTGTATTATAGGAGAGGTTTTCGATGGGCTTTTATGCAAATCATATAATTAGTTTTTGTCCAATATTTGAGTAAGCTTTTTGTGTTAGAAAAAAGTAAGTTAAGAATGTTATAATTTCAAGTTTTGAGAATGTGTGAATACATTGGGATAATTTGGGATAATTATTTGAGTATTATTTCATTTCTTAAATTTTATATTTCTTTCTAATTGATTGTGAATTTTGCTTCCTTTTGCATGTGGATATACGCTTACACTGAACCACATAAAAATTATTGTTATCCATATTTTCTTTTATCTTATTGTTGCATTTTTTATATAATTTCAAATTAAAATTTAAAATTGATTAAGACAAGTGATATCAGAGTCTAGTTAAATTTAATTAAGATTAATTATAGTGACAATAAAATTTGATACTAAGAAAATTATGGTATTGATAGCTTAATAGAGAAGGTAAAGAAAAATTCTTAAAGACTTAAAAATTTAATGGAGAATGTGGAGAAAAATTATACTAATTTATTAAAGATTTGACAATTAAAAACTTTGAAGATCTAAAAATTATATGATCCTTCAATTTAAGTCAAGGTGGAGATTATTAGGATCGATGGTAATTATATAATTGCGATATTCAAGGTGGATATTATTAGAATTGTGTCTCAAAATTTCAATGGAATTTGAAAAAAGACATTTTTCTATTTGATAGATAAAAAATATTCTTAAATTGAATTAAGTATTATTTTTTATATAAATTAGAATTTCTATTTTTAATGATATTCATATTTTTTGCATAAAGTATTATTTATTTATTTTAATTAAATAAATAAAAAATTATTTGAATAAAATAATAATTATAAAAGGGAAAATTAATGCCCCTTGCCAAATCTTATAAAATTATTTTATATTTTATCAGTGGCATTTTGGTCATTTTGTAGAAGTATGTAATATATTCATAAAATAAACTCATAATAAACTATATAAATCTAGTAAATTTCGTAAACTAATCATAAAGTTTTAAAATTTTGAAAATACTTTTAAAATATGGTAAACTTTGTATTTGTAGTTTTTATGAAAGCTACAAAACTAGCAGAAAAATAAAAAAAATTATAAAGTTTACCATATTTTCAAAATATTTTAAATAAACTATAATATACGATTAGTTTATAAATTTATCAGTTTTATATGATTTATTATGAGTTTATTATACACATGATAACTTCTACAAATTTATTATGAGTTCATTATATATTTTTATAAAATGATGAAAAACATAAAAAATTTTACAAAATCTTGTGAGGGGGTGTAATTTTCCCATTGCATTATTCGTATTTAAACTTATTTAATTTTTAATTATTCATATTAGTCTCAAACTTATTACTTTTTAATTATTTTTAAATATTCATATATATTTTAAATCCGTTTTATATTACTTATGTACTATCCACATCCATTTAATTATCCATTTAAATATAAAAATTTAAAAATATAATAGAATTTAAATTATATAATTATAATATTTTCAATCACATAACTATAGATAAAAATTTAATGCTAATATAATTTTATTAAAACAATACCATCTCACACAATTTTATAATTAAAACATAATATAATAAATATATAATTAAAATTTAATAAAAAAAATTAACTAACTCCAACTATATAAATAGTTTTGGATAGCAAGTATTTAAAGGTATACACATAAAATCTATCATTGAATAATGAAAATAATTTTCGTACTCAGTCAAATTTGTATATCAATTACCTATATTTTGTATAAATATATAAAATTAGATTGATTATTTAAAAATATCCAATCAATTATCATCTTTTATTTTTGATTAACATGGATGGAGATAAATTATCAAACCCTTAAGCTCGATTATGGGGGAGGACATTGAATTTAGTTTTTTTTCCTTCATCTTTTAGGAGTGAAACAAAAGTCTTAATTATACATATTATTAGATTAAAGTCGTTTAATTTTGAATTAAAATTAATGTGTTTGGTGGAAATATCATATATATATATATATATATATTGTTGGAGAATATAAATGAATCTCACATCTGAAAAGTATAATAAAATACAATAACATATAAGATGGTGTAGATTGAGTCTTAACACAATCCAATTGATTTTGTGTTGAGATGAGGTTCTAAACCCATTTATATGGTCATTGTATATTTGGCCCAACACTAGCCTGTGTAATTTCTACATAGTATCAGAGCTAACCAGGTAATGGACTAACCGCCAGATGATCCTGGACTCCGTTATTAACCTAGGGCCCCAGTGAAAATAGGCCTAGGCAATTTGTGATGGATCTAAAAAAAAAATTGTCATCCATGTTTAGCAAGTGACAATTGGGCTAGGCCCAGTTGCACTTGAGGGAGAGTGTTGGAGAATATAAATGAATCTCACATCTGAAAAGTATAATAAAATACAATGACATATAAGGTAGTGTAGATTGTGCCTTAACACAAGCCAATTGGTTTTGTGTTGAGATGAGGTTCTAAACCTATTTATATGGTCACTGTATATTTGGCCCAATACTTGCAGAGCCTGTGTAATTTCTACACATATATATTAGTAAAATATCATATATATTATACCGATGCATCGAGCCAAAATATATATAATGGAAAAATTAAGAAAAATAATAAAAAATTAAAATCGAGTATATGTTTTTGCTCATAAACTTAGCTAATCACGAAATCTGATTTAAAAATAAAAACTAGTTAAATTATTTTTTTAATATTATAATTTAAATTAAACTTTATGATTGATTGAATACATGAATTGAAATATAAATTCAGTGTATGATAAAATTTATTGGAGAGTAATATGTGTAAATATGAGAAAGTAAGAATTAGATAAAATTAATTCCAAAAATCAACAAGCCTTTTCGTTGAAGAAAAGGTGGAGGGAGGCTATGCTTTACAAAAGCACAAGAAAAGGCTTGTGTCCCTTTGCCTGTCTTTTTCTATTTTATAAATTCAAACTGTTTGCCAAATATTTTTGTGTTTTAGTTAAATTAATTTGGAAGTTGATGTTCCATTTCCATATAGACATGAGTATCGGTCGAGTTGGTCGGATTTTAAGACTTTACCAATCGAAAAAAAATATTTTTAAAAATTGACCAATAATGATTGATTCGATCGAATTTTTGTCGAATTTATTAGATTCAATAAGTTTTTTCAGTAAATAAATAAATTAAAAACCGATCAACTCAGTCTATCTAAATCAATATAATCGATTGAGTTGGTCGGATAATGTTCGAGTCGATCAATTTTAGGTTTTTTTTGCAAATCCCTATTTCCATATCTAGTTAGAATGAAACTGCTTAGACAAATTGGCCGCCCATCTTAATAATTAATGTGACATTGACATTATTATATAGAGCATGCTAAGGTTAAAACGTTTCGCAAGACTACCTTAATTAAAAATTGATCAGATTAATCTTTTTTAATATTTAAAAGAAATTTGAAAATTATTTAAACAAGAAAAATATATTTGATATTATCATCGTGTTTTAAAAAAATAACTTGTTATAATTTTTATCACAAAAATTAAAAACAAATTTCTCTTAAAAAAATAAAATTTAATTAATATTTATAGTATAAAATTTTTGAAATAATTAATTCATAAGATAATATTTTTTTCTCTAAATAATTACTCAAACACAGCCACCTGTAATGCAAAAACACATCATCTGGACTGCAACATCAATTACATTTTTTTTTCTTTTTTTAGAAGATGCAGATATGGAGTGATCTATAGTGACAAATATATATATGAAATGGAAGAAAACAGAGAGATGTTGGGACATGAAAAGCACATTTAACAACCTACTTTTAACTTAGATATCATTGCTTGCAATATAAGTGAGAGAGCTCAGCCGCCAATACACTTTTTTTTTTTTCAAAAAAAAAAGAAAAGAAAAATTCGTATAAACTTTGCACTGCTCTAGTGTGTCACTCATGCACCCACTATCACCAATCAACCAACCAAGAAAATAATCCCTAACAAAATAATTGCCATTCAATCAAGAGATTTGTAGTCGAGTAAGCATTGACGTTTATACTGTCTTATTTTTTAAAATAAATTTTAGTTATTTATAATCAATACAGTAAAAAGCATATAACCGACTCACTTAATTTAAAATTAAAATTTTATTAAATTGTGTATAATCAATACTTAACGGAATACTTTTTTTTTACTAAAATTTAAATAGCCACTCAATTTATAGATTAGTATTGTTCAAATATATTGCCTTCCTACCAATTCAAAATTTTGAAAAAAAACCAAGATAATCATCCATAATCTATAAAGACAGCTGTAGATTAAGTAAATCTTGAGAAGAAGTCGATCAGCAAATAAAGTTAAAAAGGGACAAAAGAAAAAAGAAAAAAAAAGATGCCATTTACAAGTTTTTTCATTGAATCAAACAAAGAAGAGAAAAAAAAGAGTGAAAAACAGCACAAGAAACAGACTCAGACTTCAAAGAATTTTGTCCACCTCTGAATATGCAGATTCTCAATAGGTAAAATTAGTACACTTTATGATATATAGAAGACAACGCAAAAATAAAAAAATCTTGAACCCATTTCAAGAACTATCTTTCCCCCCTCTCTCAAGCACACAAGAAAATATCTAATTCACTCAGTTCTTAAATATATAGTAAGATATGCATAAAACTACGCATTGTATAACCTAATCCACAAATGCACTCGCAAAATCAAGACTCTCAAGTTTAATATTGGGAAGATCCATCAGCCCAGCCAGGGGATAATCCAATCTCTCCCCCATTTCATCAGCCATAGCATAAACTTCTGCATCAATGATGCTATCATAGAACTGCCCAAAATACCACTGTGAGTAATAATTGTCACAATGGCGCAACTCTTGACAAATTGATGGCGATAATATTGGCTCTAAAAATAAATCAGAAATATTAGGTTGCCCTTCTTCAAAACCATCTTCCACAAATTTTCCCACATAATTACATTCTCTTCTCACTTTCTCCACGCTACTTATATCTTGAACTGAAGTTTCAGCTCCATGAACAAGTGAAGCTGTATTAGAGATATCAAGCACTGAAGATGGCGATGGATGAAAAAATAAACCATCATTGGATTCTTCAGATACAACTGGCGAATTATTAACTTTCTCAGCTGCTATCATGCTCTGAAATTCCTTTTCTTTTTTCCTATATGCAGCAGCAGCCATCTCTGCAGTATCAAAAGTACCAAGCCATAAAAGATTCTTTTTAAATGGGTCTCTGATTTCTGCGATATACTTCCCCCATGGCCTTCGTCGAACGCCTTTATAAGTAGAAGAACACGTTCGATTCCTCTTATTATTGTCTACCAATTTATTATTATTATTGGTTCTGGTTTTGCAATTTTCTTGCGAAGAATTCTCAGGACTTGATTCATGTGCCAAAATTGGAAGAGAAATCTCTTTCACAAAACGCTTGCTTTTATCAATTTTTTCTTCATCTTCATCACTCGAGGAGTCTGTGGCATCAGGGTCATGATATATGATGTGAACTTTTCTTGTTGCAATGGAATTTTTTTCCATGACTGGTTCTTTTTTAAACAATTTTTTGTCACAGATTGAATTTTTGAGGCCAGGCATTATAGAAAATTCTTCAATCCCAAAAGGAAAGAAAGAAAAAGGGAGAAAAAAGAGGGACGGAATCAAGTAAATCTTTGAGGCTACACCCAAAATTGAAAATAATAAATGCTTCGTCAGACAATCTTTAAAGCAATCTAACCAAAAACAATTCCTGCACATCATATAATTATTATATTTCTCAATAATTATGTTTTGAATTTGAAAAAAAATAAAATAAAAATAAAAATCCACATACTGTTTTGATCTTAATGGTACAGCAATTGTCAAAAAAGTTTGTTTCTTGCTCTGTTCAAGGGGCCAAGATTGAGATTGCTTGCAAAAAGTGAAGAAGAGACAAAGAATTATACAGAGGAAGTGCAGAGAGATTCAGAGCTTTTTTGTAGCTCCAGTTACCAGATCAAATCCACAAGACATAAATAAAATTGAATCTCCCCTGGTCTCTGTTTGTCTCAAGAAACTGAAATAAACATATAAACATAGAAAGTCAAATAAAAATAATCATAATATGAATCAATACATAAAGATATTTCTTTCCAAAAAAAATAAAAATTATATTATTATCCCTAACATCTTGAACCAGAACAAAAAAAAACAAATAAACAAAAATGGCAAAAAAATAAATAAATGATTTTTTTTTTGAAATTTGAATTTTGATTCTTACCCAGATAAGCTGAAGCTGAACAGAATCTCACCTGTTGAGCTCTGTTTCTCTGCGTGTCCTCTCTCTCTCGTTCTAGAATTTATACAGGAGGAGAAGATTAAAGTGGCAGTAGAAGAGACAAAGTCTGTGCGGCCAATTTCTTTTGTAAGAGGAGACTAGAAATTGAACTCAATGGGGGAACTTTCGATGGGCCCCTTTTAAACTTCCATACACTCCAAGCTGGGGACCACCTCACTTCTCTCTTCCTGAACCAAAATTTGCTTGTATAATAGTACCGTCTTTCTATTTTTTCCGAGTATTTTAAGGATTTATAAATTATATATTTATTTTACTTTTTTATTTTTGTTTTTGACTTTTTTTATTAATGTTTTAAAGCAAAAATTTTTTTATTAATATTTTAAAGCAAAATTTGTTCCATTATCCCTTCTCATGTTCGAATTATTAAAATCAATATTTTTAAGAATAACGAGTGAGTTAAAAACAGAACTCTTTGTTGCTCCATAAATACAAAAATTCTTGATTAGAATGATTGATTAAAATTCAATTTTTAACATAAAATACAATTTGTGAATACATAAGTTAAATAGAATAAATTTAATTTTTATTGCTGCATTAATCTACATTGTACTTATATTACTCTTATTTATTATTTATTATAATTTTTTTATATAAAAATGTGATAGTAAACATTATACAAGGAATTCGCTCCTTTTTTTCTGATTTACTTAATTAATATTGAAAAGATAAAAATTAATTTATTATCGGATAAAAAGATATACTATTTATTTTTATATTACCATATGTATCATTATATTATGTTTTTGAGTAATATTATGATTCAACTATTAAAATTAACATCATAATTATCTATTGCTTATTTCCCTTTGAAAAAAATTTTTTTTAATGAAAATTAAAGATAATTCTTCACACTTTTAAACGGGAATAGTGTATCTTGTAATAATTAAAATTATTTTTGTTATAAGAAAACATTTTATTATTCGTAGAAATATATCTACTTTTATTAACTAACATCTATTATAAATATTAACTAATTCTCCTAAATATAATAAAAGAAAATAAAAAATGCTACCCAATATGCTTGACAAGAAACCTGGTGGAGCGAGTGAGCACATATACACCAACACAAAAAGAAAAAAGAAAGACATACATATACTGCGGCGGCGAAATCAGGCAAAGTCGTGGTCGCACGATTCCTTCTGGCTGATCGGTCGAAAACAAATGAAAAGATAAGCCAATCAAAAAAACTTTACACTGTCGTTGATCTCTTGTTCAGAGCCTCTCCTTCCGGCAATAGCGGTAAAAATTTTATCCACCCCTTAGTCGGTTGCTGATTCCGCCACTGTACATACAAATTGTAGTTATTTAACAGAACAATTAAAAAAATAAAAATCAATAAGGTGATATATATATATATATATATATATATTGGGAATCATGCTTTTCAGTTCATGTAAATACAGATTATCAATGTTAAAATTAAGAAATTCAAATACACAAGATTTTAATTCAAATATATCAAAAAATAAAAAATAAAATTCTGCACAAAATAAAACTCATGTAATTAAAAAATCAATATTTAATAATGTATGAATTATTTCATTCAATGTTATTAATACGCAAATTTGAAATTAGCAGGATTTTTCCATATGGAAATCAAGTTAATTCTATTAAACTCTCACTCCTAGCCGAACTGGGACAAATTTTAAAAATGGTAGAAACAGGAATAGTTATTTCTTTGATAACAGTGGTATTAATTTGATAATCCATTTAGCATTTAAAATTAAAATTTCGCTAGTCTATTATTTTAAAATATTAGGTAATTACATTTTTAGTATTTTCACAATTTAGAAATTATATTATTTCACACTTAATTTTTCGGCAGTTAATTTTTTTTAGTTTTATTAGACACTCTATGTGAGATTAAATTTCTTATTTGAATTATATTGCATTTGGTAAATCACTAAAAAAATTTATTACTGAAATTATTTTATTGAGATATATTACTAGGATTATATTTTACTGAAAAATACTGTATTATCATATTTAAAAGATGCAACAAAATAATAAAAAAATTAATTAAAAAAATTAACTTATTTGAATGCATTTAAATTTTACAGAAAAATATAAGTAATATCTAAACTACCCTTATAATATATCTTTTTTTATTTTATCTTATCTTAAATTAAATGTGTGATTATTTTTTGACATGTGGACCCTTCAATCCACTTTTTTAGTGAATTTTTTTTTCTACTCTCCATAAGTAAAATATTTTACTAACTGGTTGATAAAGTTTAGTAGGCTCAATATTTTATTTTACATAAATTATTTGTAAACAAATATAATATTATTGGTCAAACAGAATTATATAGTCAATTTTATTGAAATTTTTGTGCAATTAAATGCATTTTTATAGTGCGCTTGATAAATTACTGAAAATATATTTTACAGAGATATATTACAGAGATTATTTTTTACTGAGAAAGATTATATTATTGTATTTAAACGATGCAATAAAATATTAAAAAATAGATTAAAAATATTAATTTATTTGACTACAACTCAACTTTACATAAAAGTTTAAGTAATACATAAATTATTCTTATAACATTTCTTTCTTGTTTTATCATATTTTAAATTAAGGATATAATTATCTTTTGACATATGAACCCTCAATCTATTTTTCCGGTGAAATATTTTATTTACTCCCCCTAAAGTAAAATATTTTATCAACTCGTTAATAAAATTTAGTGAACCTAATATTTTATTTTACATATTTTATTTATAAATAAATATAATATTTTTAGTCAAATAAAATTATTCAATTAACTTTTTTTAAATTATTATGCAATCAAACGTACTATTAGAGTAATTATTTTGATCGTTTGTTAGTTTGAATTTCATAATTTTGGAGAATTACTTATAAAATAAGATTTTCCAATTGAGAAATTACCAAATGCAGTTGTTTCTATTTAGAACTATTATTTGTATAATCACACAATTTAAACCTAATTATGTCTTAAGGCTTTTATTTCTTTTATATAATTTCATTTATTGTACTTTGTGTTGTTTGCATGATCTACACTATTACAACTTAGCATCAATTTTCTATATGCAAACCTTACAAGTACATCGTGTGCTTTTTTGCAGGAAAAAGCAAATGTCATATTTAATTAATTATTATTACTTTTGTGAACAATGGAATTATTCCATCATATTGTTTACATTATATAATAAGAGGATTTCATTTATTTATAAGTTTACTCATTCTTATCCAAACCATGTATAGTCCAACTCATTCATTTGTCACCCTTGAATTTAGATCACTATTAAATTAAACAAACAAATGCTGATCTAACCTCTATACAACTATTTTTTTTTTATGAATAAAGATAATTAGAAATTACGAAAATTATACTTTTCGGAAAAAAAAATATATTTTTAATTTAATTTTGACTATAATTTAAAATAATAAATAAATTTTATCATTGAAAAAGATTATTCCAATACCATCAAACTAAAAAAATAAATAAGAAAAACGCAATTTTAAATATTAAAAATTAAATAATTTTTATATGAAATTTGAAATAATAATTTTTTTATGAAAATTTCAGGCAAATTTATTTGTAGTTTTTATAAAACGAAAATTGCAAATTTACAAAATTTTAATTTGCATAATTACCATTTTACATATTTATTTTTTGTAGAAGGAACACGAACAGTACTACTAAAGAAACCCATGACTTCTTTTTTAACCCTTCAAAGAATAACATAAAAAATTATAAAATCTCTCGACAAAAATGCCATGTAAATAAAAAGGAGCAAATTGCAAATTATTCATTTGCAATACAAAAAGAGTTGCAAATTATTCATTTGTAATACAAAAAGAGTTGCAAATTATTCATTTGTAATACAAAAAGATTGCTAATTATTAAATTTTAATAATCATATTGGAAACTTTTAAATGTAAGTATATAAATATATAGGCTGATTTATGTTATTTGGACTAAATTTGTCTTCAATTCATATTCAAAATTATTGATTAAACTCGTTCAATCCAAGTTCAGTCCAAAAAATTTCAAATCAAACATTTCAAGTTTCATGTTAGCCTTTTTAAATTTACAATATCAATAATATAAATGGTTTTTATTTTTATTTTTACCATTTTTTTAAAAATAAAATATATTCGATAATATCATTAAATTTTAGTTTTTTCTTATTAAATCAAAATTATTTCAAACTAAATGCGTAATTCATAAACTATAATTTTGAGAGTTTAATTTGGTTTTAAGAAAATATTATATATCAATAAAATTTTTTTTACAGCAAAAATTAGTTTTTAAAGTTAATTTTTTATTTTTTTATTTTTTAATAATTAAAATTTTAATAATTATGATATTTTATTTTTAAAAACATATAACAGATTTTAAAAAAAATATAAAATAAAAACTAAAAATAGTTTTTGATTTTAAAAAAATAAAAATAAAAATCTACAATGAAAATAAACACATTCTAAAACAAAAACTAAAAATAGTTTTTGATTTTTAAAAAATAAAAAAATACAATGAAAACAATCACATCCGAAAACAAAAACTTAAAATAGTTTTTAATTTTAAAAAATAAAAAATAAAAAAT
The DNA here is from genome assembly GCA_947685225.1 of Garcia nutans. Classification (NCBI taxonomy): domain Eukaryota; kingdom Viridiplantae; phylum Streptophyta; class Magnoliopsida; order Malpighiales; family Euphorbiaceae; genus Garcia; species Garcia nutans. The sequence continues at coordinate 52,021,118 of CANTUV010000011.1, read as the reverse complement.
AAAAAACTTACCATGTAAATAAACAAGGCCTTAACAAAAAACAATCAAAATTACTTTTGTATGCCAGGAATGGTTAAATACTAATATGTACTTTAAAAAAAAATAAATAATTTACATATTGATTTTGGTTAATAATCTAAATTAAAAGTTAAATATTTATCTTAAAAAAAGAAGTTAAAAATAAAAAATTTAAATATTTATATCATAACATAGCAAATTTAGTAATTTGAACCCTTAACGTAATGTTTAGTTTAAATAAATACAAAATTCATTTTATTTGTAAATAAGTTTTATTAAAAAAGTATTTATAAATACAATTTATGTTTGAATTAAATGTAAAATTTAATTTGAACATATAATGTTGAGTTCTTTACCAACCTAAGCTTCTTCCCTTTGATAATTTTAGAATTCATTTATAATTTTATCAATTCAACCCACATGGAGCACCTGACGGCTTTCCAGATGCCTTTTTCCATACCTTATGGGATGATGTTAAATTACATATGATACAAATGGTTCAACTGTTTTTTCGAGATGGGATGATGCATAGATCCCTTAACAAAACCAACATTACTTTGATTCCCAAATGCCCAGCAACATAAACACTGTCCCAATTTGGACCAACTGGATTATGCAACTTCTCATACAAAGTTATCTCCAAGATCCTAGTGTCCAAACTCAAACATTACCTTCATTTACTACTTCACCCCATACAAGGAGCCTTTACCCTAGGAAAAGTTGTAATATTCTAAATTTTTAAAAAATTCTAATTTTTAAAAATTTGATAAAATAAATTATAATTTAATAAAATAAATATAATACCCTTATATTTTATATACATATAATACATACACCTAGTATATATAAAATATATATATACGAAATAAAAAATATTACAGTCCAATTTAATAAAAAAATTTCACTTTTCAAATTTAAAATCTTAAATACTTTAAAATATATATTTAAATAACAAATAAAATATAATTATAAATCATAAGTTCTAAAATAAAAATTTTTCATAAAAATTTCTGAAAAAAATTCGTCAGAGTTTTATTTATAATTTAGACATTCCCAAATTCAACAAAACCATAACCTATACACAAAAGTACTCCCAATAATCAATTCATACATTTCTCCAATACTCTTCAATTTCTTCAAGTTTCACAAAATATTTATACACATATATATATATATGTTTATCCAAAAATACATATAAAATTCATAATATAAAATTTTTAAAATATCCTTTATAATTTATAATATATACATAAAAAATATAATATAATATATGAAATATCAAAATGTATAATAATATAAAATATATATATACTGACTGTGTTTCTGATCTTGACACCCAAAATTAACTCTACACTGAAAATCTCAAATCTAAATCCGACCCGGTCTAGATGAACTCTCCGGCTCTACCGGATCTTCCATATCACATGTGCGATGAATTTTAATCTCACTAAACCAAAAATCTAGTGGTACAAATTTTTGAAAAGAATAAAGCTCAAATGCAATGCCAATGCACAATACATATAGATAATATAACTCATATTATTTCATTATAACATATTTTTCGATTGTTTCACAATTCATAATTTACATACAAACACACACAAGCATGGGCCTAAAGGATCTAATATGTTATTCAAATTTTAGAGTTACTGTTTTAGTCCATATTGACACCCAGTGTCTAGCCCGAAGGTAAATAATGCCCAGCATCTAGCTCGAAGGCAAATCATAGTGATGTCCAACATCTAGCCTGAAGGCAAGTGACATTCAACGTCTAGTCCGAAGGCAAATCAAATAGTTGCTCAAAAGCTAGCCCCGAAAAAAATAATGAGGATAATCTCATAGGCATGCTGTCAAATACAGAACTCTGAAAATTGAAGAACATACTAGGTACATAATTATCTCATACTTTCCATCCAAACATAACCAAATTCAATATTTGACTTAAAAATAATTATTTATGTATCAAAACAACTCATTTAGAATTAATTTGAAGAATTAAATCACATGCTTTCACAAACCCTAAAAGTCTATAATCCTAAATTCTCTGTCTTCACTAATCTTTACCCAAACTCAACCATTTCTTCAATTCAACCTTAAAATAATTGTTAATCACTTAAAATAACTTAATTCAACCCAAATAGATAATTAAATCATACCACTTCACATACCCAAAGCACACATATTCAAACTTTCATGAAATTCAAAGAAAGAAGTTGGAAACTTACCAAAGTTGGTGAAAATCACTAAAAATCCATTTTGAATATTTGAAATCCTTCAATTTATGGAGTATGGAAGAAGCAAAACCTTGAGCTCCTCTCCCATGGAGGTTCGGCCTTGGTGATGAAGAAGAAGATGAAAATAAATTAATTTTCTCTTTCTTTCCACTTTCATTTTAAGCCATATATATTATTTAATAATTTAATTATTTATTTAATTAAGTAAAAATATAAAAATCCATCTTCCATTTAAAATAAAATATTTTTAAATAATTTTAATAATTTTAAAATTTAAAATTTATTTACAAAAATTTCATTGGACTTTGATTTTGACTTTTTAAAAATTTAACTTTGTATATGTTATATATATATTTTGCATATATATCACATATATATTTCACTTTTTTTACTTAAAAACCCTTTATTTTTCTTTTAAAATTATTTATTTAATTTATCCAATTAAATTATAATGTATTTTATTAAATTTTCAAAAATTAAGAATTTTCAAAATTTTGGGATATTACTAGAGTAATATGTGATAATGTTCTCATAGCACATGAGTTATTCCATACACTCAAATCCCTTAAATAAAAAAATTGCAGCCAATTTATTCTTAAACTTGATATGAATAAAGCCTATGATAGGGTAGAATGAGGTTTTCTATAAATAGTGTTAAGGGGGATTTAATGAGAGTGCTACTAATTTGCTTATGCAATGTGTCACTACATTGCATTATAATATTCTCCTCAATGGTGGTATTATTAGTTCTTTTAAGCCTTCTAGAGGACTCAAACAAGTAGACCCCATCTCTCCTTATTTATTACTTTTTGTAACTAACGCCTTCTCTTACATGATGGATCAAGCTAACAAAAGTGGAATTCTATTCGGATTCCAAATTACTAGAAATAATCCCGAGATCACTCATATTTTATATGCAAATGACACTCTTCTCTATGGTAAGGCTAATTCACAAGAGGTTAATTCTTTGATGAATATAGTCAATCTTTATTGCCCTGTATCTGACCAACACATTAACTTATAGAAAGTCTAGTGTGGTTTTTAGTAAGAATCTGGCCCAAAAGATTAAAAGTGACATCTGTCATCAACTAGGATTTCATGAGATGAGGGGAAGTGAAAAATATTTAGGAGTCTCATCCTACTGGGGGAGTTCGAAGGTAAATGCTAGGGAAAAGCAAAAATTTCTGAACTTGAATAAAAATCGACTAACCCGACCAACCATGTTTGGGATGATCCCTAGATCCTAAATCTTGCAGATTTCAGAATCTCATCTCCTAAATCCCCAGACTCTAACTTATCCAAGGTATCTGAACTTATTGGCCCAAGAAGACACTGGAACAGGTTTCTCATTTCCTCATTATTTTCTCCAACAGAAAGTTAAGCAATAATGAATATATCCATAGGCCTAGTGGAGACTCCTGGCCGATTGATTTGGCACTTTGATAGGAAGGGGAAATTGTCTGCTAAAGCTATTTATCATTTCCTATATAACTCACCTTTTGCATGTGATGGTTCGGAAAGCTCTACCAATAATTCTTCCATTTGGAAGAGTATTTGGAAGCTAAATATACATCCTCAAATCAAATGCTTTTTATCGCGGCTCTGCACCAATTCTTTACCGGTCTTGTATAATCTCTGTAGGAGAAGACTAAGCTCCTCCAACCTCTGTCCACTATGCTCCGAGGAATCATAATCAATTGTACATTGCCTATTTTATTGTGCTCATGTAAAAGCCACTTGGTTTGCTTCTAATATAGGCATCTACCCGCTCTCTCTGAATCTTATTTCCTTTTTAGATTGGTGTCTGTGTATTTCTAGAATGTTTATGGGTGCAGAAGAGACTCTTGGTTATTTAGAATTGCTATGTTGTGCTAGCAGGTCTGAAAAACCAGAAATAGCCTAGCCAAAAGATACAACAGATAAAGCTTGGCTCTCCTTCTCCCACTATATTGAAGCACAAAGGCTCTTTTTCTACTATTGATAAAGCTCCCATTACTGAAAGAGAGCAGAATTCTTCATCTCCATCTCCATCTCCAACCCGTTAGAGCTCTCCTTCACAATGTTGGTTCAAAGTTAATTTTGACGCATCATATTCTCTATCCAAATCAATGGCTGGGATCTCCCTCATTATTTGATCTCATGAAAATAAAATTATTGATGGTTTGGCTTGCTTAATTAATTCCTATTCAGCGCTTAGAAATCAAGCCCAACCCATGTTAACTGCAATGCATAAAGCTCTTAGTATGAAGTTTGATTATGTTTGCTTTGAATCTGACTGCTTGGAATTGGTAAATGTTATCAATGATATTGAGTCATGTCCTTGGAAGATAGATGCAATAGTTCTAAACATCAAGAATGAAATAAAGAAGCTGAAAAGAGTGTACTTTTAATCATATTTCTCGAAAATGTAATTTGACTGCGGACTGGATTGTCTCTACAATTCAGAAAGCCTCACTGAACTTCGATTGGATTGTTAATCGCCCTCCCCAATTGGAGCCTATCCTATTGTATGATGTTAACATCTCTTAATTTATATTCATCTCTCTTGATAAAAAAAAACCTACAAGTATAACTAATTATATAACATTATAAATTAAATTGAAAAAAATATATCATTGGTGTCTCAACTTTTTGAATTTTGCTGTTTAAACTTTTTTTTTTGGTTCATTTTAGTATCTCAACTATAGATTTTAGTTATGAAATAGTTACTCCGACCGTTTTAATGCATACCGGAGTGCTGACTGGACTTTTTTCAGTTTTGTAGTTTGTCGTGTTGAATTTTCTTAATGAAAAGACAATATTACCCTAACTAAAATAATGAGCTACGGGATTGATAATTCCTACTACTACTACTTTACTTTAACATTTCCTTTCTTTCTCTCTTTCTTTCCAATAGCTGAGTTAGGTATTTTCAACAAATTGCAATTAGGAATTTCTAATTTGTTGTTGCAATTATTCATTCATTAGAGTTAGGTATTGAGAGTATCTATAATCTCTTTCTCTCTTACGCACTGAGCTTAGGATTGTAAATATACTTTAACGTGAAGTTTTAATCTAAGGGAAGAACCTTTAGTTAATCAAAGGGAAGAATTTATCTCTTTCTCTCTTTTGCACATCTAATCGACGCGAAAAAGTAATTAATCACATGAAAAGTGTTAAAGAAAGGGTTATGGTTGACAGGAGTTTAAAGGTAAAGTTTCTGATTTATCTAGTGCATCCTTAGATTAATTTTTGTAATGCAAGTTGTCAGTTTTTTTTTATTACATTCATGTTTTTGTAATCTATAAAGTTTTATTATTTTTCTGCTATATAACATTTTTTAATGTATATTATTTTGTTTTTGTTTTGTTATATCTACCAGGATGGATGAGAATTTGAAAGTAATTGAAGTTAACTATAGGGAAATTTTTTTAAGTGATAAAAAAACAAAAAAAATGAGTTACGTTAGTGATAGGAAACCCAATAAAAGTCTAGGACAATGCCTTAGGTTGTTATGTAAGGGGACTAATAAGTCTTTTGAACATATAATGACAAAGTACAAGAGGGCTGAGTATTTTCTAGAGCATAACTTTGGTGGGATTTCAAAAGTAGTTAAAAATAGTGACTTACAAAGGGAGGGCCAAGTAAAGATTTCTTTAACAAGAATGAGAGTGTGGTGGGTGAAAATATTAATAAACATAGTCTGGTAGATATAGGTGCTTCTGATGGAGGTGAGAATATTGACGAGCATAGATTCGATGGTGGGGCTTCTGATGGGGGTGAGTATATTAATAAGCATGAACTAGATTCTAGGGCTTCTGTTGGGGGTGAGCCAGTCACTCAACCATTATTGAATGAGGAGATAAATGCTATTCTAGGGTGTGATGACTTGTTCACACATTATATAATAGGAGATATACCAAAAGATAGGCCTGGGGAGGAAAATACTGCTATTGCTAAAGCAGGAGATTCAAGTCAACATAACATATCTGTTAATTTATTGCATATAGCTGGTAATGAAGGTATATTTTTTTTTTATAAATCTATATGTTATTAGTTGTTATTTAGTCTCTTTCTCTAATTATGTCAACTGTCAATATTGTATTGTTTATTCTATTCTATCTAGGTTTGAATGATACCCAAAATAATATAAATGAAGATGATGGTTTAAGCGAAGGTGAAGATGATTATTCTGCTGATATCGAGGAGGATGAAGATGAAGATTATGTTTTTTATGGTGATTTATCTGATGATGATGAAGAGTTGCAAGAGACTATAAAGGCCTTAAAGGATGAAAAAAAATAATCTAACATTTGCTGAAGCAAGAAGTGATGGAGATGGCAATAGGCCTAATGATGGGACTGCAAATGCACATAATATTGTAGAAGACTATACAACCGAAGGTGTCTAAGAAAGTGGTGATTTGTGTGATTTCTTTTAATCAAATGATAAAGACTGGAGTTGCTTAGACACTGATGGCAGTGATGAAGATCATGCAGTCAGGAGGAGAAGTAGATTCCAACTTATAATCCTAGAGTTGAGAAAATAAGTTTCAGCTTGGGAACGACATTCAATGGTACTAGAGGGCTTAAGAATGTAGTGACAAAATTTTCAATCTAAGAAAGGCATGAGGTAAAGTTCTGAGAAATACTAAGGAACAATTTAGGTCAAAGTATGTGAAGAAAACATGTCCTTGCTACTGTATGTATCATTTGACCGTGTCTCAAAATAGTTTCAAGTGAAGACTTTGGTCAATGAGCATAATTGTCCTATATCATATAAGAATAAAAGAGTCATATCTAAATGGCTAGCAGGTAACTACTTACATAAATTCAAGAGTATTAAATCAATGAAGCTTGTGGATTTGAAGGCACTTGTGAAAGAGGAATTGAAAGTTGAGCTCCCTCTTAGCATAGTTAGGAGGGCAATAATTTTGACAATGTCTAGTTTTGATGGTGATTTAAAAGAGGAATATGCTAGGTTGTGGGATTACTTAGCTGAGATTGAGAGGTCTAATCCTGGAAACACAACAAATATGAAGGTTCATAGATCAATGCTAGATCAGTTACCTGTGTTTAAAAGACTATACATTTGTTATGATCCTTTAAAGAAAGGGTTTTTAGAAGGTTGTAAGAGAGTTATTGGATTGGATGGTTGTTTTTAAAAGGGAAAGTGAAAGGTGAGATTTTAGCTACTATAGGAAGGGACGGTAATAACCAAATGTGCCCTGTGGCATGGGCTATTGTCACTTCTGAAACTAAGGTGACATGGACTTGATTTATCTCATTGCTAGTAAAACACTTGGATATGGAAGATGGGAGTGGCTGGACAATCATTACTGATCAGCAAAATGTAGTGTGAAGTTATCATATTCTTTGCCTTTATACAATTTCATTTACAGGTGGCTATAACTAACATTTCTTTTTATATTGAATTTGGTGATAGGGACTACTTGATATTGTGATGAGTTTATTGCCAAGTGCAGAGCACAAATGTTGTGCAAGACACCTGTATGCTAACTGGAGGAAGAAATATAGGAGTAAGGATCTGCAAAAGGTCTTTTGAAGGTGTTGCAAATCAAATAACATGCCAGACTTTGAAGAAAATATGAAGGAAATGAAGAGATTGTCCCCGTAAGGTTTTAAAGATATGTTACTGACTCATCCAAGTAAGTGTTGCATAGCATATTTCAATACTCAAGTGAAATGTGATATAGTAGATAATAACCTGATTGAAGCATTCCATGGTAAGATTGTTGACTTTAGATCATTGAACATATATTCTATGCTAGAAGAAATTAGAAAATTTGTGATGAGTAGACTAAGGGACAACATAAATTTGTGTGATAAATGAGTGGCAGATTTTGGCCCTAGGATTAGGAAAAGGCTGTATGAAAGCTGTATTGAGAGTTCCAATTGTCATATACCATGGAATGGAGATAGTGGATTTGAAGTAGAATATAAAGGTGATGCATATATGGTGGATTTAAATGAAAGAAATGTCCTTACAGAGGTTGGGAGTTGACTGGAATACCTTGCCCTCATGTTGTTTGTGCAATCCAATATATTGAGCAGAATCCTGAAGACTATGTGTATAGTTGCAATAGCAGAGTCACATGTAAGTTAACTTATTTACATATGATAGGAGGTTTAAATAGCGAGAAATTCTGGGGAACAGTTGGAGCAGATCCACCACAACCACCCCTTGATAGAAGAATACCAGGTAGACTTGCGAAAAATAGAAGGAAAGAAGAGGGGAGGAAACAAGTGGGCATAAGTTGTCTAGAAGAGGTAGGGTAATGACTTGTCAAATTTGTTATCAATCAGGCCACAACAAAAAGAAGTGTCCAGAGAAAACCAAAAAAGGCAATAAGTAGCATGCATCAATTGGAGAGGGACCAAATGTTACTCATGTTGACTCTCATGATGCTCCTGTCGAAAATCTAAGTCCAACAACAAATGTTCAAAGCCAAAATGTTCACAATGACAAGGTAACTGAAATTAGTATATATTTTTATGTTATTACCAATGAATTAATATTTTTAAAAAAATTATTTCACTTGCTAGAACAACTTTGATAATGTAACTATTGGAGAAAGCCAAGCACCGGTTAGAGAAAGTGCAGCTAGAGAAATAGAAAATCTTATTTCATATATAAGAAAGAGGAAACCATCTTATTCTCAAGTTACACAACCTTATGGTCAAAGGAACAAGCCATGGAAACCTCTTGGATTTTCAACACAGCCACCATATGGATTTGGAGTTTACACTGACTTGCAAACAAACAACAATATAATTAATGTAAAAGTCTGAAAAGTAGTGCTATATATTTGTGAACTCATAATTATTTGCACTTAATTGATATGCCCACTGATATATGTTATGTTTTTTGTAGCCTAATACTAACAGTTAAAGGATTGTTGCATCTGGAAAAACAAGAGTTGGGAATAAAGCTGAACCAAGCTTTATGACAGGAAAAAGAGATGGTTTTATGAAAGGTGGGAGAAGATACACTACACGCAGCAAAATTCATGCTGAAAGATATCAACTAAGGCAAAGAAAACAAAGCAATATGAAGCAACATATAATGTGTGGCTCAAACCAGCAGACCCTTATGAGAGTAGCTTGGTGTCATATTATGTTGTGGACCTTTTGTTTTTTTGTTTTACATTTGATGGTGTTTTAAAATGGTTAAATTCAAAACTTGAGTTGTGGACATGGTTATTTTGTAAGACTTGTTTATGAGTAATGAAATCTAAAATTTCAGTAATATTGTGTGATTTCTTTGGACAAGCATTTGTGTTTGATTTTGTAAAGTGAAATTGAGATGTTTGTTTTCACTATAAACACATTTCACACATTGCTATCAAATATAACAAGTTACACATTTCAAAAATATTGAGAGGTAACTTTTTTTTCACCATAGTCTTAAGGTGGATTTTTTTTTATTGAAGTTGTCAAGTGCAGTTGTTATTATCATGAAATCATATGTTACTTTAAATCCAACACAACACATTAGTATACAACACATACGAGTATAAAAAATCACATTATTTGTACAAATATAGCAACACATTTATACAATAACAGATCATATAAATACATCAACATACCAACATACTCATTAGTTCAAACACCATAAATTTTAGCTTCTTCAAGCTCCTGCATTTCCTTAGTTGAAAATCCCATAATGTTAAAAAGTAAAATTTCAATTTTAAAATTTCAATTTAATTCAACTACAAACAAAAATGTAAATAGAAGATAAATATAATTCATTCATTGTTAAAGTCAACATATATAATAGTCATCTATGTTACATTTATAATATGAGATTTTTTAGGACTAGCAATTCAACCTCATTTTACATTAAGCATCACAAAACCTACATATTAGCCACATTTCACCAATTCTAAAAATAGCAAAATTACTCCCACTACCAATAAAATTAGCAACTATCACTGCCATTAACATCATTAGTTGCATTGCATAAATCCCAAAACCATCAACTATCACTAAAGCCAACTACATCAGTCCACTAACATCATCCCCAAAACCAGCAAAATCACCTAACACCATATAAATTACACAAATCAAAACATAAATTTGTAGATTAAATATGAAACCAATATAACCACAACAACACATAATCGTCTTTCTCTTTGAATATTGTTTTTCAGCTCCATCTCTAATCTTGATTTGCTATTCAATAGTCCAGAAATAATTTTTTTTGATCTCTCATTTTTGAGTGGAAGATCGAACCAATCAAAAATTCGATTGCACGACAGATTCTCATATGACCAGAATCTCCTCCCTGGATTCTTCGACGTCCAAGAAGTTCTGATCATTTTTTGTTCTCCACATGTGCATCTTGGAGTTTCATACATTTGCTGAATTTCTTCATGCTCCTTAGTTTCATTCATTTTTTTTACCATCTTCTTCTTTTTATTCTTCCTTGACTGCTGCGTAAATAGAAAATAGAAAGATAAAATTTCTAATTTAGGGCAAAAATGGAGGATTTTGGGTAAATTTTAGTGAGGGTAAGGGTAATTTCATAAAATAGATTTTATTAATCCGACTAAAATGACTTTTTAGTTCAAATTAGATTTCACATTTGACATCCATCCTACCACTTAGGGTTAAAATGGTCGGAACAATTATTTTATAACTAAAATTTATAGTTGAGATACTAAAATGAAAAACAAAATTAAATAGGAAAATAGCAAAATTTGAAAAGTTGAGATGCAAATGACATATTTTTTTAATTAAATTTTTATTTGTACCAAATATTTCAAAATATAAATTCATAAATTACTTCCTTAAATCCAGACAGTGTCGGACCAGGTTTATCACTGAGTCTTTTAAGCCCAATTCAATCCATAGCTCTACAGAGCCATCCCCTTCTTCTCTGTCATGTTTCCATTCAACCCGCAAACACAAAACCCCAAAATTCTCTCTCTGCTTCTCTCTAATGGTGTCTCCTTCGCTTATGGACACTCTCTTCCAGCGCACATTAGATGACATAATCAAAGGACTTCGCCACCAACAAACCGTCGAGTCCGCTTTCATTTCAAAAGCCGTCGAAGAAATCCGCCGGGAGATCAAATCGACTGACTTGCATACGAAATCCACAGCTCTTCAGAAACTTACATATCTCAATTCTATTTATTTTATTGATATGTCATGGGTTGCTTTTCATGCCATTGAATGTATATCATCACCCAATTTCTCCCACAAGAAGATTGCTTATCTTGCGATCTCTCAGTCTTTTCAGGAATCAACACCTGTCATTTTGTTGATCACCAATCAGTTGCGGAAAGATCTCAAGAGTAATAATGAGTTTGAGGTTAGTTTAGCCCTTGAATGCTTATCTACAATTGGTACTGCTGATTTGTGTGGCGATCTTACAACTGAGGTTTTCACTTTAATGTCGAGTTCTAAAGTTTTTGTTAGAAAGAAGGCTATAGGTGTGATTTTGAGGGTTTTTGGGAAATACCCAGATGCTGTTAAGGTGTGTTTTAAGAGGTTGGTTGACTGTTTGGATGGTACAGAGCCGCAGATTGTTTCTGCTGTTGTTGGGGTGTTCTGTGAGCTTGCTTCGAAAGACCCCAGATCATATCTTCCTTTAGCACCTGAATTTTATAGGATATTGGTTGATTCAAGGAATAATTGGGTGTTGATTAAAGTGTTAAAGATTTTTGCGAAGTTGGCTCCTTTGGAGCCTAGGTTAGCTAAGAGGGTTGTTGAACCAATCTGTGATCATATGAGGAGAACTGGGGCGAAATCGTTGATGTTTGAGTGTATTAGGACTGTGGTGACTAGTTTCACTGACTATGAATCTGCAGTAAAGCTTGCTGTTGCAAAAATTGGTGAGTTTTTGGTAGATGATGATCCAAACCTTAAGTATCTTGGATTACATGCGCTATCAATTATGGCACCAAAGCATCAGTGGGTAGTGTTGGAGAATAAAGAGGTTGTGATTAGGTCTTTGAGTGATGCTGATCCTAATATTAAACTTGAGTCCTTGCGTCTAGTTATGGCAATGGTGTCTGAGAGTAATTTGGTGGAATTTTGCAGGGTTTTGGTTAACTATTCACTAAAATCTGATCCTGAGTTCTGCAATGAGATTCTTGGTTCAATTGTATCCAAGTGTTGCCAGAATGTATATGAGATTATAGTTGACTTTGATTGGTATGTGTCACTTCTTGGAGAAATGTCAAGGATTCCACATTGCCAAAAGGGAATAGAAATTGAGCAGCAGCTTATTGACATAGGCTTAAGGGTCAAGGATGTTAGACCAGAGCTTGTTCAGGTCAGTCGTGACCTATTGATTGATCCTGCATTACTTGGGAATTCTTTTTTGCACAGGATATTATCTGCTGCTGCTTGGGTGTGTGGGGAGTATGTGAAATTTTCAAGGAACCCAATCGAACTTGTGGAAGCACTGTTACAGCCTCGCACTAATCTATTGCCTCCACCAATCAGAACTGTCTATATGCATTCTGCTTTTAAAATCTTAATCTTTTGTGTTAATTCCTACCTCTCACAAAGGGAACATATTGCTGAAGATATGGCATCAGAAGTGATGGATGTGGCAACCCAAGGAGAATCCTCAGGAATTTCTGATTTAGCGATGCACAAAGCACCTGCCTGTTGTGAAAAAGATGAGGGTTTCAATCCACGGGATTCAAATAGATCATATGAAGATCTTTCTATCATAGATGGTGCTGATGATCAAACAACTGCTTCTCTTGGAAAGGTTTTTACACATGAATCTATTGTTAACCTGTTAACCTTAATTGAATTGACCTTGAGTCCACTATCAGGAAGTTATGATGTCGAAGTACAAGAGCGAGCACAGAATATACTTGGATTTGTTGAGTTGATAAAGCAAGGAATATCTGATTCTTCCTTTCCCAAGGAAGCGAATTTGAGGAAGGAAGATGTGAAAGCTTCCAAAATTGTTGAATTTCTGCATGATGCCTTCTCTGAGGAGCTTGGTCCGGTCTCTGTAAATGCTCAAGAGAGAGTTCCTATACCAGATGGCTTAGTTCTTAAGGAGAATCTTGCTGACTTGGAGGCAGTTTGTGGAGATGTGCAATTACCTTCATCAAGTTCATTTTCACTGGAAAGTCCTTTTGGGGGGAGAATTGGTGCATCTTGTGTCCCCCAGAACAAAGAAGAGTCAGAACTATCAAGTGAGTCCACTTCATTGCTTGCAGAACATCGTAAGCGACATGAGTTGTATTACCTTCCATCAGAGAAAAATGAAACATTATCAAATGATTATCCAGCTGCCAGTGACCCTAAATCCAGCATTAACAGGAATGACGATGCTCAAGATCTATTTAAGCATACTGATCAATCCCTTGTTCCAAAGAGAAAGTCAAATCCTGCAAAGCCCAGACCTGTGGTGGTGAAGTTAGATGAAGGAGATGTTGCACCACTCACTTCTAAGAAACCAGATACAAAAGATGATTTGATTTCTGGTGCTGTACGAGATATCCTTTCGGGTAATTCTGCCATAACTGCTTCATCACAAAGCAACCTATCTGATAAGTCATCAATTAAAAGAAAAGGAAAGGAGAAACAGAATGTTGATCCTCTTGAATTGAGAGAAAATTTAGGTGGAGAAAAGCCTGATATTGGAAAACCAAATTTGAGAAGAAGCAAACACCGAAGCCATGGTAAAGAGAAAGGAAGCAAAAGTCCAGAGAAGAAGAATGATGATGAAATGGAAGATCATGGAGAGAAAGAAAAGCATAAGTGTAGACATCGTCATGGTAGGCATAGAACTCGACAAAGATCTGATGGGCCACCCTTAAATGTGGCTACACAAACACCAGTAATTCCTGATTTTCTTCTATAGCGATGAAGTTATGGAACATCGCTTCTGTTATTGGCTGCTGAGAACTCAGTTGATTTCATCACCCGTATTCTATCACCTTATTGCTAAGGTTAGTGTTTTCTTTTTCCATAGATTTGGTACCTTATTTTCTTATTACATTTTTGTTTAACATGTTACATTTTGTGAAAAGATCTAGAAAATGGATTGTAGAAATTGAGATTATCAGTTGGAAAAAGAAAAAGAGAGAATTTTTTTAAAAAAAAATAACAATACAAAAAAAAGAACAAAATTGCCTCAAAGCAACCATTTGAATACTACTTTATATGCTTTTAGTAGTTGTGTGCTCTGATCTTTACTTGTTGATTGCATTGTGCGATTGTTTCAACTTACCATAGGTGTTCAGCATACTGCATCAAGAAACACCTGCCCCTATTTCTGTTTTCAGGAGGCATATTTGTTAATTTCTATTACTTGGCAAGCATTATAAATTGGTTACTTTTAACTCAAATTTAGCCATGCATCTTTGATCCAGTTCTGATATTTGGATGTTACAAGGGTACTAGGAAGGATGATCTCCAGAAATCTGGTATCTGTTGAAGCTTTGCCAAAATTTGCTTAATCATTTACTTATTTTAGGAAAACTTGTATATATATATATTTGGCAAAGTTACATTGAGGGCCTCAACCTTTATAATTTTCAAAATCGAATTTCAAATCTTTGTAATGCTAGTTTGCTAGCCCTAATTTTGTAAAGCACAATTAATTACCTTTGCTAGAACATCTTTTGTCTCTCTCCTCAAATTTTCATCCATTTGCCTCAAAATCTTGTAAATAGGATGTTGCTTGAAACTGTGAGAGTGTCAAATTATTCTTTTATAATTAAATTTGTAAAAGAATTTTATTCAACATAATACTTGATTGAGAAAATATAATAGAAAAATGTTGTGTTTTTAAAATTTCTATAATTTCGCAAACTTAGGGTTTAGCTTAACGGGAAATGCATATATGACTTGGGCAAAAGACTCATGTTTGAACGTTTTCTTACTTATTTGGATTATTTAAACTGAAATCGATGCTAAATATATATATATATATATATATATTCTTATTTTTGGGAAGCCTCTAAAATTAGTTTCCACTGTTCTTTACTTTTTTTTTTGGTATAATCTGTATGGAATTCATTTTATGCAAATGAATTTCATTAATCTTTGATTTAATTATAGAATTCGTTTAAAATAATTAGTTTTACTGGCGTGTACTGAAATTCATTAGTTTTAGTAGCTTATATAAGTACTTTGATTAAGTTTAAAATTCATTTGTAAGTTGTATTAATTTTGATAGGATTTGGTTTAAATATAATCAATTTCATAAAAGTAATATTAAATTTTTAAATGAATTTTTATTTATATCGAATATGGAAATATATATTTGAAAATAAGTTTTTGTGAAATTTTATGGGATTTCATATTAACCTGTTCAAGATGTTTAGAATCATTAGTGCAAACAATTAAGGGCCCTTTCCGTCCCAATCCCAACTGGGCAAATGACGCAGTAATTGCTCATCCCGACGCTTACGGGCTTTCTCTATCAAGGAAATTACCTTATGAATTGATTCTATTTAATCCATTTGAAATAATTTTTTTTTCAGTTGAATTAATTTTAAAATATAATTCAAAATTTATCCAAACTTATGGCATTTAATTTCAATTTAGATGTCAATAAGATTTTGATCTTATAGTGAGTCTTAATACAACAGTAAGTGTTATCCTGCATGATACAAGTTGTAAATTCTGAGTTCGAGTCGTGAAAATAATTTCTTTCAACTATAAGAGAAGGTTGTATACAATAAGGTATTATGTTTGATCTCCTGCAGTGTGAAAACCTTCGTGCACGGGCTTTTTTTTTTCTTTTTAATAAAATCAAAATACTGCACATGAATGGTCAGAAGCAACCTCCAAGCCACAGCGGACTCTCCAAGCAGCTGTTGTTCACAATTGGACACCGCCACAGCCAGGTTACTTGAAAGCAAATGTGGATGCCTCTATGGGCTCCAGTACCGGGAATGTTGGTGTTGGTATGGTTGTGTGCAATGCTAGTGAGGATTTTGTAGCAGCAAAAGCTATGAGAGTGGTTGGTTTTTTCTCTGCCAAAGTTGCTGAAGCTATTGCCATTCGTGAGGTTCTTAGTTGGATAAAAGATCTTGGTTGGAGAGGGGTGGTTGTGGAATCTGATGCGAAGATGGTGATTCAAGCACTTCAAGGTTCTTCTGTGAATGATAATTCTGCTTTTGGTCTTGTTATTCAAGATTGTGTCTCGCTCATTAGTGAGTTAGAGTCCATTTCTTGTAATTTTACTTATAGGTCTGCGAATGTGGCTGCTCGTAATGTTGCAGTAAGTGCCCATTCTGAGTCAGGCTTGGGAGAGTGGTTTGATAGGCTCCTCCTTGTATCTCCAGTTTATTTGCTCATTAATAAATCCCAACCTTTTACTCAAAAAAAAAAAAATACTGCACATGATGCAAATATTTTTGAGATGAAACTTATATAGGTATAGCTATAATATGATTGTAATTTAAAAAAATGTTTCATAAAAAATTTGAACCAAAATACTAAAATATATATAACTTTCTTTCTAATGAATAATTTTTCAGCAAATGTTGTTTAAAATAAATAATTCTATTGTCTTTGTGCCAGATTAGAAGTCTGCTTATACAAATATTAAGAAAAAATAGGTTTCCCATATTAAAAAAGGTTTCACGTATTAAAAAAATTAACTAATATCATATTAAAATTTTTAAGTACTTTCATGTTTCAATAATAATAATATATTAATTTTATACACTTTATGCAATATATATATTAATTATACAACATTATAAGATTAAAACATTATAAAAATTCAAAAATAATAGAGAATGGATTAGATTTTGAATTAAAGAAAAAATAAATTTGAAACAGAGAGTGTTTGAGAATTGAGATTGAATTTATCATTATATAAGTTAATGGTTTATTGGCTTTTGGGTCCCAAAGTCTTTGAAATTTTATGGCTTCCATTCCATTTTTGTTATAAATGGTCTAATTCTATGTTCTTTCATGGAGTGTCCCATGGACTAAAGCTGTGTTTTATTATTTTTTTTAAAAAAAAATTAAATATCACCTCAATTACATTACAATGTACAAGGTCAAAATGTAAAAATATTAAAATTCTCATTCTATTTTCCTTCAAGAATTTCAAAAAAAAAAAAATCCTTATGTCCAATTGATGACTGTCATACACACACTATAACGATTTCAATTACTAAATAGTAATTCAATATTTGTTATTAATTCAATTTCTAAAATAGAGATTTTGATTTATAAATAATTAAAAAAATATATATGTATAAAATAGTGTTTTAAAACATAGGTGGAAGTCTGCGTAATAAAAAGTTACAATAGTATTTTAAAACAAAAAATTCCCAAAAAATTACTCTAAATCTGTTTATAATAATAATAATAATAATAATAATAATAATAATAATAATAATAATAATAATATTATTATTATTATTATTATTATTATTATTATTTACGACTTCACTTCTAATGGTAGTAAGCTTCTTTATCACACTAGCAATAAAATAAATGTTAATCAAAATAAAAAATTATAAATATGTAAATTGAATTTCAAATCTTAGTTATTTATATCAAGTATATTTAAAAGATAGGTATAAAATTGTAAAATAAATATAAAATACAATAATATATAATGTAAGTGTTATAATATCTATCTATTAAATACAAATTATCAGCATAACCCGAGATGATATCATCAATGAGATAAAAGTGAATTTATATCCAACAATTTTTGAGAGTTTGAAATTGTATATGAACACCAATATTTTTTTTAGGAAATATTATGAATTTTCATTCATATGATAAAAAAATATATTTTGATTTGAAAATAAAAAATAAAAAATATATCAAAAAGTATTTGAATAAGATAGCTTAATTTTTTTTTTTTTTAACATTCTTCGATCATCAATATTCATCATCTTGGCGGAACATTTAACTTGGCAACATATTAAATCACAAACAAGTTTAATTGTTTGAATATCTTTAGAGCCAAGCAAATAAATTAGTGAACTATAAATAATTTAAGAGAATAATATGTTTTTTTTAAAAAAAAAATAAAAAATTTCTAATAAAATAAAATAGTATAATTAGTGAAATAAATAAAAAACTCCAAAAGACAAATTAAAGATAAATAATAATAATAAATTCAAAAGTAGAACAAAAATATTTTTTTGATATTTACAATTGTATTCAACTGAAAATATTAAAAAAATATATTTTTACGTGAATCAAAATATATATTTTTAAAATATAAATGTAAAGAAAAATAATAAAAAGAACCAACGATAGAAGGAAGGTTTAAAGAAACTTAATAAAGCCACACATACAGAGAGAAAAGAAATCATGTGAGACAAGAAAAGATCAGGAAATTTTCTAGACATGGAAGAGAAATTACATTATGAGGAAAATTTGGAAGTCTTCTGAAAACGATCAAGATGAATGAATATTAATTCTTCCAGCTATTTTATATAATTTTCATATATAGAAACTTAATTTAAAAAACTTAGATTTAATAAAAGCAAATGAAGTAAAATAATATATAAGAAAAATATATTTTAATAAATAATTTTTTAAAGACCAAATCATTAATGAAATATTTTCTTTAATTAAAAATTTTAAATTTAGGTAGGTAGATTAATTTATCTTTAATCAAAATAGATAATATAGTGCCCGAAAACAATTTTAATGCTATTTTTTTTTTCTTGTTAAAAGGATGAGGAAAAGTCTCCTAAAAAATTAAGAGTTATCTTAGGATAGTCAACACCAATAAGATCATGAAATAATCAGCCATATCAATCAACTAGCTCTCGAGCTGATTTAAGAATATGCTCTCGTTCAAGAATGTATACACCAGCAGAAAGTTAAGCAACATAAAAAATAAGGTGATCAATAAAATTTCCTTCCTAGTAGATGTGATGCAGCTCCACTCACCAATCGAGCAACTCCTTAATATTTCTCACCAAATTTAACATAAATTGAACTACAAGTTGAAGAGTTTTGGAGCATCCAAATAGCACAAAAACTATCCGACTCTACCTGTAGCCTGCAAATTCCTAAACTTTAAGCTAGCTGAAGACCATGAGAAAATCCCAAAGCTCAGCTTTGGCGATGAAACATTTATTCATATTGATAGAAAACTTTTGATGCAATGACCAAAACTATCTCGGATCCGTCCACTACAGAAGTTAATTAAAACCAAGTCAGCTACAAAGAAGCCATATGAATTCAACGGGAACCAATAAAAAGGAGGAGACTACCAACTGATTAGGACTTCCTTAATATTTTCGTGAGTAAGGATTTTTTGCTCAAAACTTTTATTGAAATGATTTTTATGACTTTGACATTGTTAGATTTATAATCTTAGAAAAAAATGGGTCTAAGCTTAAAAATTAAAAATTGTCACCCGAACGGGTAGAAAAAAATAAAAAATGGGCGCATAACTCGATTTCTAATGAATCCCTAAACGTTACTAGATTAAAATAGTTGGATACGCATGAGGGAGGTAAAAATGATCCAACATTCATAATATATTCAATTCATTTGAGTCGGTCTTCTTTTCATGTCTTAGTATTTTTTTGTTTTAAATTATTAAAGTACTATTTCACTAATATGCAGTAGGAAAAAAACTACCAATAGTGTCTAAACTTATTATTTTTTTATTTTGGTATATTTATAATTTTTTTGGTCAGTTTAGTGTATGAACTTCAATTTTTGGTGTTAATTAGATTGTTCCGGCTGTTTTTATCCTATGTGGTATGCCGTCTAACAATTATGAGACTCATTTTAAGCTGAAAATTAGCTAAGTCAAATTATAAATATGTATTTGAACAAATTACCCTTGGTTTACTCTTTGCATTTTTCCCAAATCAGATAAAAATTAATTGCAGAAAACCCTAGGAAGGAAGAAGAAGAACGCAATAATGAATGAACCCCCAAATGCATTTGTGGAGAGAATAAAAAAAAAGACAGAACAAAAATATCAAATTTATAGATTATATAAGAAGAAGAAGAAGAAGAAGAAGAAGATAACAATGAACAACGCAACAAAGATACCAGCTTCATAGATTTACATAAATAACTAAATTTTCACTTGTTGACTTCGAACCCAACTCCTCATCTCTCTCTCTCTTTCTCCTCTTATCATCACTCCATTGCAACAATTAAAATAACTACTCACGACAATTGCTCTGTATCTTTCAATTCATTATTGGTCTGTTAATCTCATTTGTTTTTCATTTTGATTCTTTGATTCTGACGTTTCTCATCTCTTTGTTGTTCACTCTTATTTCCCTCCAAACTATTGGTCTTCATGTTGAATATAATGAACCTCAAGATTCTTATTTCTCTACTTGTAGAGAGCATAAATCGGAGAATGAAATGAATTGCGTCTTCATACTTCAGACTCAAAATCGATTCCTTTATTTCTAGCCTAAATCTAGATTATCACCTCCATTGATTCGAGAAGATGATGCTAACCAAATTGTAATTTTGTGCTCAATTTTCATAATATTGTATTTATTATTCATCATTTTGGTTATTGGAGCTATTTACATATCTTAGCATTTGAGATTATTAACATTAGAAAAAGACACAATGACACTATTCCTTCATCATCATCGATTTGTCAATCTACTCCCACAAGTATTCACCTACGAGGAGCTTGAATATTCCACAAATTGCTTCGATTCAAATCGCAAAATTAGTGATAGGGGTTTTGGGTCTGTAAACTTGGCACATCTTTGCAATGGTAAAATTATAGCTGTTAATTAAATACTTCCATAAATACCACCATGTCGCTGTTGTTGACTGAGCATTCTGCACCAAATTATTCTGCACCAAATGAGAAAATGAATGAATTGTTAAGCAGTTCGTTACTTTTGTAATGGGTGTGAAGCCAGTAGCAGTTAAAAAGAGCTCTCCTCCATCACCATCTAAAGATTAAGTTTAGATTTAATGGTGGATTATGAGGGGGAGAAAAAGGTAAAAGAGTAATAATTAAAATTTCAAATGAAAAATTATATCAAAAAAAATTTGAGACTCAACTTTTTATCAAAATTTTCACCATCTATTTTTCAATTTTGTAAGAACAAAAAAGAAGAAGATGAAAGGTCATTTTCATCAATTTAACAAGATTACATGACGTGACTTTTTTTAAAATTAAAAATAGATTCACTTATCATAGTCATCATCAAAACGATAGACAAAACAATACGAGACAATCAAATATAACTTTTAATGAAGTTTATATACTAAACTGATCAAAAAAATTATATAGACACTAAAATAAAAAAAACGAACAAATTCATACACTATTAGTATAATTTTTCCAAATGCAATAATAATAATAAAATCAATAAATTAAAATTCATTTATAGCATAAACAAAGTAAATAATCTAATATAATAAATAAAAATAAGCACCCACATTTAATGATAACTATATTCTTACAATCTTTAATGTCCAAAAATCCAAATTAAATAAAATAAAACAAAATAAAATAAAAGCAGACAATCACAGGAGAGTGGAATTACATGTCTTCTATAACCCATAAATAATAAAAGTACATATAAAAATAACTTAACAATAAATTAGTAAATAAAAATAATAAATCATAATTTAAATATGAAAAATATATAAAATAAAGCAATTAATAAAAAGACACAATAAATAATAAAAAAGCATAACAGTAAAATGCATAAATACTAACATCGGTGAATAAATATAAACACAATAAAATAAATTACTACAAATGTAATGCAAGTCTAAGCTTAGCTATATTATATATATATAAACCAAAGATAGAAGAAGTGTTCTACTCTCTTGTGCATTTTTTTTTTCTCAAATTCTCTCTCTCGCATATATATATATATATAACTGTCTACAAATATTGTGGATTTTAATGTTTAAACCTTTCTCCAAAAGTTAAAGAAAGCTTATCCTTGACCTTGAGCAAATTGTTTATGACCTGATTCATTTTGTCATACTCTTTCTCTAGGCGTATGAAACGAAGAGTCTCAACTCAACTTCAAATATATTGTTTATTATTTCTTAGCATAGTGAGAACTGTAAGTTAAAAGTATAATAACACATTCTTTTTTTTAATAATTATTTTATGGATCACAAAAGTCATTATTTTTTCATATTTCTCAAATGAATTCAATTCTCATACCTTAATTATATTTTTGGACTCTTTTAACGTTTTTTCCCAGCTTAATTTTTATTGTTAAATTTAATTTAATTGGAATCAAATTGATTTAATAAGTTTGTGAATTCTGATCTATAGTGTTATTTTTTTTTTCTGAAAAAGAACACTAACCTAGCTTGCTCGATAAATATATTAAAATTTTATTATTTTAGACTGCTGATATGATTTATTTGAAGAATCTTTTAAGAAGGCAAGCTCAAGCCTCTTGAACCTTGTATGAATCTCTCTCTCTCTCTCTCTCTCTCTCTCTCTCTCTCCATAAACAGTCATTAAAACCAAAACATTAATAATGTTATATCAATTTCCATCAAAAGCCAAACGTTACATTCATTCAAAACGACTAAAATCCTTCTTCCATATCCCGTCTCTCCCCTGAAACAACCATCATGAAGAACAACATAAATCATCAGCAAAAGCTAATCAATGGCAGCCAAATAAATCTCCATAACTTCATCTCTTATTTTATTCTCTTTACCTGCGGTATAGTCTTTGGTATAACCCTTAGTTTCTTTCTCAAAGACATTTCTTTCAATTTTCAACTCAATCGATTCTCTATTCAAAAACAGAGCTCTACTCTGTTTTTGCCGCCTCCACCTACAATTTTACCTATCGCAACACTTTCTAATCAAACGACAGCTGGTCGAATTGGTCTAAAACAGTTCTTGAAACCACCTGATATCTCTCATGATATGAAAGATGAAGAATTGCTGTGGAGAGCATCAATGGCTCCTCATGTTCGTGAATTTCCATTCAAGATCGTCCCAAAAATTGCATTCTTGTTCTTGACAAGAGGGTCTTTGCCTTTGGCTCCTTTGTGGGATTTGTTCTTTAAAGGCCATGAAGGATTTTATTCAATTTATGTTCATTCTAACCCTTCATCCAATGGAACATTGCCTGCAAATTCTGTTTTTCATGGCAGGAGAATCCCAAGCAAGGTCAGTTTTTCTTAATTAGTTCTTTATAATATCGAAGTTTTTTATTTTTTTATTTTTCTCCAAGAATAACTTCAATCTTAACTGCTTAATTTAGTTTTTTCATATCTATAATAAAAAAAAAGAACAATTTAACATGATTGTGAACACTAAAATATAGAACTAAATTTCTAGATGGCTCAGATAGTGACTCTATATATTTATCAAGTATTAATCGTGTAGTTGACAGTTAGAAAGTATTGAAGTATAATTTAAATATGAGTAATCTCATATCTACTAAATACAAGATTGATTTTTTAAAAAAATTCATACTAAAAAAATTAACATCGAGAAGTTAATAATAACAATTCAAATTGTTTTCTCATTGGAGAAAAAAAAAAAGAATTCTCTTTATTTTCTGTTCATTGGCAACCTAATTGCTATGAATGTTAAGAGTTGACATATTACACTGAATCATCACCTTTTTATTGAAATTCTATTTTAAAAGTTTTTATTTCAAAATTATTTTTAATATTTTTAATAAATCATGGAAAGCTAAAAAAATTAAAAAAAATTTCTCCAGTTTTGATTTAAATACTTCTAAATATCTGGTAAAGATAATTAATTCATAATAGTTAAATTGTAATATTACTAATGAATTTTGGAGTTATCTTCCAAGTTTTTCAACTTTGGAGCTTATATTGGATTAAAATTTAATAAATAAAATAATAGTTAATAAAATGAGACTTTACTTGTATATATATGTGTATTCAGCTTATTAATAATAATTTATTTTAGAAAAATCATTAATATTTATAATATATTTATATAATTGTATTTTAAATAATAAGCCACTCAAATCTTTAATTTGTACAATTTTTATGAATTTGAAATATTATTGATATTTTGATCAATTAATTCTCTTCCGTAATGTTTAATATTACAAAAAAAAATTAATATTTCTTTTTATTAGTAATATTTTATCTATTTTTAAAGGAAAAGTATATGTACAATTAAAAAATATTAATTTTTAAATTAATTAATCTATTTTATAATATTATAATAATTTTGATATTTTGAAATTAATAAAAAATAAAAAATCAATCAAGAACAAATTTATAAAATTATAAATTCAATAACTTTAATGAAATAGTTAAATTTTTAAACGTAATAATAATTTAATAAATATTAGTATTTAACTTTTAGTAAAGTTTATTTTGCAAAATCATTTATTTAATTATTTTTAAAGTTTCAAAAATTTTAAAAGTAAATACGGACAATAATTTTATTATATAATATATAAATAATGATTTTTTATATTTTAATGGTTTTTCATATTTTAAAAAATATATAATAATATAATAATTAATTATTAATTTATATATTTTCTTTAATTAATGACAATGAGATTCAAATACTTCTTTCTAAATTCTTTTATCTCACCACAATTAATCACGGTATAAACTTTCTCCTCAAAAAAAAATCACGGTATAAACTTTCTGTTTGTTAAAAATATAAAAACCTTTAAATCATTCGGTTATAATAACAAAGGTCAAAGCAAAGTATTTAATACTTATAAAATTTGTTGTAAATTATTTTTGAATAAAATAATCACATAACAACAATAGCAATAAGTGTACAAAAAATAACCATAAAAATAAACTCATTATTATTGAAATGAACATGTGAATTAATATCAAAAAAGAACACAATAACTAATTTAAACTCGAGGCAATTAAAAGGTTAAAATTGTATAAACTTATATAAAAGTTGATAAATATAAAATGTATATATGATTAGTTCTTCTTGTTCAAAAAAATAGACATTCATAGATGCCTTCAGTGGACAATAATGTAAACAATAAAACGTATATTATTATAATAGCATATAGTTAGTTCTTGTTCGAAAACTGGATATTCATAGGTATCTTCACTGGACAAGAAAACTAACAATGCTTATCAGAATATATTGAAGACAGAAACTTTATTTCGTATCTACTCAAATCAATCACCGAAAATTAATTAAACTAAATTAACATTATTATTATTATTTAGTGAGTTAAAATTTTATAATTTTGTAAATGTTTTCAATGATTAAAAAAAATAAAAATAAAAACAAATATTATATAGTACTAGTTTATTAAAAACGTATTGGAAATCCAAAATGTCAAGAAATGTGCTAAAAGTTGGCTCTCGTGCAAGAATACCAAAAAGATTCTTACAGTAGCTACGAAGTTTATAATTGGATTCGATCTTTTGGGTCAATTGCACTGAGCTAAAATTATTAGCACTTAAACATCTATATATTAATTGTTTTTTTTTTTACCATTTTTATCCTTTTTTTTTTTGAAAAACATGTTTGGAATTGGACTGCTATTGTTAATTAGTTTCTTAAATGCATCACTAATTTGATTCTCATCCCTTACAACTGAAAAAAGAAGATACTGTATAAATATTAATTTCCTCAATATTCTTACCTACACTTAAACCCCATTTACTTTTTCTCATTCCTTTCTTCATGCTTTCTCTAATGCGTGTAAAGATGCTAAGATAAGAAAAGTTTTATGCACTTTTGAATCATGCAATGGAGACTTCTTTTTACATAAGGGTAATTATGAACAAAGTAGACTTTATTCTTTCTTTTTTTAAACTTAATTTTTTTTTATGTTGAATGATTTGAAATTTTTTTTTATCACGGTTCGATTTATAATTTGACTGGAAATTTTGATTTTGATCCGATGAAAATTTTTCATTAATGTCTTGGGGCGTGAGAGGCGGAGCCACTGTATTTGGAACAATCCAATTTGTTATTTGAGTCATATGTAAATACTTGGTATTATCATAATTTTATATTTTATATTTTTTTCTCTTTTATATTTTTTTCAGTTAATTTTTTCTTATATAAAACCAGTTTTATAATTTTTTTGGACAATTTTCTACTTATCTATCTCTCTTTTTCTCTACCTCATTTTAGAGAGATATAAAAACTTTCCTTGTGTAAATTTTTTAATTTTAAAATTTATAAGTTTATATATTATATGATTTATTTTTCTTTTGTACATAGAGAAAATATATAGTCATACTCAAGAATTTATGTGTATAATTATAACTGCATTATCTAGATAATATCTATTTCAATTTAGTCTTTATTAGTTGTGTCGGAGAAAATTTTTTAAAATCTCAATTCATTTTTTTAATACCTTTTCTTATTAATTTATACCATTAATTATTGAAACTAAAACATATTAATAAACGTTTAAATTTATTATCTCAACATGAACAAGTATTTATAAAAATTATGGCTAATAAAATTTTCTAAAAACTTAAATTTAACATAGAGTAAACCCCCACTAAATTCAAATTTTGCATCCGTCCGTGGTATTATGGGTATTAATTATACTTTTTGTTTTGCTAGAAATAATTTTTTTTCTTTGTCCATGAAGGTAAATCTGATGGGATTTAATTAAATCAAAGTACATGCAATTAATCATAGACATATAAATAAATATAATTGAATCCAAGAATACAAAATAATCTTTCATGTAAAAAACAATAAGAATGTAAGAAAAAAGATCAACGAAAGCATATCTTGATTTATAGGAAAATTAATTTTGTTGAAGAGATGGAAATTGGTTCTTCTAATTGAAGCAATCATTATATGGTTAGGGTTTTCTCTATTGAAGGGATTTAAGAGAAAGCTGAATATTGTTTAATTTTTTTTATTCAATTAGAGACCATGACTCTTATATATAGCATAAGTATTATCAATTATCAATTTTGCTCTTCATAAAATTAGAAATTGCTAAATGGTTTCTATACATTAATTTCATAATTTTTTAAATATCCCACTGTCTAAATATTAAACTATTTGCTTGTTATTGAAGAATTTCTGATTAATATTATATTCTCTTAATATTTATATTATATATAGTCTGTCTTTATTAAAATGAAAAAATAAATTTAATTTAAAGATTTAAAGCACCAAATAATGCTATTAATTATTTGACTAATTTACGTAGGAGGCGCAATGGGGAAAATCCACAATGGTTGAAGCGGAGCGACGACTACTAGCGAATGCATTACTTGATTTCTCCAATAAACGTTTTGTTCTACTTTCAGAATCTTGCATTCCACTATTCAATTTCTCCACAGTTTATCACTATTTAATTGGCTCAACAAAATCTTTTATAGAGGCCTATGACTTGCCAAGTGCAGTCGGTCGAGGCCGATATAACCCACGAATGAAGCCTACTATTCAGCTTTATCAATGGCGAAAAGGTTCACAATGGTTCGAGGTGGATCGTAGCCTTGCTATTCAGATAGTTTCAGACAAGAAATATTTCCCAATTTTTCAGAGATTCTGCACAGGTTCATGTTATGGGGATGAACATTATTTGCCAACATTTGTTAGCATTAACTTTTGGAAGAAGAATTGGAACAGGACATTGACATTTGTTGACTGGTCAAAGGGTGGACCTCATCCCAATAAATTTGGAAGAAATGAAATCACTGTGGAGTTCTTGAAGAGACTGAGGAATGGGATCAGACAATGTGAACACAATGGAAAGAGGACTAACATTTGCTTCCTGTTTGCAAGGAAGTTCATGCCTAATGCTTTGGAAAGGTTGCTGAGATTTGCTCCTCAGGTTATGCAATTTTAGTTTTTATAATTTCCTATCTATTGCTATTAATTTTTGGCCAATCTTACACTCTAATAATATATATTTTGGGTAAAACAAATGGGCCCTATAAATACTCTTGGAGTAAACAGAAGAGTGAATGGTAATGTTCATGTAATTAAAATGAGCCTCAGTTCACTGTTTATACTTAGTGCAATTGTTATTGAAACTTTAATATAATGCCTCCCTGAGTAATTTTTTTGGATTTGAATTCTCTTATAATTATGCAAATGTAGACTATGTTAATTCAATCTTACTTCGCCTTAACTAAAATAAATAATTTTTTATTGGATAACAAAATATTGACAATCCGGTTTAAATTAAATGATTTGAATTATGTGTTAGATATATATATATATATATATGTGTGTGTGTGTGTGTTTACATAAATATATGATGGTCTTAATTAATCTAATTCTTTACATAAATTATTATTTAAAAATGTTGAGATCAAAAGTAAAAAAAGGAAAAAAAAAGAAAAAGAAACATGCCTAGTCATTCCTTGCTCATGTTTAATTTTATGGAGGGAGAGGACTGATATTAATTAGATATCCTCCTCCAAGGTTCTATATTTAACTTGTAACTCATTTAAAATTTTCATAAATCTTGAAATGATTTAAATTAGAGGAAATTACATCCTTTGCATCAAATAGGTGTTCCGTTTTCACATATACCACATGCGGAATTTTTTTTCAAATTTATGACTCTAACGTTTTTTTTTTTCTGATTTTTTTTTAATTTTTTAATTTTATTTTTTAAGATTTAATTTAATTCTAAATAAATTTTTAATATCATATTTTCAATATACACATCAAAAAAATATATATACAAAATACACACTTAATAATACAAACTATATCTACAACATCTACAATACATCAACAACAAACCTCCAACACATCTACATAATATTTTTAATATTTATTTAATTTTTTATTCTTAAAACATCTACACAATATTTATACAATATTCACATAATATTCAATAATTTTTATATAAAATATACACAACTTACATAACAAAAATATAATATACACACAATATCTACAACACATCTATAATATATCTACAACACATCTATATAATTTATTTTTTTCATATATATAATATTTAAAATATGTTTAAAAATAAATTTAATGATTTTGTTAATGTATTTTTATATATTTTATTTTGTTTTTTATTTGTTCAGTGTTATTTATTTTTATAATTAATATTAATTATTTTTATAAAAAAATTATGATTTTATATGATAAAAAATAATTTAAAATATTAATTTTTATTATTTTATTATAATTGTAAAGTTTGAAAAAAAATAAAAATTTAAAGTACAATGTTAATTGTATTGAGAGAAGAGGTATTTAAAAAAAAATTATTTTACTGATGAATGGGGTATTTTTAAAATTTTATATTAATTTTTTATAAAAATATAAATATTTTAATTTTTATAATATTTTTATAATAAAAATTATTTTTTTAAGTAATTAAGTAAATATCTCTTTAAATTACCGATCATGTAGAGGGTTATAGTTAAAGTCCGAGTTTGAATAATTTAAAATTTAAAAATCTGATCAATCAATTCGTAATTCTTTTTCATCAATTGAGATTTGTAATTCAACTAAATTATGAGTAAGTTTATGCACACTTTTATCTGCCAATCTAATGAATAAATCCAATTCAAATAGAATGTGAGTAACAATGTCGAAAACACGGCCATTGAAAGGAATTCAATTAAAGCCCACATACTCGTCTCCCTCAAAAAGAACACGTCAACCCCATTTGCTGCGGTCTATGTTTGACATTATAAAACTATATAAAATGTGAAGGAGAAATCTACACGTAGGCCTTAATTAATCTATTATTTAATGAAGTAATGCCTGTGGGTCGAAACCATTGTCTTTAATTATCTAATTATTTCTGAGTTTGTTTATGTAATCTATTCTGAGTTTTCAATAATTCATTCCTTCATGACTTCTCGTGAAATTTCTTGGCTTAATTAATTTAAATTTCAATTATTTTGTCTTAATTCATGAAAAGATATACATATTTTACATTTTTTTTACTGAATATATATATAGATGGAGCTAAATAAAATAAATTATATATATCTATGCAAATACAAAGAAAGAGAATTTTTAGCTTTAATTATTTGAATTAAACCTCATTAATATATTATGGTTGTTAATTACAAACTTGAGAATTTAAGAATAGAAAGTTATCATCCTTTCCTAATTTATTGTCTTTAATAAGGAAAAAACTAAATAAGGTAGAAGAAAAAGCTCACTAGACAATCCCAAAAAGACAAAAAAAAAATTGCAGAAAAATACATGAAAGAATTCAAAAGACAAAAAAAAAGAGTAGAAAAAT
Organism: Garcia nutans; assembly: GCA_947685225.1. Classification (NCBI taxonomy): domain Eukaryota; kingdom Viridiplantae; phylum Streptophyta; class Magnoliopsida; order Malpighiales; family Euphorbiaceae; genus Garcia; species Garcia nutans. Next base: position 51,990,771 of record CANTUV010000011.1, on the reverse strand, counting down.
ACACAAAAGAAAAATACAGAGGATAAGCCAAAAGCAACAGACGCCAAATTTAAGACAAAAAAAAATGAAAACAAATGAATTAGACAAAACGTAGAATAGAAGAACTGACGGAAAATAGTCAAAACAAGTGATGGCGAATTGGCATTGGTTGGCTGCTGCTAGTGTTGGAAAACCCATTTTACCCTCAGAGTAGAACTAGTTAAATACATACCATACCATGTTAATATTTTTTAATTAAAAAAATTAGATTTTAGATATAATAGATCACAGATGTAAATAATTAAACAATTAATACAAATATTACTAGAGAAATGATAATAATATTAAAAATTTTATTATCAAAAATTAGATAAAAGTTTTTTTCTATATAAAATTTCTTAGATAAAATTTAATAAAAATTTTAAATTTCTTATAATTAGCAGTGGATGATGAGGATATCAATTCATGACTCGACTGCTTGACAATAGCAAGTTCTATTTTTAGTGTATTTTAATTTTATATGCTCAAAAATTGGAAGATGGATGTGTAAATTCATGACTCGACTACAAGTGTGGCATGGCATGTGTTCCAGCCTAAGGATTTTTTTTCTTCAGTATTATTTTTTATATATGTTATATAATCTAAAATATTATTAATTATATTTCCTTTAAGAATATTTAAAAAAATCCATCTTAATTATTTTAATAAGATATAAACAAACTAACATTGCTGGTGTCTGAATTTCTTAAAAATTATTGTTTATATGTTTAAATATTTTTTTAGTCTGATGAGTTTTTTAATTTTTAAAAATAATATCATATGTACAAGTATTTTTTTTAACAGGTTTCTGATAAATGAGGCGCTGATTTGCAATGTTCATCTCACTTAATTTGCAACTCTCTTATTCTATTTAAAATTTTATTTTAATATCCAATAATTTATAAAATTTTTCTTGTTGCCATTTGTTTAATCTTTGAAATTTTAAATTTGCAAATCAGTATTCCAAATCAAATAAAATGATTAAAAAATTTTATATAAAATTATTTTTAAAAATTGAGAAATTCGTTATATTAAAAAAAATTATTCAGACACTAACTTAATTGATGTAATTTTTTTTTCTCTCTCTCTCTATATATATATTAAAAAAATAAAAAAAAATGGAAGGGGTTGTTATTATATATATAGATAGATATAGATATTAATTATAAAATCGAATTGTCAGTAAAAAGGAGATGCCAATTACAAGCAGTCAAGCCGAAAGTGCAGACAAACTTCCCAACACCAAGGAGGATTCTTCTTGATGAAGAAGAGTCAAGTCATTATCTGGTTTTGATTTTCTTATGGTTTGCTTCTTCTTCTGGTTTTATCTGTATATATTAACTAGGAGAATTTCGACTTGTCTTCAATTGTTTTTGCCGATTTATTTATTTAATTTTGGATGACACCCAAAAATAATAATAACGAGACATCTCCAGTTACTTTCGTTAGTGGGTGGTCCATGATTAAAACAGTTAACAAAGCATAGGGAGATTAATATTTAACAATTCGGAAAATTATATAATTATGTCATTTTTAATTTTTTTTTAAGTATATATCTCACAATTTAATATATTTTTAATATATTAAATATATATATCTTTAACATACTAAATTTATATTAGATTTATGCTTTTGAAGGTGAGATGTTTGTAAAATTAAATGTAAATAGATGAGTGTTTTTGAAAAAAAAAAAAACAGAAGTGAATTTTTTTAAATTAAATTTTGTTTTTATAGTATTTCTGAAGAAATCCTTTAACAATTACTATTACTGGTTTGGATCTTAATTTCCTACGTGTGGTTTTATATTTTTTTTATTATAATTATAAATAGGTCAGCTGAAAATATATATACTTATATTATTTTATTTTAATTAAAACTTATAAATATAAAATTTTGTGAAAAAAAGATGAGTTCATATAATATAAACTTAATTTTTTTTTTATATAATTACTTAACATAGACGTATATATAATCATTGGATAAATTATGAATTTAATATAATTTACGCATACAAAAAATTTTGGGTATAATAAGGGATCCATTTCTAGTATTAATTTGACTTATAAAAACCTCAAATCACAAGATAAAATTCAAAATTTTAATCACAATTAAAGAAAAGAATAGAATTATATAACTAAACATATGGATGATGATTAAAGTATTACTTAAATTAATAAAATTCAATCAAATGTGAACTAAATTCAAGTTAACATAAATTTCAAAAAAAAATTCAAGTTAACATATTTTACAAATTAAAGCAAAATGAATAATTATTTAACTTTTCGAAATTAATAATTATTTAGTTTTTAGTTAGCATAAAAATATTATTTAAAATTTAAAATTTTTAATTAAAATTGTTAAATTATTGATTCAATAAAATGAAAAATAAAAAAAATTACAAATAAAAGAGTTAGGCTCCATGTCCGCCGTAGATCCGCTTTCTTGAAACAGATCACGTATTTGACTATTTTAACCCGGCAATAGAAAGTTAGAAACAGAAACTCTCTTTGTAAAAAAGTAGGTGCAAGGGGTAATATATAATAAAAAACATTATAAATTTTTGTATCCATCGAATAATTAGTTGATCATAGCCGTTAATAGAAAAGAAATATTTATCAATGATGATGATAAGAAGAGTTGACTTGAAGGTATGTAAGTTGACGTCAAAGTCTTTACATCATACAAGCCTAGGTCACTACGCTGTTAAGTGTATTACCAAGCTATTTCCTTTATCATTCCAAGAAGGTTCTGATTTATATATATATATATATTAGTAACTATTTGCCATACTTTACTATCATTTTTTATATATAATACCATTTCTCATCAAAAACCCTAACTGCAACTCCCTTTTCATTATCTTAAATTTTCATTTGCTTCATCATACCTATATATGGCTGCCAAACGTTTTCCTGATGAATCGGGTTCCGACCCAAATCAACCAACTGAGAAACGAATAAGAACTAAACCTACTTTTGCTTCGTATGTGTTTCTTGATCTTTTCTCGGATCTTTCTCAATATCTATCTCGTTGATTCTTGAAAAAAAACTTGTTTTCTTTTCTTGAATTTCCTGGAATTTCTTTGAACTTTTCTTTTGAATTTCTCTTTTGGTAATGTCCAAAGTTAGAAAATGAAATGATTTTTCTTTCTTTCTTTCTTTTTCTTTTCTTTTCTTTTCTTGAAAAGAAAGACAGATTATTGCTATAGTGGGTATTAATTAACTATATATTCTCATTTTCTTTCTATTTTCCTTTGTGTTTATAGAGTTATTGGAGAAGCAGTTATGATCAATTCCTTGCAAAACTTCTGTGCGGCTTTGGAACCAATGCTTAGAAGAGTTGTAAGTTATTGTGTTTTGCCTATAATTTAGTGTATATTTGTTTGATTTATTAACCTTATAATTTCTTCTTACTTTAGCATATAAACATATATTTATATATGCATAATTAAACTATGTATATCTTTTACTTAGACCCTAAAACAAGAAACATATTTATAAAATCAAGTTGACCTTAACCAAAAGTTTTTGTTTATATGACTATTAGGTGGATGAAGAGGTGGAGAATAGCCTAAAACGATGTGCATCGCGCACTTTCAGTCGATCTCCTTCGTTGAGAATCCAAGCACCGGAGCCTTCCCCATCAACCTTACAACTATGCTTTAGACAAAAGCTTTCTCTCCCAATATTTACAGGAAGCAAAATCGTTGGCATGGATGGCACCTCCCTTCAAATTTACCTAGCAGACAAAATAGGCGATCAAGTGCTTCCTACTTCTCTCTCTTACCCAATTAAAGTTGAAATCGTCGTTCTTGATGGCGATTTCCCTTCCCATGATCGAAATACATGGACCAGTAAAGAATTTGATAAGAAAATATTGAAAGAGAGAGTAGGAAAAAGGCCTTTGCTTGCAGGAGATTGTTTGATACTCACATTAAGAGAGGGAATTGCACCAATTGGTGAGATTGAGTTCACAGATAATTCCAGCTGGATTAGGAGTAGGAAGTTCAGGCTCGGTGCAAGAGTAGTTCAAGGTGGCTCTCATGGTGTTCAGATTCGTGAAGCTATGACTGAAGCTTTTGTTGTCAAAGATCACCGTGGAGAATGTAAGTTTCTTCTACCTAATTACTTGAATTAATTATATGAATTATTTGGGTTTTACATACATAAAATCTCACACTTTGCACCATAAAATCTCGAACTTTATAAAAATCTCATACTTTTGGATTTATGTTAAAATAATATATACAAAAAAATTCTGATATTTCTCTAAGGAATAGCTTCCAAACAGACTTTCATATTAGATAACTTATTATCAGAGTTTTTTTTTTGAGCAATAACTTATTATTTGAGTTTCATATTTGGTTTATGGTAGGCATGTAATATTATATCAATTCAAATAATAATTAGCAAATGGTTGCATAATTAAGCTAGTTTAGGTCATTATCAAATTATATATTTGCTTCTTTAATTAAAAAAAATTATTCCTTCTGTTTAATTAGTTTGGGTTGTTAATAAACTAGTTAGCTATAATAATGTATAATCTTCTTATGTCTAATAATGGATATGGCTAAATATAATAGAGAATCTAAGTCTTGAGTCAAACCCTTAGAGTGATGACCAAAACATATTCATTATTAATTCTTTACTCCAAATTGGAAATAAAAATTTGGGAGAAATCTGTAATTGAGTTGCTACTTGCTGATCTTTTCAATTGTTTATGTTGATCTACTTGATCAACTTGATCACATTGCTAGAACTATATTTAATACATTTAAAAGTTTAAAAATAAAGAAGTTATTAAAAATTTTAATCTTAATTTCCTACACTATGTTTTAGGATCAACACTCATCTGATGACTAGTTTGATACCCCCATTATCATAATGTTCAATCAATAATCTAGTGAATTAAAGTTGTCATGCTTAAATATTAGTATTTTTTTTATCAGGAATGGAACATTTTTATTAGCTACTTTTGTAGCCATTTGAAAGAAAACAAAAACATTGGATAGTAATTTAATTTCTTAAGGATAGACTTCACTATTACATGATGAAAATTATTAGGCGCATCCTTTTCAAGCTTTCAACCAACAAAAATATAAAGTTTATTTGCAACCATTACATTATAAATTGTCAATTATATATAGTTTTCATAAATAAAACAAGAATAGGTGTCCTCTATTGATTACAACCTCAGAACCATTGCTAATAATGATTATGAACATCTGATAATTACACTTTAAATACTCTACTTTCAATTACATTTCAATTATTGCCAATGGTCATAGGTCAAATACTTATCACAGTTTTATAGCACTAGTATCATTATTTTGTCCTCATGTATCAATTAAGCTTGAATTGATATAGATATATTTTTATCCATTCTAGTCAAATTACAATTGCGATGACATAAATTACTTTACAATAAAATTAGCATGTTTCTTAAAAAATAATTTATCTCAAATTGAAAAAAATTCTAAAAAATTAATTTTCTTTTCTTTGATAGAAATATTAAAAATACATGTTTAAACTTAAAAAAAATTTATATTTATAAATTTTGTTATTAAATGTTAAAGATATAAAAGAATAACAAATTGTATTATTTTATTTTTTAAATTATGATAATCGCTGATTATAAATTATAGTAGCCGCTGATTATTTTTGTTTGAAAATGATAAATATAAAAAATGTAAGAATACTAGTAAGTATATTTATACATTTTTGTTAAAATTTAAAAATACTCATTCTTTTGAGAAGAAGTTGTTATTTTTTTAATTATTTAACTTTTAATTGACTGGAAAATATTTTAAAAATGTTTTGGATGAAATAAAAGATTACCACTGATGCAATTGATAATGACTTAATAGCTAGTATTGATGTATGCAATTGATAATGACTTAATAGCTAGTATTGATGTATGCAATTGATAATGACTTAATTAAGGTTTACAATTAATGTAGTGTACAAGAAACATCACCCACCAATGTTGGAAGATGAAGTATGGCGTCTTGAGAAGATTGGGAAAGATGGAGCTTTTCATAAAAAGCTTGCTGCTCATGGCATTCACACTGTCCAAGATTTCTTGAAGTTTTCTACTCTCGACTCACAAAAGCTTAGGGGGGTAAGAAATTTAATTAATTAATGCCCATTTTTCATTCCTTGTTAATTAATACATTATATAAATAATTCAATGATGGATTTTATATTATAATGCATAAAATTATCAGTGATCTGTGTTAGATTTTAATAATTCAAGATTTGTTTGTATTTTTGGATGTTTTCAGCAGATTTTAGGACCAGGTATGTCTGATAAAATATGGGAAGCAACAACGAAGCATGCAAGGACGTGTGACATGGGAAACAAACTTTATATTTTTCAAGGACAGAATTGCACTGTTACATTGAACCCAATTGGTCAAATTGTCAGTGCAATCATTAATGGCCAAACCTATTCTACTAGAGATCTTCCAAGCATTTACAAGGTATGTTATCTCAAATTAATTTCTCTTTAAAATAAAACATTATTTATTTCTTAGTCTTTAATTAGTTCTTGTTAATTTGTCCATTCATTCATTAATTTTTTACAATTTTTTACAGAGCTACATTGCAAATTTAGTGAAACAAGCACATAATAATTGGAATTCATTACAAGAGATTGTTGGAGTTCCAAATGATAACCCTTTGCTGACCCAAGGTAGTTAATTAAATTAAGTTAATTTAATTCTCTTGACAACTTATATCTATTATATATATATATGCAATTAATTATTACTATTATTGAAAGAATTAATTGATTACTTGAAAATTGATAGGTGAGCAAGTGGATCAATACCCTAATCACCATCAATATCATCAGGCCATGGTAAAGCCTATTCACCAAATTGGTTATTCAACTGATAGATACGTGATAGAGATGGATCAGACCCAACCGAACACTAATGCAAATCTGCTGGAATGCAACAACAATTGGCATCATCATGGTGGACCGGTTAGTTCCGGTCTCCATTATAGCTTCTCCGAGTCATCGTCGGATGGCGAATTGACACCTAAGTCCTATTCCTACATGAATGGAAACTTACAGTAGATCAATAATAAAAGGACGTGTAAATAGAAAATGAAAGTTTGAACAACATATGTACTAAGTGTAGACCTAGCTATAGGTCGAATTTTAGATCTCAATTAGAGAAGAAAATTATGGATAGACTAAGCCTTTGAAAAATTTAATATTTCAAACTCAAAGTTTAGTCCATGGTCAGGTCTATTGAAGTGGCATTAGGTTAAGTCTAATGAGTTTGAATGTATCTGTGCTCTAATTAAAATTGTACTTCTTTGTTTTTCATAATTTCCAATGCAAGGAAAAAAATCTAAAAGAAGAAAAAGATGTTTGGATGTGTGTATATATTCAAGCCTTTTGGCAATACTTAAAAGAGTTTCTCAATAACATATATATATATATATATAAAATAAAAGAATACTTTTCTTCTGGTTCAACATTTATTTTTTCAGTAGATTTTCTTTAAGCATGTATATTTTAATTGCATTATATTACAATTTTTTTTATAAAAATAAGTTTTGCTATTATTATTAAGAGAAAAATATGAGTTGGTGAGACAATCTATTCAGGCTAATTGGCTTATCCCAAATACCCACAACTAAAGTCTCACCAATCCATGACAACTAAAGTCAGGGGCGTAGCTAGGCCTGGGCACACCCGGGCAGCCGCCCAGGCCTAGCTACGCCCCTGAGCATCAATGGTGACCTGATATGTTCTTGATCTTATTATGAATAGGTTCGATCTGCATATTGTAAAAATGATTTTGATTGGAATAACTTGAAGAAATTAGCAATCAATCTCAGAATTAGAACTCAATTTTGTTCTTTGATTTTTCTCAATCAATAATGGATATATTTATATCTTTATTTCACCATTGTTGTTCTTGTTTGTTTTGTAGATGGTTGACAAGTCGAACACGAGGCTCATGAGAGATTATGTTTTGGAAGCCAGTCATGTAGATATAGAAACTGAGAAGTGATAAGCATACAAGCTTCTTTCTCTGCCGTAATGGAGACGTTTCGTATGCATGAAGTATTATTATAATATCAAGTAAGAAATGCAATAGACAGAGCTCAAATGATTAAAAAAAATCAGTAACCAATTTTTAATTTTGCCTGGCTGAGGAAAATTTCTACCTGTAATTCAACCAGTTCCACGCATGATGGTGGAGAGCAGTAGAAGAGCCCGGGCTGCCGTTAATGGTGGAGAGCAGTAGCAGAGCCCGGGCGCCGGCAACTCGCTGGCTACGCCACTGACTAAAGTCTCACCAATCCATGTGAAAAAACCCAAAGACTTACTATCAATACATGTAACCAGCTGCAATATAGAGGACTATGAAAACACAAGAAATAAGCAACTAATACATCGCCAAGAAATAGAGACATCAACATATAAATTAAACTTAAAAAATAGCAGAAGCGTATAGAAAAGAAGCCTAGGACTTTGGTTGATCATCAAGCAAAACTCCAATAAACGAGACAACGAAGAGGAGAAATCCAGGATGGACATATTCAGAAAGAAACTATGGTGACAGATAGTAGTTGACAAATAGTGCTTAACAAATAGTTAGCTTCTTCAATACAACAACTAATTGTACAAGTGATATTTAGTAGGTTTATTTATTTTAGATTGGTTATAATCTATGTATAAAAAGCATTGTAGATAGGGGTGTTCTCGGGCCGGGCTGGACCGGGTTTCACCCCAGCCCATAGCCCGGCCCGAAAATTATTCGGGCTGCAAAACACAGCCCATGGCCCAACCCTAAACTCAATCGAGCAGGCCAATTCGGGCCTAACCGGGTTCAGGCTGGGCCGAGCTAACCCAATAGGCCAAATTTTTTTTTAAAAAAATATTTTTTAAAAAATAAAATTTATTTTTTTTAAATTCTAATAAAATTTACCAATAAATATTAATTTAAAAAAAACATTTCCCACAATACTTTAAATCAAATGTAAAACACATATTTCAAAAATCAAATGAAAATTATAATTAAATTAATTAAATTTACCTAAATCACCAACAAATTATTTCAAAAATCAAATTCAAAACTATTCAAAACACTAAATCCCAACATGATAAAAATAACAAATTCAAAACTCAAATGAAATTAAAATAATTCCAAACATCAATCAACAAGCAATTTAGAAAAAATGCACATACAATAAATTACAAATTTAAAATCAAATTACTAAACCATACAAGTCTTAAGTGCTTGCTGCTGCTGGAGCCGCTGCTGGTGCTTGCTGCAATGCTGCTACTGCTGTCGCTGCCGCTGCTTGCTGCTGCTGTTGCCGCTACTACTGCCGCTGCTTGTTGCTGCTGCTGCTGCCGCTACTGCTGTCGCTGCTCCTTGCTGCTACTGCTGTGCTACCGCTATTGCTCCTTGCTGCGACAGAAATAGAAAGAGAAGGAAATTGAGAGTGTGGGTGTTCAAAAAATCAGTGGCCCGAAATTTAGAATAAATTTAATTACAATTTTTAAAAAATCAAACAAACAATCCATATTTATAAATATATATTTATAAAATCAAACAAACAATCTAATTATAAATATATATTTATAATATATAAATCTAATTATATTTTTATAATCTAATTATAAAACATGTTTACAAAAAAATCATTCACAAAAAAAAAATCATTCTAAATTATAAATCAAACATATATAAATCATATAAATCAAACATATTTTTATGTACAAACATATATAAGAGAAGAGGAGATCTGCTGCTGCTGAGAAGATCTGCTGCTTGTTGCTGATGCTGGGAGGATGACCTGCTGGTGAACGAGATTGCTGGGCGCTGCTGCTAATGCGAGAGGCTGCTGCTGGGCGCGACGACCTGCTGCTGGACGACCTGGTTACTGGATGACTTGGCTACTGAACGAGACTGCTGCTGCTGCTCTACCTGCTGAACGAGCTACGGCGCAAAGAAAAGAGGGCAGAGGTAAAGAGTGTTATGTTTTTAAGTTTTCTAGGGTTTTTAGTATTTATATAGGATTTAAAAAAAATTAAACATTTTTCGGGCTGGGTCGGGCGGGCCCAAAAATTTTAAAGCATAACCCAAAGCCCGACCCGACCCAGGTTTGGGCAGTAAAATCTAACCCGAAGCCCGACCCTAAATGATCTTCGGGCATGCCCAACCCGGCCCAAACTTCTCGGGTCGGGCCGGGTTTTTCAGGCCACGGATTTGAACACCCCTAATTGTAGATGTGTTGCTGAAGATAGAATAAACTAGAAAATTTTCTTACTTAAAATTCAACATAGTATCAAAGCCTTGCTAGGTTTTTTGAAAATCTTTTCTGGCACCATAATTTTCAACTAACAGAGAATGTTATTTGTTCGACAAAAGATTTTTTGTATAGATCCGTTGACTGTTTGCTGTCACCACCCTTATAAGAAGAAAGATCTATCTAAGATTGTCTGGTCACCAAGAGCTCATCGCTAGAAAATTTCGTTAGAGGTCCTATAAACTGACTGAAGCCGTCATGTCACTATTCATGAACCGACCAAAAGTTGCATTTTTATTGTTTTCTCGGCCATCTTTTCTCGTCCTTCTTCCTCCCAGTGACCTGGCCATCTTTTCTTGTCGTTCTGCCTCCCAGTGAACATTACAACTATTTTCAACGTCGACAAACCCTTTTTCGACTTGAGTATACACTATCATATTTTCTTGTTGTTCTTGCTCCCATCAGTCATCATTCCTCGCCTTTCTTTTAGCTTCTGGGTGTTCTAAAACCTAAAATCTCCTGGTGTTTTCAACTGATTAAGTGATTCAAAACCAAGGTTTTTTTGGTCCATTGCCTTATTTGTGTGTTCTAGTTTTTAGTCTTGGTCCACAATTGGTTTTCTTATTCAAGGAGGAATGTAGTAGATTTGAAAAAACTAATGCTTCCTATTTCTGATAAATACTTCCTGTTTCTGATAAACAATCTCTTCATACCAATTTGGTAAAACTTGATGGAATTAATTTTCTAACATGGTCAAGGTCATGCTTCTTATTTGTCAAAGCAAAAGGATTGCAAAGATAAATTACTGAAGAAAAAAAAGAAACTCGATCCAATAGATCCCACCTATAATCATTGGGACTCTAAAAATTTTCTTATGATGTATTGACTTATCAATTCCATGTAACCCATATTAGCTCAAACTTATTTATTGTTTGACACTGCTAAAAAACATGAAAAGCTATATTTTAGATTTACTCTCAAATGGTAACGATGTTCAAATACATGAGCTTCAGAATAAAATTCACAACACAAAATAGGTAGAGATGACTATAGCATAATATTTTTTTTGAGTTAAGTAGTTTATGCCGGGAACTAGATTAATTTTAAGGAAATTATATTGGTAATGCAATTAAATTTTAGAGATTGTTGAAGAATGAATTCATCTATAATTTTCTGATAAGTATGAATCTGGAATATGATTAGATAAGGATTCAAGTGTTTAGTAGAGAATTGTTGAAAATATGTCTCATTTACAATAAAAAATAAAGCAAAGATCGATCAATAATATTTAAATTCAAAAAATAAATCAAATAATTTTTATTTGATATGTTAAATCAGATTTTATGGATTTGTTTAGATTTTTTTTGTTATTATATTTATGTATAAATAAGCCATTTGATATTAAAAAACTAAGAGCGATATCAGAGCTTCAATGATTTTTAAGAGATTTGTGATGTTTCTATAATAATATCCATAGCCACATACAACTATACCCATATTCATGGTTATAACCACAACCACAATTATAATCATAATCACAAACACATAAGTAAATCCCATAATCATAATTATGATCGCAAATATTTAAATAAGCCAATAAAAAATACAAATGCAAAGTGATTGGCATGTCTATAAAATGTAACAAAATACAAAAATAATGAAGACTGATATGTCGATAAACTGTAATACAAAAATGATAAAGACTGACAATTTTATAAATTGCAATGAAATAAAATAATAATAAATAAATTTTTGAATATTCAATGAAGAGTACCATCACCAAAGAGGAACTTAACATTGATAAACAAATTTGAAGTCATGAGAGAAGATATTTAAGTTTGCAGCAAATAATGTAAAGAGGATTGTTGAAAATATACCTCATTTGCAGAAAAAAAAAATAAAGCAAAGATCAATCAAGAATATTTAAATTCAAAAAATAAATCAAATAATTTTATTTAATATGTTAAATAAGATTTTATGGATTTGTTTAGATTTTTTTATTATTAATTCATGTATAAATAAGCCATTTGATAGAAATAAATTTGGACAGTTCTTAAGCTCTTTTAAAAAATTAGACAGATTTGAATCTAAAATATTTTCTCTAAAAGAGTCTAAAGAGCTTTTTATTATTTCTCTTGTAGAATTGATGAGTGTTCTTCAAGCACAAAAATAAAAAAGAACATTTAGATAAGAAAAACCGTTATAGAAAGTGTTTTTTATGCACAAAACAAAAAAGAGAAGGTCAATTATCTTCCTTGCAAATACTGTAAAAAGAAAACACATTTGGAAAAATTTTATTGGTGGGGACCGAATGCATTGTGTGGAAATTACAAACAAATAAGTCATGCTACAAAAGTATACAAGATTAAAGACATTTAAAATAATCCACAAGCACAAACTGTACAAACAATAGAGGCACAAATTGAAGAGGAGCTATTTTAATCTACAACAACTAAAGTAAATGAGGAGTGTTGGAAGATTGTATCAGTTAATACAATAGATTTTTTTAGTTTAGAGTTATTTTAAATTTAAATAAATTATTCAATGCTTTTGGATTAGATTTCTAGAATTTCTAACAATATGATTTTTAAAATTTTGATTCATGTTATACCTTCTGCAGATATTGTGCATAATTTTTTTTTTCAATATCTATTTAAAGCTTTGTGATTAATGAATTTTTCGAAAGATAAAAAATTTAACCATTTTTCAACTTTATCGCTTGTTTATTTTTTTTTTTGGAATAAAAACTGAATTTTTATTGCGAATAGAGATTATTAGAATTGTTTAAAACAAAGGGAAGAATAGGTAGTGGGACTTCTTCCATGTAGACTAAATCAACAAAAGATTTAAGTTGGAGGGCCCATTGAGCCATGGCATGAGCAGCTTGATTCCCCTCTCTATAAACATAACTGAAGGAGCAAAAGTGGAAAGATGCAGCAACAACAAAAATGTCCTGATAAACCAAACTCTCCACCAATCGACCTGTAAAAGAACTTCGCCATGTCGAGATCAAGGTTTGGTAATCTGATTCCGTTATTACTTCATGTAGGCTGCATTCTCTTGCAACTATAAGACCAAACAAAAGCGCCAAAGCGTCCGCTACTTTAGCATTTAACAAAAACTTTAATGTTTGACCAACAGAGGCAATAACCTCTCCTTCCTAGTCTCTAATCACCACTCCAAGACCAACAACATTTTGGTTAGATAAGAAGGAAGCATCAGAGTTTACCTTGAAAAGTCTTGCTTTTGGAGCTGTCCATTTAACATTTTGAACTGGTGAAACAAACGCATTGAAACTAGCAGCTTAGAATTCAGTGAGTATAGTAGATGCCCTCTCTACAATATGTTGAACTTGCATTTTCTTGCCTGAATGCACTAGATGGTTACGCTTCAACCACATGCACCATAGAATCATCACAAACAACTCCAAATCCTCATCATCCATTGCTTTCTGATCGTTTGAAACCAAAAGAATAATGACTGCTCTTGAAAATTTCCAGAACGCAATCCTAAAGGTGATAATAACCAAATACCTCTGTTGTTTTCACAATCCCTAGAGAAATGCATCAGAGTTTCATAGCGCACCCACTTCATCTGAATGCCTCTTTTTAACAAAGCATCTTTAGTAGGTAGAATAGTGTGGAGCCACTTTCAAAGGAAAATCTGAACCTTAGGGGAATATTAAGCTTCCAAATACAGGACCAAATTTTAGATGAGCCCAATGTTGATGAAACTGTATCCCCATTGCGTAGAAGTTTTATGGCAACATGATATCCGCTTTTAATAGAGTAAGCACCATCTTTAGAATATCTTTAGAACTGCCTATCCTTTGAAAAGCAACTGCTAAGGGGAATAAACATGATGGAGCTAGCTTTATGGGGCAAAAAGACTTAAGTAATAAGATCACTACGCCAGCAACACAACTCAAAATTTATAAGCTCATAAACCCTTGCATCAACCTACAGAAATCTTGCTACCAAAGGATAGGGCCATAAATCACTTGGAATTTATTTGTCTTGCCAAATTTTATTAGACATACCATTCCCAATCTGCCAGCCCATCCCTTGCTCCAATATATATTTGGTTTCTAGAAGACTTCGCCATACGAAACTCGGTTTATACCTAATTAATGCTTCTAAAAAGGGCTGTCTTGGGAAACACTTTGCTCTTAGCACTTGGGCACATAATGACTCCTTATGGCACACCAACCTCCAGCACTGCTTTGCTAAAAGATCTTTGTTAAAACTCTCCAAATGTCGAAACCCAAGGCCTCCATCACACTTCCTCAAGCAAAGTCGATCCCAAGCTAACCAATGGACTTTTCCTTTCTCCGAATCATTGCCCCACCAAAACTTAATAATACTATATTGAAACTCATCAAGAAGGGTTAAAGAAAGAGCGAAGCAACTCATAATATAAGTTGGAATTGACTGTACGATAGCTTTGATGAGTATCTCTTTCCCTGCCATAGATAAGAGTTTTTCTTTCTACCCCCTCATCTTCTTGAGAATTATGTCCCTAAGAGTAGAGAACACTCTCTTTTTGACCAACCTATAATTGTGGGGATCCGCAAAAACTTTGCAGGGCAAGAATTCTCAAAAACTCCATAACCTTCACCAAGAAGCTCTTTTATCGAATAATGCACATTTTTGCAAAAAAAAATAAAGTTGATTTATCAAAATTCACCTTCTATCCTTATTCCATCTCATAATCCTGCAATATTTGCTTAACAACACTTCATTCTAACATAGAATTCTGACCAAACAAAATATTGTCATTAGCAAAAAACAAGTGCGAGATGATCAGACTGTTTTGACCTCATGAATCTATCCTGCTACCTCTATCTTCCTAATCATTGATGATAATCCTTCTGTACAAAGAAGAAACAAATAAGTTGAAATAGAATCCCCTTGATGAAGACCCCTGCTTGGTTTTAAAAAAAAAACCTTTAGACTGCTGATTAATTAAAAATAAAAAGGAACCCGAATGTAGAAAAGACATAATCAAATTGGTAAAGTGTGATGGAAATTTCATTTTCAGAAGGATTTTCTCTAAATAACTCCACTCTACCTTATCATATGCTTTTGACATATCGAGCTTAAGTGCAAAATATTCTTTCTTCCCTTTTATTCTACTCTTTAAGGTATGGAAGATTTCAAAGGCTATTATTGTATTATCAGTGATCAATCTACCTGGAACAAAGACACTTTGTGTGTGACAAATACATGAGGCAAAACAACTTTGAGTCTATTAAGTTTTCCAACAAGAACCTTTACCTTCTAGTAATTACCATTTATTTACATCAAACCTTTTTTTTTTGTTTTCATTTTTATGGTATTTTTTTTAGTTTTATATCTTTTAGTTTACAATTATATGGAAGTTTAAGAATATTTTTCAATTTTATGAATTTGTAGGCATTGTCTTAATGTCTTTATCAACTGCTTCCTCTGCCACAATATAAGATTGGTAAGACAAAATCCATCAGCATATATGATATTTTGAAAAATCTAGAGGAAAATAAATATTATAGATTAAGAAATTGGGAGATCACACATTAGGAGGAGAGAAAATGTGGATAAAATAAAGAAAAAATAAGAGAATGAGAGAGAAGTTATTATTGAGGTAAAAGATGCCACAACTGGCCAATTAGAGATTGAAATGAGTGAAATTATATAATACAATAGTAATTTTAATTAAAATTAGTTAAATTATGATATGTAATCATAATTGATAATTTTTTTAGTATTATAATATGAGGGAGAGGGACTCGAACCTAAATCAGGTAAAAAAAAATGCACTTGTTATTAGATTATGCTTCAGTATGTAATTAATAATTTTTTTTATTTAAAAAATAAACATACAATTCATTTGACTTGTATGTAAAAGTATCTTATTAATTAAATGTTTTTTCATATACTGGTTTGAGTTTTTGCCAAAAAAAATATTAAGTAGAAAAGTTTTTATTTTATTTTTGCTAAAATTGGATTACAAGTTGATAAAATAAAGTACCCTTAAAAAAAAGTCAAGTTAAATTAACTTTGTATACACAAATAGACTTGCAGAATATTTGAATACCCAAAAGAGCATACATAAAAATCCATTTTGACGAACAGAATGTCTCCTTTCCTGAAAATCCAATCCATGGCAGCCATAGTGAATATCTATTCTTATTTATTAATGGGTTCATTCAATTCTTTATGTTTAATGGATACTAACACATTTTCTTTGCAGTAATATATAGCAATTTAGCTTCAACTTTGTAATATCCATACATCACTTTGTCCTTAACATGTTTGTCGTAATCCCCAACTGAAATACAATAACCACCTCTTCCAACTCTCGCTGATGATAATCTTCATCTTCCCAATATGTTACTGCAACCTTGGTGGTGGTGGGGATGATCTTTACAACAAGTGTGTCTCTTCCATTACAACTGTGGACACATACAAGGAATTGGGTATCCTTTCTGGGGTACAAACGTTCCTGAATTTTGTGGTCACCATGTTTTTCATCTCGATTGTCTTAGAGATCAATACCCATTTATCAACATTGGTGAAGAAAGATTCTTTGTCCTAAATATAAATCAAGAAAATTATGAAATGAAGATTGTAAGATGGGACTTATGGCAAGATCCTTGTCTTGACACTGAAAATCTCCAAGATGTTGCTCTGAATCATCCTATGTTTCGTTTTACTTCAACTTTCAGAAATCTTACATTAATGTATGGTTGTCCAATGGTGGATGCGATAAAAAGGTGTAATTTTACATGTGGTGAACAAGAAATAGGTGTTTACAATTACTTTGTAGATGAAGTTACCTGGGAGGTTGAAAAACCTACCTTAAAAAATATTGTAAAGCCCAACTGACAACTCCAGTTTCACATGCGAATCTAATTCAACTGTTTGGTGGATTCAAGACAATAAATGAAGCTGTTAATGAAGTTTTTGATGTTGAATATCATGCACACAAACATTTTTGTATTAACTGTCAGGAATCTGATGCGATTTGTGGTTCTAATTTGATCACACATGAGTTTCTTTGCCTTTAGAAAGAGCAACCTGGAAATGCATCCTCTTCAGGATCAGGAATGAATTCTGGTATGGAATTGGTATTCTCCTACTCTACTTTTGAACTCGTACTTTCTAACCTAAAACTTTAAGCTTGTTTGATGCAACTTATTGTGTTACAGGCCAAGAATCAAGTCTAAAGAAGTCTCTAATAGGCATATCTGGGTTTGCGTTGGCTGGGATATTATTTTCCTCTGTCATTGTTAGTTCCTTTTGGTGTCTTAGAAGACATAATGTAGCATCAAATCAAACGGTTATCATCCCCTTTCGGAAAGGAATAACTAATAGTAGTTATCTGGGTATTGAGAAAGCTATTAAACAGTCCATTGCTCCAAAAAGATGCAGCTACTCAGATGTAAAGAAAATGACAGACTCATTCAAGAATAAATTAGGCCAAGGAGGTTATGGAAGAGTTTACAAAGGGAGGCTAGCAAATGGTCGTCCTGTGGCAGTGAAGATCCTTATTGACAATTTGAAAGGGAAGCGAAAAGGGGAAGAATTTATGAATGAAGTCACTACAATTAGTCACACTTCACATGTTAATATAGTTTCTCTGTTAGGATTCTGCTTTGAAGGTCACAAACAAGCACTCATATATGAGTTTATGGCTAATGGTTCACTTGAAAAGTTCATATACAATAGAAATACTTGGAAAGCTGGTTGCTGTCTAAGGTGGGAAAATTTCTACGAAATTGCATTTGGAATAGCTCGAGGACTTGACTATTTACATGGTGAATGTAACACTCGGATTTTGCATTTTTATATTAAACCTCATAACATACTTCTTTGATGAAAATTTTAATCCAAAGATTACTGATTTTGGACTTTCTGAACTATGCTCAAAGAAAGAAAGTATTACATTTATGGGAGATGCGAGGGGAACTATTGGATACATTGCTCCAGAAATATACAGTAGAAGCTTTGGAAGAGTTTCACATAAGTCGGACGTGTATAGCTATGGAATGATGATATTAGAAATGGTAAGTGGAAGGAAGAATGCAAATGTTAGAGCAGATGATGCGAGTAAAATCTATTTTCCATATTGGATCTATCACCAGCTCCAACTCAAAAAAGACTTGGGACTATACTCTGTCAGCACCAAAAATGATTATGAAATTGCAAGGAGAATGATATTAGTAGGACTATGGTGCATACAGACAAATCCTTCGCACAGACCATCTATGAGTGAGGTTTTATTTATGTTGGAAGTTTGTAGTGAAGCACTGGAAATTCCTCCAAAGCCTCAGTGTTTCCCCTCCAAGTTCAGGAGGTAACCCTTCTGCTGCTTCAGTTAAGACAAGAATACACTGCAAATTTTTACTGAGAGTTTATAATTTGGCAAGTAGATACAAAGTTCTTTCTTGGTTCTTTGTAGTTTGAAAAATAAGCATAATATAGTATTTTATGCAGTGTGTAAGCATTTAACGGGAATTAACTCAAATAGTTAAGGGAAATCAATTTGAATTCTTAAAATCTGCATCTAAAATATCAAAAAATAGGCTTGTATAAGTTCTAAATAAAACAGAACAAAAAAAAGAAAAAAAAAAAAGCAATAGAGCTCAAAACACCATTTTTCCATATAAAATGAGTCATTCAGGATTAAAAAAAAAGGTTAGGTTTCTATTTCTGCTCATCCATAGGATCTATACACTCTCATCAGTATTGTTCATTCTCCACAAATAGGAGAATTTCTTTTCTTCATGTGAAAATATAAAGTAATTGCAACGTTCTGCAAATAGCAAGATATGTATCAGCTTCCTTTGGTTTTGGATTTTTCCCTCTTATCCAATACAAATAAACTAAGTTATGATAATCATTTAGATATTGAACAATTCAATTCGTGAACATGTTTCAGTTTATAATTATCATCTGAATACCAGAAGAAATAGTAAAGCTTTATGTCTGTGACCTTAGAAGAAGAAAATGTGATTTAAATAGCAGCATAGGAGCATGTAGTGATAAATTCTTTAAGGTTTTACCAGTACAGCTTTTATATCACATTTCAATTTCACAATGAAAAAGAAAAATGCCTCATCGCTATAATGCCGCCAGTAATCATTTAACACGGTGCTATTTACTGGAAAATTTAGTGAAACAACCAAAACTATCCAAACACTGAAATTAGGTGCGGTAGAACAACTAATCCATTTGTTGATTACAGTATCTAGAGAAAATGGAAACAGTATCTAGAGAAGGTGGATGCAGACTACCTTTCATGAACACGACATCTTCTGATGGAATATCTGTCTTCTCTGCCTTCTCTATATTGTAAACTTTGCTTTGCATCTTCTCTGGAGTCTCTAAGACTTGCATCATTGATGGTCTCAACTTCCTTTCACTTTTCAGACATTGAAATGCTAACTCTGCCGCCACAGTTATCATTTTTCTTATACCAGTCTGATTGAAAAGTTAGAGTTAAATCTGCAAGTTCATCCACTGCATTATTCAAGATCTTATTGATTGCCACGTTAGGCAAATTAATCTTATGTTGATGCCTAGTTATCAAGACTACCTCAGAACTAAATCACTTTTATCAGTCAGCTTGTGGCTCTGGTGATATTCAGGATCCACATAACCAGGAGTTCTTTGCTAAACAATTGAATTGGTAGTGACATCTACAGGAAAGAGGTAAGACAATCCAAAATCTTCTACTTTAACATGAAAGTTATCATCAATGAGAATGTTGTTGGTCTTCACATCACAGTGGATAATATCTGAAGCGTGGAGATATGCTAATGCGCTAGTAGTCTCCACTGCAATTTTCATTCTAGAGAGGATGGAAGTGTAACAGGCTTTGCTCTTTCTTTGTGAAGGTGATTAGAATCTGTTCCGTTGAAAAAGTAATCATATACTAGCAGAGTTGATGGCTGTTGCAGCCATATAGTGAGACAAGATTTACATGGCGCAAGCCAGTTGGGATATCAACTCTGTTTATGAACTGCCAAACTGTCCTGTAATTATTCCCATACAAGCACTTGACTGCAACCTCATGCTCATCTTGGAGTTTTCCAAGAAGAAAAAAACATGTAAAAAAGCAAGAATGTTTTAAGTTATTTGATTCAGATAAAAATGACAGAACATATAATGAGTATGTTCTGCTCTGTTCTTACCATATCAAACTGTGCCTATGCCTCCCCCTCCAATTAGTCCAGCAAAATTGTCAGTGGCCTTTTCTAGTTCATCATAGGTAAAGGTAAGGACAGAAAAACTAAACTGAACTCCTTTCCTATTAACTGGCTTTGCAGGTACAAAAATGAAAGATGATGTTATCGTTTATTTTGTATAAAACTGTTGGTATTTGATTGGATTGTAATGCTGTAATTAGAGGTCAATCAGCCTTTAAAGTTACCCATATCACTCCTAAGATTGTACAGCCACCCAACCAATACAAGTTGCTACTCGCTTTCTCTCAGCCTGAGGGCATTTGATCCCCTGCTTCTAAAGCTGCCACTAAATTCCCAGTCTACCCTTTTTCTCAACAAGAACACTCTTCAACTCCTCTTTCAGGTGACTAAGCTAGAGGCAAATCAGCTTATATTCACTCTGCATATTCATCTGTGTACTGAATGAAGGACAAGGGAACAGCATCAAATCATTCAACCAGAATTTCTGTGTATATATATATATTTATATTTCCATCTTAACTGATGGATCATCATCTGGTTTTTTTCTTGCTGTGTAGATGAAGAAGATCATCAAACCGATAGTAAAGCTTCCTCAACACCTGATTCTCAAGAAATGGATGTTAATAAGAACATCCGAATTCCGAAAACATATCTTCAAGGTGGCCTAAAGTGCTCATGGTATCATTAGGAATATATATATATATATATATAAACTAAAACTGTAAAAGCCTAAATTAATTGTTTTCACACTAATTTAAGCAGCTCTTCGTATTCCAAATCCCCAGAAAAAATAAACTATATGGTAATTTTCTGCAGTTCTTTCTTTTTTTAAAAAAACTAACGTATGTCTTGTTGAAATCAGACATTCAATACAAAAAAGGGTAAAGAACCAAAGAAAATCAATGAATGAAAAAGAAATAATTGAATCAAGGTTAATTTCAGCAGATCTTTGTCTCGCCACAGAAAAAGAGAAAAGAAAATCTTCAATCAGTCATTTGCAGCATGTAGTGATTAGTTCATTGACATAGCAACAATCAGTGTCAAGCAATGAAGCGAATACACACTCTGCTGTACTAAATTAGCTTCATTGCAATTAAGAATATACAGAATATGTGCTAAAATACAGTCAGTATAATGAATAAAACAATATTTTTATTTGAACTAATATATAATTAATTAGTAGGCAGGAAAAAATCAGTTGAAAGAAAAAGAACAGCAACTACCAACCTTAGAACAGACATGTTGCTTTCTCAAAATAATATATTTACATCCCTTCCACAAAACTAATGTCTAGTAGATGAAAACAAACTGACATTGTGCCCACCTCTTCATATATGATGTTCTGAGCTTTTTTACCAAAAAATTTCAGCGAAACTTAGCTACTGATATTAGGTGTTGTAGAACTGCTAGTGCTAGTCCAGTTCATCATGACAGTATCAGGAGAAAGTGACAGAGGACCGCTCTTAAGCAACCCAACATCATCTGATGGAATATCCATCTCCTCTGCCTTGAGTAAACAGTAGTCTTCAGTTTCAATCTCGTTTAGAGTCTTTACCACTTCTTCCATACAAGGTCTTAAATCCTTCTCACTTTGTAAACATTGAAATGCCAATTCTGCCACAGCATTTATCATTTTCCTTGTTGCATAGTCTGATTGAAACCCAAGACTTTGATCTACAAGTTCATCCAGTTGACCACTTTGGATCTTACTGATTGCCATGTTTGACAAATTAATCTCGTGTCTATGCCTAGTGATATCAACAGCAGGCATTGATGATATAAGCTCAATCAAGACTACTCCAAAACTATAGACATCACTCTTATTTGTCAGCTGATAGCATTGATGATACTCCGGATCGACATAACCAGGTGTCCCTTGTGGAGCAGTTGAAACATGGGTAACATCCATTGGAAAGAGACGAGACAATCCAAAATCTGCAACTTTAACACAAAAGTTATCATCGAGAAGAATGTTGTTGGTTTTCACATCACGGTGGATAATATCTGAAGCATGTAGGTATGCTAATGCTCTAGCAGTCTCTGCTGCAATTTTCATTCTAGTAGTCCATGGAAGTGCACCGGGCTTTGCTCTTTCTCCATGAAGATGATCAGCAACTGTTCCATTGGAAATATACTCGTATACAAGCAGCAGTTCACGGCTATGGCGAGAGGTGCAGCCATATAAAGAGACAAGATTTTGATGGCGCAAGCGAGTTAGGATATCAACTTCATTCATGAACTGCACTACTCTCTTGTAATTGTTCTCATATAAGCGTTTGACTGCAACAGCACGCCCATCTCGGAGTTTGCCTAAATGGAGGAAGCATATTTGTGATAAATTTTCATTTAAATAAGAATGCCTCAAGAAATATAATGATTGTTTGTTCTTACCATAATATACAGTGCCAAAACCACCTTCTCCAAGTTCTTTAGCAGAATCAAAATTGTTAGTAGCCTCTTCTAGTTCACCATAGCTGAAGAGATGAACACCATAGTAGATGCTCCCTTTCTCAATATCTGACTTTGAAGAGGAGAAGAATGAGCTCATGCTTTGAGAGACATAGGAAGATGGAGCATATGCTTTTCTCTTACGGCGAAGATAGATGCAGAAGATTATGCACATTATTAGACATTCTCAATGACAACTCAGTGTGCAAGAAATTAAGAGGCTAGGGGAAGCATCTTACCAATGCCAACTTTCGCTTTCCAATTTATATCATTGCCTGCAATAGAAGAATATGCAGCAACTAGGTGTTAGAAGTTTCATTAAATTGAAAAAATATATTTTTATTCTGTAGATTTGTGCAAGATTAGTTCAACTTTATTATGTACAGAGATTTAATTGGCCCATAATATAACAGCAATGCTGTGCTTCAAGTAGAACATTTAAGTGTAACTATTGGTGCTAGCAAACTTTAATGGGGTAGTATTTTTGGCTAGAAAAAACAGAAGTTAATACTATATTTAATCGAAGCAAATCCTTTTCAGGCAGAATTGTAAACTTCAAATTTTCAGAACATAAAATATCACTTGTTTAAAGTCAAATAAATAAATAAAAATGCCCACTTGGTAAAATCAGATAATATTCAACAGACCAGGAAGGAAAGGTGATGTTTTAACCATTCAATTGAGATTTGAATTTTCATCAGAGCTTCCATTTTGAATCTATGGTTAGTGCAACAACTAGATGAGAGTGACAAGCTCTACCCTTTGAGGAGGTCAAATGAATACATAGAGTAACTTGCAGTCTGCAGAAAATAGCTTAAGTAAGCCTATCACCATCACTTAATTTCCTAATTTGCCAGAAGGCCCCTCTATAGCATGGATTGACTTGACTAATGCGAAGTCTTGTCCTGATCATCTACTAAATGCTGCCATAATTAAACTTACCCCATCTTGACTTCAACAGCAAAAGAAATAGTAAAGATTAGAAAAAAAAAAATCTTCATAATCTCAAGCTAAGCTAAAAAGAAATGGCTGATCTAAAATTAACAATGAACATTAGAAGCTGAAGAATTAGAGTTACCATCATCACAGGAATCAGAATGAGGCCGATCATGACAAAAACAAGCAAATTCATTATTCTGAAACCCACAGCGACCTCCACTTCTTTCGCAAGTA
Source organism: Garcia nutans (assembly GCA_947685225.1). Taxonomy (NCBI): domain Eukaryota; kingdom Viridiplantae; phylum Streptophyta; class Magnoliopsida; order Malpighiales; family Euphorbiaceae; genus Garcia; species Garcia nutans. Next base: position 51,966,660 of record CANTUV010000011.1, on the reverse strand, counting down.
CTGCAATTATGTGCAGTCCAGTTCAAGAGGAACCCCATCTTTAAAATCTCAATATAATTATCTTTTGACAAACTACCAAAATCTCTAGTATTATGCAAAGGAGCATTAACAAAGTGTTGACATAATTTCAAAGAATAGTTGTAGTAAGAATATAGTTCTTCAATGTGAAAACCAGCAAAAGAAAATAGAGAAGTATTAGTATCACAAATTATAGGATATGCAGGGAACTCTGCGGGTTTAGATTTACAATTGTATAAGAAAGAAAAATTGATATAACCAGGACTAATATTAAATGGAGTTCGGTCGAGGGTAAAATTATGCAAAGGAGTTGGACATGAGTCCTCCTCCTCATAGACACTAGCACTAGCCACAAGGAAGGACTGATTGTTGTAGAAGATATCTTTAACGATATAATTATCATTCGAGATTCTAAGAATTGGGTAATCATCATGGTTACAATTGATATCGAAATTCGGGTAGCCACAAAAGGGTTGTTGATGAGATAAGCGAAAAGGGTAGCTTATGTTAGGGCCTTTGCCACAGGAAATTGATGCACAAGCCTGGAACTTTTCGTCATCCATTGAATAGGATTGGTTAGCAAAAGTTATGAATATGATGGCAATAGTGAAAGAAATAAAAACAGATTCATGGGAAATGAAAAAGAAGCCTATAGGATCCATTAGAGTGAAAGAAGAATGAAGAGAAGCATTTAGATGAAAATTTATTACAACTGGTAATGTTCTTGGTCTTGGTTTTAAGAGGCTGTAAATGATTGCCAATAATTTTGGTCTGTTAGTATCAGAGCTTGAAAAAGAGGAAAAAAGAGACAAATTTTGGTTGAAGCAAAAGCAAGAATAATGATTTACTTCAATTCAACAACCTTGCGAGGCATGAGCTGACTAGCATATTTTATGTGGGGACAACTACTACAAAATTACAAGTGTTTGCCATAATTTGTTTTTCTACCGGAAAATAAAATTAACTTCATATTTTTGTGAAAAAAGACTTAAGTATGTTGGGTGCATTAGATGCACCAATATCCAGTAAATAAGATTTTTTTTTATAATTATTATTTTTTTTTATTAGTCGATATATATATATTTAATTTAAATAAAAAAAATTTATTTTTATATTAGTCAAAATAAATAAATAAATATAAATATATAACTATGGCATGGTGGAATTGCTACAATCTGCAAGGGGAAATATTTGGGAATTCTAGACTGAAGGGTGACTACCCAAATTGATAGGAAAAGTAAACGTTATTGGTCAGCTGCTCAATATCATAACAGCTAATTTAATTTGAATAGAAATAATGTGAGAGACAAAAAATAATTAAAAATCAAAATGCTGAAAGATTTACCTTGATTATATGAAGAAATGCCTTAAACTCTATCATCTATAGCATTCAAGATCAAGATTCTGCTTAAAATATTAAATCATTTTTCATACTTCTTGTGGATAAATTTTTCTTTAAATTAAAAAAAAAAGTCAAATATTAAATGTACATATGTAGAGAAGGAAATTCAATATTTTTCTGCCAATGAGGTAAATAATATAAGATTATGCATATCATTTCAGTAATAATGACGTCGTGATGATAAATAAAATTTCTATAATCATAATTCCCTGATATGGCGAAGGCCAGCCAATGTCTCAAAGTAATAATATGTAGAGAATATTGTGAGCAACAGGCAGAAAGAAGAAGTTGACAGGATAAATGAAATGGAGTTGTATAGACAATTATACCCATCATATGCAGTATGATGTGTAAAGAAGAAAAGTAGATTGATTGGTGAGAGTTTTTGGGACAACTGGAGTGGTTAACGACTTTGTGAAAGAGGACTTGGTTTGTTGAACCGAATTTGTGGAAAAAGAATCAATTATCTTTTTGCCATTTGCCAACCATTTGGAATTTGGGGTTCTTTCAGAAAATGACTAATATGCAATTGATTTTGCAATGTGGAAAATTTTAGGGCCTAGGCCCAAGGCAGAAGGTGGCGTGGCAAGGCAATTTCCTAGCGCCTGCTCATTTACTGATCATTGACGGGTTCAAACTTGATAAATGTATGTGGACGTTGGGAAAGCAAACGCGACACTCCAGATTTAAAGTCAGCTAAAGAATATGGGATTTTATATGAGACTAGTCAGCAGTCAACGGTCACGACCCTTCTTTATTGCCGCAAGCAAGTACACATGTTATCTTAAAATAAAAATCAAAATATAATCAACATGGACCCTGCATTCTAATTAATTAAACCAAAGTGTAATGCTGATGAACACTGCACACAGAAACAAGTACAATTTCCCCAGAAAATGGCATATGTTCTAAAACCCATTTTAATTCCTGACCAAAAAAAACTCTTTTTAATAAAAGGAATTTAATCTTTAATTTTTCAAAATTATAAATATATAACCTCAAAATTAGAGGGGTAAACCCAATCAAAATCTGATAAAAAAAATCAATTAAATTAGTATGAATTTTTATGAATTTTAAAATGACTCAAATTTGAATAATTCTAAGAAAATTCAATCAACATATTAGTGTGTGAAACTCTTTAAATTGACTCGAATATAAACAGCTTAATCTAAAATTTAATGACACTTGATTTAAAAATAAATTAATAAAAGATATAGCTTTTTTTGTTAAAAACTAATAAAAGAAATTTTAATATGAGTTAAAATCTACAAAATTCTTTTTGAGAGTTAATTATGTAAAAATTCATTTTTGTGTTCCAAATAAATAACACCTAAACGTCCTAAATCTATTGAACTTAAAAAATAAAAATTGATATGTAAATTACTAACAAAGAGTAAAGAGAAAGGAAAATGAGTACCGACCGGCACATTTGGAAGAATAAGATTGATCACGGCAATGGCAACTGAAAAGAGAGGTAGCGGGGACGCTGCCGCAAATCCCTCCTGAATCCATACATGTATTGCAGCTTTCTTCCTCATAATTGTAGGTTATATTAAACCCTTTTTGCAATACTCTCAACAAATCATCAGAAAGCAAAGGTCCTTCAAGAGCCATCCTTGGAACTGGAACCTCCACTCTGCTTCTGCATTGCAAGAGATCTCGGTCTCCCCTCCATTCGTTTAAAAGAGTTTCAGTTGCATAAAACCCATTGTTTTGGGTGCAATTAAATCTATTTTGAGCCAGTATTTTGTTCGATCTATTGCAATCGTAGAATAAACTTATATTCGGAAAAGCCCATGCATCATAACTGAACAGAATCTCGTTCAGGGTTGTGTTGACCAAATTTTGAGGACAAATATTTTCCAAGTAATCCATTCGAGAAATAGTCATCTCGTTTTCCGAATCATTCACAGACAACACACGAAATGATTGATTGTTTGTTGTTAATATCGTGAACTGACCATCTGCACAATGAAGCCTAAACCCTTCATGCCCACAGATTTCAGGTCTTACATCGCCCCAGAAAGGATAACGGAGATTTTCCAAATTCCCACATGTAAAGGGCCTACTGCAATCTGTATAATGCTTATTTTCTTCGCAATAAGATTTCTGAACAAAGAGTAGGAGAAGCAAGAGGGTGATGATGGAGTGTACATGGGATGGGAGGAAGAGATGGGCATCCATTTTCTTTAACACGAGAAAATTCTAAATGAAGAGAGGTAAGGGAATAAGGGATTGATGGGTAACATACTATTATTAAATCTAAATCATCATCCTCATCTTGCAAAGAAATTGAAAGAGTTAGGAAAGTTAATCGAATGCTCTTCCCTAGTTAAATATAAAAACGAATAAGTGACCATACTCGCTTTGACAGGAAAGGTGAGCACCATGATGCACTATAAGAAAATGAAATAAAATAAAACTTGTGAAATGTAAGAGATTGAAATAAAAACGGCATTTGACCAAGACTTCTGATTTCGAACCAGAAATATTGACGACTTTGTTTGGTAGAAGGTGAGATTGGCGGGCGAAAGACGTTTATCAAATATCTGAAATTTGACCACTTGAAGCTACTGCGAAATAGCTCAAAGATTCAGTTCAAAAAAAAAATATCTCAACGACCTTTCAGTCACGACTCAACAAACACAAACACTTCAAAAATAACACTCATTTTTATTTTTACTATTTAAATTCTACTGAATTGACATCAAACCCCCCATATCAGAGGAAAATTTTTTATCATCTTTTAAAATTTTAGTTACAATTAGTATAATATGACGTCTTAATATAGTAGTTACTAGTAAGGTCAGAATAATTTAGGAGATTTTTTTGAAAAAAAGGTTTATTTTAAAGATATTTATTAATTTTTAACTAAAGTTGGGTGAGAAATACATTTTTAAAAACAATAATTTGTCTTAATCATATTTATCATGGACTATTCCATGGAACTGGTGATATCTATCGTCTAATATTAAAATTGTTTTGAATAGGACAAGTTCACACATAATTAGCCATATGTCAAGGACTTGTTCAAGATACAAATAACTTTCTCATCATAGGATCAAACTTAGCACGAAGAATCAAAAATGTTGGAGTGTTTCTATACACTAAACGATTTTATGGTTCAAATCCAGGTAAGTCTTGTTCAAATTTAGGACATATTCTAAGAAATTTCTTCCTAGATAACAATAGTAATATCAATCCAGCTCTATCCTCATAACAAAAATCACCTTCCCATTCTATATCGTGTTTTTTCTATTTTGTACCAGGGTCTAGGTGTATTTTAGTTAACCAACTAATTTTGGAAACAGAGATAAATGGATTTTTAAAATTTTTCTAATTAATTGGGATTAAATTTCATAATTTTAGAAATAATTACAATGTCATTAAATTAAAATTCACTAAAATATTAATAATATATAGTAAGATCAACATAACATATTTTTTTTATTATTAATAATAGAATGAAAAAAAATATATCATTCTTGCAAATAGTATAATTTTTAGAAAAATGAAAAGATAAAAAATTTAAAAGAAAAAAAAAGATTAATGATAATACTAATAGCTACTTATCATTTGACTATTACGATTCTAAAATTAAGTTTTGAAAATTGAGATAATTTTATGACTTCCTTTATGATATAATTAGATTCTAGTAATTTTTTTTTTTGATTGGATTATTTCTTACATTAGAAACTTAAAAGGGAAGGGGAGTTTATTGCATTATATGACTACATGAGAGGGAGATTGTATTAAAATTAATTGACTCCTATTGCAATAATAACTGACAAAAACATTTTATTATAAGACTTCAATTTTAATATCAAAATCTTCCTTTTCTATTATTTTATTCACACCTCATCATTCCAACTTGCTTTAGACTATTTTTCAAGTCAATAAGCAGTTCTATTTAATTAGTATATTTAATTTTTCGTAACTTGGAATCAAACCTGAAGATAGGTCCAAAACAATATTTTATATTCTATAATTTAAGCTAAACAGCAAATTTAATTATTAAGGTGACAACTAAATATGATTAATTTAATTCTTTTTTTAATTAATTTCTTGTACTAACTGTAATGTAGTTTAAATAAATTATTAAAAAAAAGATATAACACGTAATAAAACCAAATGAATAAATATAAAAATTAAAATAATACTATATAAGGACTTTTTTTAGAAAAAATATCACTATTTTAATGTATTTTTAATATATTAAATTTACACTAAATATATATCTTGAAACAAATATACCTTTTAGTATATTAGATCTATATTTCTAAAAGAAGTATTTTTAAAATTGAAAGTTAAAAATTGAATATTTTTAAATATGTAATTTTTAAAAATAATTTTATTTTTAAAAAAATTACATCTTTCACTAGATTTTATAAAATTTTTAAAAGGTTTTTAGAGATATTTTGATTATTTTATAAATACATATAATAAACTCATAATAAATATATAAAAGTTGTTATATATAAAATAAATTTATAATAAAATATATAAATTTGATAATTTTTTAGCTAATAATAAATTTAAAAATATTTTAAAAATTATTAAATTTTATAATTTTTTATTTTTTCTAATAGTTCTAAACCTTGTTATATTTTTAGGCATTTTTAAAGAAATTTCTAAATATTACCATAAGAAAGATAGCTCATATAACAAAGTTGTAAATTTTAATTTTTAGATATCCGATGTATCTCGATTTATTTATATAAAGTATGAATAATTTATAAATAATATAAAAATAATATTTTTACTGTTCATAATAGATTTAGACATTTATCATTAAATACTCGTTATTTAAAATATGATATATATTTTAATTATATTTTATTAAATTTTAATTATATATTTATCATATTTTATTTTAATTATAATATTGTATGGTGTGAAATTATTTTAATAAAATTGTATTAATATTAAATATTTATTTGTAATTATTAATTGATATAAGTATAATTTTATAATATTTTTAAATTTTTATATTTAAATAAGTTCGAATAATAAATAGAGTAGTATTAAATGAGGTTTGAGATGGATATGGGTATAATCATATCGAGTTTAAATGGGTTTAAATAGTTTAAAAATCAAATTGATTCAGGTTTGAGTATAACAATTTTCACGGATACCCTACCCGTTATTACTTCTTATTTCAAATAGTCTATCAAAAATAGAGGGCCAAAGAAAAAGAAAATTACACTCTCCACTATTTTTTATAATTTTTTTTATTTTTACTAAGATTATTTAAGATTATTTTAGTTATTTTATAATAAACTCGTAATAAATACATGATAAATTCATAATAAACTATGTAAACTCATAAATTCATAATAAACTTATAATAAACATATAATAAATTATATAAATATAATATTTAAATAAACTAAACATAATTTTTTGTAAAACTAAATATATTTTGAAAATATAATAAATTTAAAATTTTTATTTTAACATTTTTATCAAAACCACCAAAAGATATGGAACAATGGGCCTAACTCAAGGTATTTAATCTGCGGGCTGCATGGGCCCAGCTATTAACCATTTAGAAAATTAGAACTTGTATAAAAAAACCTATTAGAATAAACTTTTTTTCAAAAATGCTGAAAAAATTACTCTTAAAAAAATTAGATCAAATTTTAAAAAATTATCCGCTCCTTACTAAAATAAAATTTTTTTTATATATTTTCTCTCACTATAAATAATATTTTATTTTAATTTTTATTTTTTTCCAAACTTTACTACTAAATAAATATACTTCAATAAAATAATAAAAATTAATACTTTAATTATATTTTCAAACAGTAAAATTTATTAATTTTTTATAAAAAAATTTTAACTTTAAATGCTAATAATAAATGGCACTCATAAAAATAATATAAAAAATAAAACATATAAAAATATATTAATAAAAATTACTAAATTTATTTTAAATAAATTTTACATATTATACATATAAAAAATAAAGTTTAAAAAATATTAATTTTATTGTGTAAATGTTATAGATATTATGCGTATGCTATATATTTATAGTACATATTGTATATATGTTATATATATATATATATTGTATGGATATTGTGTATATATTATGTGTACAAAAAATTAAAATAATATTAAATAAATTATATAGATATTATGTGTATATTTGATATATGTTGTGTATATATTTATATTTATTGTGTATGTATTTTATATATATTGTGTATATATTTATATTTTTTTTGCATGTATGTTGATAATATTAAATAAAAAGATTATTTATAAATAAAAACACATAAATAAAAAAATTACATAAGATGAGAAAATAAAAAAACAGAAAAAAATAAACAAAAATTACTATGGAAAAAATAAAAATAAAATAAATGCGGAAACCAAACATTAAAAAAAAAAACTTTAAGTCCATAAAATTGAAAGATGGCTGGTGAAATGCCGTAAACGTAATTTTCCCTGACTGAATATATATATATATATATATATATGAAATTTACCTGAAAATTCATGTCATCTATATAATATTTATAAATTTAAAAATAGATATTTTTAAAATTAAAAATTAAAAAATGAGTATTTTTTAGAAAAAAAAATTTAAATAATTTTGTACAAAATCTATAATATAATTTACCTTGAATCCAAGAAATAAAATATTTATTTGATTAATATTTTTTAAGAGTGTAGAAGAATTTAAGTATCATTTGATATTTGAATATATGTATATATATTTATATATATGCAAATGCGCTAAAGAGTAATTAGGTGTCAGACAAAAAAAATTGAGATGGAAATCTATTTTTATGTGGAAAATGTATTAAGAATTTTGTATTAAAATATTATGATATGGTGTGGTGACTAGAATCGCGTGTTATGCTTTTTTAAATTTTAAATTTAAATTTTAAATATTTTTCTTAAGTAAAAAAAAGTGTTGAAGACTAGTACAATTACTTGTGCTACCTTGCACTGCTCCTGTTTGGCTGTTTTTCATTGGACTTGTACTTTTTCCTAAGTTTTGAATGAATCACTTGGGATGGTGAAAATTGAATATTCATTTCTAAGGTGATTACATATCTAAGAGTGTAATAAGTCAAAAAATCAAAATTGTAAAACATGTAATAAGTCAAAAAAAATCAAAATTTTAAAGCATGTAATATTTTTTGAATAGTTCTCGTACAAACAATTATGGAAAAAGTAAAAGAAATAATATTTGCTTAGTTAGAATTTTCATGTCTACAAAATAAAAAAGAATTAATTCATATGATTTTTATATGTCTAATTTTTTCTTAACTGAAAATATACCAATGATCATTTTTATTTCAAACAATATTATATAATTAAATTGAAATATTTACTAAGTATATGCAATACAGAATTGCAAAACTTACCCATAAAATTTGTTAAAATATATCATTTTGAAGAAGAAAAGACAAAAACAAGCATAATACCACAATTCAAAAATAAAAATAAATAAAACAAGAAAAGAAAGAACATACCTTTGCACCGGTTGTTTTTTACAGAACCATCCGTGCAAAAGCACAAGAACTTCTGAGCAGTGTTATCATACCCACAAAACCCACCAGAATCCTCACAATCATCACAGTCGCTAACCCTCCTCCAATCAAGCACAAACCCATTATTCATGGCACCACCAAACCCATTTATCAAATTACTATTTATTATCTCTGTTCTCATCACCGTTGCCACCACTTTCTCTTCGCATTGTCCAAACCAATCAACATCCACCTCCATCTCATTCTCCATCATAATAACATAGGACTGCAACATACCAAATCCCAAACACTCTATAGGAGTCAAAGTAAAAGAAAAAGGATTGGAGGTGCAATTAAAGTAAAAAGTGAGGTTCAAATCTAAATTTGTGTAATTTAGTGGTAAATCTCCTAAAGTAAGATTGTGACGTGCCCTAGGACATTTTTGGCCCGTGACATCAATATCTACTAGGGTTATGGTATAATTTGAATAGCTTATATTTTTAACATAATAACTATTACTTGGTAAACTAAGTACAGGTTGATTATCATAACATGAAAGACCAAAATTTGGATACCCACAATATTGATTATCAGTATTAGAATTCATATACCAAAATGGGTATTGAATCGAAACACCATTACCGCAATCGTGCGTTGAGCATTCTGACAATGATTGAACGTCGGCGTCATCCCCAAAAGAAATTATAAAAAATAAATACAAAGAAAAAATTAGAGTAAGGAAGAAATTTGAGAGAGATTTTGACATTGGAGTATAATATGTTTAGAAATGGTATGAATTTTGATACTAGCTAGTTTAGGACTTAAGGTGTATATTTATATAAGAGAGAGAGATGTGAACGTTTACATATTCCTCCTTTCCTTTATATTATAGATTGTACAAAGCAAAGTTCAAAGAAGTGTAAAATGAGAAGTCCTTGTGGAATTTAATATTGGAGGATTTGAAACTAGAAGCTTTGTATTCTAATGGCGCTTTACTTTGAAATAATCAATAAACTTGAAAAGAAAATTGCATTAAAATATTAAGGGACGTGTGCCCTCCACGTTCTTTTCATTATTATAGAAAAACGTTTGCTCTACCTAATGTTAATATTGTCCCTTCCTGAAAGGTGATCACGGACTACGTATCAAGATCACCAGTTTAATATTTTTATATTTAATTTAAATTTCTTTTTAAGTATTAATAAAAAAAAATTGACTATAGTCAATTATTGAAGTAACAAGACTATTTATATGTACACCTACCAATAAATTATTCGCTATATAATCTCACATCTTTATATGTACACCTATCAATAAATTATTCGATATATAATCTCAAATTATTTACTTCTAAAATTTTAATAAATTATAATATTTGAAAAAGAATAAAATATTTTAGGATCTCTGAACTTGGTAACTTTTTTACATTGAACTCGTAAACTCCATTCGGTGATCTTAAATTTCAAAATTTTATAATTCATGAAAATTATATCATTTTTCTAATAGAATTAACTAACGGTGTCAACACTTCAACTAACAAAATATTTCATGCCATTAGTCAATTTCATTGAAAAATGATCTAATTTTTATAAATCATAAATTTTGAGAGTTCAATGTTACTAAAATAAAATTTACGAGCTGAATTTTAAAAAATTGTCAAGTTCAGGAGCTCTAAAATACGTTTTTCCTATTTTAAATAAAATCACAAAACTAATGACAAGTAATTAAAATAATTATTGCACGTGTTATTAATTTAAATAAATCTTAGTTGATATAAAATCCATATATACAATTATTTATTGATGGATCATTAAACTAATTAATGATAAAATAAACTATTTAAAATGAGGTGCTAATTGAAACTACAAATTTAAAGAATAACTGCCAAGAGGTCTATGATTCATTCATGTGAAATGTCAAAATTTAGTTGATTAAAACATAACGGGGATATATTTACTATAGAAGTTGCATTGCAATGTTAGGGAAAAAAGTAAATATTTAAATTAAGAAAAGAGATAAAAAAAAATAGACAAAACGTGCTAGTGATGCATTCAATATGTTGAAATTTAAGAGACTACTTCAAATATATATAAACGAAGTAGACAATAATATTTTTTTATAAATTTTTTATATTTCATAATTAAATAAATATTAATTATTATATATAATATAAAAATAAATTAAGAAATAAAAAGATATCAACATTAAATTTACTTAAATTAAAGTTATTAATATTGAAATAAAAATGATAAAATAATTAAACATTTTAATAAATATAAGATATTATTAAATGAAATTATTATAAAACTATTCCTTCGAATACTGTAAACACGATGACGGATTATTTAATTAAAATTTTTTGTACTATTATAATTTAATAATTTGTAATATATTTTTATATATTTTTAATGCTTTGGACTGGATCAGATTATAATGGTTTGAAATTTTATTCAAATATAAACAAAATTGAAATTTTGATTTACTTATTTTTGAAACTATAATGAGTTAAAAGAGTTTCTTTGAGGCAAAGCACATAATTTTGGCCTATGTATCGTATTTCTTTTTTTCTATCGAGCCCCTCTATTTCAATTATATCCCTGTATATTGCTATCTTATACTAAATTAGCCCTTTTTTAAGCAAATTTTTTAGACAGAGGACTTAATAGAAAAATCATTATAATACAAAGTCTATTATGATACTTTTTGCTTTTTTTTTTATAAATAAAAAATTAAAATAACCAAACTTTATGACCCTTTTTTAATTGTTCATTTAAGCATAAAATATAAGCGCATAAAACTCGCATTATCTTAATTTTTAAATATATAAAAAAGCAAAAAATATCATATTATTAGTCCATATATTATAATATTTTTTTCTATTAAGCCCTCTATTATAATATCATCAAAAAAATCTACTAAAAATGATCAATTTAACATGTGATAATAATTTACAGAGACTTAATTAGTTACAATTAAATTAAATAAATTCAATAATAAATAAATAAAGTAGAAATGCTAAATTATGCAGTTTGCCTTTTTTTTACAGCCCTAGTTATAATTTGTGGAGTACATGAATGCATTTTTCTTTTAAAATTTTTAATCAAGTTGCATGACATTTTTAATATTAATCAATTTATTAAATTTTGCGTAGTACTTTGCTTAATTTATTCTCCCTTAATTTATCCTCCAAGTAATGCTTTTTTTAATATATATTTCCGCCCATTGTGTTTTGGGTAGAACGTGGTTTTGACTCTTTTCAATTCCTAGTGGAATTCATTTCACTTTAACTATAATTTTTAAAATATATATATAACACTATTCTTATTATTATTTTCAAAAATATTATTTTTTAAATATATTTTTAATATACTAAATATATATTTAATCTATACTTAAAAATAGAAACTACAAAAAAATTTTGTTATTTGCAACGAATACATCCGTTGCTAAGTTAGTAACAGATTTACAATAAAATTGCAGTAGAAAAAAATAAAAATAGTTTTAAAAATTTTGCTATGGAATTTTGCAAACTGTTGCAAATATTGCAACAGATTAACAACGCATTTACAATAAATTTATGTTGAATTTTTGCAACTAAAGCTTTTCCATTGCAAAATAAGATGGAAAATTTTGGCGCTCTTTGTTGTAATAGATTTGCAACGAAAAATTACCGTCGACAGCTTTCTATTGCAAAACATAGTAACATATGTTTAATAAAAATATTATAAGGGATTTTCATTCCGTTGCAAAATATTATATTTTTATTTTTTTATTATATATATTTTTTATTAATTAAATATATAAATCTCTTTAAAAATTTATTATTGAACTATAAAAATTAATTTATTTTTATTTAAAATATTTAATTTAAAATAAGTAAATAAAAAATTAAACTTCCCTAATATTACTAAAATAATTAAAATATAAAATTTATTACTTTTAAAAATAAGTAGGTGTTTTAAACTTTTATAACATCTATTTATCAATAGCAAGATAATATGAATATAATTGAACAATAATTTAATAAAAATCATATATATATATATAGATAAAAACTTAAAAAATATAAAAATAGAAATATATTAATATTATACTATTAATATTATTTAATGCAATAATGAACAATATTTAGAATAATAATAAATAAATTATTAGTAAATAATTATTAAATAAAAATATAATTTTCTAAAAAATAATTATAAATTCAGCTCAAATTATTATAGTTGAATAATAATATTTTTTTTACCTTATTAATCTATAGAATAATTTAATAATTAAAATAAAAAGATCGAATTATGACTAATAAATATAACAATTCATAAAGCAAATCAATTAATTAATTAAGTAAAAGATTAAAATTCTTGAATTAAAAAATTTTGATGCCACTAAATCAGTAATAATTCATTATTAAAATTAGTTTGCTAAGATTAATTTATGAAATAAGATGAGAAATAAATGGATAAATAATAGTTTAGTTGCATAAAAAAAATTGTTTCCACTATTAAAAATGAAATCATTTTTAAACATTACTCGTAAAAGTTAATTGCCAACTATCAAACCTATTACTATCACAATTGCTGCAAAAAATAAAATCAAGTTACAATATCACTAAATATTTTTGTTTTAATTTTTTACTTTGATAATTAGAATAAAAGACTATTATTTATTTTTTATATTATATTTTAACTTAATATGAGAATCTTACTCTATAAATATACTTGTTCCACTAATGCGAATACATATATGTGAAAAAATAGAAAAAGATATATATATATATATTATACTATTAATATTATTTACATATAATATTTAATAAATAAAATATTAATAAAATTGGTGTATATTATATATAATTTTTATAATATAATAGTTAAATTATTAATTTTTCGACCAAAATTTACCCAAAAAATTTAATCGTGAGTAAAATTAATTAATTCAAGTAGTAATAAATTTATATTAGACAAAATAAGTTAAAGTTGAAATGTAGCAATAAAAAAAGAGAGAAAAATTCATAGCTAAATTTATTAACTCAAATAATTTATTTGAAGCAAAATAAGCTAACATTTTGAAAAAAAAAAAAAAGAGCTAATATTCAAATATAAAAAAAAAAGGAAAAAAAGAAGCCAAATATATCATTTTTTTAAAAAAAATAAAAATGGCGTTCTTTTGTGAGAAGATTAGATAACCTAACCCTAAGTTACTCTATTGCCTCTCTCTTCATTCTCTGTCGCCCCTATTGTTCTTGGTGTTTTGTCCGTCCATCGCCTTTGCTCAGGCATCACCGTCATACTTGCTAGTGTTTCAATTTTTTTTTTCTGGTTTTTGATTTTCAGGTAAGAAATTGTTCTTGTTCTTTGATCTGAGTAATAATTTTTTGGGTGATTGTTCTTATCAGATGTGTTTATTGTGATTGTGATTGTTCTTGATTATTTGGTGCTTATTTTATTATTTTATTATTTTAAATTTTTTTTTCAGTTCTCTGTATAGGTTCATTTTTTGGTTAATCTTTGCAAGGTTTGCTTATATTCTCTGTTACTGGTGTTACGGTGTAGATAAATTATTTCTTTATATATATTTTTTAAATTTTTTGTTAACGTGTTAGGATTGATGGGTTTTTGGTTCAAACTATTGCTGGCTTTGGTAAGTTGTTTTTTTTACGGTCACTGGCTTTGTTAAGTTGTTGATTTCTGGGTTTTTTAATTAATATATGTTTGGTTCACTGAGAGGGTAGATTTTTTATTTGGGTCTCTTCTTTGTGCAAATTTTTTTATATTAAGATGTCTCTTCTTTGTTTTATTTAGATTGTGTCGCGTCAATTTAAGGTGAGCAATGAAGATTCTATTTTCACTGAGAAACTGACATGCTGCCAAGTAAATGACAAGGTGAGTTGCATTTGTGCTTCTTAATGCGCTTGCGTCGTGCTTCTCTTTTCCTAGCTGGTTCAGTAACTTTCAACATGTTAATGTAGTCATTGAAAGGGTTTTGGCAGAAAGAATATTATTTTATTATAATTAGTTTCAGTGTGATTGAGTTTTTAATTTGTGATTTCAGATTCTTGAAAACAACTTTCGTAACACTAAAACAGAGCTAATTGGTAAATAACAGAGTTCATCAATGGCCAGCAAACAATGTATAAGACTCATAGCGTTATTGAATATGTGGCTATTTTAAGCATTTGGATTGGATAAAGACTGCATTTTGACTTGATGTTGTTAAAAGTATGAGCTGCATGTTTCTTTTTTTATTTTAAATCATTAGTCTAAATCTGATGGTTTCAGTGAGAGAGCTTGCATTTTGAAGTTAATAACTGTGTTCATTTGTTCAAAATAAGTATTTAAAAATTGTTTAGTTTTGAACTAGCAAATGGATGTGCAAATCAAGGTTCTGTTAATTTTTTGAGTTTTTATTTTTGCTGTCATGGTGGGATTTTGAACTTGTTAATAATTCACGCAGAAGAAAAGGAAATGTACCTAAAATAATAAATTATGTAAGAAAATAAGTAATTATAATGCATATAATAAGCTGTGGTAATTTGAACTAATTATTATTGATATTTTGATAAAAAAAAATATAATGTAACTCATTTTATTATCTTGCTTACAATTATTTTCACATAAAAAGTTTGTAACCTAACTTATAAAAATATATTTAATGGTTATTATGAGATTTAAATACATAATTGAGAGGGTCATCATAATTTGTAACCTAAACGTCTTAATTTAATGTCTTACTGTTTAACTGTTGCAACTATAATAAAGTAATGAAATTAATAACCTAAGAAATCTATTTATTATAATATATATTTATAAATCTATAAAAGAAAAGTTTTATAGATGGTAATTGGAAAAATATAAAACTTTAATTTTATTGAACTTCTAATTTAACAATTATTTTATTTGAAAATGCTATACTAATGTTATAATAATATTATAGCTTTGGTTTTCTTCTTCTTTTTTTTTCTTTGACATTAATAAATATTTCTATTTTCTCAGTCAAGAGTCGCAAGTGCTCTTTCTTGCTTGGTTGCTTGTTGGATTGGTTGATAAACTTATGATTTTTCATTGTTTTGTTTAATAGTAAATCCATTTTCTATTTGAGATTTTATTATCTTTGCAGCTTCTTTTATTGTTGAACTGCTGTAGAAGCGCTTGATAGAGCTCTTGTTTGCTTTCTGCTACTTTTGGTGTTATTGCATTTTTATTACCAGGTACAATACTGCTACTGTTAAGTTTCTTTATGTCCACTTGCTGATTAAATTGGTGCTACTGGTTTGAATTTCATTTATTTTTTTAGCTCCATATCGACAATGTGTTTTATGTTTGATTCTAATTTCTCAATTATAAATATCATATTGTGGATTGTGAAATTATATTATGAAGATTTTAGATGGAGTTTGCTTTGTTGTATAATGTATACTATTACACTTATTTTTATATGAAGTGCTTATGACTGGGATATGTTGATGTTGTTTGGGTGATATAATGGTGATCTAAACTGCTAGTGTTTTTTTATTTGCAGGGTCGTTAAAAATTATAGATTGGTAGTTACTATTTTAGGAGAAACTTGACCGAATTTTCTACAGAAAAAAAAAGAGTTTTTTAATGTAATCTTATAAAATTTCAAAATAAATTACAATAAGCGTTATGAATCTTGATTTTTTTTTAACTTTAAATTCATGAATCTTGATTATAGATGAGAGAGCTTGGAACATTCGTGTAAATTAAAATACTTTCATTTTGTATTACTTAATTAAACATATTTTAGAATTAATATTATTATTTAATGATTTTGTTGGATATATTTTTTTAGGAGCGATACTTATATCTGAAGGAGCAGCGGTCCCAGCCGCAGAAGGGGAGCAGTGAGCCTATTGAGATTGACGAGTCTCAAATTTACTATGAAGATGTTGATGGTGTGAAAAAACATAAAATATATGGTATGAGATCCACCGCACCTACATACTATTGCCATCCTTCGGCACCACCTGAATCATCAACCCCAGCGGCAGACGCGTTAGTTTATGAGGAGTTGAATTCTCTTTGACAGAGCACATCAGATATGGAGATGAGGGAGCAGCAGCGAAAATGTGAGCATCGTGAGGCGCTTAGTCATTTGGAGGAGCTTATAAGACAGTTTCATCCTTCGTCATACTCTCGACCTCATACAGATCACAGTGCTTCTGATCAAGATTCTGCTGATGATCAAACTCCTTATTTGTAGGTTATTTCATCTAGCTTCTTATTTTTGTACATTGACTATGATGATATATTTTATCTATATATTGTCAATATTTTTAGGAATTTCAATTTATCGTGAGGTGCTCAGTCGTTTGGAGGAATTGATGTGACAGTTTTAGTAGTCATCATCCTTTCAACCTCACATAGATCATGATAAGACTCTGTTGATGATCATATTTATCTTTTGTTTGTAGGTTATTTCATCTAGCTTTTTTTATTTTTGTACATCGACTATGATGTTGATATATTTTATCTATATATCATGAATATTTATGGGAATTTAAATTATGTTGCATATACACACACACACACACACATATATATATATATATATTCCTTTTAGAAAGTTACAATTTTAGTCCATGTTTCAATAATTTTTTACTTATTTCTACAAATTACGACTAATATAAAAAAATGTCATTTTAAATAAGCTTTTTAAAATATCAATGCAATATAAAAGAATTGAAAAAATAAATGTGGTAAAAAAATATTATAAAAATTATATAAATTAAAATAAATTAAAATAAATTAAAAAATTTAAATAATCAATAACAAAATATTCGATTTCAGATAAAATTTTATTTTAAAACATAAATGGATGTAATCCGTTATAAATTGAAATGAAAAAATTAGTTTCAATTATGATTTCATTATATCATGAGTATTGCTAATTATTAATGGAGCATTTTGTTATCAATAGAAATCGATTTTTTTGTTATTAAATAGTTCTAATTCGATCCTTCAATCAGTACTAAATCAGAAATGAAAATAAAAGGTCTGTTTCTATTAGAAATCAATTTTTTTGTTATTGATCAATTTTTAATCAGAAACCGATTTTTATTTTCGTTTCAGGTAAATTTGCAATGAGGTTTTTAGAAATCGATTTGTTCCGTTTTAAATCCGTTTCTGAATTGGATCAACAACTGATTTTTTGATTTTAGAAATGGAAATTTCTGTTACTAAACTAAAAAATTTCTTGTAGTGAGAGTTTATCTTTTTTTAGCAATAGAAAGCTAAATTCATTAAATCAAATAAACATTACAATGAGCATTCACAAAAGGTTTAGAGGACTCATGCCTATACATGGTACACACTGGTAGCAGGACAAGCTTATAACCTAAATTATCCTCAGCAACCACCATAGTCATCCCAGCACACAACATGAAAAGAAAAAAAACACAAGAAGCTACACTTAATAATCCATGCTAACAAGACAAGCCTCCCATTAACTAAGAGAATGCCAAACAAAGAATAAGAAAATTGTCAAATAAATGGCAGATAATTATCAAGGCCAAATACAAGGTAATAGATTGGCCGAACCATCCATAATGATAGATAAATCTACTTAACTTCTTTACTGCAGTGGACAACACTAATAACCAAAGTCGGTGGCTAAGGACCTACTTTTCATTGAACTTTGAAAGAAAAATAAGAATGAAAAATATAAATCCCTTTTGGTAACTTCTGTGAATAATACTTGAAAAATACATGGAAAGATTCATAATCATGAAAAAAAAAGGAGATTGAGAACAGCTACCAGCAACTTCCCATTCAAAAAATAAAAAATAAAGAAACCCATTCATCTTTGTTGTTTTGTCTTGTGAAAGAGAAGGTCAGAGATTTTATCAACAATAAAAAGTTAAACATTCTCTCCAAAAAATCCCCATTAAAGCCAAGGTGAGACCTTGACAAAAGTGGCCTAAAGGAGGCTAAGATAAAGGGACAAAGAAAGAAAGAAAAATAAAGACTAAACCTACTAAAAACTAAGAAAAAAATAAAACTGAAACTACATAAATTAAAAATAAAAAGGCCAAGGGCTGGAGGCCGGCGATAGCCCAAGACTAGATGGAGAAAGAGATGAAGGGATAGAGGTGGGAGGAGCGCTAGAGAGATAAGGGCAATAGGGTTTTTTTTTTTTTTTTTTTTTTTTTGTGAATAAAATGGAGTTTACTTTTAGTATACTAAATATATACCAAAAATACATCTATGAAAAAATTAAAAATTGAAAAATTCTTATTTTTGAAATAGAAAAAGGAAGTGGATTTTTTTAAAAAATATTTTTATTTTTTTAGAGGTGTTTTCAAAGAAACCCCTAAAAAATGCATGCATACCCTCCTAATCATTTCAGAAATAAATTAATTCTATGAATGATTAATTTAAAAAAAAAATGGTTTCATTTATTTCTGATCTAAAAAATTAAATTATGATGAATAAAATGAAAGCATATTTAGAACAAATTATAATAATAGCATATATCAAGGTGTTTGCACAATTATTCTTTCTTTTTTAAGCTGTTAGTATTATTTTATTTTATTTTATTTTCAAGGAGGGAGGGGATGCATCGTAACTTATTAGTAAAAAAACCATTCTCTTTGAAAAAAAAAATAAACAAGAATAAATTTCTATCTAAATATGGAATAGAGTAATCAAATTTTGCAATATTTATTTTTTTAAAAAAAAATTGTAATATTTATAATTTGTATGCATTGAGCAATACAATTGATTTTATCTTTCCAAACAATAATTTTGGAAAGAATTGAAAAGGAAAAAATATTTTCGAGAAAATAAAATTATTTTTTGGTTATAAAGAAAACAAATTAGAGATATCTACAAAACTAAATAAAAAAGCAAACTTTATTATAAAAATACTACAATTTTTTTTTTTATACTTTTAGAAAAAGTTTAAGTAAACTTTTAAAAATATTTTACTACTCATTAAAATAAGAATTTTTTTCAAAAATACATTTTCACTCACTATAATCAATATTTTACTTTAATTTTTATTTTTCTTTTTTATATTCTCTATTAAAAAAATATTTTAATAAAATAATAAATGTTAATATTTTAATAAAATAATAAAAATTAATATTTAAATTATCTTTTAAGCCTATAAAATTCATTCGTTTTTATAAAAAATTAATTTTGATTAAAAATAATAAATAAATATTAAAAATATATAAATAAAAAATATTAAATTTATTTTTAAATAAATTGTACATATTATACATGTAAAAGATAAATTTAAAAAAATATTAATTTCGTTATTTAAAGGTTGTATAGATATTTGATAAATATTGTAGATATTTGATAGATATTGTATGTATGTTATGCATTTATTATGTATGCTTTGTGTATTTTATATAAATATTGTGTGAATATTGTATAAATATTATATGAATATTGTGAGAATAAAAAATAAAATAAATATTAAAAATATTATGTAGATATTTAGTAGATATTTAATAGATATGGTAGATATTTTGTGTATATTTAATATATACAATATATATATTATTATTATCGTGTGTATTTATATATATTATATATATTGTATATAAATATATTTTTAATATATATTATAAATATGACTTCAAAAAATTATTTTCAAATAAAAAATATAAATAAGAATAAATAAAAAATAAAACAAGAAAAAAAAATAAAAATCAATGTTGAAAAAAATAGCGTCTTTTTTACATTACTGAAAAAACAAACTTTTCGCCCATTAGCAGAGAGCATAATTTTCTCAACAAATTAATATGATCATCAATACCATATATTAATTTACAAATAATTTATATAAATAAAATATTGAGTTTACTAAATTTTAT
Source organism: Garcia nutans (assembly GCA_947685225.1). NCBI lineage: Eukaryota > Viridiplantae > Streptophyta > Magnoliopsida > Malpighiales > Euphorbiaceae > Garcia > Garcia nutans. Next base: position 51,945,908 of record CANTUV010000011.1, on the reverse strand, counting down.
GAACTAGTTAATAAAATATTTTATTTAAAAAAATATAAAAAAATATTTTACTGAGAAAAAAAATTAAGAGATCTAATATCAAAAGATAATTATATTTTTACTTTGGAGTATAGTAAAATAAAAAAATATTATTAGAATATTTTAGATATTATTCAATTTTTTCAATAAATTTAAATTGTAACCAATCAAATTAATATGTTTTTCAATCAATCTTTTTAATATTTTATTATATATTTTAAATACGGTAATATAATATTTTTCAATAAATATAATTCTAATAATATATTTTGTAAAATATATTTTTAGTAATTAATTTTTTTTAGTAACTTATCAAATACATTATAATTCTAATTAGTGTTGAATTTGAGATCTCACAGTTTTCAAAACCACTATAATATTATTATTGAATTTTAAATTTGAACAAAAGATTCATTAATAAAGAAAGTTTTCAAGTTAAATTCATTAGAAGAACAATAACTTGAGAAAAAGAGGTATCAGAGCATACTACGATATGAAGTTCTTTACCTTATATATATATATATATAAGGAATTTTTTTAATTTATGACTATATATAATTTTTTAAAATTAACGATTTTTAGGAATTTAATTGTTGTAGTTTTTAGTATCATGACCAATCAATTTAAAAATTAATAAAATGTTGGGATTAAGTTGATAATATTTTTAAAAGTGGGAGTGTGATCATAAGCTAAAAATAAAATTTTCAATTGAATGAATTCTTGGTTGCACTACCCTACGAAATTTTCACATGCCATGGCGGAGACAGGGGCTTCCCGAGCCACACCCCCCTCAAACTTTAAACAAAATATATAATATATATATATATAATTTATAATTTAAATATAAATATAAATTATATTCTCTACTATATATATTGTGTAATATCCTTATATTCTGTATACGTAAAATACATATATTTAATATACAGTGATAGAACCAGGACGGAGATAAAATAGAGTAAAATTTTCAAGCAAAAAAATTACGAACGAATTTATATTCAATTTAATTTTTATATTAAATAATTAAATGAAAAAATTTTTATTATTTTTATTTTAATATATAAATACTATAAATTATATAAATATAAAATTAATTATAGTTTTATATTATATAAATATAAGTATATTAATTATATATGTATATAAATACACATTTTTTATGAAAGATATATAAATATACATATAATATATGTATGTATATATAGGAGCCAACGAGGGGCAATGGACCCTCATGCCTCCCTTAGTTTCGTCTCTGCTAATATATATAAAATATGCATATAAAATATAAAAATATCATAATCTGATTTAATAAAAAAATTTTACCTTTCTAATTTATAATCTTAAATACTTTTAAATATATATTTAAATAATAAATAAAATATTATTAGAAATCATAGGTTCTAAATTAAGCATTTTTCATAAAAATTTATGAAAAAAATTCGTCAGAGTTTTATTTGTAATTTGAACATTCTAAAATTATAACCAACACACAACTTGCGTTAGAAAAATACTCCCAATAAAAATCATTGACACATTTCCCTAATACACCTCAATTTCTCCGAGTTTCATAAAATATTTATACATATATATATATATATATGTTTATCCAAAAATACATATAAAATCCATAATATAAAATTTATCTAACACATCATTTATAATTTATAATATATATACCAAAAATATAATATAATATATGAAATATTAAAATGTAATGAAAATATATACATGATGACTGTGTATCTGATCTTGATGCTCACAAAATCACTTTACAATCAAGATCTCAAATCTCGACCTGATTCCATCTAGAACAACTCTCAGGCTCTACCGAATCTCCCATGTCATCTGCGCGATGAATTACAATCGCGCTAAGCCAAAAGACAAGCGGTACAAATTTTGATAGAAAAAAACTGTAAAATAATGCCAATATGCAATGCTTATATATATCATGACACTATATGTCATATCATTTCATTTTAAACATCTTTTTCAATCATTTTACATTTCACATAAAACAAACACACACATGTGCCCAAATAATCTAATATATTATTCAAATCTCAGAGTTACTGTTTTGGTCTATATTAACACCAGTATCTAGCCCTAAGGTAAGTGACGCCCAACGTCCAGCTCAAAGACAAATCATAGTGATGCCTAGCATCTAGCCAGAAGGCAAGTAGCGCCCAGCGTCTAGCTCGAAGGCAAATCAAATAATTGTTCAAAAGCTAGCCCCGAAGGCAAATAATGAGGATAACCTCATAGGCATGCTGTAAATTACAGAACTCTGAAAATTGAATAACATATTAGTCACTCAATTATTATATATATTTCATTATCAATCTCTTACTCATTTTCTCATAATTCATTAGGCACATTGCCTTTTTTCTTATTATCAATTAGGCACATTATCTTATTTTCTTATTTATTTCAATGTCATCTCACTTCATATTATCATATATCAACATATAATAATAATGTACCATATTTTATATTTACAACACATTACCCAGTTATTTTATGTATTTTCACATATGAATCACATTTTATACACTTTAGCCATTAACGATGATTTCTTAACAATGTCCTTAATGCATACATAACAAATAGCATTATCCAAACACTTTGAGTTATTTTTACATAATACACATATTTCACATTTTACATAATTTAGCCATTAACAATAGCTTTTCACAATGCATTTTATGCATATATGACATTACACATGTCATAGCACATTATTCATAAATAAGCAAAACATCAAGTAGCTTAACACACTTTTCAATTTCAAAATGTGTTTAGCTCAATGTAATACAAACAAGTCCAATTCATCCAAAATTTGTACTTACCTCTAAAAACAACTAAAAGCAAGCTCAAACATCACCTCTAACCTTCTCTTCCAACTTGTCCTTCAATACTTGAATTGGACAAATCAATTTTCCTCAATGCCTATACCAAATGTGATCATAAATAATCATTTAGTATCACATTCTAAAACATTTCTAATCTTAAAATCATAATTCAACATCATTCAAACAAAAATCACAAAGTTAAGGTTAACCTCACTTTAACTTTAAAATACCATACTAGGCCATTCAATTTGGTGTTTTAAGTTTATTTATATTATTAAAAATATATTATAACATGTTTAAAATAATTACATTATAAAAATACATACTTATGACCAAAACCCTAAAATGACATAACCTTCCTCTATTAAAGGTTTTTCATTCTAACTCAATCCATTTATTATTTCAAGCTTTTATTCATTACTTTTGTCACTAAAAAACAAACTTTAACTAATAAAATCAAATAATTCAACAACTTTAAAAAATCACTTTTCCAAAATCCTAAATCAACACTTCTATTCTCAAACTCTATCCAAACTTATCCAAACCCACAATTTGAGTTTAAAATATTGTTTATGCATCAAAACAACTCATTTAGAATCAATTTATACAATTAAAATTCATGATTTCATAAATTCAAAAATTTCATAACCCTAAATTCTCTCGCTTCACCAATCTTTATCCAAACTCAACCATTTCTTCAATCCAATATTAAAATCATTATTAACCACTTAAAATAACTTCATTCATACCAAAATAGATAATTAAATCATACTACTTCAAAATTATAAAACACACATATTCACAATTTTCATGAATTCTAAAGAAAGAAGTTGAAAACTTACTAATTTTGGTAAAAATTACCAAAAATCTTCTTTGAACACTTGAAATCCTTCAATTTGTGGAGTATGAAAAAAGCAAAATCTTGAGATCACCATCCATGGAGGTTTGGCCTTGTGAGAAGAAGAAGATGATGAAAAAAAAATTAATTTTTCTTTCTTTCCATCTTTATTTATATCCATATATATATATATATTATTTTATTAATTTAATAATTAATTATTTAATTAATTCAAAATTCAAAAATACATCTTTCATTCAAAAATAATTTATTTTTGAATAATTTAAATAATTTTAAATTTTTAAAGTTTATTTACAAAAATGTCATTGGACCTTTGATTTTTGACTTTTAAAAATTAATTTTTGTTGACTTTATATATGTTATGTATATTTTGCATATATATTATATATACATTTCACTTTTTCACTTAAAATTATTTCATTTTTATTTAAAATTATTTATTTAATTTATTCAATTAAATTATAATTTATTTTATTAAATTTCTAAAAATTAGAAATTTTTTAAAAAAATTAGGATATTACATGTTGGCCCGCCAAAGAGTTAATTAAATATTAGTTTTATTAATTTTCAATCTTTTTAAAAACCAATGAATTAATTAAATACCTAAAATATTATTTTTAAAAAGAAAAATTTGATTGGTGTTTAAAGACAATCACAAAAATTCTAATATGGACATGATACATATCTCTACTCATAGGCCAACCTTAATTAAAACTCCTCATCTTTTTTAGGGTAAAAAAATAAATGAGTTCTAATTATATTAAAACCTTTAATTTTTACTTATTTGTTACTTTTACTTCTCAAGGACTTTTTTCTTTTTTATTATTATTCAATTAGAGATTATACTCAATAAATATTTAATTTCATAAGGTATGACTCTTTTATTTATGAAATTTTAAGTTAATATAGTTATTTATTTTTTAAATTTAAATTAGTAAGTATATTGACAAAATGATTAAATAAGCATTGTAATATGAAATACTATTATTCATGTCAGAATTTATTGTTTGTTAATAATGAAATTTTTTTTTGAAAAAAAAAGTTGTCTAGAATTAATTTGTGTCCTCTCTTTTAAATAATGCACAGTTTTAAACCTTAGCCAATTTTAGTTTTAAAGTCACTTTCAGTACATGAATGTGCCAATGTAAATATGTTCATTATGAATAAAAGAAGAAAATTATATAATTAATAAACTTGAATTATGTTCATTTTTTTCTTGTGCCAATGTAAAAATTTTCAATATGTTTCTTAATTAATGAAAATTTTATATTTTAATTAGATAAAATTAATATATAATAATTTTACATTTTTAGGCTATAATTTGTACAATGCTGAAGTCGAAAATTGAAAAGATAAGATTATAGCAACTCATAACCTAATAAAGTAGTGTATGAATCAAACAAATTTTGTTAGACATTCTGTGATTATTTACATTGAAAAATAAATTATTAAAAAAATTACAATTAATGAAATTATAGACGACTTTTGCTTGATGAAAAAGCAGCGAACGCAATTTAAATGATGAAGAATAAATATACATTTGTATATTTGTAATATTTTTTTTATGACATGATACTAATATAACTTAATTTATGTTAAATTTTATGTGTGAAATTTAGTGTGATGTAAAATATATAAAGTAAAACTAATTATAAGGTTATTTTTTTATTAAATTATAAATATTATATACACACGGTCGCCCTCAACACTTTAGTTGCTCTAGTCGAATCAAATTTTGATTGCTTATCTACTATTCAATTTTGAAAAAATAACATAAACATTTAAAAAAAATTATGCAAATCAAAATTGTATTATACTTTTAACTTAAGTTATATAAAAAACAAATATATATTTGTTTTGGATGCCCTCTAAAGTAGGTTTCCTCTAAATATATATGACTCTCTCTTTCTCTCTCTCTCTCTCTCTATATATATATATTTAATTTGAATCACCCACAACTGCTTATAATTTTAAATAAATATTTAAAATTTATAATATTTGGTCCTATTGTCTAGTAGTTTAAGTCAAATTAGAATATTATTTTATGTATTGTAATTATATATATGCATGTATGTATGTAATAGATGCTAACTTAGGATAGAAAAATGCTCCATTTTTTTTTTATTTCATTAGAATTAAAACACAAGTACACATCCAAAAGAAATAACACATTACATTGAGGAAAAACAAAACTAAGAAACTAAACACACCACAGAGAAGATGAACAGAAACCACACTCAAAACACATCATCAGTAAACAGAAACAAAATCAAGAAACTAGGCAACCAACACATCATCATAAAACAAGGCAAAAAAAAAAAAAAAAAAAACCTTCAATAGCCTCTTTGTAGAGAATCACAAAGATCCACTTGTAAATACCCTCCAAAGATCGGCCGAAAATCATCAAGGAAAGGGCTGAAAATAATCTGCAGAGATATGATAGTGAATGTCCACCAAATCCAGTAGAACAACAACTTGTAGAGAGAGCAGATAGCTCTGCTAACCCAAACCTCCTCATATTTAAAATCGATTGAGGGAATGAGAGGACCAGAAGTCCTAGAAAGGAGCCGAAAAAAAAAAACTAAACACCAACGGCAATATCGCACCAACCAATATATATCGCCATAGCTCCAAAAGGAGCATCTACTAGAGAACAGAGACAGAACAAAAAAGGGTGGGACGAGATTTGAGCACCATCTACAAGAAAATGATCGAAGGGAAAAAAAAAACTTACTAAAATCTTCAGATGGGTCGAAAAAGCAATCTTTAAGTATCAACAATCAAATCTGAAAAGGAAACACCAACAAGAGGTTAGGTTACAATAGACTCTTAACCAACGAAAGAAAAGAGAAGAAACTGGCATACAAACAAAGACACGGAAGAGAAGGGAAAGAAGGCGAGAGGTTTAGAGTTACCGCTGGCTATTAATCTAGTGTTGGAGACATGGGTCCGCGAGGCTTCATAGATGAAGAGAAAAGATGTTCATGGTACAGTTAATTTTATATTGTTAAAATTAATCCTCTAATTAATCATAAGTGTGGGCTAAATATATTTAAATATTAAATGTATATTGCAGTAAAATTAAGATAGTAAAATTAAAATTTTGATCAAATTAGGATTGTTGACTATTGAGGTGTCTCACTCGTAATAGGATTATAAGTGTAAAGACCATAAGTATTTCTATTTTGTTGAAGGACCAAAATAGAAATTAATCAATTTATTCAGTTATAAATAAGGGATCGCGGTCTCCGAGGGAACATAACAACTTTTAGAGAACATTACGTTCCTTCAGTAGTGCTTCCGCATAACCTAAAGTGTGTATCCCCTGGAAGGCGACAAACCTCAGAATTGTCACCAGAATCAACAAACAAAGATATCAGGTACACATATTCTGCCCTTTACAATTTAATTTGAATAATCTAGTGATCTATGCATATTTGAGGTTTTAGGGGAATTAAATTTTCTCCCACTTTCAGTTCCTAGTTAAGTTAATTGATATTGAAAAAATACTCCATATTCTTTCATACAGCCCAAATCAAATTATTATGTGTTTATATTCTAAGTTAACGTCTATTATATTATAAGTTAATATTTATTGTATATATATATATATAATTTATATGTATATATTCTAAATTTAATGTGATGTTTAAAATTAAATTTTAAGATAAATTTTTTTCTTAAATTAAAACTAGTACATATTTAATAACGGATTGATTGATTTAAATCGTTTATTATATCATACAATTCTATTATATTTAAATTTAAAATTAATTGATTTTATTATCAAATGTTATGGTGCTTAAATTAAGACATTGTTAATAAAATGTATAATTATTAAATTGTTAATAAAATGGTGCTTAAATTGTTAAATTTTAATAAAATGTAAACAATGCTAAATATATAATTTAGTGTCAATTATATAAATTATTTATCTATAAACTAAAATTGATCCTCTGATAAAAACGAAATTTATAATTTAAATAACCTAATATATAATTATAATAAGGAAGTCAAATTTATAGTTATTTAATTTTATTGTCTTATAATACAACTTAAATTAGGACAATGATCCTTAACATAATATTGTAAATACCACACTTGGTATCATTTTAATTCAAAATTTGAAAATTTTTCTCATAATAAAATGATAGATATAAAATTTCATATTTTCTTCTATTTAGTTCACATTTTTTAAATTTTTAAGAAATAAGAAAATAATGAAAAAGAAAAGAATTTTTTTAACATTTTATAAAATTGATTTATTTAAAAAATGAAAATATATTTAATTTTTTTATAATTTATTTTTATTTTTTCTTTTGCGGATAAACTGTATTTTTATTTTTATTTTTTCTATCGTAGCTGAACACAATTTAAGTTTGATTAATTTTTAAGTTGAAATTATAGTTTAAGAAAAATGAAAAAAAAAAATTAAGTGATAAAAAAAAAAAAACTAACCAGTAGAATTGAGTACTTACTGGCCAAAAACAAGTGGATTTTTTTTTAAAAATAAAAAAATTAGATTACATTGAAATAAAACCACAATACACTTATAACTTCATCTGAGTGTGGAAGACTAGATGGAGACATAGAATAAAGAACTAAAATCACAGATATACAAATAATATTTCCAGGACAAAGAAACCATCAAAGCTCCAGAGGAGAATTTCCAGTAAACATGGCCACAACCAGAGTAAAACAAGACTACAACCGGAAGAAATTACAGAAAAATATTCTGCTAAAATCACAAATCATCGTAAGATGAAAGAAAAGTGTGAACAAAGGCTTGTTACCCCCCTAGAAGGAAAAAAAGAAGAAGAAGAAGGTGGAATTGAGAACTTTAATAATTATTTTGGAGCAACTGAGAAATGAGTTGCTGTTAACTGTTGCCTATTATTACATTAATTATTGAAGTATTTAAGGATTGGATGGATTTAGATATTACAAATACTAAATTTTGGTGGGGTCTAAACATAAAATTACGAAGTTTAAGCAGAAGAACATAAAAAGGTCAAGTTATGGAGGGCCCCTGTGATAATTTCACTTTTCCTTTTTGTCATTTATATGATTTTTTGTTTTAGCATAAACAATTAAGCATATCCTTTTTTTTTTGTTCAGTATTTAATCATATCCTTTATATGATTGAAAAATTAAAAATAAAATAAAACAATTAATCAATCATTAAAAGAAAAAAATTGCCGTTTTCAAAAACTTTGAAACGCGGTGCCGCTTCATTCGCCGATTAAATCGCGAAACGCGCACACACTTGACACTCGAATATATACTCTCAATACTAATAATACTAATATTAATTAAATCGTAATTGATCGGCGACAAAATATTTAAATAAATAAATAAAATTCCAAACGAATATTTTAAAAAAAAACAGGGAAAGATAAAACTAGCCGTTAAGACTCTGAATTCAAATGCCTATTGGTCACGAACTCACAAACGTCCCATTTCATAAAGAGAAGACGAACAAAGCACATTACTCTTCTTCGAGCCCCTTTTGCAAATCTCTCTATCTCTCTCTAGAACGCTCCTTTTCTCTCTCTATTTTTCAGGAGCTTTGCTGCTCAAATCTGCTCGAGAGATCTTTGCTTGAGATTTCTGTGAGTATTTTTTCCTTTTTTTTTTGTTTATTTCCTTTTAATTGGAGCTTTATTTGGTTACTAATTGAACCAACCCCTGTTTTTCATAACTTTCCTTGTATAATTGGATTTAGATTATTCATTATTGTAAAAATGGCATGTTAACTACTTTTTCTCTGTCATTTCTCTTAATATTAGTAGATGATGTGTAAATTTTGTAGGGTTTCATGAACTTTCCTATTTTACTTTGATTTTTTTTTCAGTTAAAGCTTCAGGTAATTTTACTTGCTTGATTTTGATTATAAGTAATAAATTATTTTTCTCTTCTTTAAGCTTGTTTAGCAAGATTATGATTAATGCGATTGCTTAAAGTGGATCAAAATTGTAAATGAATAAAGGAGAACTTTTGGTCCTTTTTTATTTTTCCATTTCCCTAATTTTCTAAGGAAAGTTCTAGATGGAAATTGAAGATCAGGAGAAATTGAAACCAAAATTTTGTGGTTACCATTTGTAACTTCAAGAATCTGGTGATGCAACTTCTAAGAAATTTTACTTTTTGGGTTACTCTTAATAGTCTAAAATTGTAACTTAAAAGGGGCACAAAAACTAAGGAAGTAATCGGGTTCTAATCTTAGATATTCCTTCATAATTACAGACTTTCTTAATGAAATTTACTCAACTCTATACTAGTATGGCACAATTTCAAGGGAAAGTGTACAAGGTCATTGTTTACTATAATTGTCTGACAAGCTTACCCATGAGATTTTGGTGTTGCTTTACATTCTTAATTGCTGCAATCGGGTGAAATTGATCTGCGGTTTATTTGGAGTTGTCATAAGAACTACACTAATCCAGTTTTTATGCTTGTAAGAACTATGGCTTTATCTTGAGTTCTTATTGATCCTAGGGGTGCATATCCAAGGTTCAGAACAAATTCTATGTTATTTGTTTTGAAAGGAAAACCCATATGCAAATAAACATTTTCTTCTGATAGAATAGTTATTTGACCAGATATGACCTGAATTTAACTGCTTAGAAATTCATTTTCACATTAGAGAGAAAATTTATGTTATTTAAAGAACAAATACAGCAGTTGCTGGTTCATTTGGAAAGTTTTTTGAGATTTTCCATGTTTTATTTATTTTTTTACTTTGGATTGTTATTTCCTGATCTTGATTGACCTACAATGGTCTGTTTATGGATGATGCTGGATCTGAAGCTACTGATATTTCAGCAGTTTCTGCACCAAGAGAGACGAACCATTAATTTCATAGCCTTTCCTGGGAGAGAGGCATAAGCTTGTGCTTCTGTTTTTTGGTCTCTTCTAAATTCAACTGGAGGACAAGTGTAAATTGTAGTAAAGAGATGACAGTCAGAACCCCAGGAACACCTGCTAGTAAGATTGACAGGACACCGGCAACAACTCCTGGAGGTCCTAAAGCAAAGGAAGAGAAAACTGTAGTTACTGTCCGATTAAGACCTCTAAACAAAAAAGAGCAGTTAGCCAAAGACCAAGTAGCATGGGAATGTGTTGATGATAACACCATCGTATTTAAGCCACCAACTCAGGAACGTACAGCTCAATCAAACCCTTTCACATTTGGTAACTCATCAGAAAATTTTGCCCCTTTATTTTTATGCTATTGGGCTTTCAATTATAGTATTCATCATCTTCTATGCTTATATGTAATATGAATAAGGCAGTTGAGGTGTTTCTTCTTTCAGATAAAGTTTTTGGCCCAACTTGCTTAACTGAAACTGTGTATGAGGATGGAGTAAAGAATGTTGCTTTGTCTGTTTTGATGGGCATAAATGGTAACACATATACTTTATATCTGTATATCTGTTTGTCATTTGAGCATTTTGTTTGATCTTCTATATTTGCTGAACAATTAATCCATTTTTATATTACAGCAACCATATTTGCATATGGGCAAACTAGCAGTGGGAAGACATATACAATGAGGGGAATAACTGAAAAAGCTGTTAATGACATCTATAAGCATATAATGAATGTAAGCTTTATCAGAATCTGAAATTGTTTATATCCTGTAATTTGATTAGTAAATTTTGATACGTAAATTTTAATTTATTTCTTTAAATCAAGAAGGAAAAAGATGCATCTTGAAGGTCATTTTTTAAACCCATCTTTCATTTTTGGCCTTGCTGCAGACCCCAGAGAGAGATTTTACAATTAAGATTTCTGGACTAGAAATTTATAATGAAAATGTCAGGGACCTGTTGAATTCAGAATCTGGTCGAAATCTCAAACTTCTAGATGATCCCGAGGTATATCTATTTGTAGATTTCCTACTTTTCTCAATGCTTCTCCCATTTACTGGATTTCTTGTGATTTCCACCTGCAGAAAGGTACAGTGGTTGAGAAGTTGTCAGAAGATACAGCAACTAATGATCAACACTTAAGGCATCTTATCAGCATTTGTGAAGGTAATCGAGTGAAGCATTTTATTTGTGTTAGCTTAGCTTCCTCTGCCATCCAAGTTGATTAACTTATTACGGGTTGTGTTGCAGCCCAAAGGCAAGTTGGTGAAACTGCCCTTAATGATACCAGCTCACGGTCACACCAAATTATAAGACTGGTACCTTTCCACTGAGCATTCTTTGAATTGAGACATATCTCTTTGAAAACTAATATTTGAAAATCCGTTGAATTGATACACTTTAGAGACATGTCTCTTCGAAAACTAATATTTGAAAATCCTTTTCTTGTGGCTGCAGACAATAGAAAGTACTCTCCGTGAAAATTCAGATTGTGTGAGATCTTTTGTAGCAAGCCTGGTAAAAATTAAAAACCGGAGATATTGTGCCTTACTCTCTACAGATTACTTAGAATCACCGATTATAACTATTGAGATCCTTGAATTGCAGAATTTTGTGGATCTAGCTGGAAGTGAAAGAGCCTCACAGACACATGCAGATGGTGCCAGGCTCAGGGAAGGTTGCCATATTAATCTTAGTTTGATGACTCTAACAACAGTGATAAGAAAGCTTAGGTGAGAGTATGTTATTATTATAGCACACTTCTGTAATTCTGCCTATCAAAGAACTATAGTAGAATTTTCATATACTTCTTTCGTCTTTCACAGTCAATATATGGACAGTTAAACACCTTATTATCAATTATAAACAAAAGATAAACAACTGACTACTGTGAACGAATTTACAATTGAGAATTATTATCAGGATCCTAAAACTAAGTTCAATTAGCAAAATATTTGTTTGATAATTTCTAAATCACCTTAGACTGCCTGTTTATTTTATTTTTCAAAAATATATAGTAATTCATTTACCTTGTCTACATTTTGCAGTGTTGGTAAAAGAAGTGGTCATATTCCCTACCGGGATTCAAAGCTTACTCGCATATTGCAGCATTCACTTGGTGGAAATGCTCGTACTGCCATCATATGTACTTTAAGTCCAGCACTTAGCCATGTTGAACAATCTAGAAACACTCTCTTCTTTGCCACAAGAGCAAAGGAAGTCACTAACAATGCCCGTGTCAACATGGTACTCATCCTTCTATTTGAGTTTCCTTCTGACTTCAACAAAACAAACTTTGATCTCTCTTCTCTCTCTATCTTTTCTTTTGAAATTTTTAGGTTGTTTCAGACAAGCAGCTGGTAAAACATCTACAAAAGGAAGTAGCTAGGCTGGAAGCAGAGCTGCGTACTCCTGAACCTTCAAAGGAGAAAGACTTGAAAATTCAGCAGGTGAATTGCCTTGTTGCCATACAAGTTTCAGTATTTTGAAATTTTATTAGAATGAACGTGCCATATGTACTCCTTATTTTCTTGTGTCTAGATGGAGATCGAAATGGAAGAATTGAGACGCCAGAGAGATCTTGCACAATCTCAAGTGGATGAGTTGCGGAGGAAACTTCAAGAGGATCAACAAGTACACCTCTAGCCTCTCTCTCTCTCTCTCTCTCTCTATGTCTATGAATTATTCTCAGACTTGCTATTATAATGCAGAATTCACACACATTGGAATCACAACGTCCATCAGTGAAAAAGTGTCTCTCTTATTCTGAAGCATTGTTACCAAAACTGGACAATAAAGAGTTAAGCCGCTGTGACAGAACAAGAAAAACTATGCTAAGACAGTCCATGAGGCAATCATCAACTGCACCTTTTACTCTAATGCATGAAATCCGCAAGCTTGAACATCTTCAGGAGCAACTTGGGGAAGAAGCTATTCGAGCTCTAGAAGTACTACAAAAGGAGGTTGCTTGTCATAAACTAGGTAACCAAGATGCAGCCGAGACGATTGCAAAACTGCAAGCAGAAATAAGAGAAATGCGATCAATTCGACCGGGCCCTAAAGAAGTGGAAATTGAAAGTGTTGTAGCTCCTAATAAAAGTGTCAGTGCCAACCTCAAGGATGAGATAACAAGACTTCATTCACAGGGCAGCAATATTGCGGATCTTGAAGAGCAATTGGAAAATGTGCAGAAGTCTATAGACAAATTGGTAATGTCTCTTCCAAGTAATAATCCACAATCAAACTGTGAAGCAACTCCCAAATCTAAGAATCAACAGAAAAAGAAAAAAATACTTCCCTTGGCTTCAAGTAATGGTGCCAACAGGCAAAACTTTATAAGGTCTCCTTGCTCACCGCTATCAACTTCTAGGCAAATTTTGGAAAATGATATTGAAAATAGAGCACCAGAAAATGAAGACATTGTGTCCTGTGACACCCTGCCAGAGTCTGAGAGAGAGACTCCTACGAAGAGTGAAGAAGGCGGAGATGTCTCATCAAAGGAAGGCACTCCCGGCTACCGACGTTCTAGTTCAGTTAATATGAAGAAAATGCAGAAGATGTTTCAGAATGCAGCAGAAGAGAATGTAAGGAGCATAAGAGCCTATGTGACAGAATTGAAGGAACGTGTTGCCAAACTGCAATACCAAAAGCAGCTACTTGTTTGCCAGGTACAATATTTGAAGCAGCTCATTTGATAATTTTTTTAATCTTATTTGATAATTTGTTTTATCTCCTATCTTCAATTTCTTATCCATATATTGGAAAATTCAGTTCCATCTGCATTTGACATTCCTGTGTAGGTACTTGAGCTGGAAGCAAATGAAGCAGCTGGATATAATCTGGAGGATGAGGAGAACATAAATGAGCCAGGAGAGCCCCAGGTCTCTTGGCAAGTAACTTATAGGGAGCAAAGACAACTAATTATTGAATTATGGGATGTGTGCTATGTATCCATCATCCATAGGACACAATTTTATTTGTTATTCAAAGGGGATCCTGCTGATCAAATATACATGGAAGTTGAGCTCAGGCGCTTGACTTGGTTGCAGCAGCATTTGGCAGAAATTGGCAATGCAAGTCCTGCTCGTACTGGAGATGAGCCCACAATTTCTCTGTCATCATGGTATGTTCTTCCCCTTAATCTATCTCCTACAATAGCTTACAAATTTTTCATGATTAACGAAAGTTCAAACATCTAAAGTCAAAGCAAAAACTGCTCTTATAATATTTTTTTGTTGATTTCTTTTTCCAGTATTAGAGCATTGAAACGTGAAAGGGAGTTCCTGGCAAAGAGATTAACCTCACGGTTAAGTATGGAAGAGAGAGATGCATTGTACATGAAATGGGATATTCCACTTGAGGGGAAGCAGAGGAAGCTGCAGTTTGTGAACAAACTATGGACAAATCCTCATGATGCCAGGCATGTGCAGGAAAGTGCTGAGATAGTGGCAAAGCTTGTAGGGTTCTGTGAAGGAGGAAACATGTCAAAGGAGATGTTTGAACTCAATTTTGCACTACCAACAGATAAGAGACCATGGATTATGGGATGGAACCCAATTTCAAACCTTCTACATTTGTGAGAGAGAATTAAATTCATTTTATTTGTAAGTATTTTCCTGGTTCTGTACATGTAAAATAAATTTTGGAGTTTTTTCTCTGGGCATTCTAAATTTTATTGTTTTTGGTAAAGTTATGGCACGTGGGACTGATTGTGCACACTGTGCATTGAAGATGGTTTGGGTATGATCTTCATCATTCCAATAACAGAAGGATCAATGTCAATTTCATTTTATTCATGCCTGATTTGGTGATATCTAATTACTGTTGCATAAAATGTATCGTTGTTTCTTTTACAATGGACATTTATTAATTAAAATTAAATTTCCATGAAACCTGCAGGGACTAAAAAAAAAGGAAAAATATAGGGATTTGTATAAAAATATGTTCTTTTTTTTTTCCAATTATTCTGCTTCTTTCAGTTCAAAAATAGCCACCGTCTAGTTTATAATAATTATCAGAGCCATCTTCTAAAAGATAAATTTAAAGTTTTTATTCTGTATTGTATTTTGTTTTCATTTATTTAAATAAATTTAAATTTTTATATATCTCTTCTGTCATTTCATTTTAAGTATGCTCTGTTCTAGTTCTTGCAAGCAAAAAACGAGCAAGTTGAGCTTGATCTGGAACTAAAACATCAGAAATATATTGCACTACTTACAGACTGAAAAGGACCTCTAATTCTATCATTTTCTGTCTTTCTTCTCCCTCTATTCAGCGCTGTATATTTATACGGGATCCGTATATCTATACCAGACATAGTATAAATAAGAATACTAAAAGATATAGACTTAAGAGTGTGTACTGGTTAAAATATTCTAGACTTAAGATACAAAATTAACTTAATCTTTAAAATGGTATATAAGGCTGGAAACCCAAATATAAATTGGAGCAACGTCAGACTTGCACTTGTCTGAAGTCCTCCTCTGTACCGGGTATGAAACAACGCCGCCGTACCTTTTAAAAGATTATATTTTATTTATATGTTATTTATATTTTATATGTCTTTTATTATTAATTATTTATTTATTATTATTTATTATTATTATATGTTTTTAATATATTCTTTTATATTCTGCTCAATATTGTCATATTGCATAATTAAGGAGTCTTTAACACTTGAGGCCGGAAACGGTTCTGTGATACTGAATGTAATCGATATCCTTAATTCATCATTCTTATTATTATCTGTTTATATCTTTGTTATTTATGCTTAATTATTTTATTGTTTTTATTAATTCTTTTAAAGTTATTTTATCCCCTGTAAGCATAAGGATATCGATTACATTCAGTATCACAGAACCGTTTCCGGCCTCAAGTGTTAAAGACTCCTTAATTATGCAATATGACAATATTGAGCAGAATATAAAAGAATATATTAAAAACATATAATAATAATAAATAATAATAAATAAATAATTAATAATAAAAGACATATAAAATATAAATAACATATAAATAAAATATAATCTTTTAAAAGGTACGGCGGCGTTGTTTCATACCCGGTACAGAGGAGGACTTCAGACAAGTGCAAGTCTGACGTTGCTCCAATTTATATTTGGGTTTCCAGCCTTATATACCATTTTAAAGATTAAGTTAATTTTGTATCTTAAGTCTAGAATATTTTAACCAGTACATACTCTTAAGTCTATATCTTTTAGTATTCCTATTTATACTATGTCTGGTATAGATATACGGATCCCGTATAAATATACAGCGCTGAATAGAGGGAGAAGAAAAACAGAAAAGGATAGAATTAGAGGTCCTTTTCAGTCTGTAAGTAGTGCAATATATTTCTGATGTTTTAGTTCCAGATCAAGCTCAACTTGCTCGTTTTTTGCTTGCAAGAACTAGAACAGAGCATACTTAAAATGAAATGACAGAAGAGATATATAAAATTTAAATTTATTTAAATAAATGAAAACAAAATACAATACAGAATAAAAACTTTAAAACAGAATACAAATTATAAAATATAAGTTATAAAATATAAAATATAAACTACCTTAAAAGAGAATCAATAGGGAAAGGGATACAGTGATGGTAGAAATGTAGGTGAAGGAGGAAAGGGAAGAAGGAAGCTAAACTAGGCTAAGGGTTCTTCAATGGCTTCTGAGTTGAGAGAGAAGTATTTCGGATTCCTTTTGCCTTCAGAATCAGCTTCAATAAATAGACAGAGGCTTTAAAATCTCACTGTTCTTGTCACATGCTTTGGCACTGTAGAGGAATAGTAACCTGTCGTTACTATTTGTTTTTACTGTACCTTCACGCGTCCGGAACTGTGGATGAATAGTACCTTGTCTGGTTTTACTGTGAGGAACTGTGGATGAACAGTTCTTCTGACTTTACTGTTGGATTCCCTCTGGTGAATACTGTGGATGAACAGTATTTTGTCAGTGGGCACCGCCTTTATTGACTTTAAACAACTTGAGTGGAGAAATGAGGTTTCTCCTGCCTTTAATCGGACGAACCAGATGAACTTGAATCAGATTCATCTTCTGATTCAATTATCTTTTTATTTTTCTTTTCTCTTTTCTTTTCTTTATTTTTCTTTTCTTTCCTTTTTTCTTTTCTTTTTTTCTTTATCTTTTTTCTTTTCTTTCTTTTCTTTATTCTTTTTCTCTTTTTCTTTTTCTTTATTTTTCTCTTTTTCCTTTTCTTTATTCTTTTTCTCTTTTTCTTTTTTACCTTTACTTTTCACTCTGATGGGGGACAATATACCATAGCAATCATCTTCATTACTGGGACAGTAATCCGAGTCAGATGTCTCGGTGGAGGATGATGTCATGGATGATGTAGAAGAATCCGAGGAAGAGGAAAGAGATTTCTTCCTTCTGGATTTAGCTTTAGAGACTTTAGAATGGGCTTTAGTTGAAGATCCAGCAGAGCAGGTTCTACTGGGCTTAACGGGCTATGACGTTGAGGGAAGAGACCCAACCATCTGTTCCATTAAGACTTTATATTCTTCTGCAGTCTTTGCAGCTGCAAGAAGGGCAATATTCTGGGCTCTTTGGGCACCAAAGGAGACCTGTAGTCTTGGGTCAAGACCATCATGGTTTCTCTTAAGGAGCCATGCTTTAACTGTTTCAATAGTGGTAGAGTTGCGAAAGGCAGACCACCACTTGACTTTAGATTTTCTCAATATAACAGGGATACTGATACCTGACTGATATGAATAGTCAAAATACCATTGATATACCCAAGGTATATTGAATTTTAGACAAAAAAGAAGCAGAGGAGGAAAATTCCTCTCATATGGTGAAGGGTTTAGGTTGGCTTTAAAATACTGGAATGCTGAAAGTACCTCTGGTGGAAGAGTTCTTTCATCATTTCCACAATAATGCCACCAATCAACGAACCAGGATGGAAGGTTATTGGTCTTTATGTTGTTCTCACAGTAAATAAGCCAAGAATGTGTTTTACCAGGGTTCTGAAAAAACAAAGCTTTGGTCCAGGCTTCAATATAATCCCAATAGTTATAGGAAGAACAACAGGATAAGGAAGGAAGGGTTTTAAACTGCACAGGAATGTGCAGAGGTCTTCCCCATTCAGAAGGATGGAGAATTTTCTTTATTTTGAAGGAAGAATAGGCAATGACTGCCTTATCTTGCTGGTTATAGTTGTGCTTTAAGAACAAAGATCCTGAATCCACCAGAATATGAAGATAATATTCTTGGGGTTTTGAGGATTCTTTAGGTTTAAAAAACCATCCTTTAGGGTAAACAGATTCAATAATAGACCATGGGTTCTGCTGAGCAGTCCCAAAATCAGGAATTAATTCTTTAAACCAAAAATTTTTATTAAACCAAAACGTTTTATATTTTAATGGAAAATTTGCAGAAACAATTTGAGTTGAAGGTTTTGAAATATCCAACTCAGTTTTAGAAACATTCTGAGATAGGGTTTTTGGAGAAGAAGATTCTCCTATCTCAATTTTATTTTTTAAATAAGGGATTAGAGAATCACTACCTGGAACCCCTGGAGGAGGTTCGTGTCCCATCTTTAATAGTGCTTTAATTACCTCAGGAGATTGGGCCAGCTGGGAGACCCATTTCTCAATATTGGCTTTATCTTCCTCTTGGACAGCATCAGCCCAAGACTTTATGGGTTTAGGATTTAGGATACTATCTGAATGATCAGATAGAGCTTTAGGAGAGTCTTCTTTAAGGGTTTCTTTATTGGCATTTTTCTTCTTTTTCCCCATGATTCTTGAGAAGGAATTCACGAGTAAGGAAGTCAGGTAAGCTGTTATTTTCTCCTTTAATAAACTCAATATCAAAATCAAAGATACTTAAAATAGCTTGCCATCTAGCAAAAATTTGTTTTGAGGCAAGGTTTTTAACATCTTTTTGTAAAACATCTTTAGCACTTTTACAATCAATTCTTAATAAAAACTTTTGATTCAATAAATCAGATTGAAATTTTGAAATACATAAAACAATGCTCAAAATCTCTTTCTTTATAGTTGAATAATTTAATTGGGTTGGACTCCAATGTCCTGAATAGAATTGGACTATGGCTTCTCTACCATTTTTAACCTGTTTTAAAATCCCACCAAAACCTATATCTGATGCATCAGTCTCAACTACTTTAGAGGCTAAGGGATCAGCTATATGCAGGCAAGGAATAGTTTTAACTAGGGTTTTAACCTGTCTAACTATGCCAGAGTGGACCTCAGTCCATGGGCCTGGGTTTTTCTTTAACCTATCATGCAAAGGTTTAATAGTCCTATTTAGGTTGGGAAAGAATTCTATGACGTAATTCAGACAACCTAAAAATCTTTGTAACTGAGCTTTATTAATTATATGGTCAGGAAACTTATCTCCAAAGGCTAAGTTCCTTTCTATAGGTTCTATAATTCCCTGTTCTATATAATGTCCTAAGAACCTAATCTTAGTCTGAAACAGAGACATCTTCGTTTTACTTAAAACTAAACCATTATGTTTTATTACCATAAAAAATGTTTTTAAATGTTTAAAATGTTCTTCTATAGTTGTTGAATAAATTAAGACATCATCAATATAAACAATACAAAATTTAGTGTAAGGGTTAAAAATGTCATTCATCACTCTCTGAAACTCAGAGGGTGCATTTTTTAAACCAAAAGGCATAACATTCCATTCATACTGTCCAAATGGAACAGTGAATGCAGTCTTATACCTATCTTTAGGGTTAATCTGAATTTGCCAAAAACCAGATTTCATATCAAATTTACTAAAAATATTTGCTTTATATAATCTTCCTAATAAATCTTTTTTATTTGGAATAGGGTACCTAATCCATTTTAAAGCTTTATTCAAAGGTTTATAATTTATTACTAATCTAGGTGCACCTCTTTCTATTTCAGAGGCATTGTTTACATAGAATGCAGCACAAGACCAAGGGCTTCTAGATTTGGTTATTAATTTTTTATTTTCTAAATCATTTATTTCCTTTTTACAAAATTCAATTAGATCAGGCGCCATCTGAATGGGCCTAGCTTTAGTTGTAATAGACTTTTCATCAAAGCCTATTTCATAAGGTAAATCAACCATGTGTTGCTTTCTGTTCCAAAATGCATTTGGAATATCAGCACACAAATCTTTCTCTATTTGAGATTTTAATTTATCAATTTTATCTTGAGTAAACTTATTGTTTAATTGTTCATTTATTTTTTGTAAATGATAGTTATTCTTTAAATTACAAAGTTGTTCAGACTTTGCCTTTATAAGTGCATTTATCTGTAACTCATTTATTGAATGTGCCTTTAAAAGATTTAAATTCCTCTTTTTAGGTTTTTCTAAAAATGGAAAAATTATTTTTTGTTTTCTTACTTTAAAACTTATACTATCATCATTTAC
The DNA here is from genome assembly GCA_947685225.1 of Garcia nutans. Taxonomy (NCBI): domain Eukaryota; kingdom Viridiplantae; phylum Streptophyta; class Magnoliopsida; order Malpighiales; family Euphorbiaceae; genus Garcia; species Garcia nutans. The sequence goes on along the minus strand of CANTUV010000011.1, from coordinate 51,924,913 downwards.
TGAATAAGGTGTTATCAAATTCATAAATGGCGTTCCTAAGATTACCATATGATGAATGTTAGTCAAAATGAATATATTCTTTATTTCTAAATTATTATCTATAATTGATGCTTCTGCTTTACCAAGTATATTTAATTTAGATTTATTTGCTGCAGATAAACTTTCATTAGTTTCATGCCAAAATCTTTTTGGTACTAAGCTAGGTTTAATGCAGTTTAAATCAGCTCCTGTGTCAAATAATGCAATAGTTTCTATATTATAATTATCAGAGAATTTTAATTTTATTTTTATTAAATATTTTCTAGATGTGATTTCATGCAACATAAAAATTAAATTATCTGGAATTTTATCTTTATTGATTAAACTAATTTCATTATCAGTTTCTTTATCATTTATTTGTTCAATATCTTGTTCAGCTTCTTCATCAGAAGAAGAAGTTGAATTCATTAAGGATTTTATTATCTGTGAATCATGTTCTTGCTTATTTTTTAATTCTTTTAATTCTAATTTAATTTCTTTAATTTCTTTTTGTAGATCATTTATAGTTGGTTTATTTTTTATTGCTTTATTTTTATTTAATATTGTAGTTAAATCATATGTTTGTTTACTAGTACTGGGTAACATAGTATGTTTAGGTTTATCATCTTCTAAAATTTTATTTAACATTTTTTCTTGAATTTTAGGGTCACTTATATATTTTATTGCTTCTAATATAGATTCTTGTTCTTTAGTTAATACATTTAATGATTTACTACTATAGTCAGAACTTGATTCTGATCCTATATCATCTATTTGATTTAGTTCTTCAGAATCTGAATATTCTTCAGAATCTGAATAATCTAAATATAATTCGTGAATTTTATTAATTATAGATTCTTCTAAATTTAATTCTTGTAATTTTTTATCAAATTTACAAAATCTTGATGTGTGACCTTTTCTTCCACATTTATAACATGTTAAGTCTTTATATGATGTGAATTTTTTATATTTTTGCTTATAAGGTTTTCTACTAGGTTTTCTATATTTATAAGGTTTATAAGGTTTTTGTTTTTTATAATAATCATCTTTATCAAGTTTTTTCTTATAACTCTTTTTGTGATATTTTCTATAGGGCTTTTTATATTTTTTTGTAGTAGAACATTGTCCATTACAATCTTTATGTTTCTGGGTTATACTATAATCAAATTGTTTACAAAAAGAACCTAATTCTTGTTTAGTTTTTCTCATTTCATATTTTAATGATTTTTGAAGTTTTATATCTTGACAAAGTTTTAATCCTTCTTTTTGAACTATACTAAATAGTTGTCCATAGGTCAATAGGTTATAAGGAATAGGGTTTCCAAATTCCTGTTTTATATGGTTTCTAACTTTCTCACCAAGGAAGAAGGGTAATCCTGCTAAGAATTTTTCTTTCCAGAAAGCCTGGTTGGAATCTTCTCTAAGCATTATCCTAGTTAAGAAAGTTGTCTTATAGAATTGAAAATCACTAAGTTTCTTGCATCTAAGGTTACTTAGTAATTCTGCATTTTTATCCTTTAAATGAGTAGGATCACCTATAAAATGAAGTGATATAGTCAAGATTAGTGATGCCACTGCATCTTGAATAGTATCACCAGATTCATCTAAAATAGGTATTCCATCCTCATAAGTTTTTACAGCATTTAAAATTTCTAAATGTTGTTCATCAGTGAGATGATTATCCCACCAACCTTTAAGTTGTCCTGTGAAACCAGCTATAAGGAGTTCAGCTATAGTACTATCTGAAGTTCCTGTTTGGGTTCTATAAGCATTGGCAGCCATAGTCATCTGTTGAAGAAGACTCAGGATATTATATTCTGATAGGGTATCTATGTTCCATTCGTAAACTGAGGAGGCATTATATTTATATTGTGTTAACACATTTGGTCTATCTGCTATACCTAAGTCTGGGGCAGACATTCTAGGTATTATAGATTGATTATGTGTTAAAAGATTTATCTGTGGTTCTAAAGCTTTACTAAAGGTTTCTATATCTTCAGATTCAGGTTGAGAATCCTCAACTGATTCTGATTCCTGTTCTTGGGTAACTATACTAATGGTTTTAGAATCTCTAGACTGAGGTGTTTCTGGTACTATCTGTTTTGACCCAGAAGAAGATTCAATTTTACTTAATTGTTCTTTAATTGCTTTAACAAAATCTGAATCTTTAGATTTTAATTCCTTTTGTCCTGTTTTAGAAACTTCGAAAGGTTTAAAAACATGGGACTTAAGTTTTTTATCTTTGACTTCTTTTTCAACTTTTACTATTTTACTTTCTTTAATAGTATCTTCTATTCTGTTTAATTGTTGTCCTATAGTTACTAAATGTGCATTACTGAAATTATTCTGTTCTAAGATTTTCCTATTAGGATCATCTTCAGAAATTATTTTAAATGGTGCTATATTTATTTCTTTATCTCCATGTAAAAATACACTTGAAGCTTTAGGTGGATGTTCACTTTGTATGATTTTATCTTTTACTTTCCATTCTGTATTTTTATTCCTAATAGTTACTGGATTTATAGATTTTTCTAATTTAAGTTTTCCTCTATAAATTCTTTTAAACCAATCAAAGAATTTCATATTAACTTCATAATATTTTATAAAGTCAACATATTCTTCTTTAACTGATTCAAAATCTTTTACCTTTTTTATTACATTTTCTAATTTATCTTTATTTTTAATTGCTGTCAATTCTTTATTTAATCTATCATAATTAAAAACAAATTCTTTATTAATTACATTTAATTCTCTATCTATGCTTTCTACATTTCCTGTCATGAAGGAAGCTGTAGGTGACATAGGTGGAGAAGGTGAATGTTCTATATTCTGAGGTTGATTATAATTAGGGTTAGGTTCAAGAGGGTTCATTGTTCCTGTTGGATTATAATATAAGTGTGGAACTGTTGTACTATAATCTACACTTTTTAATTTATTACTAGATTCAGGTATATCTGATGTAGAATACCTAGGCTTTACTAATGTTTGCAAAACAGGTTTAGGCTCATTTTCTTTATATGAAGCATATATTACAGAAGGTAACTGTGAGGCTCTACCTAAGTCTACTGTTGAGATAGATGAGGAAGAGTCCGAATATCTACTGCTTACACTATGTCTACTGAATTTTAATTTAACTTTACCGTCTTCATACTGTTCAATTTTACTGAGTTCTATATTAGGTTTAACTGTAGCTTTAGGTTCAGGAAGAGGAACAGCATCCTCTAAGACCCATTCATCAGGGAGACTAATATCTTTCCACTGAATAGTCCTAGGAATTACTGTATTAGCTTTACTTAAATCTGTTTGTAAAAATTTAGTTTCTCCTAGTTTTGGTTGCATTATATATTTTGTAGCAAAAGCAGACATCATAGCTTTATAATTTATCTTATACATTAATGCTACAGGAATAGATCCTTCAAGCATTTTATAATTATGTGTTTTAATTTCTAAAACTACACTTTTTAATATATTTGGATCATTTAATGAAATTGTTATATCTGGGAAGCAGTCAAATGAAATTGGACCACTACTCAGACTAGTTTCTATAGTTCCTAAAAGTGAGTCATTAAAATTTACAAACCTAGCATCTCTGACAACTGCCAGAATACTAGTATTTAATCCTTCTCTAGTTAAAGGTTTTATACCTATTTGTACTAATCCTATATGTATATACTTGTATTTTTTAGCTTTATGATGTGTTATAGATTCTGCAGAAAGTAAAGTTATCTTTTCAAAAGGTTTACTTAACTGTACGTCTCTTTCTTCAGCTTTAATTATATAATCATTTTTAAATATATTTAATTTTGGTATTTTATAAATCTGTTCTTTATCTATCTTTGGTATTACCCAATTATCAATTGCTTTATTAAAATCTTCTAAAATTACTTCATTTCTGTTAACTATCCTTTTAACTTCTGATGACTCAGAACTATCCGTTTTAGTTGTACTAGCAGATTTACACAGAAAAGGTTCCATTTTTAAATATTTGAAAAATAGATTTTTAAAGTTTATTAATGTTGGTTTTGGTAGCGACCACTGACTTACTGCCCTAAACGCCTGTCCGTCGGCTAACACGGGTCTTACTGCATATCCAATACCTAGACAACACTAAGTCCACTTCTAGATCTATAAATCAAAGATTTAACTATGGAAACAGTTCTATATCTATCTACTACCACCCCTAAAAGAAGATGGCTCTGATACCAGCAAAAACAGATATAAACAGATAATAATAAGAATGATGAATTAAGGATATCGATTACATTCAGTATCACAGAACCGTTTCCGGCCTCAAGTGTTAAAGACTCCTTAATTATGCAATATGACAATATTGAGCAGAATATAAAAGAATATATTAAAAACATATAATAATAATAATAAATAATAATAAATAAATAATTAATAATAAAAGACATATAAAATATAAATAACATATAAATAAAATATAATCTTTTAAAAGGTACGGCGGCGTTGTTTCATACCCGGTACAGAGGAGGACTTCAGACAAGTGCAAGTCTGACGTTGCTCCAATTTATATTTGGGTTTCCAGCCTTATATACCATTTTAAAGATTAAGTTAATTTTGTATCTTAAGTCTAGAATATTTTAACCAGTACACACTCTTAAGTCTATATCTTTTAGTATTCCTATTTATACTATGTCTGGTATAGATATACGGATCCCGTATAAATATACAGCGCTGAATAGAGGGAGAAGAAAGACAGAAAAGGATAGAATTAGAGGTCCTTTTCAGTCTGTAAGTAGTGTAATATATTTCTGATGTTTTAGTTCCAGATCAAGCTCAACTTGCTCGTTTTTTGCTTGCAAGAACTAGAACAGAGCATACTTAAAATGAAATGACAGAAGAGATATATAAAATTTAAATTTATTTAAATAAATGAAAACAAAATACAATACAGAATAAAAACTTTAAAACAGAATACAAATTATAAAATATAAGTTATAAAATATAAAATATAAACTACCTTAAAAGAGAATCAATAGGGAAAGGGATACAGTGATGGTAGAAATGTAGGTGAAGGAGGAAAGGGAAGAAGGAAGCTAAACTAGGCTAAGGGTTCTTCAATGGCTTCTGAGTTGAGAGAGAAGTATTTCGGATTCCTTTTGCCTTCAGAATCAGCTTCAATAAATAGACAGAGGCTTTAAAATCTCACTGTTCTTGTCACATGCTTTGGCACTGTAGAGGAATAGTAACCTGTCGTTACTATTTGTTTTTACTGTACCTTCACGCGTCCGGAACTGTGGATGAATAGTACCTTGTCTGGTTTTACTGTGAGGAACTGTGGATGAACAGTTCTTCTGACTTTACTGTTGGATTCCCTCTGGTGAATACTGTGGATGAACAGTATTTTGTCAGTGGGCACCGCCTTTATTGACTTTAAACAACTTGAGTGGAGAAATGAGGTTTCTCCTGCCTTTAATCGGACGAACCAGATGAACTTGAATCAGATTCATCTTCTGATTCAATTATCTTTTTATTTTTCTTTTCTCTTTTCTTTTCTTTACTTTTCTTTTCTTTCCTTTTTTCTTTTCTTTTTTCTTTATCTTTTTTCTTTTCTTTATTCTTTTTCTCTTTTTCTTTTTCTTTATTTTTCTCTTTTTCCTTTTCTTTATTCTTTTTCTCTTTTTCTTTTTTACCTTTACTTTTCACTCTGATGGGGGACAATATACCATAGCAATCATCTTCATTACTGGGACAGTAATCCGAGTCAGATGTCTCGGTGGAGGATGATGTCATGGATGATGTAGAAGAATCCGAGGAAGAGGAAAGAGATTTCTTCCTTCTGGATTTAGCTTTAGAGACTTTAGAATGAGCTTTAGTTGAAGATCCAGCAGAGCAGGTTCTACTGGGCTTAACGGGCTCAGACGTTGAGGGAAGAGACCCAACCATCTGTTCCATTAAGACTTTATATTCTTCTGCAGTCTTTGCAGCTGCAAGAAGGGCAATATTCTGGGCTCTTTGGGCACCAAAGGAGACCTGTAGTCTTGGGTCAAGACCATCATGGTTTCTCTTAAGGAGCCATGCTTTAACTGTTTCAATAGTGGTAGAGTTGCGAAAGGCAGACCACCACTTGACTTTAGATTTTCTCAATATAACAGGGATACTGGTACCTGACTGATATGAATAGTCAAAATACCATTGATATACCCAAGGTATATTGAATTTTAGACAAAAAAGAAGCAGAGGAGGAAAATTCCTCTCATATGGTGAAGGGTTTAGGTTGGCTTTAAAATACTGGAATGCTGAAAGTACCTCTGGTGGAAGAGTTCTTTCATCATTTCCACAATAATGCCACCAATCAACGAACCAGGATGGAAGGTTATTGGTCTTTATGTTGTTCTCACAGTAAATAAGCCAAGAATGTGTTTTACCAGGGTTCTGAAAAAACAAAGCTTTGGTCCAGGCTTCAATATAATCCCAATAGTTATAGGAAGAACAACAGGATAAGGAAGGAAGGGTTTTAAACTGCACAGGAATGTGCAGAGGTCTTCCCCATTCAGAAGGATGGAGAATTTTCTTTATTTTGAAGGAAGAATAGGCAATGACTGCCTTATCTTGCTGGTTATAGTTGTGCTTTAAGAACAAAGATCCTGAATCCACCAGAATATGAAGATAATATTCTTGGGGTTTTGAGGATTCTTTAGGTTTAAAAAACCATCCTTTAGGGTAAACAGATTCAATAATAGACCATGGGTTCTGCTGAGCAGTCCCAAAATCAGGAATTAATTCTTTAAACCAAAAATTTTTATTAAACCAAAACGTTTTATATTTTAATGGAAAATTTGCAGAAACAATTTGAGTTGAAGGTTTTGAAATATCCAACTCAGTTTTAGAAACATTCTGAGATAGGGTTTTTGGAGAAGAAGATTCTCCTATCTCAATTTTATTTTTTAAATAAGGGATTAGAGAATCACTACCTGGAACCCCTGGAGGAGGTTCGTGTCCCATCTTTAATAGTGCTTTAATTACCTCAGGAGATTGGGCCAGCTGGGAGACCCATTTCTCAATATTGGCTTTATCTTCCTCTTGGACAGCATCAGCCCAAGACTTTATGGGTTTAGGATTTAGGATACTATCTGAATGATCAGATAGAGCTTTAGGAGAGTCTTCTTTAAGGGTTTCTTTATTGGCATTTTTCTTCTTTTTCCCCATGATTCCTGAGAAGGAATTCACGAGTAAGGAAGTCAGGTAAGCTGTTATTTTCTCCTTTAATAAACTCAATATCAAAATCAAAGATACTTAAAATAGCTTGCCATCTAGCAAAAATTTGTTTTGAGGCAAGGTTTTTAACATCTTTTTGTAAAACATCTTTAGCACTTTTACAATCAATTCTTAATAAAAACTTTTGATTCAATAAATCAGATTGAAATTTTGAAATACATAAAACAATGCTCAAAATCTCTTTCTTTATAGTTGAATAATTTAATTGGGTTGGACTCCAATGTCCTGAATAGAATTGGACTATGGCTTCTCTACCATTTTTAACCTGTTTTAAAATCCCACCAAAACCTATATCTGATGCATCAGTCTCAACTACTTTAGAGGCTAAGGGATCAGCTATATGCAGGCAAGGAATAGTTTTAACTAGGGTTTTAACCTGTCTAACTATGCCAGAGTGGACCTCAGTCCATGGGCCTGGGTTTTTCTTTAACCTATCATGCAAAGGTTTAATAGTCCTATTTAGGTTGGGAAAGAATTCTATGACGTAATTCAGACAACCTAAAAATCTTTGTAACTGAGCTTTATTAATTATATGGTCAGGAAACTTATCTCCAAAGGCTAAGTTCCTTTCTATAGGTTCTATAATTCCCTGTTCTATATAATGTCCTAAGAACCTAATCTTAGTCTGGTATCAGAGCCATCTTCTTTTAGGGGTGGTAGTGGATAGATATAGAACTGTTTCCATAGTTAAATCTTTGATTTATAGATCTAGAAGTGGACTTAGTGTTGTCTAGGTATTGGATATGCAGTAAGACCCGTGTTAGCCGACGGACAGGCGTTTAGGGCAGTAAGTCAGTGGTCGCTACCAAAACCAACATTAATAAACTTTAAAAATCTATTTTTCAAATATTTAAAAATGGAACCTTTTCTGTGTAAATCTGCTAGTACAACTAAAACGGATAGTTCTGAGTCATCAGAAGTTAAAAGGATAGTTAACAGAAATGAAGTAATTTTAGAAGATTTTAATAAAGCAATTGATAATTGGGTAATACCAAAGATAGATAAAGAACAGATTTATAAAATACCAAAATTAAATATATTTAAAAATGATTATATAATTAAAGCTGAAGAAAGAGACGTACAGTTAAGTAAACCTTTTGAAAAGATAACTTTACTTTCTGCAGAATCTATAAAACATCATAAAGCTAAAAAATACAAGTATATACATATAGGATTAGTACAAATAGGTATAAAACCTTTAACTAGAGAAGGATTAAATACTAGTATTCTGGCAGTTGTCAGAGATGCTAGGTTTGTAAATTTTAATGACTCACTTTTAGGAACTATAGAAACTAGTCTGAGTAGTGGTCCAATTTCATTTGACTGCTTCCCAGATATAACAATTTCATTAAATGATCCAAATATATTAAAAAGTGTAGTTTTAGAAATTAAAACACATAATTATAAAATGCTTGAAGGATCTATTCCTGTAGCATTAATGTATAAGATAAATTATAAAGCTATGATGTCTGCATTTGCTACAAAATATATAATGCAACCAAAACTAGGAGAAACTAAATTTTTACAAACAGATTTAAGTAAAGCTAATACAGTAATTCCTAGGACTATTCAGTGGAAAGATATTAGTCTCCCTGATGAATGGGTCTTAGAGGATGCTGTTCCTCTTCCTGAACCTAAAGCTACAGTTAAACCTAATATAGAACTCAGTAAAATTGAACAGTATGAAGACGGTAAAGTTAAATTAAAATTCAGTAGACATAGTGTAAGCAGTAGATATTCGGACTCTTCCTCATCTATCTCAACAGTAGACTTAGGTAGAGCCTCACAGTTACCTTCTGTAATATATGCTTCATATAAAGAAAATGAGCCTAAACCTGTTTTGCAAACAGTAGTAAAGCCTAGGTATTCTACATCAGATATACCTGAATCTAGTAATAAATTAAAAAGTGTAGATTATAGTACAACAGTTCCACACTTATATTATAATCCAACAGGAACAATGAACCCTCTGGAACCTAACCCTAATTATAATCAACCTCAGAATATAGAACATTCACCTTCTCCACCTATGTCACCTACAGCTTCCTTCATGACAGGAAATGTAGAAAGCATAGATAGAGAATTAAATGTAATTAATAAAGAATTTGTTTTTAATTATGATAGATTAAATAAAGAATTGACAGCAATTAAAAATAAAGATAAATTAGAAAATGTAATAAAAAAGGTAAAGGATTTTGAATCAGTTAAAGAAGAATATGTTGACTTTATAAAATATTATGAAGTTAATATGAAATTCTTTGATTGGTTTAAAAGAATTTATAGAGGAAAACTTAAATTAGAAAAATCTATAAATCCAGTAACTATTAGGAATAAAAATACAGAATGGAAAGTAAAAGATAAAATCATACAAAGTGAACATCCACCTAAAGCTTCAAGTGTATTTTTACATGGAGATAAAGAAATAAATATAGCACCATTTAAAATAATTTCTGAAGATGATCCTAATAGGAAAATCTTAGAACAGAATAATTTCAGTAATGCACATTTAGTAACTATAGGACAACAATTAAACAGAATAGAAGATACTATTAAAGAAAGTAAAATAGTAAAAGTTGAAAAAGAAGTCAAAGATAAAAAACTTAAGTCCCATGTTTTTAAACCTTTCGAAGTTTCTAAAACAGGACAAAAGGAATTAAAATCTAAAGATTCAGATTTTGTTAAAGCAATTAAAGAACAATTAAGTAAAATTGAATCTTCTTCTGGGTCAAAACAGATAGTACCAGAAACACCTCAGTCTAGAGATTCTAAAACCATTAGTATAGTTACCCAAGAACAGGAATCAGAATCAGTTGAGGATTCTCAACCTGAATCTGAAGATATAGAAACCTTTAGTAAAGCTTTAGAACCACAGATAAATCGTTTAACACATAATCAATCTATAGTACCTAGAATGTCTGCCCCAGACTTAGGTATAGCAGATAGACCAAATGTGTTAACACAATATAAATATAATGCCTCCTCAGTTTACGAATGGAACATAGATACCCTATCAGAATATAATATCCTGAGTCTTCTTCAACAGATGACTATGGCTGCCAATGCTTATAGAACCCAAACAGGAACTTCAGATAGAACTATAGCTGAACTCCTTATAGCTGGTTTCACAGGACAACTTAAAGGTTGGTGGGATAATCATCTCACTGATGAACAACATTTAGAAATTTTAAATGCTGTAAAAACTTATGAGGATGGAATACCTATTTTAGATGAATCTGGTGATACTATTCAAGATGCAGTGGCATCACTAATCTTGACTATATCACTTCATTTTATAGGTGATCCTACTCATTTAAAGGATAAAAATGCAGAATTACTAAGTAACCTTAGATGCAAGAAACTTAGTGATTTTCAATTCTATAAGACAACTTTCTTAACTAGGATAATGCTTAGAGAAGATTCCAACCAGGCTTTCTGGAAAGAAAAATTCTTAGCAGGATTACCCTTCTTCCTTGGTGAGAAAGTTAGAAACCATATAAAACAGGAATTTGGAAACCCTATTCCTTATAACCTATTGACCTATGGACAACTATTTAGTATAGTTCAAAAAGAAGGATTAAAACTTTGTCAAGATATAAAACTTCAAAAATCATTAAAATATGAAATGAGAAAAACTAAACAAGAATTAGGTTCTTTCTGTAAACAATTTGATTATAGTATAACCCAGAAACATAAAGATTGTAATGGACAATGTTCTACTACAAAAAAATATAAAAGGCCCTATAGAAAATATCACAAAAAGAGTTATAAGAAAAAACTTGATAAAGATGATTATTATAAAAAACAAAAACCTTATAAACCTTATAAATATAGAAAACCTAGTAGAAAACCTTATAAGCAAAAAGATAAAAAATTCACATCATATAAAGACTTAACATGTTATAAATGTGGAAGAAAAGGTCACACATCAAGATTTTGTAAATTTGATAAAAAATTACAAGAATTAAATTTAGAAGAATCTATAATTAATAAAATTCACGAATTATATTTAGATTATTCAGATTCTGAAGAATATTCAGATTCTGAAGAACTAAATCAAATAGATGATATAGGATCAGAATCAAGTTCTGACTATAGTAGTAAATCATTAAATGTATTAACTAAAGAACAAGAATCTATATTAGAAGCAATAAAATATATAAGTGACCCTAAAATTCAAGAAAAAATGTTAAATAAAATTTTAGAAGATGATAAACCTAAACATACTATGTTACCCAGTACTAGTAAACAAACATATGATTTAACTACAATATTAAATAAAAATAAAGCAATAAAAAATAAACCAACTATAAATGATCTACAAAAAGAAATTAAAGAAATTAAATTAGAATTAAAAGAATTAAAAAATAAGCAAGAACATGATTCACAGATAATAAAATCCTTAATGAATTCAACTTCTTCTTCTGATGAAGAAGCTGAACAAGATATTGAACAAATAAATGATAAAGAAACTGATAATGAAATTAGTTTAATCAATAAAGATAAAATTCCAGATAATTTAATTTTTATGTTGCATGAAATCACATCTAGAAAATATTTAATAAAAATAAAATTAAAATTCTCTGATAATTATAATATAGAAACTATTGCATTATTTGACACAGGAGCTGATTTAAACTGCATTAAACCTAGCTTAGTACCAAAAAGATTTTGGCATGAAACTAATGAAAGTTTATCTGCAGCAAATAAATCTAAATTAAATATACTTGGTAAAGCAGAAGCATCAATTATAGATAATAATTTAGAAATAAAGAATATATTCATTTTGACTAACATTCATCATATGGTAATCTTAGGAACGCCATTTATGAATTTGATAACACCTTATTCAGTAAATGATGATAGTATAAGTTTTAAAGTAAGAAAACAAAAAATAATTTTTCCATTTTTAGAAAAACCTAAAAAGAGGAATTTAAATCTTTTAAAGGCACATTCAATAAATGAGTTACAGATAAATGCACTTATAAAGGCAAAGTCTGAACAACTTTGTAATTTAAAGAATAACTATCATTTACAAAAAATAAATGAACAATTAAACAATAAGTTTACTCAAGATAAAATTGATAAATTAAAATCTCAAATAGAGAAAGATTTGTGTGCTGATATTCCAAATGCATTTTGGAACAGAAAGCAACACATGGTTGATTTACCTTATGAAATAGGCTTTGATGAAAAGTCTATTACAACTAAAGCTAGGCCCATTCAGATGGCGCCTGATCTAATTGAATTTTGTAAAAAGGAAATAAATGATTTAGAAAATAAAAAATTAATAACCAAATCTAGAAGCCCTTGGTCTTGTGCTGCATTCTATGTAAACAATGCCTCTGAAATAGAAAGAGGTGCACCTAGATTAGTAATAAATTATAAACCTTTGAATAAAGCTTTAAAATGGATTAGGTACCCTATTCCAAATAAAAAAGATTTATTAGGAAGATTATATAAAGCAAATATTTTTAGTAAATTTGATATGAAATCTGGTTTTTGGCAAATTCAGATTAACCCTAAAGATAGGTATAAGACTGCATTCACTGTTCCATTTGGACAGTATGAATGGAATGTTATGCCTTTTGGTTTAAAAAATGCACCCTCTGAGTTTCAGAGAGTGATGAATGACATTTTTAACCCTTACACTAAATTTTGTATTGTTTATATTGATGATGTCTTAATTTATTCAACAACTATAGAAGAACATTTTAAACATTTAAAAACATTTTTTATGGTAATAAAACATAATGGTTTAGTTTTAAGTAAAACGAAGATGTCTCTGTTTCAGACTAAGATTAGGTTCTTAGGACATTATATAGAACAGGGAATTATAGAACCTATAGAAAGGAACTTAGCCTTTGGAGATAAGTTTCCTGACCATATAATTAATAAAGCTCAGTTACAAAGATTTTTAGGTTGTCTGAATTACGTCATAGAATTCTTTCCCAACCTAAATAGGACTATTAAACCTTTGCATGATAGGTTAAAGAAAAACCCAGGCCCATGGACTGAGGTCCACTCTGGCATAGTTAGACAGGTTAAAACCCTAGTTAAAACTATTCCTTGCCTGCATATAGCTGATCCCTTAGCCTCTAAAGTAGTTGAGACTGATGCATCAGATATAGGTTTTGGTGGGATTTTAAAACATGTTAAAAATGGTAGAGAAGCCATAGTCCAATTCTATTCAGGACATTGGAGTCCAACCCAATTAAATTATTCAACTATAAAGAAAGAGATTTTGAGCATTGTTTTATGTATTTCAAAATTTCAATCTGATTTATTGAATCAAAAGTTTTTATTAAGAATTGATTGTAAAAGTGCTAAAGATGTTTTACAAAAAGATGTTAAAAACCTTGCCTCAAAACAAATTTTTGCTAGATGGCAAGCTATTTTAAGTATCTTTGATTTTGATATTGAGTTTATTAAAGGAGAAAATAACAGCTTACCTGACTTCCTTACTCGTGAATTCCTTCTCAGGAATCATGGGGAAAAAGAAGAAAAATGCCAATAAAGAAACCCTTAAAGAAGACTCTCCTAAAGCTCTATCTGATCATTCAGATAGTATCCTAAATCCTAAACCCATAAAGTCTTGGGCTGATGCTGTCCAAGAGGAAGATAAAGCCAATATTGAGAAATGGGTCTCCCAGCTGGCCCAATCTCCTGAGGTAATTAAAGCACTATTAAAGATGGGACACGAACCTCCTCCAGGGGTTCCAGGTAGTGATTCTCTAATCCCTTATTTAAAAAATAAAATTGAGATAGGAGAATCTTCTTCTCCAAAAACCCTATCTCAGAATGTTTCTAAAACTGAGTTGGATATTTCAAAACCTTCAACTCAAATTGTTTCTGCAAATTTTCCATTAAAATATAAAATGTTTTGGTTTAATAAAAATTTTTGGTTTACAGAATTAATTCCTGATTTTGGGACTGCTCAGCAGAACCCATGGTCTATTATTGAATCTGTCTACCCTAAAGGATGGTTTTTTAAACCTAAAGAATCCTCAAAACCCCAAGAATATTATCTTCATATTCTGGTGGATTCAGGATCTTTGTTCTTAAAGCACAACTATAACCAGCAAGATAAGGCAGTCATTGCCTATTCTTCCTTCAAAATAAAGAAAATTCTCCATCCTTCTGAATGGGGAAGACCTCTGCACATTCCTGTGCAGTTTAAAACCCTTCCTTCCTTATCCTGTTGTTCTTCCTATAACTATTGGGATTATATTGAAGCCTGGACCAAAGCTTTGTTTTTTCAGAACCCTGGTAAAACACATTCTTGGCTTATTTACTGTGAGAACAACATAAAGACCAATAACCTTCCATCCTGGTTCGTTGATTGGTGGCATTATTGTGGAAATGATGAAAGAACTCTTCCACCAGAGGTACTTTCAGCATTCCAGTATTTTAAAGCCAACCTAAACCCTTCACCATATGAGAGGAATTTTCCTCCTCTGCTTCTTTTTTGTCTAAAATTCAATATACCTTGGGTATATCAATGGTATTTTGACTATTCATATCAGTCAGGTACCAGTATCCCTGTTATATTGAGAAAATCTAAAGTCAAGTGGTGGTCTGCCTTTCGCAACTCTACCACTATTGAAACAGTTAAAGCATGGCTCCTTAAGAGAAACCATGATGGTCTTGACCCAAGACTACAGGTCTCCTTTGGTGCCCAAAGAGCCCAGAATATTGCCCTTCTTGCAGCTGCAAAGACTGCAGAAGAATATAAAGTCTTAATGGAACAGATGGTTGGGTCTCTTCCCTCAACGTCTGAGCCCGTTAAGCCCAGTAGAACCTGCTCTGCTGGATCTTCAACTAAAGCTCATTCTAAAGTCTCTAAAGCTAAATCCAGAAGGAAGAAATCTCTTTCCTCTTCCTCGGATTCTTCTACATCATCCATGACATCATCCTCCACCGAGACATCTGACTCGGATTACTGTCCCAGTAATGAAGATGATTGCTATGGTATATTGTCCCCCATCAGAGTGAAAAGTAAAGGTAAAAAAGAAAAAGAGAAAAAGAATAAAGAAAAGGAAAAAGAGAAAAATAAAGAAAAAGAAAAAGAGAAAAAGAATAAAGAAAAGAAAAAAGATAAAGAAAAAAGAAAAGAAAAAAGGAAAGAAAAGAAAAGTAAAGAAAAGAAAAGAGAAAAGAAAAATAAAAAGATAATTGAATCAGAAGATGAATCTGATTCAAGTTCATCTGGTTCGTCCGATTAAAGGCAGGAGAAACCTCATTTCTCCACTCAAGTTGTTTAAAGTCAATAAAGGCGGTGCCCACTGACAAAATACTGTTCATCCACAGTATTCACCAGAGGGAATCCAACAGTAAAGTCAGAAGAACTGTTCATCCACAGTTCCTCACAGTAAAACCAGACAAGGTACTATTCATCCACAGTTCCGGACGCGTGAAGGTACAGTAAAAGCAAATAGTAACGACAGGTTACTATTCCTCTACAGTGCCAAAGCATGTGACAAGAACAGTGAGATTTTAAAGCCTCTGTCTATTTATTGAAGCTGATTCTGAAGGCAAAAGGGATCCGAAATACTTCTCTCTCAACTCAGAAGCCATTGAAGAACCCTTAGCCTAGTTTAGCTTCCTTCTTCCCTTTCCTCCTTCACCTACATTTCTACCATCACTGTATCCCTTTCCCTATTGATTCTCTTTTAAGGTAGTTTATATTTTATATTTTATAACTTATATTTTATAATTTGTATTCTGTTTTAAAGTTTTTATTCTGTATTGTATTTTGTTTTCATTTATTTAAATAAATTTAAATTTTATATATCTCTTCTGTCATTTCATTTTAAGTATGCTCTGTTCTAGTTCTTGCAAGCAAAAAACGAGCAAGTTGAGCTTGATCTGGAACTAAAACATCAGAAATATATTGCACTACTTACAGACTGAAAAGGACCTCTAATTCTATCTTTTTCTGTCTTTCTTCTCCCTCTATTCAGCGCTGTATATTTATACGGGATCCGTATATCTATACCAGACATAGTATAAATAGGAATACTAAAATATATATATATATATATATATAATCTGAATTCAATTGCTCAGATTTTTATATTGCTGCAATTTGTGGTGATAAGTAATAAAACCATTCTATCTTTTAATCTCAAAATATATGTGAAGGATATATTTCAAGATATACAGTTAATTTAAAAATAATATCTTTAAAATTTTTAAAAATTTTAAGATGTTTTGAAAATAAAATGACATGCCTATAATTTCCTCAGTAATTTTTTAAAAAAAGGACATTTATTAATTAAAATTAAATTTCCATGAAACCTGCAGGGACTAAAAAAAAAGAAAAATATAGGGATTTGCATAAAAATATGTTCTTTTTTTTTATTATCAATTATTCTGCTTCTTTCAGTTCAAAAATAGCCACCGTCTAATTTATAATAATTATTGTATACCGTCTAGCTTATAATAATTATTATTGTACATATATATTTATATATAATATCTGAATTCAATTGCTCAGATAATTGCTGCAATTTGTGGTGATAAGTAATAAAATCATTCTATTTTTTCATCTCAAAATATATGTGAAGCCGTGAAGGATATATTTCAAGATATACAGTTAAATTTAAAAATAATATCTTTAAAAATTTTAAAAATTTTAAGATGTTTTGAAAATAAAATGACATGCCTATAATTTCCTCAGTAATTTTTAAAAAGGAAATTTTAAAAAATTACACTCAAAAGAAAAAATTTTCAAAATTATGGTGCTTAAGAAAATTACAAAAATACTGAAAAACTTTTGGAAATTACAAAATTATGGTGTCATTTATTTCCATAAAACTTCCATCATTTTGTGAACTTTGCGTGTGTTGTGAATATATTACGCATATGTTGAATATGTTATGAATATGCTAAGTTCTAATTAAAAATATGTATATTACTTTTATATATTCTTTAATGTATATGTAATATAAAGATAGTTTTTATGGGTATTTTTGTAATCATTCCATTGGAATAATTTATCAACCTAGACCTACACAATATCACTATATAAATTTATTTGGATATATAACTATTTTAACAATATATGCAAGGTCTGATAAAAAAAATAACAAAATATATGAGGAAAATAATTAAAAATATGATAGTTCATACTATATTAAAAAAAAGATAGAAAAGGAGAATTTTTTAGTTCATACTATATTAAAAAATATATAGAAAAGGAGAATTTTTCTTTTTTTGCTCTAATGTAAAAATAAATTAAATAAACCATTATTTTACATATATTTAAAAAATTTAAATATGATTTGAAAAATATTAAAATTTTGGATTTTATTATATATAGCCATCAACAAGTTAAAAATTAAGGCGTCAGATTATTGAATATTAAAATCATATAAAAATTATTGAATGGTATAATTTTAGAGGTGTAGATAATCTCAAATTTATCAAATATAAGAATATTACTAAGCTAATATAGTAATAAATTTTCAATCTTAACAATTAGCTTTAGGATTAACTCTCTTAAATTTATATCAGAAAAAAAAAATTAATTTGAAAGATTTAATATTGTATACTCTTATTTAAATAATTGAAGGATTTAATATTGTATACTCTTATTTAAATAATTGAAAGGCAATATCCTAATTTGTAATGTTTTTTATTATTCATTTAGTATCCGATATATTATCTGATTAATTGAGATTCGAGCAGTGTCGGATTCGGATTCGGTCCTAATTTATAATATTTAACTTATGTGAGAGTGAATAACAATTATAACTAGTTTTAAATTTCATAAAATATTTGTCAAATTAAACTAAATCAAAGGTTAATTTAATAAAAAAAATAATTATTTTAATTTTCTTTAGTTTTTACTTGTAATTATTTTTTTTTGTTTAGTTGGCATATATTATTAAATATAATAAAAATAATAATGGTCCATTTGATTCAATAATAACATCAAACGCGTGATATTAGAGTTCACTTTAAAATTATAAATTGTAAATTTTAATTTTAAATCCGACATAAATTAAAAAAAAAAAAATGAGAGAGAGAGAGAGAGAGAAACGTTCATTTGAAAAAAAAATAATAGAAAGTTCTCATTGTGCCAAAGTTTGAAATTGTTATTTCCCGTACCTTATCCTGAATCTATCTCTCAGTATAGGCCAATTCGCCTTTGTAATTTCAGTTATAAAATTTTAGTCAGTAGATTGAAGCCATTTATGCATAGCCTAATTAACCAAGTACAAGGTGCTTTCATACCTGGCAAGGTTATTCACGAGAACATCTTAATTGCTCATGAAATTTTTCATAGGCTTAAAACAAAAAGGGGGAAAGGAAATCAAATGATAGTTAAATTAGATATGAATAAAGCCTATGACAGGGTTGAATGGGGTTTCTTAGAAAGAGTTCTTATATCCATGGGTTTTAATGAGAAAGTGGTGGCTTTGATAATGAAATGTGTATCTTCTGTCAGCTTTAGGGTCATGATAAATGGCAGTCCCTCTGAATCTTTTCGCCCATCCAGAGGTCTTAGACAGGGAGACTCGCTCTCTCCATATCTTTTCTTATTTGTCACAAATGCACTATCTACCCTTCTTGACAAAGCTTCACTTGATCATCAACTGGTTGGTTTTAAATTAGCTAGATCTGCCCCTAAACTCACCCATCTGTTGTATGCTGATGACACACTGTTGTGTGGAAAGGCTGACCATTCTGAGGCATCAACTATGCTGAACATTTTTAAAAAATATGGGAAGGCCTCTGGGCAAACTATAAATTTTGACAAATCAAAAATTGCTTTCAGTAGCAACACACACCAGGATATTAGAAACTCCATTTCAAGAATGATGGGAATTAAGGAAATGCAAGGGGGTGATGTTTACTTAGGTTTACCAACCTATTGGGGTGATGTTTACTTAGGTTTACCAACCTATTGAGTAAAAAAATCCAGACTTGGAAGCACAATCTCTTGTCTTTTTCAGGCAAAGAAATATTAATTAAAGCGGTGCTTAATGCAATACCCACACATTTGATGTCATTTTTCTTGCTTCCTAGAGCTAGCTACCTGTCACAAGCTTAATACCCTGATCTCTAATTTCTGGTGGGGTGAAAACCATAAGTAAAATGGAGTTCATTGGAGACGGTGAGAAGCTTTAACCAGATCAAAATATAAAGGGGGGCTATGTTTTAAGGAATTTGAACTCTTTAATATAGCTCTGCTTGCTAAAAATTGCAGGAAGCTAATGACTAACCCCAATAGTTTGTGGTTTAAAATCATGCAAGCAATTTACTTTCCTGCCTGAACTTTTCAAGAAGCAAAATTGGGATATAGACCCTCTTGGAGTTGGAGAAGCCTGTTAAGAGTCAAGGAACATAAAAAGGATGGGATTAGATGGCTGATTAGGAAGGGTAACCGAGTGCAGATTTGGGGTGATCCTTTTGTTCCCAATCAACCCAATTTTAAAATCATTTCTAGAAAGCCAATTAACTCTCATGTGTTTTGGGTATCGGATTTATTAGATGATCATGGTAAATGGAAGCATAATATACTCTCTACCTTCCTCACAGTAAATGCAGTAAAGGCTATTACTGAAATTCCCATTTCACAAACAAATGAACCAGACAAACTTATTTGGCACCCTGATAAGTTTGGGAAGTTATCTGTCAAATCTATTTATCATTTTTTGTGCAGTAGAAGAAATGAATCTAATAGATTGGGAAGGGACAATGCACATGTCAGGGGCCAGGTCTGGTACACCCTTGGGAAAATTAATATTCCCCCCAAAATTCAAAATTTTTTGTGGAGAGCTTGTGTAAATGCACTTCCCACTGCCATGAATCTATAAAGACCGAAACTAAGTCCATCTGATTGCTGCTCTTTATGTTGTAATGCTGTGGAGTCCAGTGTGCACTTATTATTTGAATGTGACCATGCAAGGGCAGCGTGGTTTATTTCTGATATTGGCTTAATCCCTTCTCTTTCAATTGTACATCTTTTTTATCTTGGTGGACTGATGTGTTGCAAAAACTTAAATTGAATAATAAAAGCGATATTTTGTCAAAGATTGCATACCTCTTATGGAGTCTGTGGAAGGCTAGAAATGAGTGGCAGTTTAAGGGTATTAAACCTTATCCTCTTTTTTCTGTTCATAGAGCGTGCTCCATTCTCCCTGAGTTTGCTCTTGCAGTGCGGAATGAGAACTTAAATATGGAGGGTGAGATTGACAACCTGATTGGCATTAGTACTGACAGAAGGATACGCAAATGGAAACTACCACCAGAGAATTGGTTGAAAATAAACACTGATGCCACCTATTTTCCTAACTCCTATTTTGCAGGAGCAGCCTTTGTGGTTAGGAATCACTTAGGGAAGATAGTGGATGGAGTTGCATATCTGATTCATTCATTCTCTCCTCTCAGAAATGAAGCTGAAGCTCTTCTAATTGCTGTCCAAAGAGCTATTTTTTAAAAATGCAAGTTTTGTGTGTTTGAAGCAGATAATGAGCAACTCATTCAAGCTGTGAATAATTTTGATTTTTTTGTCCTACAGAGATTGATGGCATTGTATTAAATATTTTGAGACTCAGTCTTTCTTTTCAACAATGTATTTTTGTATATGTAAACAGGGAATGTAATAGGATCTCTGATTGGCTATCTAAAACTGTTTCTACAGTCAAACTTAGCCAAGATTGGCTTTGTAATCTTCCATCCCAGTTGCAAGAACTGGTTGATTTGGATGTTTCTTAATTTCTTCTAATGAAGTATTACAGTTAAAAAAAAATTGTTATTTCCCATTTTACCATTAACCATTTTTTTTTTTTGAACTAATACCATTAACCAATTAATATAACTAGCTTGTAATTAAATTATTTTTCAAAAAATACAAGAAGTTTGCAATTAAATTAAAAAAATATATAATTAATATGGATTGACACAAGTGATAAGAGACTTATTATTTTTTAAATAAAATTTTAAAATCAAGTATTTTGAATGAAAAAAATTTGATGAGACAATAATTTTTTTAATTTAACAATATTTAAATTTTAATTAGTCAAATAATGGCTTAAATACTAAATAGTTGGGGAAAAAATTGTAAATAGTAGAGGTTGACAGTTTTGTCACCAAACCTTTGACCAGCCACCGTCATCTATTGGCTATATTGCACGAATATGGATACTAACAGGATAAAGATCAAAATTTCTATTATAAATAGTGTTTATATATTCAATAAATAATAAATTAGTGATAAAATAATAATAAAAAATTTAATTTAATTTAATTTTTATTTTTTAGATACATTTACATCCAGTCGGCGATAAAAATCCCCAGATAAAGATATATAAATATTGATATGAAATACCAACTGCCACAAGAATATGTTAATACAGTAACTTCTTAAAATTTCTATATGACTCATAGTCTCAGATAAAATACATGTATGTACATATATGTGTTTCAAATTATAAAAATAAAATAAAAATAATCATATTTAAAATAAATATTCACTAATTCATTTATATATATAAATATGATTTATATAAATAAAAAATAAAATTTGTGACAAGAAAACTTCAGAATTAAGAGATTTTAACTATTTAGTTAGTAATTTACTAATATTATTAGTAATTTATTAATATACCATGTAAATGAGGTTTTGTGACATATATTATTAAAGTATCTTGAAATCAGTGGCGGAACCAGAAATTTATAGAGGGGGAATCGTCGTGAATGGCGGTAGTCGGCGGTGCTGCGGCTGGGTGAATGGGTGCTGCTGCTGTGGGCGTCGGGCTGTGTTTTGGGGTTGGGGAGGGAACAGACAGGGAGAGAGAAGGAGAAGGGAAGAACAAGGGCTGCGCTTTTTATTTTTTGAACCGGTCCAAGTGAAACGGCGTCGTTTCGTTTGGACCGGTTTATTTTTTTTAAGTAACCAGGAACTAATTTAAAAAAATAATAAAATTATATTTGCAGCGAGGGGTTCGTCTACCCCTCGCTGCAAATACTCTAAAACTCAGCCCCCTTCAACGGGGGCTGAGTTTCCCAAGCCTCCACGCGGATCACGCCTCTCTCTTTCTAGCTGCCGGTAAAGGAGGATCATATGACCCCACACAACTCCATAGTAGTTCCGTCACTGCTTGAAACGTATTTACTTTTTGTCTTGTTTTGCATAATTATGCTTTTCTCATGTCTAAAAAATTAAAAAAAAAAGATAATGAAAAATAAAATATATAAAATTATTTCTCATCCATGTTAAAAAAATTCGATATGAATATTTTACTTTATTTAAAGTGTTACCGGTTGCTACAATTAACAATTAGGATCAAAAATAAAATCATCAAACTGGCTTAAAATAGCAGTGTATCTAAATATGAATTATTGAATTTCTTTCCGTTTTAATTTGATAGGTATATCATGCATTTCTATGTCATTAAATTTTTTTTAAAAAAATGAATTTTATTGAAAATATAAATTTAAATATATTTATTTCTATTATACTCTCTTAATTTAATATGAAATATTAAAATTTTTTAATAAATAATATTAAATATAAATAAAATAGATATTTAAGATATCAATATACTTATTAAATTAGTAAATAGATTATAATTTAAAATAAATAAAAAATGCGTACCTATTAATTTAAAACATAGCAGTACCAACTAGCAAAAAGCAAAACAATGCTGGGTTTTAACCACAGGAAATTAACTTTCCATTATATTAATTATTGCAATGTTACAACATGTCATAACACCCATTACAAGACAGTGGCTTTCCAACTAGCTACTAATCATAATAAAACCAAACCAGAAGAAGGAAAAGTTGGACACATTTACATGTAAATGTGACCCAACATATTATTCCCAAGAAAAAAGACAAGTGCTTACTCCACTATTTTTATAACAACAGAGATATAAATATTAAGTACCCATAAATTACCCCTCAAAGCCAAATTCTAAATAATTAAGATCTTAATAATCTGATTATCTAACACTTGGGAAAAGGAGTTCCACAAGTGCTAGCAACCTTCCTAGCATTTGGTGTGTTAATAAATTTCTTGAGGTTTGGATTCTTGAGGTAATTGCAAAGGCAAGGCTTTTGTTCTTTGATTTTGCTGCAACACTGCTTAGATGGTGGAGAAGATGAAGTAATTGCACTGACACAAGAACTCAGCTCTGTTGGGCTACAAGTTACTGCCATTGTTACCTTTGCTTGCTCACCCAAGAATAGCACCAAGAGACTGCAAACTACCACCACATAACAAGTCTTCATTTTCTTTCTTTCTTCCTTTTTGAACCTGAACTTTAGAATTCAACAATTCAAGAAATGGACTAAAGAACTCTCAAGAACTATTTTTTTTTCTCGTGTTGGTGTGTTGTTGTGTTGCGTGTTGATCTAGGCTTTGTTGCCCTCCTTATTTATAGAAGGGGAGAGACGCGGAAAAGGGAGCATAGAAATTTCTTTGTTGCCCTCCTTATTTGAAGAAGAATTTTGGGATTTTTTGACTTCTTAAGAAAACCAAATAAGTTGTTAAATAATTACAAATATGAAAAAAAGAAAAGATCAAAGAAAATTAACTTAAGTTCACACAAGGATTAACTCTCACTATGTCAAGTAATGAGAGGTGTTAAATTTTTTCTTTTTAATACAAATTTAAGAGTGCTAAATCTAAAGATATTATTTACATGTTTATTCAACATTCTTTCTTAAGAATCAACTATCCAGTTTACAAATATTACTGCTTGTAAGCTATTTATGAGTACAATTGTACATTTTAATAGTCATTATTACCATCTAAATGAAGATACTGACTCTAATATTATATTAATTTTTTTAATCTAAATTTGAGAATACCAATGCTCAAAGCCAACTATACTAAAAATCAACTGTTAAAGTAAAAGTTATAGCTGGGCATATAGACAGTGGCGAAACCAGAGACTCGTTGAGGGAGGGCAAAATCTCCGATGGCCAGTGGCACGATGTTGCAGCGTCGTCCGTGGGTGGGTGCTGCTGATGGCTGTGTTTTGGGGAGGGAAGGGAACAGAGACAGACAGAGAGAGGAAAGGGAAGAAAGAAGGAGAAGAAAAACGTAGCCCTTTTAATTTTTTGAACCGGCCCAAGCGAAATGGCGTCGTTTCACTTGGGCCGGTTTATTTTTTTTTATAATTAAATTCCTGGCGAAACGGCGCCGTTTCGCCAGGGGGTTTAATTATAAAAAAAAATTCGTCCCTGGCGAAACGACGCCGTTTCGTCAGGGACTAATTTATAAAAAAAAAATGAAATTGCAGCGAGGGGTTCGTCTACCCCTCGCTGCAATTTGCTCTGAAACTCAACCCCCTTCACGGGAGCTGAGTTTTCACGCACTGTGACGCACGACTGAGTCCTCCACGCCTGGTTGCCGGTGAGGAGGGGTCGTGTGACCCCACACGACCCCATAGTCGTTCCGCCGCTGCATATAGAGAAGGAAATAAATCATCTATGTAGATACACTAATTAAAATTTTTTGAAAAAGAAAATCATCTGTATATATACTCATTAAAACTTTTTTAAATTTCTTATTTGCCCTTCTTCAAAGTTTTAATTAGAATATTTATTTTTTAATATGTTTTTGTTTATTTTAAAATTTTTTTTACAATTAACATCAAGACAATAATATAGATTGACATTTGAGAGCAAACTTAGGATTTCAGGAGAAATTTTGCCTTTCTTTTTCTTGAAATCCTAGCTTCACTCAAGGATAGCCCATTTCAATGTAAACTAACCAATTTTTCTATATAATCAATGTGGAATTGACTACACTTATATTATTATATTATTATGGGGGCTGTTCAAGAACAGGCTTGGTGGGTCAGTGAAGAACTCATTAGAAAGAAAACACTAGTTGAGGTCCCCCCAATTGAAAAACTTAAAGGTTAAGATCGGCTTCATCAATAAAATGAACACGTATTATGCATAACCCTCAGGGATTAATTAATTGGTAAGAAACTTTGATTACAATTTTATTTTTGAAACATATTTAAAAAGTAATTTTTAAAATTTATTATTCTCTTAAACTTTACTGAAAAAATAAAATTTAATGTATAAATTGATCCGAAAATTTCTCTAATCATTTAAATAAAACGGAATAAAAATAAATGAAATTTTCTCATATATATATATATATAACTTAATTCTATGTATAATTTATGCCTGGTTGAATGGAATTTCAGAAGCTTATAATAATAATAATAACAATAATTTATCAATCAACCTGAATTTTTTTGGAAAAAGTCTTAACATTTATCCTTTATTTTTTTTTTGTAACCATAAATTCAAATCATTTTAGTTAAATACTGTACTGTGTCTTGAATATAATATTTTTTTAGAAGATTAAGAAAAGTGAAATTAACGCAATAAATATGCAAAAACTAAACTACAAAAATACATTATTAATTTATTAATAAAAAATTATCATTAAAGATTTCAATGAGATAATATGTTTTATTAAGATCACTTTAAATTAGAAACCTTGGCTAAAACCCATTATTTAAACCATATCTTTATCACTTACATATTAAGATTTTAATAGTGTGTTTGATTGTATCATAATTTTGAGAAAATTAATTATATAATTTTATTTGACCAACAATATCATATTTATTTATAAATAATCAATATAAAATAAAATATTGAATTTATTAAATTTTATCAATTATTTTATAAAATATTTTACCCATGTAAAAAAATATTTCACTGAAAAAGAAGATTAAAAGGGTTTTATATCAAAAGACAATCATATATTTTAAAATATGATAAAATAACAAAAAAAATATTATAAGAATAGTTGAGGTATTGTTCACACTTTTTTAATAAAATTGAATTGAAACCTAATACGTTAATATTTTTTTTAATTCACTTTTTTAATATTTTGTTGTATCATTTAAATATAGTAATATATTTTTTTCAAATAAAATATAATCACAATAATATATCTCTGTAAAATACATTCTTAATAATTAATTTTTTTATAATTAACTAAATATATTATTAATTAAATTTATGGAAGCAGCCGAAAAAGAATAATTTGCTGCAATAATTCATCTCTAAAACCTATTGTACAAAATATTTTTTTTAAAATTTTTTTGAGGAAATAGCATAAATAAAGAGTTGATCCCTAATTTAGGTTTATAGTTAAATCAAAATTTGAAAATAAAACAAACAAAATTAAGAAAAAAAAACAAAGAAAATTTATTAACTTTCACACTTATTTATTCACTTCAATGTGAACAAATGAAAACGGATATATATATATAAAGATAAAATTAATTTGTTAAAACGAAAAGTGAATTAATAAAGAGGCTATTGCTAATAATAATAAATCTATAAATAGTAAGTGTTGTAGGCATGATCCTGAAATGGGCTATGCAATGGTTGCAGCTTCGAAATTACAATCAGCATGGGTAATGATACGTGGATCATGTCTCTGGTCTTGCTTTTTTTTTTTTTAATAATTATAAAAATTACATTAAATTTTAGGTTTTAGTATGATCTAGTTACCAATTTTTATATATATTATAATTAAAAGTATTATCATTACAAGTATTTCGTAAATAGCGAGCCAAATGATTGAAATGATTGTTAATAATTAAGTTGAGTTATTTTATTATTCTTTTTTTCAATAAGAAAATCATAAAATTATTTAATAGATAAATTTTGTTAGAAAGCAGTTTAAGAGTGATTTAAAATTGAAAAAAAAAAGTAAAAAATGAAAGTGGGGGTACAGAAGCATCACAAGCATGGATGGGAAACTAAGAATGAAATAATTACATTGCCAAGGCACACCAAAAATCAACAAAAATTTTTATTTAGATTATATATATTTGTATTCATTTAATAAAAAATTACTATATAAATATTAATAAAAAAAAATTATTCTAGACAAGTCTTTTCCGAAACATGAATATATGGAAGAAGTGGAGCCCACTTCCATTCCATACACATTGGGCTTTCGGTGATGTTCATTTTAAATTCTTTCACTCCATTACCAGTTGCTTCTTATACGCTGCCACGTGGTCCTCATCATTAGATTGACTTCCTTTTTCAAAACGAACTAACCACTCCATTCGTCACACAAAAATATGACTGTTCGACATTTTGTGATGATTAAAAAATATTAATTATTTTTTATTAAATATATAAATTTGTATATATATTTTTTATTTTAATATAAAATATATTTAAAAAATAATATTAAACAGAGTTATTATAAAGAATTTATATAATAATTAATATATTAAAATAATAAATAGATTATAATTTAAAATAATAAAAAATAAATTTATTTTTATAAGATGGAGAGAGTATTTTCATATAAAATATATTTAAAAAAAACTTACAAAAGCATAGTTTGATGCCTAATTTGGAACTTTTGCTTCTTATTGTTAAAAAAAGAATTATTAATTATAAAATGTTTAAATTTATTGAAAATAATTTAATATTAATTTTTCATGTTTATCACGGTTTGATTGTTACAATTAACAACTCAAGAGTTAATAGTTAAATATATAGAGATCAAATATGAAAGTATATCCTTCAAATTATTTATGAAAATAGTTTAATTTTGATTCATACATAAATGTCAGAGATATGCAGGTGTTAAGATATATTTGTTGTTGGGTTGTTTCAAGTTAGTGTTGACTATCGCTCGGTAGTTAGAAATTGTAAAGCTTTAAAAATTTATTTAGTTTATAAAGCATTAAAAGTTTAAAACATCTTCATGTTATTGCATTCTGATTTTTCTTGCTTGTAGTTGTAGCCGAAAGCTAACACTGTTGGGTCTTACATTAATATGAGATATAACACTGAAATATAGATAACTTGTAGCCGAAAGCTTACCGAGTTTTATATTTATACATATATGAATGAAGCATTCAATAAAGTGAAATTATTGTCCAATTTTCATAAAGCATTTCATCTTTATATCTTGAAATGTGAGTTTTTTTTTTTATTTTTTAGGATTTTTTTTGGTGTTCTATATCATTGAAATTAATTTAAATACACTGAGAGAAGAAAGATAATGAATTAATTTTATCAAATTAATTAATTTAATTTTATTAAAAATCTGTTGCGAAAGTAGAAGGCATAAAGGTTATATATTTAATTAAATATAAAAAATTAAAAGTACAAAATTTGTATTATATATATTAATTTACCAAATTTATAAGAATGTTTTATTATCAATATGTTTGTTTTACGACTTATCTATACTGGATCCAATAAGAATATTTATTTTTTTATAATTATTTTTTAATAATTTTTTATTAATTAGGTGAACATTATTAATAAAAAACAATTTTTTCAATGGAGAGGTTGAATTTCGAAGCACCACACACGCATGTATAAAAGCCTAAACAGTATATTCAAATCAAGATTCTTTGGATGCCGTTAAAGATTGTGCTTAAAGTAGTAATAGCATGTGCATTGACTTTTAGCATTTGCTTATTTGAGTTTTTATTTCAGTGTATTTTTTAATTTAAATTGCATACAAGTATTTTCAAATTAGTTTTTATATATTTTGAAATATTTATTCAATAGTTTTAACATATAAAATATATATTTTTCATTGCATATCTAATTTAATATTATGCAATCTAAAATTATTTTATAATAAAGATCATAAAATTTAAAATGGAAATGATAATACATAATCCAAATTCAATTATCACTCCACCCATTATGAGATATGATTCCATTCATAAGGGAAAAAGAGTAGATGCAGCCGTCTTGGGCAATAATTATCACTCAACCCATTGTTTGTATATTTGGCTTTGTGTCGGCAATATAGCAGCCACTTTTTTTTTTTTAAATATATATACATATAGTGCTTTAAATTTTATTAATTTAGTTAATTTACCTCTTTAATTTTTATTAATTATAAAATTTTTTAAATTTATATTTTTTTAACTTATAAATATAAACTGATTAAATGACACCGAATTATATTAAGTCATACTGAGTTATATGTTTCTTAATTTATAAAAATATTTTTTTCTCTCAATAATTTTTTTCTTATCTAAATTCTTTCTATTTTAAATCTAATCCCAACAATCAAATCTATAGAGAATGAGAAGAGATTTATAAAATATATATATATATATATATTTATAAGTTTAAAAAAATATAATTTAGTATGATTTTACTCGGTAAGCTTATATTTATAAGTAAAAAAGAAATAAAAAGTTTAAAGAACTATATAATTAAATTAAAATTTTAAAGATCAAATTAACTAAACGAGTAAAATTTATGGACTATATATGTATTTGATTTTTGTTAAGCAACATTGCATTTCATATTTGTAATTTTTCTTTTTATTTTTCTAGTGGTGATAAATCTAGATACTTTTAAAAGAAGTATATTATTAAAATATCATACTAATTAATTAATTTTTATTTAACTATATTAAAATTATTATTATAGGTATAAATTTTTAAATTTAAATTTTACTTGGAAATAAATTTATTAAAAATTATGTTGCCAAATAGATATTCAATTACTAATTTTATAAACTAGATTAATTTTACCTCACTTTCCTCCATTTTTCCTTTTTAAAAATAATGAGGTGCCGTTTGGTGAGAATAAAAATTGGCATGGGTAATTCTCGTTACTGATGTTTGATTGGAAAAAATAAAAAGAATAATGAAAATTCGGTTACCTCAACAATGAGAATGAATTATTTCTGACCACTTATTATAATTAATTTTGATTTTTGACATGAATTAAAATTTAAAAAAACACATTTTCTTTATAAGCAAACAAAACACACAAAATCAAATCACATTTTTCTTTCATTTTCTTCATCCAACTTCAAAAATATATATATTTTTTGATTATTTATAGTTTTTTGTTATAATATTTTCTCTCATTAATTAAATTAATGCATATTACTTTCCTACCATTTTCTCATAAATCAATTTTCATTGTTGATGAAAATCAAAATTAAAAAATATATTTTCTCTGCAAAAAATAATACACAAAACAAAATCAAATATCTTCATTTATGGTCAAAAATAGATATTTATTTCTTGATTATTTATATTTTTTAATTATGTATATTTTCTCTCATCAATTAAATTAATACATATTATTTTTACAGATGAAATTTATAAATTGTCAGTCCCTAATTTAATATTATATTTTTTCTTAATCTTAAATTTATTAAAATAAAATATTTCTTATATATATAATTAATATTTATTCTTATTCTAGTCCTATTATAATTAAAATAATTTCAAAAAAAAAGAATAATTTTAAATTGAATCAAATAAAAAAAATAAATAACTATTCCGATTTTAATTTCACTCTGATTCCAATTTTGACTCTGAAGTTCGCATCAAACACCCCCTAAACACTAAAGTGAAATATCCCTCCAAAATTCTTCACTTAATTTTTTACCACATTATCCTTTTCAAACTTAAGATAAAAGAAAGTTAACCTACATATTTTAACCTTTTTTTTGTTTTTTTAATCATTAAAGCATTTTGGTTAATCCATATCCATATATAGCTTAATTTCTAAAGGAAGCATGATGGATCTTGCAAATGCAGTCAGTTAACTTTATTCATAATAGCTAGAAATATGATTGTTTATTATAATAATATAATATAATTCTAAAATGGAAGAAAGCGAATGTGTAAACCAGCAAGGACCCATAATTATTCTTGTAATCATTCATCTAAGCATGCTAAAAGAAAATTCAAGATCTCTTCAATTCCATATTCAAGTATGACAATAATTTAATTATCCATGCTTAGGCCCTATTATGAGGTCCACTGTCCGCAATCAAGATTAGAGTGTCCTAAATTAACTACCTACAATAAGACTTTCATATAGTATTAAAATTTAAATTTGAGATAAGTTCAACTCTTAATTTTGATTTTTAATATTGGTATGAAAAAAAATAATTAATTTTAAATTTATTATTCAATAAATATGCACTTATTATTAGATTATATATTGATGAAGTTCAACTCTTAAATTTATTAATATTTATATTAAATTTTAGTGTTTAATATGTAATTAGATATTTGATATATATATATGTGTGTCTCTGAATATAATACAGAAATCATAAAAGTAAAAATTCAAAAAATTTATGATTCGCAGAATAGATGCTTTCGTAATGATTAACTTTAATAAATTATTCCACACGTTCTACTGTTCTTAGTCATGCACGCAACTGCTTTTTCTATTGTCTAGATCAAAGTCCCTTCATCACAGCATATATTACTGGACATACATGTTTATCCTTTAATTATTTTTGTCAGTCAAAATAAATAAAAAAAATTAACTGCTACAAAATTAGACGACAAAGACATTTTTTTGAGTCGGTAAAGATGAGTAAGACATGTATTTTATATTTTTTTATTAATTTAATTCTTTATTTATTATTTGAAATTGCAATTTATAATTTTAAATACAACTCAAAGACTAAAAATTATACAACTCAAAGACTAATAAATTTTTATATTTTTTATATTATGCTTCATTTTTTTTATTATGAGTACTGAATAAAGTTTGAAATTTTGTTATTATATTATACTAAGATGATATTTAATCTAATTTTAAAAACTTAGCTTATAAATATTAAATACTTATAAGTTAATATGAGTTACAGCTTAAAAAATATTTATTGTTAAAAAACATATAAAATTATATTATTAAAAAATAAATTAATTTAATCATATTAATTTAACTCTTCTATAATTATAAATGTATATCAATCATATTATAATATAACTGGGTACCAATATTAATAAATAAATATTTATGGACATAACAATATATAAAGTTTTATATAATGAAAAATTCCAAGAAACAATAACCCATAAATCAATTACAATGAGGTTATTTAATAGATTTTAAAAAATAAATAAGGATAATATGATAAATTATTTAGTTAAATTAACTTACAAGCAAAGTACTCTCCTAATTATTTTATAATTTATAAGCCAACTTATTTTCTAAATAAAGATTTTGTAAAAGAATTTTAAAAAATAATGTTAAATAAATTTATTTTCCTACTTGTTTCCATTTAAGATTTTAAAAGCCAAAGGAAAAGGAAAATAAAGTTTGTATGATTTTATCATTAGCCTCGTACACAGTCATGGTACATATAGAGGGTGTTTCTCAAAACTTAAAAGCTGGTCAAAACTGATTATAAGCAGTTTTTAGATTATAAGTTGTTTATTTAAGTGTTTCTGAAAACTTAAATAGTAGATTATAATATGATTTTAATCAGTTTTTTAAAAGTTGAGTTTTGCTATTTTTTTTAAGCACTTATTTTTTAAGCAGTTTTGACCAAGTAAAAGACTATACTATCTCTACCTAATCTTCAATATTTCAAATTTGCCCACCCTATACATTTTAGTTCCCATCAAATAAATTTTATTATTATTATTATTATTAAATAAATTATTATTATTATTATTATTACAAAATAAATTTTAAATTGACATTTAAAAAATTATTTTTATACAATAAATAAATTCAAGGACAGTTTGGTCATTTTGACAGTTTCTGCAATTAAAAACTGATTATAAGCTGATTTTATAGAAACACTTAACTGATTATAAACTGATTATCAGCTGATTATTAACTAGTTTACAGAAACGCTTAACTGCTTATTTTTAATCTGATTATAATCTAAAAATCACTTATTCACAATAAGCTGAAAAGCTCCAGTTTTGAGAAACACCCTCTTAGTACATCAAGACTGCTTTTTGAATTATGAGCCAACAGCTCAGCCATAGTTGCCTTATTTGTAAATTGTAACTGGCTATAATCATCACTCCTTAAATAACTTCAAAATTCTTTCAAGAAAAAAATATATCATTGGTTAATTATGAAGAAAAATAATGCCAACAGCCTAAAATAGGACAATTTAAAAACAACAATTAAAATTAACATTTGAAAATTTTAATATTTTCAAATTAAGTCATTAACATTACGTATCAACTCAAAGAGCCCTCTTGGTTTGCCAATTGAAAGAAAAATGCTCATTGTTTTAGTTACTTATTTTTCATTATGGATTTATGGGTTTAAGAAAATTTTCTCACAGATAACATAACTAGCAGAGTTCCTCTGCAAGCTAAAGAATCCTCTTTGATGTATTTCTAGCCGCCGAGCAGGGTTCCTCTTTAAAATCATATATGGTTTCGCCATTATGAGAAATTACCCATAAATCCATAATGAAAAATAATTAAATAAAACAATAAGCATTTTTCTTTCACTTGCCAAACCAAGAGGGCTCTTTGAGTTGATACGTAATGTTAATGACTTTATTTGAATTTGAAAATATTAAAATTATAGTAGTATTAAAATATTAATGACCTTGTTGTGGAAACTATAGTAGTAGTTGTCGACTGGTGGACAGTGGTGAGATGGTGGCCACGTTCATAAAGTCACCCTGATTTGAAAATATTAAAATTATAGTAGTACTACAAAAATATTAAAATGGCTCTTATTAACATTACATATTTGAATTTGAAAATATTAAAATTATAGTAGTTGTGGACTGGTGGACAGGTCTTTCTTTGCTGTTGAGTGTGCAGAGTTAACTAACTTCAGTCTGCACTGGCTCTGGACTAATGATTCTTCCCTTCCTTAAGCTCTGGTATGCTCAAGGGAGTTAAAACCAATAAAACGTATTAACAAGAAAAGGAATGGTATTGTACAACATTTCACATTCATAACTCACAATTACCAACATGAACAGCATAAATATAAGTTCAACACAGCATTAAGAATGACATGGTTTAATCGGAATAAACAATAGCAGCACCACACAGTAAATAACATCCTAAGCTCAAATAGCTAAACTAACTACTGCTCATCTTGCCAGCAAGTCCTTGCACTTTCAGATACCCCTTCTGTCGATTTCTTCATCTGTCACCAAACCTCTGGAGAAACTGAAAGCCAGTTAATCTTATTGACAGCAACTGTTATTGACAAATCCCAAGTCCGAGAAGCTCACCTCAGGATTCCATAATAATGCATGCAGGATATCTGGTTCAAGTTTTCTAGCACGAAAGAAGAGAGCACAATGAGAACAATGTTAAATACTTATTTCCTGAAGAAACATAAGTTTAGCAAGAAAATTCAGCCATGATATTTAGTTCAAGTTTCTGCATAAACAACAAGTTAAGGTATTTTACTAGAACAAAAGGCACATTTGGAAACATCCTGGAAAATAATGACTAGGAAAACTTACAAAATACACTTGAGGCATAACGTTATAATTATTGTCTATTCTTTCAATTAATTACTCAATACAGCTATATTTGAACTACTATTTTTCCAGATTTTCCATCAAGTTGCAAAAAATTCCTCCCAAGGTGCAGTGGTAGCAAACAAAATTTTTGAGCCTCAACAACAACAACAAAATTTTTGAACTACTCTTTTTCTAGAAACTTGACCAACAGGAGATGGTTACCCTTTTATAGTAGACTTGGACAATACAACAACAACAAAGCCTTAATCCCAAGTTTTAAATTGACAATGTTTAGTAAAATTGAAAATTTACTCAAAATTTAGATGCTGAATAAAGTAAGTGATATAATTTTTAAATTGTAAAATATTAGAAAATTTTAATCACTTACTGTATTCAATATAAATTTTTACTTAATAATTTTGACTTACTGTTTTAAGCGATTATTAATTTATTTGAGACTTTTAAAATACATATTACCAAACAATTTAAAACAATTTAGTGCTGAAAATTTAATTTTAAGTGTTGAATAGCATTATCAAACACCCTTTTATCAACAGGCCCTTTGAGAACTGCACTTGTTTTGTAAAATGTAAGCTATCTCATAAGCGAACAGAGCAATGAACCAGTAAAGAAGTATCATGATAATTACGGTTCTCGGAAGCCTAGACCAGCATGGAGGTAAAATTTAAGACTAACAAGTTTCTTCACATTCAAATTAATATAAACAGAAGTGGAGGATATTGTTTACAGGAGTTTTATTTGCCACTTATTTGGGATTAGCTAAGATGAAATCCTGTGCCATTTCTATACAGAGGCTAGTGTTATGTTAAGGAGCCACCACATGACTTTCTTGTCTAAACGTCAATTAGCTTTTTAGGGCTAGACCAGCATGGAGTCTGGTAACAAACTCTTCTAAAGAATTAGGCAGCAAAAACTTCAAAGAAGCAGGAAAGATTACTCTCCCATGGAGCTGGTCAATAACTGGAAAAAGAATTTACCAGGAGATCACCAAGAATATAATAAGTTATTAAAGACCTAATCATCGTGACCATGGAAATTAAACCAAAATGCAAAGGGTCAATCACTAACAGCCAATTGTTATTCGGACAATGACACTCTCCATTGCAAAATACTTATCTCCATTAAACAAAAATTATACAAATTTGTTCTGCAATTTATGTCAATACCTCACTTCAATTGCCCAATAAAATGCTGTTCAATCGTCTTTAATTCTATTTGGTCCTTAGAATACTTTAGCCTTGCCATTTCTTGGCTCATCAGGAGCAGTTTCTCGCTAGTTATTTACAGCATTTTGTCACATAATGTGCTAGAGATTTTGAAAGCAAGGAATTCTCATTTAATTTCATACATTTGCTTAAAGAAGTAAATTTATTTGGAAATTCTATCTCCTTCCATGCTTGAGCAAATTTTCTTTAAAAATATCATATAACACAGCTCTTCCATAATTGACAGTATTGTGCCTAAGAGGGAAACCTGACGTCAAAGACACCTCAGAAAACACAATCTTCAATGCAAAATAACTAAGAACGCGTTCCAACCTTGGCTTAGAGATTCAGTACAATTTGCATCACCATTTTTGTTTGTCTTTCCCTTCAATGTTCTTGTTAATTTTAGAAGTTTGCAAAATTACAAGGAATCATGTCTTTTAAAAATTGAGTGAAAATTATTAACTTGAGATGCAAGAGTATCACGTGTAAACATAGAACTTGCTTCTGATACAATCCAGGTGATAGATAAATTTTTGTATGTTACCTTTAACAGTATATACCCTGATGCTTATGCTTGCTAGATGAAATAGGATAACAATATGAGAGGCACAACATAAATTCAAGACAGAAGGTAATTTCATGCATCCAACTAATAATGTGACTGAAATTGCAAGGTTTCAAAATATTATCAGCCATCAGATGAAAGAACATGTTAATTTTGTGCCAGTAAATTGAAGAATTATATGATAAAGGCTCACCACAAGATATTATCCCAGTGAAGGAAACCACCATGTCCTCTAGCATTTGTGAATTTGTAAACAGCACCAGATACTAGAAAAAGGAAATAAAAGTAAGAAATGCTGAAATTTTAAATTTAAAGGTAAAGATATCAAACAGCTATAGCCATATATTGAAACATTATGTATCAGAATAAGGTTTAATACCTTCATAACCCCCAAGAACAGGATCTTCAGATAGCAAAAGGGGTGTATCCAGGTCAATGAACCTATAAGTAACATTCGTAACTGAACAATTAAAAAGGAGAGCATTTTACACCTGAAGCCTCAACAACAAAGTTTTGAAGTAGACAACAAAGATAAAAAAAAACACAAAAAAAATCATGCTAATTATGTAGTATTGCCATTTGCTTCACCAAAGAATAATAAAATCACTGCACTTACTTGAAACACCCAAGGCCAGCTGACAGATGGCCTGCAAAGCCCATGGCTAGCCTGGTTTCAACCATACCACCAATCATTAGATCCAATCCTGATGCCCTTGCCACATCAATAATTTCAAGTGCCCCAACAACACCAACTTTGGCAAGCTTGATGTTAATGACATCCGCAAGATTTCCTTCTACTATTTTCTTCACATCAGCTAATCCCCGACAGCTTTCATCAGCTGCAACAGATAACCCATATTTGCCATTTGCAATATTAGTAACATGACCAAGGCCTTCCCAATCATCTCTATGAACTGGCTGTTCAAAAAGAATAGGAGTAACTTGCATTTCTGTGAGAAAAGTATTGTATCAAGTTAGTTTGCAGGTCAAAGCCTAAATGCTTAACACAAAATTGGTCAAAAATAATTAGAGAGAGAGAGAGAGCATGCACAAGTCAAGAGTTTTCCTCTCTAGATACATTTAGTCAATAAAGCTAGTACTCTAATGCGAGGAGGATCACTATGGATAAATTTTAAAGAGTGTTTTAAGCAGGCCAATTGTTCAAGGTTGCAAATTAATTGGAGCGGAAGCACCAGTAGTACTGATGTTCAGTGATGGGTCAGATATTGCATTCAGTCCCATTCTAAACAGATTGCAGGAAAAGCAACACTGGCAACTAAAGCTGCAGGCAGCAAAATCTGCTAGAGAAGAGCATTCAAAGATGCACCATGTGGATATAAAATCAAGAAAGAGAGACCAGATACATAGAAACTAGAGAGGCTGGCTCAAATCCAAATAGTGCTAGCAAAAGTAAACATGCATCCTTTACCATGTAATTTTTCAAGAACTTCAATAGCTTCCTTGGCTTTGTACCCCTCATTAGCATCCAAGATAAATAAGCAATCAGGATAGGCTATTTGTATGGCCTGAAGAACTTCAATGTCCGCCTTGAGGTTCTTTCCCACCTTGAGCTTCAAAGTTTTGAATCCTTGTTTGCGATACTTTGAAGCCAATTCAGCAGCTTCCACAGGTGATACAATGGGAATCTGCATGGTTAAAGTAGAAAAGCCTCTTTTCAAGGATAAAGCTTTTATGTAATTCTTATTTATTAATCAATGAAGTAAAATGCGAAAGCCTCCAATTGCGAAAGGCAATGTATCACAGACAAAAAGAAAAAAGTATCTTTTAATTATAGAATCACTACCAAAGGCACTGAACTGTTATATCAGTAATTATGCTATCTGAAACTCCACCAAATAGTCTCCACAAAGGTATGTCAGCACTATTTGCTACAGCATCAATTAACGCCATCTCAACTCCAGCCCTAACCTTTAAGAGCAAAAACAGATTATAAGTACATGAAAATAGAATTCTATTTTAGGTACAAAAATGAAAAGAAAATGAACAACAAATAATTAGGATGATTAGTTTCAGTTAGAACTTTGTTGCCTGTAATGATATAATACAGCCTTTACAACTAAATGGATGTGTAGACAAAACAAACAACAGTTCACCGTTATCAGCGTCTACATACAAAAGTTCTTCAATTGTACAATATATCACCAAAAGCTGAGATGAATGGATAATTTCATGAATTATGATTTCACAATGCTTATCTTGCAAAATTAGTTCACCATTTAAGATCTAACAGAATCAAAGAGACCAGCAAAATCAGAAAACTTGCTCTGAGTTTGGTACTTTAGGGTCCAGTTAGGGATTGAGTTTGGTGTCTGTTTTTCTAAATTACAATGAGACTTAAAAAAAAAGTTGATTTTGGTAAATATGGATTGAAAGAAGTTAAAAAATCTAGCTTGTCCTACTCTAAATATTGTAAAAACAGTTTTTGCCAAAATGCAGTTGAATCACAAAATCAAACACACCCTGTCATCACTCATCACAGAACATGCATATATATTGTTTTATTCTCACCATAGTTATAATAAAACTAAAAGTAATGCATTTCAACTGATATCACCCAGCTGAGCAGGATAAACAGAGGAGAGAGAGAGAGTTCTCTAAATTTTAAATTTCATGTTTACTTCTGTTATGCAATTTATATTTTCTCAATCACGTTAAATTGATTACTTAATCCACATCCAACTAATTAACAAACCAAACAGTTTACTCACTTGCATTCAATAAACAAGCAATCACCAAACTAGCGAAAGTATATTAGTAGAGATACTAGTAGAGTTAAAAAAAAACCAAAACCACATCTAATCCTAAAAACCCAAAACCAGACAAAAATGTCAATTCTACTCACCGAAGCAAACTCATGCCCAGGAAGAATCCTGCCAATTTTCTCCAAAAGTGAACCTAACGTCATCGGCGGACTGCTCCTCAGCAACGCACAAGCCTCCCCAGTCTTCATCATAGCGATAGGCTGATCCTCTGCAGTAACAAACGGCAATATCGGAGCCTCACCCCATCCAACCCACCCATTACTTAATTCAATCCTAATTGCCACGTTCTCTACTTTATCAAGCCTGGAGGAGGCAATTGTAAAAGGAGCTATCAAGGGCACATTTAGTGGCCTATTCTCTGCTCTCTCAACATTTACTGTGAAAGTTTCCATCAGGTCCTTAAACCCAAAGCTTGTTCGAGTGTTGGGTGTAGTTGCAGCCGTTGATTTGGTTGCATAAAGCTTGCAAAAGGGTCTTGGAATTTTCGAAAAGTTAGAAACTTCCAAAGGTTTGGGTGTCTGAAAGGAAAAACGGAGACAGGGACAACCAATTGAAAGCATCATTTTGATTTGACGTTTTGGGGATTTGAAAGATGGGTTTGAGAGAGGTTTTGATTGGACTATGAAGGACATAAATGTTAGGAACTGCCATTGTTATAGTTTTCAAACTCCAAAGTGTTGATATGAGGACGGCGTGCTTGGCTTTTTTTAATTCAACGTTGTCAATATTTTTGTTTTACTCAGTGTTTGTTCTTTCTCGTGGTGGGTTCATGGCGTTTGTATTCCTTGTCCTTTTTTTTATTTTTTATTTAGGAGAGGCTCAAAATTTAAAAGCCGGTTAAAACTGATTATAAGCAGTTTTTAGATTATAAGTTTTTCTGAAAACTTAAATAGTAGATTATAATCTGATTTTAATCAGTTTTTTAAAAGTTAGGTTTTGCTACTTTTTTTAAGCACTTATTTTTTAAGCAGTTTTGATCAAGTAAAAGACCATATTATCCCTATCAAATCTTTAATATTTCAAATTTGCTCACCCTATACATTTTAGTTTCCATCAAAAAATTTTTAAGTTTCTTCTTAAATAAATTTTATTATTATTATTATTATTATTATTATTATTATTATTGCAAAATAAATTTTGAATTGACATTAAAAAAATTATTTTTATACAATAAATAAATTCAGGGACAGTTTGATCATTTTGACAGTTTCTGCAATTAAAAACTGATTATAAGTTGATTTTACAGAAACACTTAACTGATTATCAGCTGATTATTAACTAGTTTACAGAAACGCTTAACTTCTTATTTTTAATCTGATTATAATCTAAAAATCACTTATTCACAATAAGCTGAAAAGCTCCAGTTTTGAGAAACACCTTCTTAGTAGTATATATTTTATTCATATTAACAATATAAAGAACATGTGCGTAAATTATATGCAAATTATTTATAATGAGCACATGGAAATTCAATAGTTTCTCCACTGATGTCTGAAACGCTAATTATTTTATAAGTGCATCAAATTAATTTTTATAAGATGCTGTGGTTTAGTTTATAATTTAATATTTTAAATTTTCAATCTTCAATTTTAAATTTTTGTGAAATTGATAAAATTCGATTTAAATTTAATAAGGGTATAAACATTATTTGAAATCAATTTTTTAAATCCTAATAATTAATTATGTCTAAATTTGATTTTTTGGAAAGGAATACTTTGTATATTTAATTATTTAAAAAAATCCGGTTATAATACAACTATTTTAGATATAATTAATTAATTAATTTAAAAATAAGTTAAATAAGAAAGAAACAAAAATTTTGATATAGTATTATAATTTTTTTTTGTAGAACAAATGTGGGAGAGAGAATCGATGTTGGGTCGGTTCAGAACAGATGTAATGGCTTGCTAGACTATAATTTTTAATTTAACTTCCCTTATGTAATTTATTTTTAAAATTTATTTATTTTATTTTTCCAAATTATTATTGTTAAAATAGTATCCTTAGATAAATTGTTTCATAACTTTCATTGTACTTTTGGCCAACAATATTAACATATGTGTATATTCCTCCAATTAGAGTTTATTCATTAGTTGTTGAGGCTGAATAAAGAGGTAGAAGAACAAAATAAATTATAGTTTAGAGTTGTCAGGTCATGCAATTAAATTACAAATTTATCAAAGATTCCATAACATTATTAACATGATAAAGCTATACTAAAATTCTTTTTATTTTGACAAAGCAATGCCTGCAAGCCAATGCCCAGCCCCAAACCAAAGCCATTCTTTTCTTTGTTGCAGCTTACTTTACTACTAAGCTTAGAACCCCACAAATTTGGTGCATATATAGTATTAATTAAGTTGGTGCAAATTTCATGTGCAAAAATAACCCAATAATTACCTGGTTAGAGAGACAGAGATAAAGGAGAAAATATTGCAGATAATAGGTCCATAATTAAGGAAAAATCATGTCATATTATTCATGGGATTCAGATGATGAAGCAACATCTATGGGAAAGCTGTTTGGTAGGCAAAGATCAATTCATGATGTTCTTGGAGGAGGAAAAGGTATCCATTAATGTGTTATTATATTATATATTATTTCTATGCTTTTTCATTTCTAATTATGCATACAGAATTCTCAAGCGACTTATTTAGTTTAAATTTGTCACTTTTATTAATTATA
Organism: Garcia nutans; assembly: GCA_947685225.1. Lineage (NCBI taxonomy): Eukaryota > Viridiplantae > Streptophyta > Magnoliopsida > Malpighiales > Euphorbiaceae > Garcia > Garcia nutans. Next base: position 51,883,171 of record CANTUV010000011.1, on the reverse strand, counting down.
ATGAATTCTACATTGAACTATTAGTCTAATAGTTTTGTTTAATCTATATATTATTATATATATTTATAGAAATAATTATGTGTTGATATTATATATAATTTTTTCTCATTGTTTCAATTAATGACTAGCGCCTAATTATTAGCTTATTTTATATTATATTTGTATCCTCCTCGTTAATTTATAAAACTCAATTAAATTTAAACAATAAATTTTATTATCAAATTTATTTAGATGGATTCCAACAATACTTACATTCAGAATAGATTATTTTTTTGGCTGAATTTTTGTGGAAATTCAAAAAAAAAAGTATTAAATTAATTTGATTGAATTGGACTTAATAAGCAAATTATTGTAGAAATAAGAATTTATTGTGTATAGAGAGCTCTTGTAATAAAGGTTTGATTTTGGAAAATTGCAGTTGCAGATGTGTTATTATGGAAAAACATAAGTGTATCAGCAGCACTTACAGTTGGAATGAGTATTATATGGTTCCTTTTTGAAATGGTTGAATACAATTTTGTGACTCTTTTCTGCCACCTTTCAATCTCCATTATGCTTATTGTCTTCGTATGGTGCAAAGTAGCTGATTTTTTTTATTGGTACTTCTTCCTTTTTTTTCTTTTTTTTTATTTTTTCCACTAATAATTATTTTTCTATTAAATGATAAGATGTTATGGTTTAAATTAATTCTTAATTTTGGAGATATTTAGTAATAAAATTGAAACTATTCTTTCGGGAAAAAACAGTACTATATATTAATAATATTTTCTAAAAAAATGCTCAAATTAAGTATGTAATAACTAATTAATTGTTTTGAAATTTTAATTAAATAATCTTTTTTGGAAGATTCTTAGATTAATAATTAATTAATGTTTCTTTTAAAAAAATAATTAATTAATGTTTATTTAATATTCGTCTTAATTTCTTACTTCTGTAATTGCACATTCATATTCTAATTTTTTTCTTAGAAAAAAAAACATATTTATGCTTCCAGGAATCGCCCACACATACCTAAAAGCTTTGTAGATGCACATGCATTTCATGAAATTGCTTCAACCTTCCATGAAAGATTCAATCAGGCCTTGTCAAAACTCCTTGACATTGCATGTGGAAAAGATCCAGTGCTTTTCCTTCTCGTAATAATATATAATTTTATCTGTTTCTTTTAATTTAAAAAATTAGTTTCACCATTAACTCATTTGTGCGTTACTGTCTATCAGACAATTATTTGCCTCTACATACTATCAGTGCTCGGAGAGTATTTCACTTTCTTGAATTTCGTTTATTTCGGTAAGAAAATTATAAACATTTCTTATAATAACAATCCATTAATTAATTGTTTATATATGATTAATTATAGGTGATTAAGCTGATTATTGTTTCCTGTGAATGGTGTAATTAGGTTATCTGTGCCTGCAAGCACTACCATTTCTATACAATCGATATGAAGCAGAAGTAGACGAATTTGCTGGTAGACTGCTCTGGCAAGCCAAGAAAACGTACAGAAGATTTGATAGCAGTGTTCTTAACAAAATACCAAGGAGTTCAGTCAAAGAGAAGATCAGATAATTAATTAAAAATAATCTATATATGAGCTAATCAACACAATATATATAAAGGATTTTTTTTAAAAAAAAAATAGCTTATAAATTGCCATAATAATAGATATGTATAATATCGTATTGGAAAAAATACGTTATACAATGTTTATGTCAAAAATTTAAGTGTTGATATTTGATTCATACATGTGATGTATATAAATAAAATAACAAGAAAAGCTTTGTTAATCTTTAATCATTACTCATAGTGTGTATATGTAACAACCCACCTCTTGGAACGAGGTGCGAGCTTATTAATTAATTAGCAACCGATAGAGAATAGATTATAAAATAATGGACTATTTGGAGCCAAATTTCGACCTTTTCATAAAAAACAAAATGTCACCATCGTTATTATTTTATTTTTAATTCATTTAATATTCATGAATAAAAAAAATAGCACTTGATTCTTAGAAGTAGTTCTTGACACAGGTTGAATGTACAAATTGCTAGGCTTGGCTAATTTCCCTTGAAGATACAAGTTGCAATCTTGGATAATAATAGAAAGTTAAGTACTCACGTGGCAATTTGCCCAAAAAAAAATTCACATGTTTGTTGACACTAGTTTTTTTTTTTTTTCAATCATAAATATTATAGGCATAGGTCAATTTTGAGAGTCCTCAATGTCTCACTTTTGATCTTACTATTAAACCAACAAATTCATTAGTCCTTATTGCCACTAATTAATTTTAATTGAATGCAGATATTGGAAAATAATAGAAAGTGTTGTAAGTTGTATATATTCAAAAGATACAATCCAATCTAAAAAAAAATTTACAATTTTTTTTTTAAATTTGTGCTAAGTTTTCAAAATTTTGATCTATTTTTAGATTGATCGATTTTAGAGGATAAAATTGAGTTTCTGTCGTCCAATTTAGCTTAATTTTTCCTCATCAACTTGGATCTGGTTCTACCAAAACCAGACAATCAAGGGATTTAAAAAAAAAATTCCTTTTTTTCAAAAATATTCATTTTTTAACATTCAACTTAAAAAATATGCCCTTCTAAAGGTATATATCTAATATACAAAAGGTATACCCCACTCTGAAAGATATATATTTATACATTTGGTATAATAAAAACATAACAAACTAATGAATTATTTTTGAAAAAAAAAGATATATAGTGTAATTCTTCCTACAATCAAACAGGGAAGCAATTCAGACCCCTCAATTTGGAACTCAAAACCACTGATATGGCCGTTCAACAGGCAAATCTAGTCGCTAGAAATGGAGCATGGACTCTTGAAATCTTGGCACAACTAAAACATCCACAATCACATATACATCAAAAATATCTGCAATTGTATCGCATTTAATATCTCCCTTTAACCATTATTTTTTCGTATATACCATTTTAGATTCACCAATAATACAAAACATGGAGAGTGATGCACATTACATATATATATATATATGTATGTATGTATGTATGTATGTATGTATGTATGGTGGAACATCAAATATTAAAGAAATTATTAAAGGATTAAACATATCGTTTTGGTGATTTTCCACTTTGAAAAAGAATCAATAATACTCTATCCTAAATAATTGGCCTCCACAATCTCTGCTTAATTAATGAGTTTTGTGTGATTAAAGCTCCAATAATTTTGTTAAAAGTGTTGTTTAATTGCTTAATTATACAAGGGCGATTTGGAAAAAAGAGTCCCACTTTGTCAAATAATTGATTTATAATAAACTCTTATATATATATATATATATATATATAAGCTGACACCAAATTGTGGAGGATAAGATTGGACTAGATCTAGCCTTCCTCGAACCAGACAATAGCAAAAAAGGCAAATCCTATTTTATTGTCAAAAAAAATTTCAGAAATTTAATGGGTACAAAGCGGTTGCCATATTCTACCACTACAAAAAATTTTTAGATGTGATTTAGCTATCGCCAATCTATCATATATATGGCAATTTGGCTATCATGTTAGCTTATTTATCTTTTTTTTTTGTCATTATTGTAGAGGAGATTTCATCATAAGTTTACTTATTAAATTGTATTTATTATTAAGTTACTGTGAGGTGTAGATATTAGCTTATTCTTATAGCTGTAAGGAGAGAATGTCTCAAGTTGTAATTGAATGTAACTTTTTAATTTCAATTTGAACTTGTAACCTTTTGATTTCAAAATCTCAATCTAAACCATCTAGAATAAGGTGCCATTTCTACTTTAATTTAATTAGTTGACTTCATGCAAATTAATATAAATTATAAATAATAATTTAAGTTAAGAATATTGACTTTGTCGATTGCTAAAAATGAATTATATTACTCTAAAGCATACATGCATTTTGCGTGAATTTTAGTAATATTTTTTTATTATATATTTAAATATTTTAGTAATGTCGATTAAGGTATTATTTAGTTCAAGAATAGTCCAATCACTGATTGGGAAATAAAAAATGAATTTTATTTTAATAGGTATTAAGAGTTAGCATTTATTACTAATAAGTAGAAGAATAAAGCGGTAGCATATGAAGCAAGAGTGTATAATACACTAATAATATAATCACATTCACATATAGTGGGGGACGGGGCGCGTTGACTGCACTATCTTCAACTTCAAAATTGTATTGCCTGCCAATTCCAATACAACAAAGAGAATCGCAATGCCAAAGTTAAAATAATAGCGTAATAATGCAACCGTATGCGTGCGCCACATGCTGACCTTTTGTTTTTAAACTATTATAAGAACCCCTTTGCTACCTTAATTAAGGCCTATATGCTCACTTAATTTTCCCCCACCCCAGCCCACACAGATGGTGAGGCAATGGAAGGAGGCTATTACCTTGGGCGGAGGAATTGACGGTGTTCACAATATCACCCGCGGCGGCTCTTGCATACTAGTATTTTTGGTAGCTTTATTGACCCTTTCTGTTCTTTCAGTCATAATCTTGTCTTGTGCAGAAGGTGCTAAAGACAAGTCTTCAGAAGCTGACTCGACCATTTACGGCGGAGCAGGATGTGATGCTGGTTGTGGTGCAGCTTGCGGTGGATGAATTAAACTCATCAAACTTCACCACCACCGATAGGAACTTTCTTTTTATTTTTAAGAGTAGAAGAATATTATTATCGGCTAATTAATTGTTTATCACTTTTTAAATCTGTCATATTAAGTTCTAAACCGCAAATCATTAATGCTAGAAGTTACGTTTTATATATGTTGTACCTCTATACATATAAATATATGTATGGATGTGATTCTTCTGATCTTCTCCTCCAATTTTGAGAGACAATATGACTCATGGGATATATTATTATTTCACCTTTTTAGAAATTTTGCCTTGATTTACGATTGTAGCTATGCATTTCCTCCTTGCACACATGCTAATTTTTTTTCTTCAATCAAATTATATGGTAAATTATAATCCAAATCCAATTAATAAAAAAATGATATGGTGATCAATTCTAATAAAAAATATTGATTGACTTCTCAATTATATATACAAATGTATTAATATGTAAAAAATAATAATCAATGCATCACCAGCAAGAAACATATAGATGTGAATAACTATGATTTTTGAACCATATATATATATATATATATGTATGTATGTATGTATGTATATCATCCTTTTTTTTTTTTCAGAAAAGGCGTCATTTCAAATACATAGGATTAATAGATATTTTTAACTTTTATGTATATAAAAACACACTTATATATATATATATATATATATGTATGTATGTATGTATATCATCCTTTTTTTTTTCAGAAAAGGCGTCATTTCAAATACATAGGATTAATAGATATTTTTAACTTTTATGTATATAAAAACACACTTATATATATATATATGTATGTATGTATATCATCCTTTTTTTTCAGAAAAGGCGTCATTTCAAATTCATAGGATTAATAGATATTTTTAACTTTTATGTGTATAAAAACACACTTACAAGTTAGACGATTTAGACTTATTCTAACAACTGCAAGTAGAGAATGAGAATATATATATATATATATATAATAAGTTTTGATCATTTAAATCTTTAAAAATCTATCAAAAACAGCTTTTTTTTAATTAATATACAGTGACTAAGGCCATTAGACAAATAGTTAAGAGATTGTGTAATTTTTTGTTTTCTCCCATAAAAGAAATGCCACATAGCCACTGGCCCTCGTGTTGGCTTTAGTTAATTTAGCTTTTATAAAAAAATAAATTAAAATTATAAATTTGTAATCATGTTTCAATGAGGTCAAGATGGCCGAGTTGGTCTAAGGCGCCAGTTTCAGGTACTGGTCCGAAAGGGCATGGGTTCGAATCCCATTCTTGACAATTCCACTTTTTTCAAAATAAATTTTGCACAATTCTTTTCCTAAACCAATAATTTATAACCTGTATAAAAAATCAACGTATGTATACCCATTCGAGGACTGAATGGGTAATAACTGAAGCAATACTTCCCATGCTTTTTTTATTATTGTTACTTTTTTGTCAAAAAATTTAAAACATTCTATAACATAAACATTAAACAATTAGTTATTCGACTAAATTTTGGTAGCTAAAAATTTCACACATTTGAATTTCTTTAAGGCAAAGAGAGAACAAACAAAACTATGATTTTTATTTTTTTTTTCTTTTTTGTCCTTTTCTCAGCGTCTCAATTATTTGATTCTTGAAGTCTCTTTTAAAAACAGAACAAAAACCAGTTCTAGATATGTAAATTTGTTGATTTTTTTTAGCATAAAAATTTGTTGATTAGATTCAGGAAAATAAATAAATAAAACAAAAGATGACAAAAGGGTTAATTTCAGATGGGGCCAAGATGTTGTATTAGGAATATATATATATATATATATATATATATATACAAATTAGCCATCTAGTGATACCAATAAATTATCATAGGACAACATAAAACACCACCTAGTGATACCAATCAATTATCATATGATAACATAAAACACATGGGAGTCGCAGAATGGCAAAATTTTGTTACTTACTAAAACAAAAAATAAAAAGATCAACTGGTAGAAGACCTTCTTCCACATTGCAATTCATTAGAACGAACCTTCATTCTGTTCTTTGACGACCCAGAACTGCTATCAGATTTTCCTACATTACTAGGCAACTTATCAGATTCAATATCCGAAAACGAAGAATATGATCCATACACTTTCTTCTTTGAACCACAACAAGTCCAGTAATGGCTGCAGGCATGTTTTGCAGCTTTCCATCCAATCTTGCAGGGCAACTTGATGCCGCACCAAACAACACAAAGTGGACAAAAAACACAGAATAAGCAAGCACTGCAAGAGTACTCTGCAGCTTTATAGCAACAATTTGAATCTTGATCCTTAGACAAAGAACAAGAATTATTTGAAGGCCTTTCCTCCATTTTTTCATGTCTTTCATAAGAGTAAATTATCTTTGTTTCCTCTCAAAGAAGAAATCTACCATCCATTACAATGGATGGTTTATGCTTTCTGTTTCTTTTTCAATTGAAGAAAGATAAAGATTCCAATAAGAAGAAAAGATTATTACAGAGCTATTTTCCTCAGAAAGAGACCTTAGCAAGAAGCAGCTAATTTTTTTTTGCTTTGCACCTTTTCTTTTTCTTCCCACTTCTTATCACATTGGAACTATAGTTGGAATATCAAATATGCCTTGAAGTCTTATTCACATGTTCAGATTCCTCTGGGACTAAGTTCTTCATGGTGGTAAAAAGATCATATGGTTGCGAGAAATTCCAATCTGTGACACAGAGAGAATATCAAATAACAAAGACAGAAACCAAAAATCTTTCCTTTAGTGCAGAAACGAAAAATACATATACCCCAACTTCATGTAAGTTTGAAATTTTCAGATTAAGACAGAGATAGTTAAAGTTTTTAATATATCATTATATACTAATATCCTATCTGAAAATATCACATTCCATTTTTTTTTTAATTGGGCATGGCAACACTTTTTGAACATTGCAAAAACAAACAAATAAATAAATAAAGACAAAGTATTGCTTGAATAAGGTAATTGATGTCAAATCAGAATCATAAATAGTAAACAATTAAGTTTGGTATGACCCAAAAGGAATTAACAAAATGAGGCATATTTTATTGCAAATTGAGAATAAACTATAATCACTTTATCAGATTTGCTGTAATCAACATCTAAGTCTATAATAATTCAAGAATATGCAGTTTAACCCATAAACATCACTTAATAACCTTTGTATATCTAAATTATAAATATGAATATAGAAATGGGTTCAGCAACCTAACCAAATTCTATAAACAATACCCACACAAATTATTGAAATTTACTGACGAGAAAGGGAAAATATAAGTGAAGCATAATTGAAAAATAAGAGTTGAAATTAACAGGTTAAAATACTCACTCTGAAATCAGAAAATGATCAAATAAATCCTAAATCTGATAGAATTAGAAATGGCTAGATCCTTCTCATTGAGTCAAAAACATAATTGAAGATCCAGTCCCAAGCATACTCAGCCAACAAGACAACTTTAGTTTGAAACTTGAGACCCAGAAATTGAAGAGTACCGAAAAAGGAAGAAAAAGAAAGAGAACCCGATTATTGGGTGGACAGGTGTTAGGATGACGAGAAAGGAAGAGAAAATATGGTTTATCAACAGAATCGAAAGAACAGAGACGGGAGCGTGAAGGGAACCCGTCTCCAGTCTTTTGACAACTTTTGCGTCCGGAAGCAAATAACCTAATCAAACGTAGAGAAAAGAAAAGGAAAGGGCAAAGTGAAATTATTTTTTATTAAAATGAGAAAAAAAAATTAAAGAAATAATTTTTTATTATAAAATAAGTTTCTATTAATAAATTAAAAAATATATTTATAAAATATAGATAAATTTATATAATTTTAAATTATAGAAAATGCATATAATTTATTAATTTATTAAAAAAAATTTATATAAATAATAAATAATAATAATATATTATTAGCAATTTAAATTTCAACGATATAATTTTTTTATTTATTAACATATTAAATTATGATTACCTCTTTTATTTAAAAAAATAAATAATTTTTATTAAAAATAATAAATTTCTATTTAACGATGACATGTAGCCTTTAAATTAAATTATAGGTTAAATTGATAATATGATATTTAATCTATTGATTAGGGGTTTATCAAATTTTAGATACCGTGAAAATATTGTAAAAAACAGTTCAATCCGTAAATTACAATCATCTTTAACACTACTTTTTGAAATTCGAATTTCAATTGAAATTTGAATTATAAAAATAATAAATATCAATAAAAATTTAAATTTTATATAAAATTTATTTATAAATTCATATTTATTATATTTAAAATATTTCACTTTTCATTTTAAATTGATTATATTTATGTTTGATACATAACCTATTATTCTAAAAGAAAAATGTAGACAATCTTTAATGAATTTCAAACTTATTGTTTCTTAATAATGAATTTTACATTCAGTTTTTAAATTAATGATAAATTTATCATCACTATTTATATTAATAATTTTATAAAATATTTTTATGCAAAATATTTTTATTTTATCATATATTACTTTACATTAATAAGAATAAAAATATAAATTTATCAATATTTATTTAATAAGTGAAGGTTTTGTTATTTTTGTAATACATGAATATAAGATCAGTATAATTTATATAAAAATAAAAAAAAGAATATTTTTTTTATATTATGAAGAAGTGTCAAGTTATTTTGTGGAAGAAGCAGACATCTGAACTCGAGGCAGCTGGAGCAAGATGAAGACTTGTTGAAAGCGGAAGAAAATTTGATTCCCCTAAAACATAAAATATGCATAGATCACTAGATTATTCAAATTAAATTGCAAAGGGGTAAATTGCGTACCTGACATCATCGTATGTTGAAGCTGAAGACGATTTTGGAGTTTGTCGCCTTCCAGGGGATACACACTTTAAGTTTAGCAGAAGCACTACTGAAGGAATGCAATGTTCTCTTAAAATTGTTATATTCCCCTGGAGACCACGACCCCTTATTTATAACTGATAATGATAGTTTCTATTTTGGTCATTCAACAAAATAGAAACTCTTATCGGTCTCTACACTTATAATCCTATTACGAGTAGGACACCTCAATAGTCAACAATCCTAATTTGATCACAACTTTAATTTGACTATTTTAATTTGACTGCAATACATATTTAATATTTAAATATATTTAGCCCACACTTATTATTAATTAGAGGATTAATTTTAACAATTTAAAATTAATTATAACAATCTCCCACTCGGGCTAACATATATTAAATATAAATGTATATACCTTAATGAGCTCATAAAAGCAGTCATACTGAAGGTGCCTCAAACAATCTCGTCCATTGATTATATCGATAAATGACTGAAGGGTCAGTCGCCACATTCATCGTGACTCAAACCACCATCAATCACATTACCAAAACTCTCAAATGACATAGATCAATAATAGGAGTGTAGCATGGAAACTACATGTAATATGATCTAATCATGTCTGTTTCCAACTGGTCACACTTAATTGAGATCAACCACAAAAATAACACAGAGTGTAATAAACAAAAGTGAATACTTCATTTTTTGCAGAAACTGAATTAACATATCCAAAACCAAATAGAGCATTCAAAACATAATGAAAACATAATGAACAAAACTCCCACTGAAACTAAACATCCTCAAACAATATGACACCCACATGAGCAGTGTGCTCATGAAAGACTTTCGGTATCAATGCCTTAGTAAGAGGATCTATAATTATGGAGTTCGTTTTAACATGCTCTATGGATATCTGTCCACTCTGTATTTTCTCCATTTACAGCCAGAAACTAAATACCAAATAGCTCCTACTGTCATTGGAGAATCAAACTGCTGAATAAATGTCACACTTAAAACTTTATTAGCATTTTCAATGCTAGCCATAATGTGCAGCCCTGTGACATTCAGCAAAGTCAAAAAAAAATTTCATGATCAAATGTCTCATAGCATACTACAAATTCCAAAACCATGGAATGTAGTCTAATGTGGATCTTTTGCTACTCAAGACATTCGATAAAGTCAGAATCAGTATACCAAATGATCTCATACAAATCTGACTTTCTGTATGTGAGCATACGTTCCTTTATTCTCTGAATATATCTTAAAACCTTATTGGTTGCCTTCCAATGATCCATTTCTGGATTGCTGAGATATCGCCTTAACATGCCAACTATGAATGAAATATCTGGACGAGTGCAAACTTGAGCATACATCAGACTCCCAACTGCTGACGCATAAGGAATCTTCTGCATCTCCTGAATCTCAAGTTCACCCTTTGGACACTGATCAAGACTAAATTTATCTCCTTCAGCAACTGGGGTATCAATTGGTCTACTGTTGTGCATACTAAATCTCTTGAGCACTTTCTCAATATAGCTCTTTTGTGATAATCCAAGAATACATCGAGTACGGTCTCTATGTATTTGAATCCCTAATACAAAAGAAGCTTCACCTAAATCTTTCATCTCAAAGTGTTTTGAGAGAAAGACTTTGGTCTCGTGCAGAAAGTCCTTACAGTTAGTAGCAAGCAATATGTCATCCACATATAAGACCAAAAAGATAAACCTACTCCCACTGAACTTGTGATACACACAATCTTCCACAGCATTTGTCTCAAAACCAAAAGAGACAACTACTTCATGGAACTTGAAGTACCACTGATGAGAAGCTTGCTTGAGTCCATAAATGGATTTCTTTAATCTGCATACCAGTCGTTTTGGGTCTCCAGACACAAAGTTTTCTGGCTGCATCATATAGATGGTTTCATCAATGTCTCCATTGAGAAACGCAGTCTTTACATCCATTTGATGTAACTCAAGATCAAAATGTGCAACTAGAGCCACGATTGTCCTAAAAGAGTCCTTCGATGAAACCGGAGAGAAGGTCTCTTTATAGTCAATCCACTCTTTCTGAGTGAAGCCTTTAGCTACAAGACGTGCCTTATATCTTTCCACATTACCTTTAGAATCCCTCTTGGTTTTAAATATCCATTTGCAACCAATGGGTTTCTTTCCTTCAAGTAATGGAACAAGATCCCAAACTTGATTGTCTTGCATCGACTTAAATTCTTCACTCATTGCCTCAATCCACTTATGAGAGTTGGAATCCTGCATGACATGATGAAAGCTGATTGGATCATCTTCCACCATGTCTACAGTGTCCTCATGTTCCTGAAGATATACTACATAATCATCTGGAATAGCATTTCTTCTCTCTCTAGTGGACCTCCTTAAAGGCACATGTTCTGGCTCAAATTCTTGAGGTTGTTGAGCTTGTTCTTGAGGAAGAACAACTTCTTCATCCTGATGGGGAAGTTGATCAACATTGTCTTGTTTTGGATCCGGAATTGCTTCTGGGATATTAATAATTCTAGGAACCTGAACAGTCCCAGGAGCAAAGATAGGAATCAACACTGAGTGTTCCTGACTCGATCCCTCCTCAAAGACAATGTTTCTAACCTTATTTCTCCCCCCAAACTCAACATCCTCAAAGAATGTTGCAATTCCCGTCTCAAAAATAGATCTGGAAGTAGGATTATAGAACTTAAAACCCCGAGATCGCTCAGAATAACCAACAAAGTAGCTACTAACAGTTTTGGAGTCCAATTTTATTTCATTAGGCCTATAAGGCCTAGCCTCAGCAGAACATCCCCAAACATGAAGGTGCTTTAGACTGGGCTTGCGTCCAGTCCAAAGCTCATAAGGTGTTTTTGTAGCTGCTTTAGTTGGTACTCTGTTAAGAAGATAGACTGTTGTCTTTAATGCTTCTCCCCACAGAGACTCAGGTAAAGAAGAATGACTAATCATACTTCTAACCATATCCATAAGAGTCCTGTTACTTCTCTCAGATACACCATTCATGCTGGGTGTACCAGGCATGGTGTATTGAGGGACTATACCACAGTCATGCAGGAAAATAGCAAATGGCCCTGGACGTTGTTCACCTGAACCGTCATATCTGCCATAGTACTCACCTCCACGGTCAGATCTAACAGATTTAATCTTCTTTCCGAGTTGATTTTCAACTTCGACCTTATAAGATTTGAAAACGTCCAGAGACTCAGATTTCTCATGAATGAGATATAGGTACCCATAACGTGAGTAATCGTCTATGAATGATATAAAGTATCTTTGACCATTCCTAGTTGCTGTAGGAAATGGGCCACAGATGTCCGTATGTATCAACTCTAAGACGTTTGATGACCTATTGGCACCTAATCTCTTTTGTTTAGTCTGTTTACCTTTAATACACTCAACACAGGAGTCCAAATCTGTGAAATCAAGTGTATTTATGATACCATCTGACACAAGACGCTCTATTCTAGATTTGGATATGTGACACAAACGTCTGTGCCATAGAGCAGCTGAGTTATCCATATTCAGCTTCCTTTTGGTACCTATAGTACTAACTTGCATGGTCTCATTATAAGAGGCATCGATATCTAACATATATAGATTATGAAGTGCATACAAGAAACCAGTACCTAAAATTTTTGAATCCATAGATAAAGTAACTTTATTGTTTCCAAATGAACAAGTAAAACCAGATTTGTCCAAATGAAAAACAGAAATTAAATTCCGCCTAAAAGACGGAATAACAAAAGTATCTACTAGATCCAAAAAATTTTCAGTTCTTAAATGCAATCTAAAATGTCCTATCGCCTCTACTTCTACCGGTTCGCCAGTTCCCATATAAACGTATCTTTCACCGTCAGTTGGCTTTCGGTAGTTTAGGCAACCCTGCAATGAAATACTTATGTGACTAGTAGCACCAGAATCTATCTACCAAGTGTTTCTAGGTACCGAAGTTAAATTAACTTCAGAACAGACTAAAACCAAATATTTTCCCTTATCAGCAGTCTTATTATCAATATTTTCATTCATAGGGACAAAGTTGGGATTACACGGCATGCTAGCTGAATTCAGAGAAAATAAATAAATGACATAAGCTCACAATCCACAAAAAATTGAAACAAATCACAGAAGTAGAGTTTAAATATTGGAAACAAGATACCGGACACAACATTAATATTCTCATCTTTGGACATAAAATATTAACTGTAATTGGTATCTCAACGCAGTAATCAAATATTGACAATTCAGTCCTGTCAAATAATAAACCTTCCTTTGGGCCGATTTATTATCCACATGGATGAACACATAATAATTATCACATATTTATTACTGCAATGTATTCTCAATTCAGCCAGATAGCAACCTTCCTTTGGGCCGGTTTACTACCCCAATGAATTTTAATACACCTGTCTAATATCTCAAATAAAGTAATCTACACAATGGAGGTCACTTTGGCGACTTTGGCGACATATTGCTTTAACCAATTTATCCGAAAATATTAGACACAATCAGGACTAAAATTCCAAAATTCGAACTCAATTTAATATATATATATATATATATTTTAAATTACAATTAAAAAACCAAAAGTTGCAATTTTTAAAAAATTTAATTTTTAAACACCGAATAAGTTTGCCCCCGAAAAAATAATTTAGTCCCCAATAAACTTAATTTAGTGGCTAAATTATAAAATTGGGCTAAAATTAATCAAAAAAAATTCTGGATAAAAATAATAAAACCAGATTTTTTTTTTGAGGCCAAAATAGAATATATTGTTTTGGGCTATATTGGAATCCCAAATTGAAACAGTTCCATAGAGCATATTGTGACCTCTATTTTACGAAAACAGCATATTGTGACCTGTATTTTAATAAATTGAAACAGTTCCAAATATTTTACGAAAACAGTTTCAATTTACGAAAATAGTTTTTTTTTAATCTTTAATTAATTGATTTACATAATTAATTAACCAAAAATTAATTAATTCCAGAAAAAATCACAAACCAAAATTCAAGTCCAGAAATTCAATTTTTTCAGAATAAATAATCTCAGTAATTTAATCCAAAAACAAATCAAACCAAAATTGATTTCAGATTACCAAATTCGATTCCAAATTAATTCTAGAAAATTACAATCACCGAATTAATTTTCTAGAATCAAAACAAAAATCAATTTAATCGAAAAATCTAGCAACCTAGCACAGGGCTCTGATACCAATTGAAAGGGGAAAAAAACCTGATTCCCCTAAAATATAAAATATGCATAGATCACTAGATTATTCAAATTAAATTGCAAAGGGGTAAATTGCGTACCTGACATCATCGTATGTTGAAGCTGAAGACGATTTTGGAGTTTGTCGCCTTCCAGGGGATACACACTTTAAGTTTAGCGGAAGCACTACTGAAGGAATGCAATGTTCTCTTAAAATTGTTATGTTCCCCTGGAGACCACGACCCCTTATTTATAACTGATGATGATAGTTTCTATTTTGGTCATTCAACAAAATAGAAACTTTTATCGGTCTCTACACTTATAATCCTATTACGTGTAGGACACCTCAATAGTCAACAATCCTAATTTGATCACAACTTTAATTTGACTATTTTAATTTAACTGCAATACATATTTAATATTTAAATATATTTAGCCCACACTTATGATTAATTAGAGGATTAATTTTAACAATTTAAAATTAATTTTAACACTTGTTGTATGTTGAAACGGTGGCGCATCAAGTTTAAGTTAAAGAGATTTTATTCACCAGCAGTAGCAACGTTTTCACTTAACCACAGAGTGTTAGTGTTTTTGTTTTAGGAGGGAAAGAAGCTTGTTGGAGAAATGTGGATAGCTGGTTAGAGTAGACTCTGTTTTTCTTTTTTATCTAGAACAATCTATAGATTCTTGTATATCAGTAGTAACAACCTTCATTTTCGATCTGCATAAAATTACAGAAGAGTTTTTCCTTTATTCTCTGTGTTATTCTTTCATTACAATGTATATCTTATTAAGGTAATAATATTACTTATATTCATTTATTTTATTTTTTGATTGACTTGGACTTAATTTTTATTAATACTTTTTGAAAGAAAAAACCAAGTTGGTTAGATCATGATAGCCAATATTCGGCCAGATAAAAAATCAATAGTGCCTTTAAATTGTGTTGGCTCCAAAATAAATAGTTTATTTTCCTCTAAATACTCATATTAAATAATATGCATTGAAATTTTGTACATTTCAATTCCAATGTTACCAAAATACAACTAATTAATAAGTTTGTCTATCTAAAGTATTTTAATTAATAAAAAACTAAAGATAAAAACATAAAAAAAAGGATAGAAACATTATATATATATAATAAAAAGGAAAAAAATTTAAAATATAATAAAAAAGTAAAAAAGAAAGTAAAAAAAATTTGATTACTTAAACTTAATTATATTTGTTGCATTTTAATATTAAATTATATATAGATCAAATAGCAAAACACTTTTATTTGTGTTGAGAAATATAAGATTTGATTGTGTATGATTGCAAAGTTTTTTTTTTAATACAAAAAGTTATTTCATGGCATAGTTTTTTTTTTAATTTATTTATAAAAAATATAACATCTAACATTATAAAAATAAATTTTATTAATATTTCTATATAATAGCTATAATATATAGCAACTAGTAATATTTAATGTGTAATTTACTAGCATCTTATAATAACTATGTCAAGTAATACTTGTAATAAAATTTACATCAACCATAAAAAGGCACGAGTACAAAACTATATTAAGATTCAAATGATATATTAAAATTATATGAAACTTAATTATAATACTTTAAAAGTTAAATATTTATTTATCGTATATTTATTTTTAAATAGAATATGAATATAACTATATTGTATATGTATTCATGATTATATTTATTTATTTTAATTATTGAATAATATATTTTTGATATATAATTATTTTATATATCATTGATTATGTTATATATTTAAATTCATGTTATATATATATATATATTTATATAATTGATTATATAATAAGATTAATTTAATATAATTGACTACAATATAAGTATAAATTCATGTAATAATATATTCATATAATTAGCTATATCATAAGATTAATTTAATATAATTAATTATTTTATAAATATAAATTCATATAATTGACTACATAATAAGTTTAATTTAATATAATTGATTATGTTATAAATATAAATTTATGTAATTAGCTATATAATATGATTAATTTAATGTAATTGACTACGTTATAAACATAAATTCATATAAATAGTTATATAATAAAATTAATTTAATAAAATTGACTATTTTATAAATATAAATTCATATAATTGGTTATACAATAAATTTAACTTGGACTAATCAACTATATTATATGTATAAATTTATATAATTGACTATATAATAAGATTAATTTTATATACTTGACTATGTATAAATTCATGTATGAATACATAATAAGTTTAATTTAATATAATTAACTATGTCATAAGTATACATTCATATTATTCGCTACACAATAAAATTAACTTAATATATTTGTCTATGTTATAAGTAAAAATTAATGTAATTGACTACGTAATAAAATTAATTTAATGTAATTAGTTATTTTATGAATATAAATTTATGTAATTGGTTATATAATAATATTTTGGAGTAATGGACTATATTATATGTATAAATTCATATAATTAGCTACAAAATACAATTAATTTAATGTAATTAATTATAATATAAATAGAAATGTATATAAATGACTATATACTAAGTTTAAGTTAATAAAATTGACTATATTATGAGTATATATTTATGTAATTGATTATATAGTAAAATTAATTTAATATAATTAACTATATTATAAATATAATTCTATATAATTTAATACACTTATAAAATAGTTACTTACTCAAAATTGAAATTATTACGTAGTCAGTAACTTGAATTTATAATTATAATATAGTTACTTAAAATTAAATGAATTTATACTTATAAAATATATATTACTCAAAATTCACAAAATCTACTAATTATTCAATGACTTGTTTATACTTATGATATAGATACTTAAAATTAAATGAATTTATACTTATAAAATATTTATATTACTCAAAATTAAACTTGTTATATAGTTAATTATTTGAAATTAAATTTTTAAAAATTTTATTTTAAAATTATCATTTGAATTAGTAGATTTTGTAAATTTCTTCATCTTCTTATTTTAAAATCATTATTTGAATTAGTAAATTTTATTTATTACAAAATAAGTAAAATTATAAAAATTTATAAAATAAAAAATATTATTTTATTTTACAAATATTGACAAATTCCATTAATTTAAAATTCTCAACAAATACTGATTCGCCGTTGTACAAAAATGATGTTAACAAGAATTTTTTCACTTTCTTGTCAATATATATTCAGAAGTATTGGATTAGAATATAGTTAAATGCATCTATTGGCTAAATTTTTTGTTAATGTTTAAATTTAAAATTTAAAAAAAAAGTACAAGTAGTTTTAAGTATTAAAAAGTAACTTTCAACCATCGTCTGTCAATTTAGTATTACCCTCTGCGACCTGACAAATCACATTAATTCTATGCGAGTAAAATTTTAAAAATAGCTATTATTTTCATCTTATTAAAATTATCAATTCTGCAAAAAAAATATATATATATCCCATAAAAATTACCATTTTATATAATAAAAAATTAATTTATATTTTTTTAATTATATTTTTATTATTAATAAATTAATTAATAAAATAAAAATATAATAATTTTAATATTAATAAATTAATAAAAAATATTTTAATTCGGGGACCATTTCTTTTGTACGTAGGGTATAATTTTTATTTCATTTAATTGCAACGTATATTTTGGAATAAATATTACTAATACAGATTCTTTTATAAATGTAAAAAATTTTCATCTGACTCCAAATTTAAGAATTGATCATTCACCTCCTCCATCTCCATAATTACACCTGTATAAAACTCTTCGAAGGCTTCAGATAAGATAAGAGATTCAAACCAGCTTTATCTGCCTCTCCTTGTGGCGGTGGAGAAATAAGCAAATTCAAGCCTTTCTTTCTCAGTTCTCTTCCTTAACAGAGACATTAACACAAGAAACTTTACTAAAATTAAACCCATCTTTGTTAGTTCCATTCAATATACAATTATTTCAAAATTCTTAATTAATTTAAATTTTGTTTATAATAATGTGTCAAAACTAATTTGAAAAAGAAAACCTGCACAGAAAGAATGCTATTTCCAGTTAAATTATTGTTATCTTTATTACTATTTTATCTGTTCATACATTTCACTAGTCAGAGTAAGATTAGATATACAGTATAGAATATAAATATGCAAAATTCAGCTAATCAATCTGAATCAAAAGCAGAATCTTCAACTGTAACATCATCACCGTCAGATTCAGACCAAGCTCTTCCATCAATTTATCATCATCACCATCGCCTGACAATTTTCTCTTCAATATGATTTCTAATATAGATGGAATCGCCTCTTCATCCCCTTCATAGTACTTCTCTATCTGCCTCCTTAGCTCTGCAACCATATTGAACCTACTTTCAATTTAACCCCTCAAAACCATAAATTCTAATAAAGGCCAAGTTTCGAAATTTTTATAATTTTTTTCCATAATTTTCCCAGCGGCCAAACAGAATCAGACAAAAAAAAACTCAAAACCTTATAATTCAAATTTCTGCACTTTTTCTTACCTTGCTTGCTGATGCCATCACCGTTTTCAACAGAACCGTTGCGCTCCTTGATCTGGGTATATTTTTCTGATTTTCCAATAATGAGTCTTGGCCCAACTCCAGTGATGAGCTAGTTCTGATTTTCCAAATGTTTGGGCCTTTTTCTTGATCCAAATTCCCAAGCCCATAATACAAATAGTTTTCAGTGTTGAGGGGAAATTTTCCCCCTCAATTTATGCAAACATCCCTTTTGAAATGAAAACCATATTCATACTCTTTTTTTTTAAGTTGGACAGAAATATTTTCGAATCTGATTATGTATCCACTAAAATTATTTTTCCTTAAAATCAAATTCAAAAATTCTCTCTTAATTAATTTTTAATTAAACTATATAATTTATGAAATTTTGTTTATTACCTCACTTTTAATGCATGATAAAATCAATTATGAAGTTGTGTTATAATTATTTCACATGATAATGGTAGAAATTCAAAATGTTTATATTCCTTAATTAAGAATCAAATGTTGAATGTATACTTTCAATTGGGAAAAAAAAGTTTAATAAAATAATCATAAAAAAAGTAGGAAAAAAATGTCATTTCATTTTCCTACTTAATGTGTGCTGTGTTGGCATATGAGATTACCTAGACTTAAAGAAAACTGTTGATGTTGTTCGGCATCTAAATTATGCATTATGTGCTTTGCACTTTAATTTACTTCGTGTAAATTGATATACCACCTTAATTACTTTTCTTGAATTTTCTTTTCCATCTAATAAATTTAATTGGTCACCAACTATATAAATACATACATACATATATATATATATATATATGAAACTATCATTTCAATTTAGTATTGTAAAAATAATTTACTATTTAAGTCATAATTTTATAATGTGGGTAGTTCCTTTAATTTTCATAAATTCAAATAATTCTAACACATTTTTATTTTAATGTTGGAGTCAATGTTAATTCCATAAATTTACATTATCATTCAAGATTGTTTTTACCTTTTTTTTTTTACTTTATGGGGAAAGAAATGGAAAAAGATGACAGAAAATATTAAGTTAATTAAGTTGGTAATGGAACCTGTCATTGTTGTCCAGCATTAATTTAAGATCTATCAAGGGCTAATGTAATGAAGCACTTAATGCATAGTACTTAATTAATTTCCTTTAATATATATACTATTCTTTTCCCACTTGATTTATTTATTTATTTATATATTAAATGAAGCAACAGACCATAGTATTATTGTCTGAGAAATTTAGCCCAAATGTGTCTAAATAATAATGCATATTAATGATCATAGACTACATTTTGTCTGTTGTTAAACTCACACGTAGGGACATTCTAAGATTCAATTATTGAGAAAGAGGATTTAATTAGCCTATATATGATCCAAAATAAAATTGACAATTTTCAACTTATTTTTCTGAATAAACCATCATCATGCTTATCCTACAAGGAGTTTGTTGCTTTATTAATAATACTTAAATGTAGTTTTTTACATTATTTAAAATGAAAATGATCATAAAATTAATATTTTTTTAAAAAATCATTATTTATAATTGTATGTTTTGTTTCCTAAAATTTATTGATTATATATTTTTTTGAGAAATGAAAGGATGTTTTAGTATAACAATAAATATTATAACCGTGTAATTTAAAGTTACAGTTTAAATCATAAAAATAGGCTCTTTTATCTAAAAAAAAAATAGACTTTATATGTTTGATTTTTTTTTTCTGGACTCCACATATCATGGGAGGTGCAGGTTAATTGTTTTTTAACATTTTCTTTTAATGTTTGATATAAAAAGTTGATTATTATCTTTAAAAAAGAGGCACATAATCAATTATTAGATTATGCTAATTATTAATGATGAAAAGTGTTAAATTTTTCTATATTTTATTATTTTTAATATAAATATAAAATATTTAATTTTAAAAATTAGCTATTAAAATGAAATAATTTATTTATATATTAAATAAATTATATTTTTATATTTTTTAGATGTAAAATTTTCTGCCTTCATTATAAGTTCAACATAAAGTTTACATTCTCCAAACAAAAAAAAGAGAAATAATAGAAAGTTTATAAAGAATAAAGACACGTCTCAGTTGGAGTTCTTATCTTTTAAAAAATAAATCATATAATTTTGTGTATTTTGTGTAGTAAATTAATTTTTTTTTCTCAATGATTATATTTTAAAATGCATATTTTTGAAATGTAATATGAAATGTTGAATATAATAAAAAGAATATAACATTTAAGTTTGTGGGAAAAGATAATTTTAACTGATGCACGATTGGACACAGGCGTGTGTCTATGTTTAATTTGTGAAGAAAAAAAGAAAAAAACATTACACTAGAATTTGAACTTTTGCTCTTTCCCTTTTTTTTTTTTTTTTTTATCAAAAGAAGAAAGATAATATCATAAAACATAATCAACAGTTACATCAGCCCTTGCACCAGTCCAATTGGGATAAAATTAGAAATCACAGTAGATAAAGTATACACAAAAATAGTCTTATTTAAATTTAAACTCATTAAATTTTTAAATTATTTAAATTATTTAAATTTAATTATAATTATATTCATACTCATCTCAAACTTATTTAATAATATTTATTTATTATTCAATACTATTTAATTATCCATTTAAATATAAAAATTTAAATATATTATAAAATTTAAAATATAAATTATAATTTTTTTAATTAAATAATTATAAATAAATATTTAATATTAATAAAATTTTATTAAAAATAATTTTATAATTTTATAATTTTAATAAAATATAATAAATATATAATTAAAATTTTAACAAAATATAATTTATATATAATCTAATGCAAATAACAAATAATCAAGAGTTTATATTTAAAATTGATTCGAATTCTATTTATAAACTACTCGTATAAAATATAAATAAATAAAAAAATTGAATATTAAAAAATGTCTAACCCTTTGCTACCAGACAAACAAAACAAAAAAAAACAACAGCCAATAAAAACAAAAGGAACCAAATCTAACTACAAACAACAGTAGCCAAACCAAAACAAAATAAATAAACAGAACCAATAATAATAGGGACCAAGTCTATCTTCAGATAAACCCTTGACTAATACACATACACCGAGCAGAGTGGAGGAACCCTCCATCAACGGCTGTAAACAAATAGATAAGAAGGCCAAGAGCTAAGACCTTTGACAGAGCACTAAGGCTGCAAGGCCACCGCAACCAAAATAACAACATAAAAATGTAGACTTGAACAGCATTAATATCTCATAGCTCCTCATATTTCGAATTTTTTGAGAAAAAATAATGATCAAAGATCCAGCAAAAGGGCGTGAATAAAGAAAAGCCCCAACCTAAATTCTCGCCAGATCAAGGAGAGCTCAAGAGCTCTTGAGAAAGCTTTTTCCTCAAACCAAAACGAAAAGGTAAAGGAGGGTGGCTGTGTATTAGAGCAACAGGCATGGGAAGATTGAAGAAATCTTGGCATGAAAGAACAATTTAGGCCAAAAGAAGGGAAATTGACGCACTATAATCCAAATATTAAAAGTAAGCACCAGCAAAAAGCTCGATGGGGCACACAATTGTTAAGGCTAAGGGTCATTATAACTAAAAACCTTAGTTGCATAAAGCTTTCAGTTAAAACCAAATTAAAAAGGAAAAGGAAAGGAAAGAGACCAAACCAAATAAGATGAGAGAGGAAAGACAGTAAATCTAGGGCTGCTGCCAAATTTAAGGTTGGATTCACAAGGGAACAGCAGGCTTCTATGAGCAGAGAGAACAAGCTTTCACTACGGAAGATAAGTTATTTTGTTATAATTTAATTTGAGTTTTTTCTTTTCATGGAAAAAAGGTTAAAGTTTAAATAGATATTTAAATTACAGTTTAAATAGTAATTAAATATTTAAATTTTTTAAAATTTTTAAATATTTTTTATTATTAAAAATTTAAATAAATATTTAAATTATAATTAAATATTTAAATATTTTTTTAAATTATTTAAACACTTCATTTATTAAAATATGATTAAATAAATATAAATTTAACAATAATTATAATTTATATCAAATAAAAATACT
Organism: Garcia nutans; assembly: GCA_947685225.1. Lineage (NCBI taxonomy): Eukaryota > Viridiplantae > Streptophyta > Magnoliopsida > Malpighiales > Euphorbiaceae > Garcia > Garcia nutans. Next base: position 51,859,867 of record CANTUV010000011.1, on the reverse strand, counting down.
ATTTTTAATAAATATAAGACTCATTCTTTTTATTTTTTTATTAATTTTATTAATTTTAATTTACAAATTAATTATTTTTTATTAATTTATATTTTTGTTTATGAAATTATTTCTATTTTTAATTAACAAATTAATAATTTTTTTATATTTTTTATTTTTTATGGTGGTGTATATTTAATTAATTAATAATAATTATGATAATATTAAAATAATAGCATAAATTTCATAATAATAATATAAAATAATAATAATTATAGAGAATATCAATCTTTAATACACAATAAATATTATCAAGTTATAAAAAAATATATGATATTAAAATATTAATTTTTATTTAATAAAAATTAAAAAGATTGATTCTTATATTTATCAAAAATAATATTATTTAACGGATAATATAATTGATATTAAATTTGTATTTATTTGGTTATATTTTAATAAAAAAAGTATTTAAATGGTAAAAAAATTTAAGTATTTAATTATTATTTAGAATATAATTTAGATGTTTATTTAAATTTTTGACCATAAAAAAAATACTTAAATAGTTAAAAATTAAGTGATTAATTATTGTTTAAAATATAATTTAGATATTTATTTCAACATTTGACAAAAAAAAAAAATACTTTGAAACCAAAAGAAGTCCATATTTAATGCTCTCTTGCGGCATTCTGTAATTGATTTGGCATATACATACATATATATATATATTATGAACATTTATATATAAATTATATGATTAATAATAAATAAAATATACAATTTTATAAAATATAATCAAAGTATATTCTTAAATTCAACACGAATGATGATAGTTTTTGTAAGTAAAATAATAATCATATTGACAAAAATCATATTGACTGAGTCATAATTCTATTTATGATCACATATTTATAAATATCAGATTCACCATTTTCGTTGAAATTTTTAAACAACCTTCTTATGTGAAAATGTAATAATAATCCCAAAATCAGAAAGCAAATTAATATTTCCAGAAAAACAAATAAGTGCCACTAGAGAGAAAAAAAAAACACAGAAAATATAGAAAGAACATATTTATATTTATTAAAAAAACAAAAATTACTAAAGGGTAAAATAATTAATAAAAAGTTGACCACAACTCAAAAAAGAAAATAAAGTGAAAACTCTCAGAAAATAAATGAAATGAGGCTGTCACTATGATGAAAACGGGTAAAATATCAAAAATTATTCTATTCATTTAAATTTATTTAATTTTTAACTATTCATATTTATTTAACAATTAAAATATAACTTGATGGATATAAATATATATTATTTTTATTTAAATTTTTAATTCAAAATTTATGGATATTTCTCTTTTTTATATTTAATTAATAAAAAAAATCATTCATACTTATTTATTATTACCCCTTCATTATTTACATCTGTCTCATATTTGTCTATCAGTATTTGTATATATTTAAATAAAAAAATCAAGAATATAATAAGAATTAAATTATATAATTATAATATTTTTAATTAAATAACTATAAATAAAAATTTAATATTAACATAATCTATTAAAATATTTTTATATCTCATAATTTTATAATTAAAATATAATATAATAAATATATATTTAAAATTTAATAAAAATATAACTAACATAAATTTTATTATATAAACGGATATATGTAAATATAATTTGACAATGATGCTAATTCGAGTAACAAATTTAAATTCAAAGTTAAAATTTCCACTCCTAATGCTTAAGGGAGAAAAATTAAAAATTATATATAAAAAAAACTTTGTGTAGTTATACATAGAAAACAAACCCACTGGCATTATTTAGACGGTGTTTTCTTAAAACTTAAAAGCTGATCAAAATTAATTATAAACAGTTTTTAAATTATAAATTATTTATTTAAGTGTTTCTGAAAACTTAAATAGTAGATTATAATATGATTTTAATAAGTTTTTTAAAAGTTAAATTTTGCTACTTTTTTTAAGCACTTATTTTTAAGCAGTTTTGACCAAGTAAAAGACCACACTATTCATACATAATATTCAATATTTCAAATTTGCCCACCATATACACTTTAGTTCCCATCAAAATTCTTTTATTTTTAGGATTCTAATTAATTTAGTAATATTTAAATGGTAGTTTTTTATTTGTATAATTTATTGATAACACCAATATTATTATTATTATTAAATAAATATTATTATTATTATTATTATTATTATTATTATTGCAAAATAAATTTTGAATTGACATTTAAAAAATTATTTTTATAAAATAAATAAACTCAGAGATAGTTTGATCATTTTGACAATTTCTGCAATTAAAAACTGATTATAAGCTGATTTTACAGAAACACTTAACTGATTATAAACTGATTATCAGCTGATTATTAACTAGTTTATAGAAACGCTTAACTGCTTATTTTTAATCTGATTATAATCTAAAAATTACTTATTCACAATGAGCTGAAAAGTTTCAGTAATGAGAAACACTTAGTATAGGAATTAATCAAGTCCAATGGAGTATGAGTATTATTTACTTTATTATTAATTAATATATTCAAATTCAAATACTAATAAAAAAGAAATTAGACTTTGTAATCCCAAAGCCTTACAGGCGTCCGATTTGGTTATTAATGTTGGATGAAAGTCTCGATCATCGACGATTATCTTGTAAGAAGTGGTGTTTTGAGGTTGATCCAAGTTATACAAAAGCATATCTCTCTTCTTCGACTAGTTCACATGATTTTCGGTTAGCAAATTCTCCCCTGGGATGCCTTCTTACTTTTCCCCGTGTAGAAGATTTGGTGATGATATATTTGTTCACCATCGATTTTCAGATCCTGTTTGAGAGGTTGTTTCTCTCTTTCCCCTCATTTATTGATTCCTTTTCTGAGGTTGAGCAGGGCCGGAGGTTTAAAAAAATTCTATTGACTTTTCTAGTTGTCGCTCCGGTGTTCGGGTTTCTTTCAAGGGGCTCCTGTTTTTTTTTTTTTTTTTTTTTTTTTTTTTTTTTTCTGATGAAGGCCTTTTCTCTTTGAATCTTAGGCCGAGATTATATAAGGAGATTGGAGTATTTGCTTTGAGAGTAGATCTGATTGAATTTTTTTTCCTAGCTGACCTTGGCTGGCCGGTGTGCTTTCTAAGTCGCCGGCCGTTTGTATTGTTCCCATTTACTTAATATAATGTTATTTCCACTGTTCAAAAAAAGTTACATTATTCAAATACTTGAATTCATTAGATAATCAGAGAAAACTTTTGTAATAAATACTCCTTTCGTATTATTTACATAAAAAAAAAGTAAAATAGACACAAAAATTAAAAAAATTTCACTTTTTTCATATCTATTTATTTAAATATTTTTTAAAAAAAATATTTCCAAAATTTACTTTTAAAATAAAAATATAAATAATATTTTGTCTCATTTTATTTTCTAAAATTTATCTAAAATGATATTTTTTTATATAAAAAATAAATTTTTTTTTTGTATAAATGATTATACGGAGTGAGTATTAAATAAAAAAAAATATTTGCTGATAATAAATTAAAGAAGAAAAATTAATGGGAAAGGAGAGTAAGGGAAGAGTAAAGAAAAAGAAAAGTCAAAAAAACAGGTTCATAATCAGCTTTGTACCAATTAAAGAAAAGAACTTGTAATCAGAATCTCTTCTTTTCTTGTTAATTACACACTTCTCTATAAAAAAAAACCCAACTCTTGTCATTTTCACCGTTTCAATTACCCATCAAAAGTCAAAAAGCCACAAAAAATTCAAAGCCACGAAATAAGTGAAATTGATACGTCATTTTAATTTGTTTTTTTTATTTAAAAAATAATAATTTCAATGATACGTGGGATGGTTGCATTGCCGGAGGTCCTGGCCTAATATCTACTCCTTGTATTTTATAAAAATTATTTATTATTTTATTTTAAAATATTTTAAAATAATTATTTATTTTTATTTATAAAATATATTTTTTATTTTATTTTTTAATAAATTTATATTTTAAATAAAAAATTAATAATAATTTAAATTATTTTTAATATAAAATAAATATATAAATAATGATAAAAAATAAAAATATAAAAATATTAATTATATATTTTTTAAAATTTATAAAAAAAATAAACTGAAAGAATATATTTTGTTATATTTATAATAGTTGATGTAATATTAGACTTATAACATTTAATTATAATTTTTAGATGCTTCCTATTCTGGCAACTTCAGTCTTAAAACTATAATTAGATGACACACAGTAATAATATTATAAATATATTTATTATATTCATTTAAAAATTCAATATGACACAATATAGTTAAATTATATTTTTATTTAATTTAATAATATTTTAAAAAAATTAATAAATTATGAAAATAAAAATAGATTATAAATATATGCTTGATATTTTAAAATTTTATTAATGATATCTTTAAAAAAAAATTAAAATCATACAAATTACTAAATTGATTGTTTGAAAAGCTTATTAAAGTCTATAATTTTTAAATCATAAAATTACTATAAAATTTATATAATAAAAATCAAAATTAAAATAAAAAAAAGTAAATCACATCATATCTTATAAAATTATAGCATACCATCAAATAAATAAAATTAATCGTAAACTATAACCATTAATTAATTTAAACTAAAAGCATATACTAGTGATCAACAAAATTAATCCGAATAATATGCAGCTCGATATTATTTAAGCAGGTCGTAAGTTTGAATTTTAAATTCATAATTTTATATAAACAATTATTTTTTAATTTTAATTTTTATTATATTTTTCGAATGTTTAAATTTTGAACTCGTAATTTTAATTTTTATGCTCGAAGTTTTGAGTATTTTATAATTTTATTGAAACCATACATAATTTATAGACTCTAATTTTAATATTAAATCTGTAATTATGTTTAGTTTATAAAAATTTAATTATTTAATTGGATTTAGTCATTCAATTAATATAAATTAAGTAATTAAATTTGGATACTTGGATTCTGAGTCTTAACCATTAATTAAATTATTCTCAAGTCTGATCTAAGCTGCTAGCAATTTATTTAAAATAGACATACTATAGAAATAAGAAAATACAAATGAAAAAAATATATTGTCGTGGATATGATAAGTTATTATAAATTAGTTCTAACTTTAAGATTTCCGCAATTAATATAAATATTTTATTATTTCAGCTATTTTTCTACTTGTTATTTTTTTGCATGATTAATTCATAGATTATTTAAATAAATTTATTTTTTGCTAGTAAAATTAATATTTTTATTAATTACATATGTAAAAAAATATTTAAATTTAAATTTAAAACTAAAATGGAAATAATATATGCTCGCGACTATTAAAATATATTCATAGTTATTAAGTTATATTTTTGTGATTATAAAAATAAAAATAAAAATTATTTTAGTTTTATTTCATACAGTCATAAAAATAGAAATTAAGTCAATAAATAATTTAATTTAATTTTTGTTTAATTTTTAAGAATTCATTTTTTGGCACACACATGATGTAATTTATTATGCTGTTACTGTTTTAAAATTACAAACAACAATATTATTTGACGCATGTAATGAGATCGATAGAAATTATTGGTCGATACCATAAAGTAAAAAAGCATCTAAAATCATAAACACTTATCCGTTAAAAATAATGATAATAATAACCACTTAAATTTCTATTGTATTGTTTTTTAAAAACGAACTTGTTTTGCGCTTTCAGATTATATTTGGACATAGGTCCAATTAGGATCTTCTACTAATTAACAAAGGCCATAATTATTTGTTTGAAATTACACAGCAAAATTAACATTTTTAATTAAGAGACAAAAGTATATTGTGTGGCATTAAAAAATACAAATGAATATTATATATAGAGAGAGAGAGAATATAGATAAAAAAGGTAAAAATAAATAAAACAAAAAGAAAATGAAGAAAAGTACCAGTGCTGTCCTTTGCTTGACCCGATGAGCGCCAAAACTGATATTATAAGATGTTAAAGGATTCATATTATATTTTATCCTATTTCAATTACTACTACCAAAATATTCATAATAATAAATTAGTAATAGTATAGGGTTTAGAATCCCAAAAGCTTGACCTTGTGATTTCCATGTGGGACCTTCCAACTCCCTGTATTTCTGACTTTTTTTTGTACGCCCCTCCTTTTCTTACCTTGTAAATAAATTAATATATAACTAATTCCTTTCCTATAAATAAATTATTTTTTTTTACAAAATCATTATTTTTTTCTTTTTTATAAATTATAATAATCCTAAATTATGGAATGTTTATGTAAACATGAAAGAAAATAGATTTTTTTTACAATGCATTTAATTATTTTTAATTTTATCATTAAGTAAAATTATTTTTCACTTAAATACTATGAATAAATTACTAAATTTTAAAGGTTTAAAACTATATAAATCTAATATTTTATTTTATATTAATAATTTATGTATCATAAATTCAAGAATTTAATTCAATTAAAACTTAAAATTACAAATTTATGCTTTTAAAATCAAAATATTTTATGACAAAGAAAAATAATATATATTATTTGAATAAAAATATTTTATATTTTTATAAAAAATATTATCTTGATCACATTTAGGAATAGAATTTTATAAATAAAACATTAATTACACATATTATGAATAATTTAAATTTATTAATGTTATGAATATTTTTAAGTTAAATTATTAATCTACTTGTAATTCAAAAATTTTAAAGATAAAAGAGAGTAAATTAAAGAAAATAATCATAATTAGATATAAAATTAAGTTCTTTTTTGCACTTTAATAGCTTTATTGTTGGATAAGTAAGCATCAATCAAGCCTAAAAGAAGGAAATAATGAAAGCTTAAAAAAGCAAATATTAATGGATTACACTGTCCACCGTTGTGCTGGATGTGTATTATACCCACCCCTCTATTCCAGCAAGAAGCCAAACCATAGCCCACCTAACAAACAAACAATCAATCCCTCTTTCAAATTCAACATTTATTATTATATTTTACAGAACAGTTTCATTTTCTTTAATCAAATCTAATAAAGAGAGTCATCAAAGCTAATATAAATGTCTTCCTTTTTCTATTAATAAACTCAAAAATCAAACCATTTCTCATTCCCTCTCTCTCTCTCAATCTTGATTAATCGCTCACCTGTGACTTTCCATTTTCGCATTATTCATTTCTTGACTCTCTCACTCTCTGTGTGCGTGTGTGTGTAAAGATCATGGCAGTTTTTGCAGATAGTTCATCTACAATTGCAGAGCAAATCAAGATTAGAAGACCCAGAAGCCCATTTCATCGTTATCAACATGAAGAACAAAGTCCCACCATTTTAACAGAAACAGATCCAAACCCACATGTGTCTCGCTCATCTAAATCTACTATCTCTTCTCTTTTCCTTTCCCCCTTCTCCATAAACACTACTGAACCCACCACCAAGAAAAAGAGCACTGCATTCAGAGGCCTGGGATGTACTGCAGGGGCGGCGCAGCAGGTGTCGGTGCCGGCAGTGATACGGTCATCGGCGGAGTGGGAAGATAAAAGGGTGAAAAAGAAAAAGAATCAACAACAGAAAAGGAAGAAAGAGAGCATAAGGCTTTGTAATGAGAGTAGTAATAATGGTGAGGGGAGTAACACTAATGGTAATAGTGATAGTAACGGGAATTTCACTCCTGGGAGTTGTATGGTTATTCAAGATGTGTGGTGTGGTCCTGGAATTGGGTTTTCTGCAGATGCTGTTGTCGGGTCAGTGGATTGTGTTACGGCCAGAAGAAATAATGCTTCTGGGAGAAGTAAGATTGATGGAGAAAAAATCAATCAAAGGGACAGAGAAAGGGAGAGGGAGGTATTCTTTTTTAAATTTAGAGCTTTAATTTTGGCCCTTTATTTGACACTTCACTTCTTTCTTTCCTTCTTTTACGTATATTAATGTTGGTTTGGCCTTTAATTTGTATTTTGTTTTTGGAGGGGTTGTGAATTTCTGGTCTCCAACGGAATGGGTTTTGTTTTATTTAGTTGATTTCAGATTTGATGCATAATTGTGGTTTTGTTTGTTGCTGTTCTGCTCTTCAAGAGAACATCTTTATTGAGTTTTTGTTGGGGAGCTTGATTAGTGAATGTATTTGTTGAAAATGAAATCTCTCTTATAATTTCTTACTCTGGGTTTACTTTTAATTTTTAACTTCTTTATTATCTACTAATATCATTTATGGTTGGGTTTTATTGATAATTTCCGTTCCCAATTATTATTAATTATAATCTTTCTAAACTATTCGAGAAACAAATTTTGATCATCCGTTTCCATTTTGATATTAGTACTTTTGTTTTCATTTTGATATTATTACTAGTCCCCTTATTTAATGATATTTAAGGAATTCAGAAATTGGGTTCTCTAATCGTCCTTGTATTACCTATAAATTCATAGTTTTTGAGTGTTAAAATTAATTTCTTTGCGTTCATTTTAGTAGGTAACACTACTGGAACATGCAAAATGAAAGTGGTCAATCCTTTCTGCGTCTCTTCTTAGTTCTTTTTCCAATCCAATCTATGATTTCTCTGTTATTCTTGGCAATTTTATTTGCTATTGCTGATTTGCTATTACTTGCGTATTAAAAGAGGTTTAAACCACCTTTGATTCTTTAATGTTAAAATAGGTTTTGTTATTATATTATGAGATGATTTCTCAAATCTTTTTATGCGTGTATTCTCAAATCTTTTTATGCGTGTACGTATAACGTTCATAGTTACCAAAGCAAACATTCTATTAGTCAAAAATTAAGGACCCCATTTATTTTCTAGGATTTGGCTGATACGGAGCTTGTGATAAGCTCTCTCTCTTTGTCAATAGTTTTTGAATTATAGGACACACTTCTCTTTTATGTTGTGATCCTGCTTATAAGGATTTCTTGTTTTTCTTGCTTTACTTATTGTTCTGGTGGTTGGTATTCACTCATCTTTACTTAGATATTCACTCATTGTGCGTGTTTTTTTTGTGGGTTGTTCCGTTTTAGCTTATTGTGTTCTATCAATCTTGGCAGCGGGCTTCTTTATTGGGAAGGAGAGCAACAGTCAACCATGAAACTCTTTCATTTTTGGATATAGACCCTGCTTTTGTAGCTTCTCATCCTGAGCCAGAAGTTTTTGGAAGTAGGTATTATCGTCATATTCGGCATCCTTCTCCTGACGGCTTATCTGAGGTATGACCTTTGCTCTGGATTTCTATTGTTATGTTATTGTAATGTATGTTGTTCATGAGATACTTGTGGTGGGGTAGATATAGAGCCATGCGTTCTACATGGTTCTGATGGAACTGCTTTTTTCCATATGGACCTTTTCATGAAAGCAGTCTTTCTCAAAATATAAGCAGAACTTGTTCAGAAGTTATTGTTGATATATTCGTATGTGCCTTGATTTTGATTATGAAACGAGAAAGAAAGTGACAAAAGATCATTAGTTTCTCTTATTTAGTCACGATTTTCATTATTTTTCTCCCCCCATATTTTATGCAATTGTTTAGCTAGAGTTGTTTTTTCTTAGTTGTTTGAAGAGAAGCTGATTTAAGTTGATGTACATGCACCTTATGGCATTAGGTTGTTGATTTGTGCGCAAGAACAATAATATTTTTTCCATTTTAACTTTAGTATATTTAATTTCTCGGAAGTTTCACATGGAAAAGAAGGATTGAGCTTTTATGTGTTAAAGGCTCGTGAACTCTTCTTTCATTTATTTTCTATAAGGCAAATGTTGCATTTTCAAATTGGCATTAAGGTGTTTTTGGTTCATGTTTAATATCAAACTTATGAGTTAAGTGTAAGAAGCTTTTCTTTGAAGTTGAATATAACTAAAAGATGGCTTAAAAATTTGAATATAACTAAAAGATGGCTTAAAAATTTGAATATAACTAAAAGATGGCTTAAAATTATGTAATAACATTTTATAGGCATTGTATCATTTATATGTTACAGTTTCTTCAAATTGATCTATCCAACTGAATGGCCGCCTACATCATTTCAGGATAGTGATCGCAAATCCATTGATCAATCCTACAAACAGAATGACAAATGGAAGTTATTATTGAAAATTATGTGTTTTTAGTTCATGTTCTCCCATTTACTAACATTACTAAAAGAAATTATTCAGATCCCTACAACATAGTTCTAGTGAGCGAAAGTTGTACAAAAGAGTATGCGTAGCATTTTTACTGGAATACAAATTGCTCTCTAGAAGCTTTTCATTTAAAGTCTTTCTCCGTTTCTTTTTGAATTAGCTGGTAATGCTGTTCCAACAATAGAACTATCACTTGTTAGTGACAGTTATGGTTTTTTTGGACTAATTGTGCAAAGATATTGACAAATCATGATTGAATTTTTGGAATCTGTAACTGGTTAAATGGAAATTACTGAGAAATTTCATTTCATTTCTATTCTCTTGTATTTTTATTTCATTTTTTTGGTCCACTGATTGATTATATGGCAGAATGCCTCCCTCTAACCTCTGTGAGATTCAAACCTTGGTATTTGGTACAATACTCAGATGTTTACCAGACTAGTTATTTTACTCTTCTGGTCATGCATTGAGAAGCTATGCACTACAGGGAGGGATAAATATGTTACCAATGTTATGATGTATGCTTCATGAAAAGTCTCTTAGGCCGGATTGCAGGATCATAATATGCATTCTCTGGATTTTAATATGCCTTAGTTTGTAGGAAAGTTCTTTCACACCCTTCTATGGTAATTTGTTCCGGTTCACATTTCTTTATTTTTCAATTAATTTTTTTTATTTGATAAAATGTCTAGTTTGTATTAGAAGGCTAATTTCATGTTATGGGGTATTACAAAAAGTATTCGTGTGCAATAGATAGCCCCCTTGAAGTATGTATGAAATTTGGCATGTGTTATGCCCTTGTATATTTGACTGATGTAATATGGGAAAACTAGAAAGCCATTTTAGGAGTACAGGAAATCTGTAGCCTTAGGCTACAAGAACGAGGGATTTGTGTTAATTATTACAGTATTAGTATGGGAATTTTCAATTGATTACAGTATCAGTATATGAGAATTTTCAATTACAGTATTGGTAATTCGGATTAAGCGATTGATTATATTAATTGAAGATCTTTTGATTATGTCTAATTATTTAAATGTCACAACAATTTGCTTCACTCTGTACATATTCATTTATTAAGATCAGATGACAATAACACAACAACAACAAAGCCTTAATCCCAAGTCAATTGGTGTCGGTTATATGGATTCTTTTTTTCTCACTTAATACGATTTAAGGTTATCTCTTCTGATAGATGTAACATCATAAGATCATTTTGGACTACCTTTGACCAAGTCAGTTTAGGTCTACTTTTGCCTTTCTTAGTTATATCTACTCTAACTTGTTCGGTTTTTTTAACCGGCGCATCGCTAGGCTTTCGTTTCATACGGCCAAACCATCTTAATCTATGCTCTCTTATTTTATGCTCTATTAAGATCAGATGACATTTAATATAATTCAAAAGTCACCTTTGGCTAATTTCAGATAATGCTGCTCCAAAATAATTTCTTGATGGGTGGAAGATTGGATCAATTTAGCGACTGGAGACTTGACATTGATCACATGTCATATGAGGTGTGTTGTATCTCTGAGCTGCATTTAGATTTTTATTTTGATAATTGTACTTTGCAAATGGTGTCTTGGGCTACCAAATGCAAATGAAAGTGTTTGACTCTTCCCAGTTGCAACTTCATGCTTGGGACTGCAATGTGACTCCGTGAGAACACCACTGAAATCTTATGAGTTTATGTTGGAATCTATATATCTAGGATAAATCTTCAAACAATAGAATTCAATCATATCATTTGAATTCTTTTGTTTGCAGTGATTTAAAAATAAAATGAATTTACTTATTTTACAAAATTTCCCTTATCCATTAGTAAATAATTTTACTTTAAATTGGGGTTTTAAATATTAAGCCTGTTTTCCATGAATTGAAATCTTGCACAATTATTCCACTTTTTTGGCACAGTTTCTAATTCTTTCGAATTGATCTAACATAGTTCAGGTCATTTCTAATTTCAAAGACTTGGATTCTACCAAATGTGTTTTCCAAACATGAGAATTTGCTGAATAGTATTGACGAATTAAGTTCTAGTGATTTTGGGGTTCTCAAACATATATTTAGAATTGCTATTTCCTGGTGCTAACAGCAACTGCTCGAGCTCGGCGATAGAATTGGTTACGTAGGTACTGGATTGAAAGACGATGAAATTGGATGCTGTGTCAGAAAAATGAAGCTCTCAATTATCAGTGACCTTTCATCACATTTATTAATAACATCAGAGAAAAAGTGCAGCATTTGCCAGGTGAATTAAACATCTACTTTGTTTATTTTGTTGCTTTCATTTTTACATTTGCTGGTCTCCTTTATCCAAACGATCTAATCACTATTGGCAGCAGTTCTCTTCTGTGCTTTGACATTATTTCCCTTTATTTAATCTTTCGTATTTACACTTCTGTATTCAGGAAGATTATGAAACAGATGATGAGCTGGGGAAGCTGGATTGTGGACATGGCTTTCACATACAGTGTATAAAGCAATGGCTTGCACAGAAAAATATTTGCCCAGTCTGTAAGACTGAGCCAGTGGCTCGAGGATAGAGCTGGCTTTGTCCACTAATAATCTCTACATGGTGTGTAGATTTTGCGAAATATACATGATCATGAATTCATTCATTGGTGTGAAGCTAATACTTTTCTTCTTGAAATGATAGGCCCCCCTTTTATTTATTTATTTTTTTCCCGAGTCATTCAGCACGCCTATGCTGCTTGCAGTTCATATTTCTGGAATTTGATGGGATTATTAGTTTTGATAGAGATATGAATCAAATGGAATATTTGCTCAATTCCATGACCATTTTAATGGGTTAATTTTGATAATACTTTGTATATGCTTATAAAAAAATAAGACATTTACTAGGTTTCAGGGTCAGGAATTAGTACCCCAAATGTTGCTTTGCAAACCAACTTGTACATGGTAGTCGATCAATGATGCTGCATGTCTACTGCCAACTACAGAAACCAAAAGTGGCAGTCGAGTTAATTTTAATATTTTCCGCTCTAAGGTTCTTTTGGATTGTTGTTTGAGCTGCTAGAGAAAAAAGCACCCAATTGAAAATATTGATTATGGATAATTGAAGTTTATTTTTCGTTTTTTAAATGAATTTTTTACATGTTTTAATCATACAAAATTAAAACATAATTGGTCTTTTTAGCGCCAATTAAATCAATTCTTTTTGAATAAACAGTTTCAACAATCATGTCAAGCTCACCTTTATGCTAAACATCATTGTTGGAAATAGACGAAAAGTTACTTCTGGTGCTAATAAGATCTGATGGTACTAAACTATGTTTATAAAAGTCAAAGTACATTTCAACCGAATATTATTTGAGAAGGAGGTTTGGAGCCTCTTTAAGAAAGAAGTTTTTCACTGTTAATAAGCTCCTGATATTTGGCAGTGATGTAAAATCTCATGACGCTGATGTGGTAAGAGAACACTGAGGAGACTTTGGAGGGGAAAATAGGAAAGGTTTTGGTGGGATAGTTAAGACCTGACTGCTTCCTTCTAACATTTCAATGACCTTACTCATTGATGGTCTATCCATTGGATTTGTTTGGATGCACCATAGCCCTATCAATGTCATTTTCCTCACAATTTCAGTTTCTTCTATTGAAATCTCCCCATATACGTCACGTTCATTTCCCAACTCTAGTCTTTTATAAATCCAATATGGGAAATATTGCTCACTATTATTACTTGTTTCATTCTCATCTTTCTCTCTGCATCCAATCATTTCTAGTATCATCATTCCATAGCTATAGACATCAGACTTATATGAAACTCCGCCGAAATTTCTACTGAAAACCTCTGGCGCTATATATCCAATAGTGCCTCTAGCCTCAAGCATAGATATGATGCTCTCTTTTTTAGTGTATAATTTTGCAAGTCCAAAATCTGAAATTTTAGGACTAAAATTTTCATCAAGAAGAATGTTGTGAGGCTTTATGTCAAAATGCACAATTCTTGTGTTGCATCCACGATGTAAATACTCCAATCCTCGAGCTATTCCAATTGCAATTTGGTGCATAGTTTTCCATTCCAATTGATTAGTTTTCGAAATGGTTCGTGAACATATGAATTTTTCGAGTGATCCATTAGGCATAAACTCGTAAACTAAAGCTTTATTTTGACCATTGAGACAAAATCCCAAAAGCTTGACAATATTAACATGAGAAGTTCTACTGATGCTTGCAACTTCATTAATGAATTCTTCTCCTTCCCCTTTAGAAGCATTCAATACCTTAACTGCTACAGCACGGCCATCAAACAGCTTTCCTTTATATACCGTTCCATAGCCTCCTTTGCCAAGTTTGTCTTTGAAAAAATTGGTCATTTTCTTCACTTCCGAAAAGCCGTACCTTGTTACCGATAGAGGCCCATGATTCTTTATAAAGGCCTCTAAATCTTGATTGCTGTTTTGGAATTCCCAAAAAGAAGATGATAACTTCTTGAAACAAATAATAAAGCCGAAAGTGATTAACATTCCAATTCCTGCGAGTATGCCTGTAGATTGCACTGGGAAATGAATAAGATAGGACAATATTTACGTAAACAAACAATTTTCCTTGATTTTCCATAGAAACAAACAAGTCAATATGGAATATGAAAGGTGCAGTTTCCTGGTTGGTTCGTATATCTATAAAAGTCTACACATACACTTTCAATTTTTAAACCTTTTCAATTTTAAAAAAGATTATAGGGTTCTCTGTATTTTGTTAAAGTCAATGCAAGGAAATTGACATTTTGAAAATTCTTACCCTGAACTTTAAATTGAAAGAAGAAAAAAGAAGGAAAAGAAGCAAATGTAAGGGACATACCAATGACAATTTTCGCTGGCACATTCCAACCAGTACCTACAAGACAAATTATGAAGAAATGATTAGGGCTTAGAAAAATCTTCATAATATATATATATATATATATATAATGACTTTCAGCATCATAATTAGAAGAATATTATTGAAATACTGTATATAAAGTTAATTAGTCAAACTATCCATTCATGCATGCTAAATACTTCAGTAGAATACGATATCGTAATTGTTGTATTTTTCTTAACTTCTTTATAAATTTTTTGAATTTATTTCTCTGTTTTGAGGAAAATTTTCTGTGTTTTAAATGATTTCGATAGTTTCTATTTTAGCATTAACTATATAAAATTAAATAAAAATCAACACTAAAATCTAACAGAAAGACTTTTCCACATACTTTTATATCTGACCCGGTCTATGAACTGGTAAATGCAGAGAGTATTAAATGTTCAAGAACCATATTGACAATCATGCCTTTCAGTATTTCAAATTTAAAAAAATGCTAATAAAAATTCAATAAAATATACATTGAATATTAAAAAGAGTAAATAAAGTGCGTATATATATAACAATGGAAAAGAAAAAAAAAAGAGGAAGTACGTAGGATAAAAAAATTAAATGACCTAACGTAATCAATAGTGTATATATATATATATATAATATATATATAAAGATATAATATTGTTTTACAGATACAACTAAAGAAGTTAAAACATACATATTTAGTTATTAATGTCAGAAGGCTTAATAGAAGCTATATAGTTTTGTCTTTTAAAATTTTCAATTATGAATTTATAGTTGTTGAAGAATATAAATAAATTCATGGTGAAAAAATATAATAAACTAAAGTGACATATAAAGTAGTATCGATTAAATTTTAATACAAGCTAATTTTATATAAGATGAAGATTCAATCTTGTTTATATGGCCACTTGTGTGTATTTAGCTCAATATTTTCAAAGTCCATATAATTTTTACAATAGTTGTACGTTATTTTTATTTATTTAAATTCAACTATTATTCTTCACAATATAAAAATAATATAAATAATTTCAAATAAGGGTATGCATTATTTGGTTTAAAAAACAAAATAAAGTGTATGAAATTAGTTATTTTGATAATGGAATAAGCCAATATTGATTCAACCCAATTTTGAATTCAAAAAATATTGATTTTTAGTTTTAGTTTTTTTTAAACATTATATTGGAAGAGGGAGAAATTGATCGTGGGTCTATTAACTATAGGCAATGTGTACTTGTCGCTAAAATTGATTTTTAGTTTTAGTTTGATTGCCCTAATTAAATTGATAATCGAACCAATTAAGGATGTGTTTAAGCCGTAGATTTTTAATTTTAATTTTTTTTTGAAATCAAGTACTATTTTCAGTTTTTATTTTATAATTTTTAAAAACTTATTTTATATTTTTAAAAACTATATCATAATTATTAAAATTTCAACTATTAAAAAATAAAGAAGTAATTTTTTTTTCAAGAAAGACAAAGTTAAAAATGGACTTTTACAGTAAAGAAAAGACTTTTATTTGTATAAAATGTCTTATATTAAAAAAAAGAGTTTTATTGTTTTAAAATATATTTTTAAAACTATAACCTTTAAAATCATATTTTATAGGTTTCATATTTAGTGTGAAAATAATTTTTATTTAATAAAAAATATTTAAAATTTAATGTTATTATCCAACATACAACCTAAAATTATAATCTATCAATTATAATTTATAATTCTTAGCAATAATAGGTTCTTATAATGAATTTTTTATTAAAAACATTTTAATATTTTTGGTAATGATTTTTCTATTTTTATGTTAATAAATATGTAAACTTAATATGATATTTAAATTATACACTATAAGTATTCGGTTAATTCCATTGGAACTGATAATTAAACCTAAAATTTTAGTTGGACTCGGTTGGATTAATGGAATGCTCAACCTTATCAAAGAGAGCATTTCCAATTTTTTTATTACCTTCTAGTTTAATATATAGTATTTCAGTTATTCTAAATTGATAGTCCACTACTTTTTTTTTTTAAAATTTTCAAATGTTATTTTTATAGGCAATTTCAATATTATTATTGTTCAGTCGTATTGATTATATGCATAATTAATGTATAAATATTGAATAAACAATATAGGATTAATTAGTGTAGTATTATTAAAGAGTAATAATATTTTAAAAAAACCATATGAAATTAATCAAAATTTTTAATCTATGTATAAAAATAGAGTAGAATATGAAATGGAAGGAGTATATAAATATATTAATAGAAAAATTTATTTATATTTAATATACACACCCAATAGATATAATAAAAAAACATAAAAAATAATTTTTAGTATGAGTTTTTTTTAATAGTAAAAAAGATAAAAATATCCATTTTAAGTGAATATATATATTTTTTAATTATACAGAGTGAAACAAATTAAAATCTATCAATAATAAAAGTTTTATTCCAGTCTTAGAGGGTGTTTGGTTTAGCTGTTTGATGCAGCTGATAGAGGTTTAAATCCCAAACAGCAGCTGTTTGGTAAAATTTAATGTTTGGTAAAATTTTAAAACAGCAGCTGATAGCTGTTAGGAACCTCAAACAGCTGCTGTTTCAATAAGCTCCTACTCGGAGCTTTTTCATATCAGCTGATAGTTGATTCATATTAAGACTATATTAACCCTATTAAAATAAAATAAAAATTAATATTTATTAGATAATGATATACTTATTGATAATTTTACATTCAAACTGCAACAGCTATTGTATTTTTACCAAACACTAACCCGAATCAGCATCAGCTATCAGCTATCAGCAACCGCTATCAGCTACCAGCTGCTATGAACAGCTAAACCAAACAGGCCCTTAGTGAACCACATATATTGGACGAGATTACATATCTAATTATGAATTATGATTGATTGACCGGAAATTTTTAGGTTTGAATATGTATATTTTTAATTTTGATGTATTATAAATTTTTTAAAAAGAAAATTTTAAAAAAATTAAAGTTTTAATTTCTTATATTATGATATTTAGACTTGATGAAATAGTGCTTTTGAGGTTAAAAATAAAAATTGATATGTAAATTACTAACAAAGAGTAAAGAGAAAGGAAAATGAGTACCACGACCGGCACATTTGGAAGAATAAGATTGATCACTGCAATGGCAACTGAAAAGAGAGGTAGCGGGGTTGCTGCCGCAAATCCCTCCTGAATCCTTACATGTATCGCAGCTTTCTTCCTCATAATTGTAGGTTATATTAAAACCTTCTTGCAATACTCTCAACAAATCATCAGAAAGCAAAGGTCCTTCAAGAGCCATCCTTGGAACTGGAACCTCCACTCTGCTTCTGCATTGCAAGAGATCTCGGTCTCCCCTCCATTCGTTTAAAAGAGTTTCAGTTGCATAAAACCCATTGTTTCGGGTGCAATTAAATCTATTTTGAGCCAGTATTTTGTTCGATCTATTGCAATCGTAGAATAAACTTATATTCGGAAAAGCCCATGCATCATAACTGAACAGAATCTCGTTCAGGGTTGTGTTGACCAAATTTTGAGGACAAATATTTTCCAAGTAATCCATTCGAGAAATAGTCATCTCGTTTTCCGAATCATTCACAGACAACACACGAAATGATTGATTGTTTGTTGTTAATATCGTGAACTGACCATCTGCACAATGAAGCCTAAACCCTTCATGCCCACAGATTTCAGGTCTTACATCGCCCCAGAAAGGATAACGGAGATTTTCCAAATTCCCACATGTAAAGGGCCTACTGCACTCTGTATAATCCTTATTTTCTTCGCAATAAGATTTCTGAACAAAGAGTAGGAGAAGCAAGAGGGTGATGATGGAGTGTACATGGGATGGGAGGAAGAGATGGGCATCCATTTTTTCAAGTCAAAGAAAGGAGAGAAGTTTTCGTCCGTGAGAAATGTGGGTTTGATTGGTCATAAATAATTAAATGTATATCTCTTGGACTATGAATTTTCCAAGAAATGAAACAGATAGCAAGGCTG
Organism: Garcia nutans; assembly: GCA_947685225.1. Classification (NCBI taxonomy): domain Eukaryota; kingdom Viridiplantae; phylum Streptophyta; class Magnoliopsida; order Malpighiales; family Euphorbiaceae; genus Garcia; species Garcia nutans. Next base: position 51,840,915 of record CANTUV010000011.1, on the reverse strand, counting down.
CAATTTCCCGATATAATGTGATGAATTGACTTATTATTTGTTTGGAAAAATTATTTCTTTTTAAAAAATACGAAACATTATCACAAAATTAAATACAAATGAATACAGTAAATAAAGAGAAAAAAAATCAACTACACCATGGTCAATATACCTCCTCAATACATTCTAAATTATGATCTTTAACTTTCTCCTTAGATTAAATTAAAATAAAGCACATAGTAATAAGGGAAAATTATTTTTTGTAATGTGATTTGAAATAATAATTAAGTGTTTCTTGTTTTTTTTTTAAATTATTGATTAGTCTCTTATTAGAAGGAATAAATATCTATTATTTTTATTTAATTTTTCCATTTTATCATAGAAATAAAAGGAAAAATTATATAACTAATCTAAAAAGGGAAATAATTTTTAAAAATATGGTACTTTAAAATATTATAAAATTATGGGTTTGATAGATATATTGTCTCTCGAACTTGGTATATTTAGTCATTTTGCCTCATATATTATTCGAGTAACCATTTTACCATTCAAATTTAGCTTTTTCATAATAAATTGACCCTCCAACTTAATTTTTTCATAACACATTGCCCCTTAATCACTGAGTTGGAATATATTTATATCTTACTCTTAGAGAGTGCATGAAACTAATTAAAACAGTATATTTATATTGTAAAATATTAAAAATACTTTTCAATAACTTAAGAAATTTTTGATATATAGTAAAATTAAATAATGTCCTTAAACCATTAATAAAGTTTTTCGCAGAAATTTTAGTGACAGACGCCGAAAAATAACGATTTTTTTTGTTTAGAATCTGATTCAAAATATGTGTTTTGGATCTAAATTTTTATCAAAAAATCTAAAATGAAAAAGAAGAAGAAGAAGAATGGATAGATCTAAAATTTCTTCAACAGTTTAAAATTTTTATCAAATATTTTTGTTTGTTTCTTAAAAAAATGAACAGATTTGAGAAAAAAAAAAGAAGAAAATAAAATTTTTGCTGAAATCTTCAACAATCGGATTTTTTTTCTTCAACTTTCTGTTGATTTCTTATGCTAATGGATAAATTTAAGAAGAAGAAGAAGGAGAAAAAGAAAAAAAAAAGAAGAAGAAGATAATTTTTTTTTGTAAAATCTTCAACGATTGGAAATTTCTATATTTTGCTGAAAATTTTCATTCATTAGCCGGCATTAATGAGGAGGCAATCAGAATTCCTATTTTCAAGGTGATTGTAATTCACGCGTCGTTAAAAATCTGACTATATTAAAATAATAGTCAATTTGTTATGAAAAAATTAAATTTAAGGAGCAAAATGGTTATTCGAATAGTATGAGAGGCAAAATGACCAAATGTGTCAAGATCGAGGAACAATGCATGTATTAAGCCTAAAATTATGAAAAAAATATGTTTGACTCACGAGAGTACGGATTTCTAATACTTACTTCTTCCTCCTTCCTCATTTGTATATGTGGTGTATATATAAAATGTATACATCATGAATATGTATTGTACATAAAAATTGTTAAGTGATGAAAATATATCATTATTTTATATATGTATTATATGTAATGTATATGTTGTTTATATGTATTATTTGTATATGTTGAATTAAGTGGTAAAAATTATAATTTTTATATATGATATATATATTGTATATATGTTTATTTATATGTGATGTATGGTGAATTATTTATGATGAAATATATAATTATTTTGTATGTTTTGTATATATTGTTCATTTGTGTTATATGGTGAATTGTAATGATGAAATATATAATTCTTTTATATGTGACCCTTCCTCGTTCCTTACAAATTTTGTATGTGTTATTTATATATTATTTATATATTATGCATGTATTATTTATATATACTATATGAAAAATTGTAAGTTTTGAAATATATAATTTTTAATATGTGATGGATATATTGTGAATATGTTATTTATATATGTTATATAGTAAATTGTAAGTGATAAAATATATAATTTTTTTATATGTTTTATATATGCATATATGTATATATCACATATATGCATGTCATGTATATATCACATATATGCCTCTTGTATAACACAAATAATATAAATACAAGTCAATCAAAATAAAACAAATAAAATTTAAAGGAAATAAAATATACTTATTCATAAAATACAAAATGAAACAATAGAAAAAATTTAAAAAATATATTTTTAAAATATTTTATCGAATATATAAAATGTATTATTGTTGAAGAGCAAAAAAAATTTCTATATGTAGTTGAAAAAAAAATTAACTAAAACGAAATTTATGAAATATTTACAAACAAGAATATGTACATTACACATATCTTTTCATCCCTCTCCAATGTGGCTGGTTTCATCTGGTTGTCTTTTAACAGTGGCTCATTCATATCTTGCAATCAAAATTCTCAAAAGAACAGTTAATTTCTATATATATTTTTTTCTTATATTGGTTATCTAGATTAAAACCCTTTGATTTTGATGAAATAGAAAAAACAATTGAAAAAAGAAGGTAATGGTGGCTAAAAGCAGGAAAAGGAGATGAGAAAAAAAATCTTATTTTTACAATTACAAATATAATCAAAAGTTAAAAATAAAAAAAATTATAAATGAAAAAATAATAACAATAAAAATAAATTTAAAAAAATACATGATGTAACTTGCTCAAAATGAACCAAAAAAAAAGGTGTCAATAGTGGTATTTTATGTAAGAGGTATTGGCTCATACTAAAGACTATATTAATTAAACTTATACTCTTTCTTTACTTTTTTTTTTTAATTATTCTTTTAGAGTCAATTGGATAGGACCATAAGAGTAATAAAATTCACTTTTAATATAAATACATACTCATGACTCGAACTTAAAGCCTCTAATTAAATTAAAATAAATTTTTACAAATTAATCTATGTGCTTGATGATCACCCCCTTCTTGACTTTAAGAACAAACAAAATAAGTAAAAATTAGAGATGAGCAAAATTATACGAACCGACCGCAATGCGATCAATTCGACTGATCATATTTATTTAAATCAATTGAGTTTGTCGATTTTGACTCATATATTTATTACTGAACTCGACCAAATTTGAGAAAAATCCAATCGAACCGGCTCAGAATGATCGGTTTTCAAAGATAAAATTTTCTGATTGATTAATAGTGATTGGACTGGCTGACCACTAAAATCCGACTAACTCAATCACTGCAAAACACTAGTAAAAATTAAAATTAAATAAATAAATTCCTTAAATTGAATTTGCTAATCCAAAACTAAACATTAGAAGTTGAGAAATAGGGGCGTAAACGAGCTAAGCCGAGCCTGAGCTAGCTCGGGTTCCGACTTTGGCTCGTTACTATTTCTAAAAAAAATAAAATATATAATATATAAATTAATAAAATAAATACTTTAAAATAAATATTGGAAAGGAATATATAAAGTTTTATAAAAGATTTTATTTTGTTTAAAAATATTTTTTATAGTATTAAAAAAGAAATTAAAATTAAATCGATTAGTCAAATTTTATATTTATATATTATTAAATTATATTTTAATGTGTAAAAATATTAATATATTAATTAAGAAAAAATAAATACATTACATTTGTATATAAAATATTGAACAATGTATTTAACATAATAATTATTAATAATATTTTTAAAATATTAAAAGAGAAATTAAATCTATATTAATTAGCCAAAATATATATTATTAAACTGCATATAGTTTATATTAATATTAGTATATTGATTAAGAAATAAAATAAAAAATTACATTGATATTTAAAATATTGAGTTATTTAATTAATATAATAATTATTAACATTGTATTCATTTATATATAACAAATTGATGGCGATAATTATTATTATATTATTATTATTTTTAATAATTTATAAGAGGTATCATCAAACTTATTATTGTATATCATATATGTATCTAACTATTAATACTTAATATATTTTCATGAATTTTTTATATTTATTGTTGTTAAAAATATATTAAATTTAATATTATATGAATATTTTTTTTATTTATTTATTAAAAGTTTGTTAATAATTGGTAACTATTAATTAGTAACTATATATTATTATTATACTCATAAATCATAATTAGTAATATGATACAAAAGATGTAATATTAATAAATATAATTTGAAATATAAATTCTTATAAGATAGGACTAATAGCCTAATAATTAAATTAACAAATTACTATAATAATATGTATAGAAAATATATAAAATTAAAACTTAATCGAAATATAATATTATTCCAGTTTTATAAGTTTAAAATATAAAATTAAAACTAATACATACTAATTAAAATATAAGTTTAATAAATAATATTATTAATAATTTTACTAATAATTTTAATAAAAATAATTAGGATAAGAAATTCAAAACTCTATATCTATTATATATAATATATGGCATATAATTTTAAAATAATTTTTTCAACGTATAATTTTATTAATATATTAAGATACAATCTTATATAAAATTAACTAATTAACTAATTATTTATTATGTGTTATAAAAAATTATTTTTTATATTATTTTATAATATTTAATTATAATAATAAATTATATAAATTAAATTAATTAATAAATTAATATATTTAAATATTAAATGAGTTTATTAAATGAGCATCGAGTTAAATATTTTTAAATTTAAGCAGAATTCAAATAACTTTATTTGTTTACCGCCGCAGCGAGGAATTAGAATTACCATCGTCACAGAAATCAGAATGAGGCCGATCATGGCAAAAGCAAACATATTCATTATTCTGAAATCCACAGCTACCTCCACTTCTTTCGCAAGTACTGCAATTATGTGCAGTCCAGTTCAAGAGCAACCCCATCTTTAAAATCTCAATATAATTATCTTTTGACAACCTACCAAAATCTCTAGTATTATGCAAAGGAGCATTAACAAAGTGTTGACATGATTTCAAAGAATAGTTGTAGTAAGAATATAGTTATTCAATGTGAAAACCAGCAAAAGAAAAGAGAGAAGCATTAGTATCACAAATTATAGGATATGCAGGGAACTCTGCGGGTTTAGAGGTACAATTGTATAAGAAAGAAGAATTGATATAACCAGGACTACTATTAAATGGAGTTCGGTCGCGGGTAAAATTATGCAAAGGAGTTGGACATAAGTCCTCCTCCTCATAGACACTAGCACTAGCCACAAGGAAAGACTGATTGTTGTAGAAGATATCTTTAATGATGTAATCATCATTAGAGATTCTAAGAATTGGGTAATCATCAGGGTTGCAATTGATATCGAAATTCGGGTAGCCGCAAAAGGGTTGTTGATGAGATAAGCGAAAAGGGTAGCTTATGTTAGGGCCTTTGCCGCAGGAAATTGATGCACAAGCCTGGAACTTTTCATCATCCATTGAATACGATTGATTAGCAAAAGTTATGAAGATGATGGCAATAGTGAAAGAAATGAAAACAGATTCATGGGAAATGAAAAAGAAGCTTATAGGATCCATTAGAGTGAAAGAAGGATCAAGAGAAGCATTTAGAGGAAAAATTATTAGAACTGGTAATGTTCTTGGTCATGGTTTTAGGAGGCTGTAAATGATTGCATATAATTTTCAGAAAGAGGAAAAAGAGAAACCATTTGGTTTTTTTTTTTTGCCACTGGCAAACCTTTTGGTTAAAGCAAAAGCAAAGATAATAAATTGTTCCCTCCATCCATATTACATGTATATTTCACTCATTTTATTGTCGTTAAAAATATTATTTATTAGTGTTATTTTTATTAAATTACTTTTTTATAAAATATTAAAAAATATAAAAATATTTTAAAAATTAAAATAAAGAGTAATTTAAAAAAATAATTATTTATTAATTTTTTAAAGTGATTACTTATTTATGACTGAAAAAGTAGATAAAATAAATATATATTTATGGAGTGAGTAATTCAACAATCTTAAAGGTGTGAGCTGACAACCATATTTTATGTGGGGCAGTAATATTAACAAGACTATTCAATACTAAAGCTTCTTAATTATGAATTAACTGGACTAAATGATGGTTGACTGTCAACGTCACATTTCTAAGCCACATGATCCGCGATCGATAATTATGTCATCTCTTTAACGATTATCTTATTTTTTCCGTTTCATTTATCGTATAAAAATGATATATATAAATTAAAAAAATAATTAATTATTATAAATTTTATAAAAATTTTATTATAATTTATTTAAATATCTTTTTTCATTTCTCTTTTTATTTATTTTTTTAATAATTAATAGAGTTAATTTTAAAATTTTTTAATTATTTTTTTAAAATTTTAAAAAATAATATTTAAAGTGAAATAAAATATTTATTTATAAAATATTTAAAATGTAATAAAAAGAATAATAAAAAGTCTATTTTTTAAGTCATATCGGTTAGAAATGTTGATTTGATTGGTCATAAATAATTAAATGTATATCTCTTTTTTTTATTATTAAATGTATATCCCTTGGATCATGAATTTCCAACAAGTGAAAGTGATAGCGAGACTGCAATTTCCTGATATAATGTGATGAATTGACTTATTATTTGTTTGAGAAAATTATTATTTGTAATGTGATTTGAGCTAATAATTAAAGTGTTTCTCGTTCTTTTGAAAAATTATTAGTTAGTCTAAATTTTTTTCACCCTGCCATAAAATAAAATATAAAATTATATAACTAATCTAAGAAGATTTTTTTTAAAAAAAAAATAGTACTTTTGAAAAGTTACAAAATTATGGAAAAACTTGATTTATAATACTACATATTCCTAATGCTACCTTCCCTCGAACTTATATATGTTAAATATATATTATATATATATGTCATTTATATATATTATATATAAAAATTATAAGTGATGGAATATAAAATTATTTTATATATGCATTACATGAGATATATATGTTGTTGAATGCATTAAATTATAAGTGGTAAAATATATAATTTTTTATATGCCATATATATATCATATTTATAATCCATATATGTTATATATATATTTTGTATATATTATTTATATGTGATGTAAGATGAATTATAACTGATGAAATATATAATTCTTTGATATGTGATATGTATATCGTGTATACGTGATTTATATATTTTGTATATATTATTTATGTGTTGTATGGTGAATTGTAAGTGATAAAATTCATAATTTTTTTTAGTATGCTAATGTCATATCCTTTCTCCTTATACTTTTTGTATGTGTTATTTATATATATTTTTTATATGTTATATATATATATGTTATTTTTATATTTTGTATATGTTATTTATATATTCCGTATATGTTATTTATATGTATTGTACAAAAAATTATAAGTGACGAAATATATAATTCTTTCATATTTGATGTATATAATTGTATATATGCTGTGTATATATTTTTTAAATGTGCTATATGAAAATTGTAAGTGATAAAATGTATAATTTATTTTTATGTTTGTATATGTGATATATATGCCATGTATATATAACATATACTCGACATATATATCACATATACAACACTTATATCACAGCAATACAAACATAAGTCAAATAAAAGCAAAACAAATACCATTCAAAGAAATGAGATATATTTTCAAAAAACACAAATTCAAATGAAAGATAGAAAAGATTTATAGAAGAAAAAAATTATTTTTTTAAAATATTGTATCCAACATATAAAATGCACTATAGTCTACAGTTTAAGAAAAAAAAATCTCAATGCATTATAACTGAAAAAAAAAAAAGAAAATCAAACTAAATACACAAAACAATTACAAATATAAATACACATCACATGTCTTTCCAACTCCTCTTAGTCGTGATTGGTTTCATCTAGTTCACTTTCAATAATGACTCCTTCAGATCTTATAATAAAAAATCTGAACAGAAAATTTATTTTTCTTTTCTTTTATTGATTATCAAAATCAAAGCCAATTTGATTTTAATGAAATAAAAATAAATAATTTAAAAATGGGGGAAATTACATCCCTTACTATTTTTTTTAAAAAAAAAAATTCTTTTTCACCTTTTTTTTGTCATTTACACAAATGCTATTTTTTTTTACTCGTTTACCAGAATTTTGTTATTTCTTTTAAAATTTCTATTTTTTTTTCCCTCATCACTTTCATCTCTTAACTTGTAAGTATTCAATAGATCTCTTTATTCTATTAAATTAATCTCTCACAAAAGATTTTTAGTTTTTAAAGACTATCCACAACCAAAAATAAACCAAAACACCTTCGGTTTGGAATTAAATGGTGAAAATCCATGAACCTTACCACAACCCACGAATTAAACCATTATTTTCTGTATAAATCAGAATCATTTGTTTGTTTGCTAGGCAAGTGGAGCCGTTTGGATCTGATGGTGAATCCTTTGCTTGTTTGTTTGTTCTTTTGATGGTTGGATATTGGAGGGGGAGCAATTGATTTTTGTGATGCATTTTTGGATTTAGGAGATCAGTCTCATAATAATTGAGAAAAGAAAAGAAGTGAGGCTTGCCTTTTTCTTGTTTTGAATTTACCATTAAGTTGGAATGTGTGAGCAAGTTCATCTTTACCATATGACAATCGGATTATTAGAAAAAATTAGTAAAAATTCCATTTTACTTGAATCACTTACCATTTATTTATAGACTTCCCTTGAAACTAACAGGTGTGAAACTAACTATTTGATAAATAAATAAATACATAAACTTTTTGATCCATGACATTTCTAATCACAAGCCTACTGCAATCCTTGTTTACACACTACTAAAACTCTTCTCCTTCTTCTATTACCAGAATTACTATTTCCTTTGCAATAATATATGAACACGATGACACCCAGATAATGCAGTATAAATTCAGGGATCAGTTGACCTCTTTCCGGGGAATATGCAATGATCAGGATTTTGAAGAGACTCTTTCCTTGGATATTATTCACTTGATCTGCTGCTGCATCCTTCTTTGAGTATAAAATCATTGATTGTTAATGAAGCAAATATTCAAAGAATGTCTTGAGGGAATTGGTCATACATCATGACAATTGAGGAAGTTGATAATGCATGGATACACTTGATTTGCGGCCTGTAGAAAAAAGTAAATTGTTACTGAAACCACCAATACTCAATATCTATTCTTGTTAGATTAATATAGATGATATGTTGCAACCATTCAAGTAATCTATAATCTCGTTAAGATCATAAAATTTAAAAGCAAATATCCAAGAAGGAATCACAAAATTGGCTCATACCAGACGACCTCCCACTAGATCATAGTGAGCATAGTGCGGACCCCAGGGCTCTCCGAAAACTTTGTAAGTAACCAAATGTTCAGGGATGATCTTTACAGTTTCTGCTCCATTGACATCACCATAGCCAGAAAAACAAACATGAACAAGAATTTAAAAGTTAAATGTTAAATGTGAATGAACAGAAACAATAAACTACCATATGCAGCTTCTGGTGGACAGATGAGATCTTGATTAGCAGCAATTGCCAACACGGGCACCTTGCTTTTGTGTAGATGATCCTTGTAAAAGAAAGATTCATCTCGGTTTCTTAGTCCTCCCTCTTGAAATGCTGTTTTCAGCTGCAGGAGAAGCTTAGCAGGTACGGTGCCTGTTGATTACGATCAGATGATAACATTAGAAAGTGGAAATGCTAGTGCATTATTGTCATTTTTGAGGCTTAAATCCAAATTGGAGTATTTAATCTTGACTCAAGCTAAAGATTGTTGAACCCTTTGTCAAACCCTCAAACGAACAATTAAACAACTGGTTCAATTCAAAGACAGTTAAAAACACGAGAATTAAGTGGGAATACAGCATCCTACTGCAGATTGCAATTTGAGTAGAAATGCATAGTAGCATAGACAATGGTAGAGGTACAGTACGTAAAATATGCAATTGTGAAACTGATTAGATAATGAATTAGGATTAGGAAAATGGCTGGAAATTTTCATTAAAAACAGTCCTAGAAACTACTGCCGCTTAGTCTTTTTGAGTTCATAGACAAAATAAATGAATAAAATAAAAGTTTGCACAGTAAGCTAAAACCAGAGAATTGATCCAAGTATTATGGCAAGGAGGTAAAAGAAAAGAAGAGAGGGAGTGGCATCAAACTCCATACCCATATTCATCAGCAATTTTCTCTATATCCAATAGCCATATACTTGTCATACCAAAATTTTGTTTTTTTGATCAATAGCATCTAGAGATTTAAATTGGATCCTAAGCACTTATAATACATTAAAATATCAAGGTAATTCACAATGAACATACAGCCAAGTATCTGCCAACATTCAGGACTTACATTAGAGGAAGTTGAGCAGGGTATAGTAAAATCAAGGATATAAAAGTATGTGCTTTGCCTTACCTAAACGCACAAGCTGTCTTTCCAGGTATAATGTTCAAGAAAATGGGAGTTCCTTTACAACGAACCATCCAATGGGCTAAGAATATGCCATGCCTCACCATCCAATTATGAACGGTTTGGACAATTTACAATCTACTATAAGGATTTGATAGTTATTGCATAGCTCATACTCTTTCTTTGCTAGCAATATGGTCCATTTACACTCCCACATGATTTTTACACAAAATTTATTAAGCCAAAGGCAATGCATTTTTGTACTTACAGAAGTTGTTCATAACAAGCTTTTCAAACAATTGTGGATGCATCATGCCTGGAGCAGAAATTTGAGGATTTAACCAAGACAAGATGTAAGGAGGACGAGACGCAAAAGGATGAGCAGCAGCTAGCAATGCTCCAATTGGAATAACAGGTACATTGAGAGTCTTTGCAGGGTCTGCCTGCAGACATTGTGAATTAAAATAAGCTGATAATTGTTTTGTTGCTATCTGAAAGAAATAAAGTTGAAACAATTAGATGCCAGTTTGTCACATCACTTGCCACTGGTAACAGGAGTTTGAGAGATGATTTTGAGGGAGTGTAGTCAAGTGATGAAGCCAAAGTCGCAACTGACATCAACCCTGAATCCTTTCCTTCAAAACCTTAATAAAACAACATCATTTTAGAAAAGAAGAAGAAACACTATCCTAGGATCAACTAGATGATTATGGAAGAAAATTCAGAGAGAATCTTGGGACACTTCAATAGGAAACCAAACATAACATATGCATTGGTGAAGACAGTTTTAAAAAATGTCCATAACCACATAATTCCTCAATATATACAAGCAAAATATTAGGTATGCAGTAGAAAACACATGATTTTGAAGGGGGTAAAAGCAAACTTTGAGTTATCCTGTGATTTACATGTATCCAAGATTAAGCCTCTTCATCACTGGACCCCCCCCCCCCCCCCCCCCCCCTTCTTAATGTACCAAATATCAGTAATTAGTGATTAGAAATTCAGAATCAGAAACCTAAACGATCTCTATCAGAGCCCACAATGCATATACAACTGACAACATCTAATGATATGATAGTCAATCCGTAAAGACTGCTTTGCAGGGAGCCTACCCATTATGTTGACAAGCCCAGTCAAGCTGTGCAAGTTTCTTAAGAGGCAGACCAATTGCAGAGCACTTAGAATGATAGTTAAGCAATATGTTGCTTATTTATCATCACTCCACCCACTTCCCTGAGATGCCTCAGGTTTTTTTTTCCCTCAGGCAAGCATCATCTGAGGAAAATGAGTAAGCCAGTTTTTAATTGAGAGTCAGCCTTATAACAGCAGCTAATGCCTCAGTACTCAATTCTATTTTAAGAATGCACTTCTTAACTTGTTCTATGAATTAAAATGACAAAATAGGAAGAATGAGATGGTTGGCAATTGGAAAGAGAGAGATGGAGTAACAATTAATAAAGAAAAATATAGGAAATGCAACCATACGATACTAAATTGCTTTATAGAACACTCTGTTTTGCAGCATGCAAGTGATACACGATATGAATATTAAAAGCAAGTTATAAGGACAAGTTTGGCTTGACATCTTACCACATCGCGACAGCATAGCATACAACAGAATACCCCCCATGGAGTGCCCAATTGCAAGCAACTTGCCATCGTCTGGTCTGCATTGTGTTCTTATATAGTCCATCTGCGATGACACAGCTAAAAATTGTAATATCCATTCAACAATAGTACCATGACTAACGGTGGGAAAGGAAAATGTTAAACCATTTACAATTACACCCAAGATAGGTCACCTCACCGCAGCAGGCAAATCCTCTTCTAAGTAATGATCAAAATCCCAATCATACTTCACAATCAGGTCAAGTTGTTTGAGAAAATCCTCTATCGTAGTAGAAAAGCGTTCTTGGAAGTAAAAAAACTGGGGTTTTTCAGATTGCTGGCCTTCTTCAATAATATTCGCAATCTTTCTACTAAAATCCTTGATTTGTATAGCAACAGCAGAGTTTTGCCCTGCTTATATAAAAACACCTTCAAATTAAATTCTTCGAAATAGCATTAAGACCATCAAACGCCTATTAACAATTACCTTCACCAAAAGCCCCAGAGAGACTTTCAAACAAATGAACAAATCTTTTCGACAACTTCGATGCGGGTTTGCTAGATTTAGATTTTATTTCGGTTCCTGCTCCTTTTGCTGAAGAAATCTCAGAATCTGCAAAAAGAAAAAAAAATCATTGCGTTGATTGATCAATAAAAGCCAATAATGTTTTCTTAGTTCTTACCTTCACCGTAATTGACTTCCAAATAACTCAAGCCAGCTCCTCGAAGTTCTAGAATCCAAGTATCAAATCCTTGGCCAGACATGAAGCGAGCGAAAGAGGACTAAATTTCACATCGCAAATCTTCCATTATAAAACAAGCTTTGGTAAAAAACAAACTAAGTAATTTAAATTCCAAATTATTACCTCAGGCGAAAGATCATATCCAATAGCATTTGTTCCAACTCCTGATAATAACAACAGAGGATGATTCCTTTTCTGCGCCTGACAATCAAATAAAATCGGTTCAAATGACAGAACATTTTTTAATAATACAGAAATAGAAATGGAATTGAGAATTGAATAGAATACAATACTGTGGAAGAAGGTAGATAACGCCAGAGAGCGAGTTTCCAATCTGAAGTAGAAACAGGGACATAATGTAACTCATCGGCCGTACATATCTCAGGTTTCTTCGTCGGTGATCTTAGCCTCACCGTCAATGGTCGCCGCCGCTGCGGTGAGATGGAGGGAGCGGAAACTTTCCGGGAAATGAATTTGGGGGTTGCCACCCGAAGATCGTACTGCGCAACAAACATTTTTTTTCTGTTGTTTTTTTTTGTTTTTCTGTTTAATAATAATTTAATGTAGAAATGGATAGTGTGGGGTCCTTGAAGAAGCGTACGCTGTTGGGTCATAAGTGGGGTCCAAAATTGATTTTCGATTGAGAAATGATTTTTCGTCAGCGTTTTATTTTTAAAAAAAAAGAGAAATTAGATTTTAATTTTTTTAGATTGAGATTTACGTCATTTCCTAATTCAAATACAGTAATAATTATATGCTACAACGGTTGTAGCAATAAATACCTACAATAAGCCAATTGAATTTTTACACGTAGACTAAATATGACACGTGGCGTTATAGAATAATCATATTTAGTTTACGTGTAAAAATTCAATTGGCTTGTTGTAGGCATTTATTGCTACAACCGTTGTAGCATATAATTATTCCAAATACAGATTTAAATTAATTTCCACCATATAAATACACAATTATCCAAACCAACTGAAAAAATTTCATCAACGCATAGATAAGATAAACAGAACTTGCCTTTTTATGGTACCATGAAATATACAATAAAAAAGAACATATTTAATAGAAATATTGTAAGGTGGTCATACAACGATAAATTCATAAATATTATTGGGTAGGAGTAGCCTCTATGTACAGTGACAGAATCAAAGCTTAAATGAAAGTGGATAATTTTTTTTTTAAATATAAGAAAATAAAAAATAAAAAATTTATATTATAATAAAATTTATATTTTTATTAAATTTTTTATATATTTTTTATTTTAATTTTTAAATCTATTAATTTATTTAAATAATTTTATTAAATTAAAATTTTAAATTACTATTTTAAATGAGATTATTAGTTTTATTGGATTCATAATCAAATTATAAAATTTTAGTATTAATCTAAATACATAATCACAAAATTTTAAATATCTACTAATTAAAAAATATACATAATATAAAAAAGTCAATGGCATATATATAAATTATATATATTTATATATAAAAATTTAAATAATTTATATATAAATATATAATTTATATATTTATAATTATATATATATTTATAATTATATACATTTATATAAAATTATATAATAATTTATATATTTAAATATATAATTTATATAATTATAATTATATACATTTATATATAATTATTTAATAATTTATATATATGTATAAATACATAATTTACATAATTATAATTATATATATATTTATAATTACATACATTTACATATAATTATATAATAATATATATATGTATATTATTTAAATATATATATATATATATATATGTATATAAAACAAGAGGGAGGAGGGGAGGGAGAGTCCATTGCCTCCCCAGGACCCCTCTCCCTTCGCCTCTGCCCGTTCATGAACTGTCAATCTAAGCTAAAAAAATTGTTAAACTTGAACTTAATTATCGGTTTAAAGACGCTTCAAATATCTTTGATCTCAGTTGCAGCTTTAATTCAAGAGTGATTCAAAAATAGTTCTAAGTAGTTCAAAATGGTGGTTAAAAGACAATTCAAAAATGATTTCGGTGCAATTTGAGACTTATGAGACAGTTTATAGGTAATTTTAATTAAAAATTTAAAGAAAAAATTATTTGAAATTAAGTTAGTGAAAAATAAATGTGTTAAAATTATTTTTTTCTTAAAAAATAAAGAATATATTGAAGAATATACATTGTATAGAATTATTTATTGAGGAAAGTGTAGGAGAAATTTAGAAATATTGATGTGTAATATATTTATAAGAGAAATTATACATATAATTTTTATTTACAAGCGTGATAAATAAAAAAAATTATTTAAGAGTTTATGGAGTAATTGTTGTAGAAATTAGATTAATTTTTCATCAATAATATGTATAGTGTGTGAACAATTGCACCAACAATTATACTAGAAAAATTCTCAGGAAAGAGAGATGTGTCACAATGGATACGATTAAATATTAAGTCTTTTCTTAGACAGAATTTTCTTAAATATATAATCACTAGCATAAAATACCACCATAACTATATCAAAAATAACTATTAGATAAAATATAAAGAACACTAAAATTTAACAAGGTTCGACCAATTTTGCCTACATCCTTGGACACTACCAAAATAATATTACTAATTTTAAAAAAAATACAAAAGAGAGAGAAGATAAAAAATATTAAAACCTTAAAAATGAGAGGGCTTAATATTTTGGGATGAGATAAACTAATGGATGGAGGGCATTATTTATAACAAAATCCACCTCCCTCAAATCCCACATCTTACGATGTGGGATTAGAAAAGAGCCAAAATCAACAAATCTCCACATTGGCTATTTTCTATTTAAAATCTGCAAATCTTCTCTCAAAAGTAATTTTAGTTGTATCTCTAAATGCACTGTGAAAACGTTTATCTTCAATTTGTCAAAACATTGATTAAGTCTAAACAATGATTAAACTTGATAGTTGTCACCACTTTTGTCAACATATCTGCGGGATTGTCAGTAGTCTGAATTTTTTAAAGTAATATTTCATCTTCCTCCAGAATCTCACGTATAAAGTGATACCGAATATTGATGTACTTTGTCCTTGCATGATAAATTCGGTTCTTTACTAAATGAATAGCATTTTGACTATCACAGTGCACTTCGATGTGCTTTTGTCTAATTTTCAGTTCACCAAGCAACCCTTGAAGCCAAATTACTTCTTTAACAGCCTTTGATACTACCATGTACTCTGCTTCTGTAGTAGACAAAATAACTGTTGACTGTAAAGTAGACTTTCAAATAATCAGCCCATTAGCAACTTTAAACATATAACTAGTATTTATCGATATTTATCCAAATCACCAGCATAATCAGAATCATAATATCCAATTGCACGTTGACGATCTTTCTCATCCCGCTGAAATATTAATCTAACATCTACTGTGTTCAGAATATACCGTAGAATCTATTTCACAACTTGTCAATGCTCCTTGCCAGGATCATGCATGTACCTGCCCATAACTTTAACTGCTTATGAAATGTCCAGCCTTGTATACACTATAGCATATATCAAGCTACCAACAGTATTTTTATATTAAACCTTTGACATGTACTACCGTTTCGCTTCATTTTTAGGAGATGAAAATTCACTGAGTTTCATATGAGGTGCAAATGACATACTCAGGTTTTAACTTTTCATTTAAGCCATAACGTTGTAGTACCTTCTTCAGATACTGTTTCTAATTCAAATAGAGCTTCATTCTCTTCTTATCTCTGCATATTTTCATGCTTAAAAATTTCTTAGCTTTACTCAAGTCTTTTATTTCAAACTCCTGATTCAGTTGAGCCTTCAACTTCTTAATTTCTCCTTGATTCTTTGAAGCTATCAACATATCATCAATATACAGGAGAAGATTTATGAAAGATCCATCTTGTAGCTTGCGCAAATACACACAATGATTATATTTGCTCTTTGTGTACTTTTGCCTTATCATAAAATTGTCAAATCATTTACACCACTGCCATAGTGATTGTTTCAATCCTTACAATAATTTTTTCAATTTGCATATCCGTTTTTCTTCTCCAGCAACCTTGAACCTTTCTTCTAAGTCTCCATATAGAAATACAGTTTTTACATCAAGTTGAATGAGTTTGAAATCTAAGTGTGCTACTAAGGCCAATAAAATTCTAATGGGGGAATATTTTACAACTGGAGAAAATACTTCATTATAATCAATTTCCTCCATTTGAGTATAACCTTTAGCTACCAACCTTGCCTTCTAGCGAACATTGTTCTTTACAAAAAATTCTTCTTTCTTTGTATGTACCCATTTGCATACAATTGTCTTCTTTCCCTTTGGAAGATTAGTTAGCTTTCATGTTCGATTCTTTCAAGAGACTGCATTTCATCATCCATGACTTTTCTCTACTTCTCCTTTTCTGAACTTTGAAAAAGTTTATTATAAGTGTTAGGAATGCCATCATTTGCAATTAGGGATGCATAACCCACCATATCATCAAATTGAGCAGGTTTGCGAATTTCTCATCATGACCCATTTGTTGCAATAGATTCTTGTTGCTATGGAGGCTCTTGGGTTGGAACCTCTTCTTCATTTGACTCCCCCTCTATCGTAGGAGTGTCTTTATCTGTTTTATTTGTTACTGTATTAACAATTCTTCTTTCAAACTCTACCTGCTGCGGAGTACCATATGACTGCTGAATAATTTTATTTGTTACTCTTTTCAACATGGTAGACTCATCAAAGATAATATCTCTGCTAAAGATTATCTTCTTTGTTTCTGGACACCAAAGACGAAATTCCTTCACACTAGTGGTGATCCCTATAAAGAGCGCTTTCTTTGCCCTTGGATCTAACTTTGATCTCTTAACATGATAGTATACAATGGAACTAAACACGTAAAGAATCATAATCAGTAACAGATTTTTCAGACCACATATCCAAAGGTGTTTTACCACCAATAGCAGCTGATGGTAAGCGATTAACGAGATGACAAACATAAGTCATAGTCTCAGTCCAAAATTGCATGCCCAACCCAGCATTGGACAGCATACACCAAATTTTCTCCACTAATGTCCAATTCATACGTTCTGGTACCCCATTCTATTGTGGTATATCTCTAACTGTAAAGTGTCTAACAATGCCTTCATCTTGGCATAATTTCAAACATGGATCACTTTTATACTCTCAACCATTATCTGTGCAGAGACATTTGATTTTTCTGTCCGTCTGAGTTTTCTTCGTCTTTTTTCATATGAGAAAAACTCTCAACACTTCATCATTTGTCTTCATAGTATACACCCACACTCTCCAAGAGAAGTCATCAATAAATGTTATAAAGTAGTACTTTCTTCCCATTAAAACTGCTTTAGAAGGACCCCACATATATGAGTGAATATAGTCCAAAATACCCTTGGTATCATGGATTGCAGTATCAAATTTACTCTAGTCTGCTTGCCTTTGACACATTGCTCACAGCAATTTAACTTTTGGGGTTGCACTCCTTTCAATAATCCTTGATCTGACAACAGTTTTAAGAATTTATCGCTAGCATGTCCTAAGCACATATGTCATAATCTGGTTGCTTTCAACTCTTGATCATTACTGAAAGCTATTGTTGTTGTCCCAATAATTGCATTACCCTGATAGTAATACAAGTTATTGGTTTTTCTTAATCCTTTCATTATCACCAATGCACCGAAGATAATTTTCATTGCTCCATCTACTGCATTTATAATGAAGCCCTTTGATTCTAGAATTTTCACAGAGATGAGATTTTTCTTCAAGCTCGGTACATATTGGACATTTATCAAAGTCCTTCAAGCTCGGTACATATTGGACATTTATCAAAGTCCTGATTGATCCATCATGATTTCTCAATTAGATTGAACTAATTCCTCTTATCATACGTGGATCGTCATTTGCCGTGTAAACAGTTGCTCCTTCTAATTCTCTAAAGTCAAAGAACCAATCTCGATTGGGACAAATATGATGGCTACAATCAGAATCAAGTTGCCATACACTAGAAGAGCTTGTTGATGATACAATAACAAATAAAAGGTCTGAGTCTTCATCATCACACTCAGCTATATTTAAATTCACGATAACATTTTTTTATCAGATTTATTTTTATTACTCAACTTGGGATAATTTATCTTCCAATATTCTTTCTTCCGGCAAAAGACGCATTCGTCTTTAGCTGGTCTGAATTTTGATCTCCCCTTCTTTTCTCTTTTCCTGCTTTGAGAGTGACCTCTCACAATTAATATTCTGCTGCTCCACTTAAACTCTCTTTCTTATCTTTCTTTCGTAGTTCGTAACTGTATAATGCATCAGTTACTTCAGAGAGAGTTATTTCAGCCTTTCTATAGAGTAGAGTTATTTCATGAAACTCAAACTCCTCTGGAAGGGACCCCAACAACATCAAATTCAAATCTTCATCTTTGAAATCACGTCCAAATTTATCAAATTAGCTACCAGCTGATTAAAATTGGTGATGTGTTCATTCATTGTGATACCAGGAACATAAGTGAAAGCGAAATAATATATTCTTAATACGAAGCTTGTTCTGACTGCTTTTCTTCAAAAATTATTCCACTAATGCCTTACACAATTTACTTGCGGAAACTTTCTTAGAGAAAACATACTTTTGTTCTCTAAGAAGGCACGATTGAATTGTATAACAAGCCACACGATTGATGTCTTTTTAATTTTTTTTATCAATGTTTTCTAATTTCTCTTTTTCAATGACAATTTCTAGACCTTGCTGAAAGAGAGTGTCTAGAACCTTACTTTGCCATATACCAAAATGATCCGTATCATAAAAATTCTTCACTGCAAATCTAGCATTTGATACAGCAGTTCTTGACAAAATTGACGAAGTGGATGCTGTTTTCTTTAGAAGGAATGATTTGCTTGAGTCGCCTGTCATCTTTGTTTAAAAAAAAATATTTAATAGCTAACAAATACGAAATACAAATAATCCAAAATTTTTTTTTCTCATATGAAAAATTAGACTAGGCTGTAAACACATAGCATACTTAGAAAACTTTGGCTTTGATGATAATTATTGTGAAAATTAAATTAATTTTTCATCAATAATACGTATAGTGTGTAAACAATTACACCAACAATTATATAAAAAAATTCACAAGAAAAAGATGTGGGTCACAATGGACACTTTTAAATACTAAATTTTTTCTTTGATAAAATTTTTTTAGACATATAATCAATAGGAAAAAATACTACCACAACTATATTAAAAATAATTATTAAATAAAATAAAAAGAATACCTAAATTTAATGAAATTTAACCAATTTTATTTATTTTTTTTTTCGACACTATTAAAATAATATTAATAATTTTAAAAAAAATATAAAAAAAAATATTAAAACCTTAAAAATAAAAAAATTAATATTTTAGAATAAAGTAAACTAACGAATAAAAGATATTATCAAATTTCACATCTTACGACGTGAGATTGAAAAAAGCCAAAACCAACATCAATAATACAGGAGTGCATGTATTTATAGGATAAATTTTTAATTTAAAAAGTAAAAAATTATTGGTCAATTCAAACTATCGATTCAAATATCGATTCATAACTGACAGTCATAATTTGTAATTTACATGAACCGAAATTAAATTATGATTTAGGTCTTGATTATGCCATAATTTTTATTTTGAGCGGACTTGAACTGATTTTGACCAATTTTTTTTAGTTCCGTTCGGTTCGAAAGTAAATCTATGACCATGCCTAGAAAGGAGGCTTATTAATGTTGATAAGAGACCAGTTTTAAGAATTAATTGTTATTAAGGTCCAAGAATTTTTTTCTATATTAATTAAGGTGACTTTTTTCTAAGATATATTTTTAATTAATTAATCTAATTTTTATTTGACAACCATAGACCTAAATAGTTAAAAGGAAGAGAAACAATTAGAAAAATCATCAAAAATATTTCTTCCTCTAATACTTAATTTTACAATTGTAATTATTTATTAATAATTCAAGTGTCAAATAATTAGTAAAAATTTCAATTTAAAATATATTTCCAATAATAAAATTATCACAACATTTTATTTTTAATAATAGAAAATTCAAATGTAAATTTTTTCTTCTCAGAAATCAACTGAGATCAAAAAAGATTTTTTTTTTCGAGTAGGAGATCAAAAGAGATATTAATACTAAGAAAAACAAACGTTTTAATAAATTGTTAATTTAATGAATTTTTTTTAATATAAAGAGTTATTTTATGCAAATGAGCTGACAATATATTAAAATTTGTGGAATTCTCATCCAAAATGATACACAACTAAAATTAAATTTGAAAAGAAAATCAGTTTTAATTGACTACAAAGTTTGTTTTATCCAAACATTTTTTTTTACAATCGTTTGGCGTGCATTGTGTTAGGTGTGATTGAGTGAAGAAAAAATTCAAAGAGGGCATCTCTTTCTATATTTTTATTTATACTATTATTGAGAAGAAAAGTTAAACGATAATTCCAAACAACTATTTTTCAATGTCATTCTGAAAATGGGAAAACGTATAAAAATCCCTTTAAAGTTTGCATGATGTAATGAATTGACTTTGATTTTTTCTATTTATTTATATATTTAAAGTTTGTGCGAATATTTGGATCATTTCTTAAAAGTTTTAAAATGAAAAGTAACTTCCTTCTAATGAAAGCTAACTGGTGTTAATTATCTGTATAATTTTTTGTTAGAATGTGTAAATATATCTTTTGAGTTTGCTTAAAAATATGGATTAACACTAAATTATTTTTATCAATTATATACTAAAATAATATTTTTATTTGTTTATAAATGAATCAAATATATTTAAGAGTATTTTTTAAATATTCATTTTTTTTAAAATTTTGCTTTTAATTGTCAATTTGAAAATTAAAAATTAATATTTTTAAAATTAAAAATAATTTCAATTGATTAATTATATAATATATTTTTAAAGCTAATTAAAATTTGATATTTTTAAAAATAAAAATAATTTCAATTGATAATTTTGAGCAAATTAAAAAAATAGATATTTTCAAAATATTTTTATTTTTTTACATTTTTAAGAAAATCTATTAAATATATTATCCTAATAACATAATAACATGCCACATATGATGCAATATATATATATAAAATAAATTAATAATTTTATAGATTCATTATAATAAGTATTAAATTATAATTTTAATTAAAATCTTATTTAGTATAAAATACTGTTAGATATATTTGATTCATTTATAAATAAGTAAAAATATCATTTTAACACATAATAAAAAAAAATTTCAACAAAAAACTAAATATTCAATTCGTACCTCCATACAAAATTCAGAGGCATTTTTACACATTCCCTGTTTAAAAATACTAGCAAGTTAAAATTAAATAAAAAGTTCATAATTTTGTATATATCCCATCCCTGGTAATGTTGTTGTCAATCGCATCAATTTGAAAAGTAAATACCAATAAAATTCAAATCAACACTTGAATAGTTTTAATAATGGCATGAAAATTATTGAATTATTTAATAATTGGACAATGCATTTTCACTCACAATCGTGAAAATTCAACCTTCCATAATTTTAGGTGCTTGGGAATATAAACCGCACAATATATCCATAGAACGTAAGAACCAAGTCAGGGGAAGCAATTACCACTAGGCAAATGTGATGCACAAAGAGGAAATACTATAATAACTCAAAATGTTCAATTAAGCATATAGAATTATCACAAATATCAATCAATCTCACTTATTTGCAAAACGAAAAAAAAAAAAGAAGCTCCAACCCCTTGCTCTTTAACTAATGGTTAGCTTTAGTTGTGAGACAATTGCAGCTTATAGAAGCATCTAATGTATGAAGATAAAGAAATGAAACAATCCCCATGATTCTAACCTTCATGCATTGCCAACAGTATCATGTATTCTTAGCCTCTACGGAACAATTGATGGAAAATGCATCAGCTAGAAAGATTTACAGTAAGAGTAATTTATCGAGTGAAAAATATTTTTTCATTCACCAACTGAAATGTGTTGCTACTTCTTCCTAATTGATGTCTCAACCAAGGAAAGAATTCGCTGTGTGATTTCTGCCGAGGCATCAGGCTTTGCAGCTTTCAGAGCCCTTTCAGACATATCTGCCATTACAGTCTCATCTCCTGCTATAGCAACCATGTGATCAATTTTCAAGTAGAAAATGAAGTACCTCAATTAAATGTTATAGCCTTCCAGGGTAATGATTAAGTTAAAAAAAAAAAGAAAAACCCAAACTTCCAGAAAATATATCTGAGCTGATTATGATGTTGTTAAGCCAATCAGAAATTTGGCCAATCTGCACTCAATTGAATGCTACCTAATAAGAATGCAATTGTAATATCTATATGATGCTACTCATCATACATTTCAACTGCTCAGTAACTAACCAAAAAAAAAGCATCGATTTGTGGACTTATCCGATGCTGATTAGAAAGTATAAGATATTATATCATTGCATTTACTATATCATTGTATTCTTCTCTTTTGTTAAAAGCCCTTGTGCACCTATTCTCTAGTGTGATATTGTTTCATTTCTCTAGATTTTTCCCCTTTCTTTAGTATTGTATCTCATCATAGCATAATCCAGATATATCTGAGATACATTTATTTCTATAACACGGATTTCAATTTATATCAACAGAATGTTTTATAAGCAAAAGTAACTTAACAAATCCAATTTATGGATACACATTGATCTTTTGTTTTGTTATGTGGATAAACAATCTATATGCCAACAACATAATTGATGGCTATGAAACAAGAACATATGCCATGAAGTTGGTTATAAAGAGCTGACTTGTTTTAAGCCAAAAGAATAAAGCAGAGTACTGCATAAGAAAGTTAAGAATATCACATTATAAAAGAATAAGGCATGCCATAACATACACTTTCTAGCAAGAATGGAAAAGAACCAAAATGAACAATTACATTAAGGCCTATAAAATTTAGTACATCATCAATGGGCAAAATCTTGAAAATTACCTAATATCTCTTCAATTGCAGTTCTCAGGGTAGTTGAATCAAGTTCATCTTCAGTTATAACCCTTGAACCTGCTACATCGGCCATTAGAGAAGCATTTTTCAATTGATGTCCTTCTTCTACATTCGGTGATGGTATCTGCAAAGTAGAGAGATTATTTCTTCAAGCAAAATAGCCCTAGTTGCAGATGATTTAGGCATGGTAAAGCCAAATCAATAGTTGGATTATGAAGAAGGCACAAAAGTCATACGGTGTTCAAAGCAAAGAAAATCAAAGCATTATGCATGCAAATTAAATCAACAGGCATGTTGCACATTAGAACATGTCAGCGAACCAATGTCAATGGATTCATTGTTAGAGCATCAAACTAGAGCCACTGACACTAAAAGTTTGACCATTTTGGCTTTTATTTATGTAATAAATAATAAACATTAATATACACAATTTCATGATTGACCATACGCATACACCATCTATCCACCTTTTAGGATTCTGTGAAATATTTGCATGTCCTTTTTACATTATTATGTGACATGGAACAATTTAAATTATGTGATGAAAATATGGGGGATGGTGGTCGTTTTTAGATGATAATCAAATATCGGGTCATATATCAGTGTGAATTTCAAAATATCAATATATATCTGCAGAGATAACTGAATTCCCTTGGGCTTTTGGATGCTTAAGACACCTCATTAATCAAATTAGAAGTGCATTGAGCACAGTTGCTGAGGTAAAAGAAGGATTTTACCAGTCCAAACCGAAGATGATAAAGTTCTCTATGCCTCCTAAATCGCATCTTCAGTTTCTTGCAAACACAAATCTCTATCTCAAATTAACACTAAACAATATGATTTGCAGGTTACATTAATGCATTCTACAGTATACCTATTTTTTTCAACAGGAAGTGTTCATGTTGAACTAATACATTGAATTGTAATTATCTACAGTATGCCTCTTTACATCAATACCACAACAACAGAAACTATCAAGTAATTTCTACTGCTCAATTTTAATCTAAAACAAAGTGCATGAAATTTAGTAAATAGATAATTATGTGTTTTGAACTTCAACTCAGAAAATGACCACTTTGCTCCATGTAGAATAATAGAAATTATAGAATCCTGAATACTAATCTCAGACATGCTTCTAATGCATTTAGGGGTAGTGAGTGAAAATGAGGGATATGTCAATGAAAGCTAATCCAGAAACAAAAGAGAAGAGTTTTTTCAAATTTACCAGAATTGCAGGTTTCCCAGTAGCTAAGATCTCAGAGCACGTCATTGCACCTGCTCTAGAGACAATAAGGTCTGCAGCAGCATATGCTAAGTCCATAGAATGTAAGAACCTACATAGTTTCATAACTACAATAAATTCAAAGAGATGTAATTACAAAATTACGAATCTCAACTAAAAACAGGGAAATAAGGTCATCTGTTCAAAGCAATAAAGTGACAGTTATCACTAAGAAGTTTAAGGACAAAATGCAAACATGTTACTAGGGTGACAGCCATTAATCTACTATTTGCCAAAATAGCTTCAAGCACCAAAATTGATGAATTTCAACTTTCCTGTAGGCTCCTATTTATGATTGAGATGCATAAAACACATATAACAAGCCAAGATGTCATAATTCATGTGACTATATGCCATTGGCTTAGTAGCTAATCAGTCTTCTTTTTTTCCTATTGCAGGACTATAAAACACTAATTTTTGCACTCATTTGAAGATGGAATGTAGAGACAGACAAGTATTCTATTATGCAAAATGTGGCTTTGCCACTGCTTGAGAACAAGTTCCACTTTATTTCATTAGACAAAAAATTCTATAAATTCCTCTTTCTTCTTGCGATGTCATTTCTGAACAATAGATTCTGTGTTCTATAAATCACAGAATTAAAATCACTAATACCTATAAGTACAGTCTACAGCGGTAAGAACAAAAAGCATCAAATTTCACCCATCAAGAGAAGAAACAGAAGAGCTTACTGTGTTAAAACCAAACGTGGATGGTTCCTAACAAGGCTTTCCATTTCATTATAAGCCTCAACCCCAGTTTGCCATATGATAAACCAATTCTCATTTTCATGCAGCATTTGACTATACTGGTTCAACAAAGCAATGTTAACGGTATTAGCACCCAAAGACCCTCCAAGGACCAAAATCACCTTGGCCTCGTCTTTTCCTCCAGACCTTGGGAAAATTTGCTTCCTAGCCACTGCCTTTGAGACAAATTGCCTCAAGGACAACCTTATAGGATTCCCACTCACCACACACTTATGCTTCCCGGAAAAACACTCAACTGTAGAATTATAAGCCACAAAAACAACCTCAGCAAAAAAGGAAATAATATAATTTGCAATGCCTGGGACAGAGTTTTGTTCTTGGATCACAACTTTGATTCCTCTAATTAAAGCAGCAAGACAAGTAGGAAAAGAAACATAACCCCCTGTTCCAATAACAATATGGGGATTGAAATCTTTTAATAGCTTAAAGCTGTGGATGGAGGATTGAATCAAATGGAAGGGAATAGAAAGATTTCTGAGAGAAAATAGAGGGCGATATAATCGAACTGGTGGAATAGAAGAGAAGGGATAGCCAGCAGAAGGAATGGAAGTGCTTTCCACACTATTCAGGGTTCCTATGAAGAGGAATTGAGCATTGGGTTTTACTATTTTGAGTTCATCAGCTATTGCCACCGCCGGAATTATATGTCCTCCAGTTCCACCCGCCGCGAAGACCACCCTAAGATTGCTTGTCGATTGCTGCTGGGATTGGGTATCGCTTGTGGCAATTTGGATATCATTTGAATGCTTAATTGAAAGGCAACAATGGATAATCTTGCGAGACCTGCAACATATGAAAATAAGTTCACAAAGAAGAAGACGAAGAAAGTACATATACACGTTTTTTTACCTGGGCTTGGTAGAGAATGAGAGAGAAGGGTAATATGGTAAATAAAGTGGAAGCGGAGACGGAGAACGGCGGAGAAGGCGGTGGTGGTGATGGTGGTGGATATTGGCCATTGGAGAAGAAAGTGAGCATTAGTGGGTTTGGTTAGTGAAATTGGTGAAAGAGACAATGGAAGTTAAACGATCAGAACTTGACCTTTGTGACAGTACAAGCAAAATAATGTCAAGAATTGGTGGGCGGCCTTTTATTTTACTGGTTATTGTAGCACGTGAACTATTATTATTTATATAATAATATAATTTTTATTAACAAACGAGTAAAATGAGCATGGATTATACATACAATTATAATTATAAAATTATAAATTTAAATTATAACTTTTATAAAAAAAATCATACAATTATAAAAGAAAGTGAAATATAAAAATAGTACAATTCATGTTAATTTAAACTGATTTATATTCATGTAAATGAAATTTAGCAAAATATTAATAAAATACGTCTGTAATTTTATATAGCTCTCATTAAATATTATTGAAATAAAAATTAATTATGACTTACCATTGTATAAGGTTAATTCTAATTATTGTATTACATTTTGACCGTAAGTCACATCAAATGAATATGAAAAATTGCTTTCTCAATGAAAAATTTAATTACAAGACTTGTATAAAACAATTTACACTTTATAAGCTTCATAAATAGAGATGAGGAACGTAAAAATAAAATTTATATATTGATTAGATCGATCTAAGATCTTTAATAATATGTAAGATAATGATTCATTCGCTTTCATATATAATACAATTATATTCAAATGACTTTATTATGATAGATGAAAATTATTATATCAAAAATAGATTTATTATTATGTCAATTAATATTTTGGTTTTTTTTTTCTAATCTCTAAGATTTTGAAATGTTATCTTTTGATTTGCCAATGATTAATTATTTTATAATTTATTGATTTAAAATTATTTTTGTGGACTAATTCACTGTCTTAGGACTTGATTAACTTGTGCTATATATAATATAATTTTTGTGTAAAAATTGTTGCACGTCAATGGCAATTGATTCCCATAATCATAAAATATTTAATAAGGGAGAGTATCTCATTTGGTGATATAAATTAATAATCAATTAGAAAACACGATTCATTTATTAAATAACATGATTAAAAAATTGCTCAAAAAAAATAACATGGTTAAAAAAATTATAAAAATCATTTTTTATTAAAACAAAATGGAAGCAATATAACTTCACATTATAAGTCAATATAATAATAATAATAATAATAATAATAATAATAATAATAATAATAATAATAATAATAATCTATGAGTCAACATATTATAAGAAAATGAATTGATTTCTTTTAGTATAAGGAGAAAGCGTGTGAAATTTTTCATGCTCATGTTGCCTTTTCTCCACTATGTCTAATTTATATATTTTTAATTTAACTTCATTTTCAAACTCCACCTTAGTATATTTGTATACATTTTTAATCATATGATTTGTTGAATTTTTATTTATCAAGAATTTATATAATTTATTAACTCGAATAGATCCTATCATACTTGATATAATTTATTTGGCTCAAAATAAATTTAAAAATTATATACAATATAATATTACTTTAAATATAACATTTATTTGATTCTGATCCGCATTATTTTTTTAAAATCAATTTAAATTACTCAATTTGAATCCATTAAAGTAATGGCATTTCAAGTATGATATGAAATTGTGTATTGCTTCGAAACCCCTATATTAAAAATTAAATATTTAATGTGTTAAAATTGAAATATAAAAAATAATGTTCAAAATTAAAAATGAAATTTTGAGCCTTTTAGCTAGCCACTAACAGTGGTAATTAACAGTAATTTTGTTTCACATTTACTGGTATATCTCTTAATAATTTTATCTTATAAAAAAATTAGAATTTAAATTTTAAAATCCCTCCCATCTTCCCTTTACGAACTTTTAAAGTATTTAAAAAATAAATTTTAATTTATTATTTAAATTATGTATAAACTTATTACTAGATTATTATGATTTTAATATTTTTTAAAATATTAAATAAACTAAAATATCATATTTTAAAAAAAAACTAAAATATCAAATTATATATCAAGCAGACTTAATAACATTAATTAGCAGCTGAAGCAGACTTAATAACATCCTGAGGATCATCTAGATAAAATGCTCTGAGCGTTTCCTATTTGCGTTAGTTTTTCATGGGTTTCCCCATCTTATGTACCAAAAAAAAACATTAATTAGCAAAAGGCTCGGTCAAGGAAGCCCCTCGTACAGATGAGAAAAGGACCATTGGCACATTGCTCTTAATTTTTTTCTTTTAAATTTTTGGGTAAATTATCATTTTTTTAATTAATTACACGTGAGGAAAGAACATTGAGTACTAGAACTAGAAACCTAAGCAAAAATATATGCTCTGACTACTGAGCGATTCCTTAGTAGGCACTTTGGGTTTGGGGAAAATTATTTAGAAAAGGCAATACGGGTAAAATAGCACATTTTTTTTTCTTTGTTAGCATTTAAGGGCTATTTGAATATAAATTATACATATTTAAATGTGTCAATAACACATTTTTTACGTTTTAAAAAATAATAATTAAACTTAGAATCCTTTTAATTAACTATATTAGTTCTCTGAAATAAGTGTCGACTATTTAGATCGATTTAATAATTAAATCAACTTTTTCTTTATAACTTTTCACTAGAACTAGAAATTTTATAAATTCTCAATCCTATTCAAAAAACCACTAATGGATGAATGAAATATAAAATCATTTGTTTAGTTCAGTCTAGAAAATCTCTAATAATCACAAAATCAACTTCTTGTATAAATAGCAATTAGAAATATTGTTTCCCAACGGTTTTACTTGTTTATCCCATTGAAAAAAAAAACATTAATTGTAAAAGGAGAACAATACCAGCAACAATGACAAGATGTAATTAGGCCATCTCCAACTGTCGCACTAAAATAAAGCAGCTTCAACTTTAAAATAAAGCAAACAGTATATTATTATCTCCAACCATTTACACTATCTTTATCTTTAAAAAGTATATTCTCTTTAAAAATAAAATATTTTTTATATCATTTTTATTTATTATATAAAATAATAAATAATCATAAATTTTAATAATTTATATAAATAATAATTATTAAATTTTAATAAATTTTAATTAAGTGTGTGTTGTATTTTGAAGTTGTTTAAATTTTAATTAAGTATGTGTTGTATTGTTTAATTTATAATTTATATTTTTATAATTTTAATATTATCAAAAAATTATTAAAATTTATTTTAAAATTTTATATTTTTTTATTACTTAAAATAAATGCTTCAAATAAATTAATGAAATAAATAAATAAATAAAAATTAATAAAAATTAATATTTATAAATTAATAAAAATTAATAAATACATAACAAATTATATTTATTATATTAATTAAAAAAATTTATAATATTTAATTAATAATAATTAAAAAAATAATGAACATTTCCTTTTCCTTTCTTCCTTTATCTGTCTCTTTCTTTCTTCGTTCTTCCATCTTCGTCTTCGTCTTCCTTCTTTTAACATAGCGTAGCTACAGTGCTGCGCTATGTTTGGCGCAGCACTGTAGCATTTATTGAGTTTGACGCAATGAATAGCGCATGATTGAAGTAAATGAATAGCGCATGATTGGAGTAAATTTTTAACCTAAATTGCTCTATAATGACGTTTTAAAACTGCTGTTGGAGATAGCCTTAGTTCTTTATCTTACCCCACCATAAGATATATTAATTTATGCCTAAAAGAGTAATTTAGAGTGGCTCTGAGGTTCCAATTTGGTGAATGGCAGTGCTTGTTGATGGCAATTGATTAGAAGCATCAGCAAGTGCCATTGCAGCACCAGGAGTCATAGTTTGGTACTAAGAAGGCAATGGAGGAGCAGATTAAAGCTGAGTATAATACATTTGATCAGCAGTGGCTTTATTACCATATTCATAGCCATAATTAGCAGCATTAGCGGCAGGAGCAGCAGAAATGGTTTGAGATGGAGTATAACTCATGTATTTTTGCTGGAACTGATGATTACTTGGTATGGAGAGCAATGGGGCATTTGATGTCACGCCAGTCATATACACCCCTGCAGCAGTTTCGGGCTTAGCTATGGCAGCAGCCGCAGCTTTTGTAGCATATAGTGGTGGATGAGCTGCAGAGGCACCACGTCTCGGGGCTATAAATGTAGCAGTAGCTGTGTCCACAATATTAGATTGCATAGACATGTATGGTTGGGTTTGCGAAATAGGCATTACATAAACAGGGTACTGTTGATGATGTTGATCAAACTGTTGCTGTGATGGATTTGGAGGAGCATACATTGGATAGTAAGATGACATTGGCAATTGAGTTGTGGCCATTGGGTGGGGTATAAAATGTGCATTAGTGTACTAATTGTTGCTGTCGATCAAATTGTGCAGAGGACGCGTAGCCAGAGTTTTGAGCCTGTTGGATTTGGAGTTGAGAGCTAATTGGAACTGAAATATCAGATCTTGTATCTGGATTTACAGCAGCCCTATTGTTGTCTCCTAGTACAACTTGAGGTTGTTCTTGATAATACACTTGAGGTTTTGTAAGAGAACTTGCAGATGCAACGCTTGCATCACTGCATAATATATATAGTTCAGGTCATCAACCAAAAAAGCACTTTTGATTTGGGAGAAACCAAGCTCACATATTGGAAAAAAATATTGTTATAAAAACATTCAAATGTAAACAAAATTTAAATTTACTAAATTGTGACAAATTATTCTTTTAATTATGATTGTCGTAAATTAAGTGATTATTAGTGCAGTTTCATTAATATTTGATAAAAAAAATTTCACCAATATGCTAATTTAAATCATTTTATGTATCCAATTTCATCAAATTATTATTTTCTAAATTTTGCCTCCACAAAATTTCATCTAGATCTTGCTATGGAACCTTAGCATGACAGAAAAGAATGTTACCTTGCAACTGAATCTGGTGAAGGCAGATTATAAGTAGAGGCACTGGCTTTATGTTGCACAGACTGCAGTAATGGCAATGGTGGTTTACGAAATGTAACAGGAACACCCTGAACTGATCTCTCATCGTCTGAGAAAACCCGATTCAAGTGTTCACTAGAACCACCAGCCGGATTTATGGACGCTACCGTCCCAACTGCAGCAGTAGCAGTAGGGAGTGGGGGCAAAGCAGCTGCAGGTACATGGCTATACCCATCATCTTGTTTTTGAACAACTTGTGCGAAAGTCAATTGAGCAATTTGATCTTCTGTTCCACCAACCCTGTGAGAATCTTCCACTCGAACTCGGATAGGCGGAAGATTACACATTGATGGTGAAGAAGAAGAAGAACCAGATGAAGAAGATCCATTATCCACTATAGATGAGTCTGGCATTGCGGCCTGTACATCATGATGATGGTGATGTTCTGGTATAATATTCTTTGCTTGCTTTTTCTCTGCCAGCTCCTCTTCTGCTTGAGCTTCTAAATCAGAGTGACGATCATTTTCAAGATTTACTAAACAACCAATGGTAGCAGAATCTGAGATATTTCTTGGAATTAAACCAGAACCATTAAGTGCATCAACAAACCATGTTTCTGATTTTGCATCATCAAGAAGTGATCCCATTGAAGCTGAAGTTTCCGGCTTTGTAAAGAAAATAAACAACCTAATACGAGCAGGAGATAAAGAAGACGAGCTAATCCGATCATACTCTTCGAGCATGTTGTCAAGATCTTCATCAGTTGTTACTGATACTAAAGAGTCAAGGTCTTCATTGGGTAGCTGATATTTTAGAGTAAAAGGACGGCCGTCAAGAAGAGCACGGGAGAGCCTGGATGTTAGGGTGGAAAGCGAGGAGTTACAATCAACGACTACTATTCATGTCTCGCCGCCTACATAGCAGAGGGACTTGTCATGAGGCCGTGGAATAATGTGGCCTCCATAGCTGCACATTAAGCGGAGTTTGGCTCCTGGAACTGGTGGGAGAGGCTCATTGAAAGTTTCAGCTGTGTTAGAACGGGGAGAAGAATCGACGGAGTCAGGATAGCTAAGATGTATGGTTGTGGGAGTGACGGTGGTCGTTGTGGTGGCGGTAGAATGGGGTGGGAATGGGAGCGGCGGAGGATCCATTAATGGGAGTTGATGTATTTTTGTTTTAAAAGAGCTTAGAATGTTGGACAAGAATTAGAAGCTGAAGACAATTGATGCTTTTATAGTTGTATGATTTTTTTTCTTAAAATTTTTGTGAACTTTGTAATTATTGGAGGATCACTTTCTAAATTCCAAGTATGATATTCTAATTATAAAATTCCATATAATACCTTAAATGGATATGTGCTTGTATATTCGTAGTTGTGTACATGAAAAATATCAATAAATTGATATGATATGTATGCAATTTTCTTTGCAGATTAAAATTTGAATTTCGATTCCAGCATGTATGTTTACATAGTAATTGTCTGAAATTGAAATAAAAAAAAATCTTACTTCATGTTTTTATATACTTTATTAATTACTTACCGTGAGTATATAAATTATGGGTTTTCTAATAATAAATATTTTAATTTTTATTGAAATACATTTCTAATTATTTTGTAATAAAATAATTAAATTATTAATGTAATACAATTATATACCTTATATAATTAAAAAACAGTTAGAAATTATCAATATTATTGATTAGAGTTGGAATTTTAAAAATAGACTGCAACAAAATATTTTTTTTCTTTATAGCATTAATTAAGAAAAAATAAAATTTGAAGGAATGATTAAACTTGCTTTTTTGTGCATTGAAATGGAATACATCAACAATCTTAACCCTTTGCAGGAAAATGAATGAGTCTAAATCTCCGAGGAGGCACGACGAGTATAATGAGAATTGGCCTTCAAAACTAATGCTTAGTGGGGCGTGATTATAAAGGTATTGTTATTTATAAATTGGCGGATCAGATAAGCCATCTGCGTCTTGTTTCTATAAGTCATTGGCCCTTTGCTTTCCCTTCGTATACGAGGAGTTTGTAACTTTAAAGCACATCCCAATACATCATATTCGGCGAACTACGTACTCAAATCATTTTTATACATACAATATTAACTAATGACTTTTAGCATTCTTTAATTTTATAGCCTAATTAACAAAAAAAATAAAAAAATATTTAATCTCTAACTTAACATTAATTTATTAAGTTTGGTTTAGCTGTTCATAGCAGCTGGTGGCGGATAGCTGGTAGCTGATTCGGATTAGTGTTTGGTAAAAATACAATAGCTGTTGCAGTTTGAATGTAAAATTACCAATAAGCATATCATTATCTAATAAATATTAATTTTTATTTTATTTTAATAGGGTTAATATAGTCTTAATATGAATCAGCTGATATGAAAAAGCCTCCGAATAGGAGCTTATTGAAACAGCAGTTGTTTGGGGTTCCTAACAGCTATCAGCTGCTGTTTTAAAATTTTACCAAACATCAAATTTTACCAAACAGCTGCTGTTTGAGATTCAAACCTCTATCAGCTGCATCAAACAGCTAAACCAAACACCCCCTAAAATTACCATATGTATGCTTTTGAAATTACTTACATAGAATACTTAGTCTCTGTTGACACGTACAAGAATATTTCTCATTTATTAATTTCAACTTACTTCGATAACTAGTAACGTGTCAAAATAATTTGCAGTCTATAACTCATGTTTATTACATTTTTAAATTTTTTCATTAAAGTGATAGTATGGATAATTTTATTTTATTACCAATTCATCTTCCAATTTAATTCCAAATGAATTATTTATATTTATAAAAAAAGACAATGAAAGTAAATTAACTTATTCTTAGTTAATTAAATAAATATTTAGCCACCAACAATAAATCCTTATTTTGTAAGATTCAAAATTAACCTAAGTTTTTTTATTAAAAATTCACACACACACACATATATATATATATATATGTTACAAAAAGAAAAAAGTCTCTGGACCATCTCTTAATAATTAATGTGAGGATTATCGAGCACGGTTATTATTGTTAGCTTTTGTAGGTATATAATTGAGATGATCTGGTACAGCTAGATGCACTCTGTATATTTTGAGCAAATTTATTTGGCAACTCACATGTCTGCTCATACAACTCACTGATTTTCCATTGTAGAAGTGTATTTTTGTTATTAAATTATTCTGTCAGTAAATAAATATAAATACATTAATAATGGTGTTTTGAGATTACAATATATGTAACCATTTTAATTTTCAATAATATTCTGTCATGGTAGTTTATTTCTTAAAAAAGAAATTCCATCATGATTCTGGTTTTTTTCTTTTAAATTTTGGAATGCATTAAAAAGTTTTCCATTGAAGATAATTGGATGAAATTATAAAATCAGAAGTACTAACATTTAATTAATTTTGTGACTAATGATGTCTGCTTAACCTGCACTATTCGAATTGTATTTATTTTAATAAATCCGCCTTAAAAATGATTTGGAGTTTGGACTTGGATTTTTTCCTTTCAACTGAATCAGTAATTGCATATTTAAATTTATGCAAAGTGTCCTCACATTAAAAAAAAAACTAAAATGGGCCCAAAAAATTATAATTAAAATATTTAATTTTTATTGAAATAAAAATAATAATAATTTATGATGATAAAAAAGAAAAAGAAAATCTATAAATTTGATGGGTGTTACTTGTATCACGGCTATTCGTTGTGTGCCAGTTCAACCATTTTTTTTTATGATCAATAATGTTTCCAATATTTTTCCACAATCTGTAATATTCTTTTCCTTTGATCGAATCGCCATTAATTACAGAGACTCTTTATTACGTAAATAAGGTCTGCTTTCCCTCTCCCCTTCTCTTTCTGTCTTTCTTTGATTTTTTTTTTCCTTATTGCTGATGAAATTTAACTTTCTCAGAAATTTGTGAAAATATATTAATCAAAATGCATTGCATTGATTCGACAAATTGATAGTTTGCTATATAGAAAATATGTTAGTTTCTTTATTTAATTATTTTAATATAGGAAATGGGATTTTGTTTTTCAGGAAAAATTAAATGTTTGCAATAAATGGTGCAGTTGATGGCACCATTCCTTTTATTAGATATATATATATATATATATATATTCAATTATCTCCGTTTTATTTTGTATGAAATGAAATTTTATTAGAACTTGATAAATTTATAAATGAATTTTAAAATAATAGATCGATGTTCTTGAAAGTTATTTAATAAAATTATCACATTCCATGTAAAAATGAATTAGTATTATAATTCATTTTTATGTGTATCATATTAAATTTCTCCTTACAAATTCAGTTTAAAAAAAAGCATATCATTTTTGTCAGATTTATGAAATCAATAAAATGTTGTAAAATTATCTTATGTGTTAGTACATATAAGGATATAATGATCATTTTTGCATATATATATATATAAAATAATCAAGGTATAATTTGCTTATAATAATTAAGATTGTAATTAAAAATTGTAATGTGTATTGGATTTTGGTATGCTAGAAGCACACACAATAAAATCTCATGGAATGAAGGTGGTAAAAATACACATGCATGACTGGCTAATTCTGCTACTTCTGGTGGTGATTGATTGCCTCTTGAACTTTATAGAACCTTTTCACCGCTGTGTTGGCCAAGGCATGATCACTAATTTAACTTACCCTTTAAAACCTAACACTGTCCCTGTTTTGGCTGTTCCGGTATGTATCTTCCATTCCTAAATTATTTCTATTTATATTATCATAATTTCAAAATCATGAAAATTGTATTGCAAATAAATATTATCTTTTGGGTCCAAAAGGATTATTATAATTTTGGACATAAAAGTTATTATTATGATATTTGTTTTGGCAGGTTCTTGCTGCAATTTTCCCACTAGCTGTCTTCTCTGTGTACTATTATCATAGAAAGGATATTTATGATTTTCACCATGCTGTTCTGGGTATTTCTCATCTGCTTAATAAATTCAAATTAAGCAAGTAATAATGAAGGTTATTAATTAGATGGATGATTTGCAAGGTCAGGCCTATTATATTCAGTTCTTGTTACTGGAGTCATAACTGATGCAATCAAAGATGCTGTTGGTAGACCACGACCCAACTTTTTTTGGAGTTGTTTCCCTAATGGAAAAGCGGTATATTTAATTTACATATGTATGTGCATTTTCATTATAATTTCATCATGTTCTTTGCCATTCAATATTAGACAAAAAAAAAAAAATGAAGGAAATTAATGAAAAAAATTTTCTCATCAGACAATATTGATTTTCTCCTTTGCCATTTTTTGACTTAAGAATCTATATCTTTGATTTGGGACTTGCAATAGTGGTTGTGCACAATCCAATCACTTCCCTTTCCTTTCCCTTCATTCTCTCTATTAAAAAACTTGTCCACCCATAAAACCTAATCACTCCCTCCCTTTCCTTTCCTTTCACTCTCTTTACAAAAAACTCCACACAGAAACTCATCATCAACACAACTACATTAGCAAAACCATTTTCAATTTAAAATTTTTTATCCTCAAAAGTGATCCACCACCACTGGGTCCATTACCATAATCATAATTAGAATCACTTGTTATGCATGATAAGAAAGAAAGGGAAGAAAGAGAGAGAGAGAGAGAGACTGGGGGGGGGGGAAGGGTGTTGTTAAAAGAGAACGTTGAGAAAGATTGTGATGAGGGAATTATTAGTTGTAGACATGACAAAAATAGAATTTGTAATTTTGCTACTGTGTGCCTATAAGAATAGGTGTTAATGTTATTAATGATTATTTTGCATGAATTACTGATTATTCTCTATGTTTTTATACTCACATTTCTATTGTATCTTCCTTACCTTACTTTTTCTCTATTCTTTCATCTCCCTATTCTAATTTTCTGCCAATCTTTCTTCTTTATTTCCTAATATCCTCTTTCACTAGCTAGATATATATCATTGATATCAGAGCAATCTCAAACTAGGCAAAAAAATTAATTCAACATGAGCAAAATAAGAAAAAAAAGGGATGAAGACCTACAGGGGTTGGGGATATTGAGATAGAAGAGACCGAAGAGCAAGAAAAGCTTGCCTTATTCCAGAGCAATGTCAACTTAAGGTTTGAAGCCTTACATAAGGAGCAACAAGCTTCAAAAGCAGAGCAAAAATAAACATATGACCAACTTTATTCTGAGCAACTCAGTGCCCAATTTTACCAAATGATGGATATGTTAAGATATTTAAATAAGAGTAATGAACCCATGAATCTAGAAATCTCACCAGCAGCAAGACGAATTCTACCTACCCTGTTGTATGCAATGCAAAGAGACTACTAAAACAAATTCTTACCGAAAATAGATCTTCTATTGTCAATGGCAAAATCCCTCCCCCCAAAAAAAATCATGAATTTAGAAGTGCAATAAATACTTCAAGATCTATAAGGTTTTAGCAAAGAGAAAAATTAGACACGAGAATATTATATCTCACCGATACAATTGGAGTTTGATTTTCGGGGTTGGATTAAATAGCATGAAAATGCAAGTTGGGATGAATTTTCAGATGCCCTAGTACTAAGATTTCAGGATTCCCCGGTGGAGGACGTGGTGATAGAGTTTAATAAACTCAAATAAAAGGGCTCAGTGATGAATTTCCAAAAAGAGTTCAAGGAGAAGGAGGCAAAAATGGAGCATGAAAATCCCTATCTCATAGAATCTTATTTTGTTTCTAGCTTTATTAAAACTCTAAAAGAAGAAATTGTAGCAGGGGTTCAAATGTTTAGACTGAACTACCTTCATCAATTTTTTTAAGCAAGCATGCCTTTAGGGGTGGTATTGGAAGTGATACCACAAGGCTTATTGGGTCAAATACCCAAACCCAAAAAAATTACCCGAACTGAACCCAAACCAACAAATCCAATTTACTAACAAACCTAATTTTCTTTCCCCCAGCTCGACGACTTTGAATCCCAAATATCTTAACATCGTTACCCCAAATTGCAACCTAATCCCCAAAAGAATGCCTCAGTCCCTTTTAACAACCAAAATAAAAAATTCTAATAAGTTCCTTAGGTGTGGTGAAAGATTTTTTCCTGGTCATCGTTGCTAACCAAAGAATATGATGGCTTTACATTGCCAAAAAGATGAAAAAGGTGAGGAAGGGGAGGACAGCTGGCAAGGGATTAATGACGATAGTGAGGTAGAAGATATTTATGAAAGGGCAGACCTATTCTTGCACGCCATTATGGTAGCCTCACCAATAATACTATTAAATTAAAAAGGAAGATTGAGAATAGAAATCTCATCATCCTGATTGATAGTGGGACTGCCCATAACTTTATCGACTCTAAGGTAACTAAAGGATTGAAATTATCGGTGGTGTAAGTTAATCTAGTGATAATCACTTTACCTGATGGGTGAAAGATTGTTGTGAGGTTCAAATGCTCCGGTTGCACCTAGACGATGCACTGTCATAAGTTCTAGTTTGATGTGCGAGTTTTAGAAATTGGAGACTATGATATGATCCTAAGAGTGGACTAATGAAGTCCTATACATTGGTGACTTGATTTTAAAGCTACAAATTGATGTTTCGGAAGGATGACAAAATGGTTGGGCTAATAAAAGGGGCAATTGATGCTGCTGCATTAAAGGTGATGATTGGGAAATAGCTTAATAAGCTCATTCAAGGAAGTTGAAATGAGATATCAATTGGGTTATTTTAATTTTGCATGACTGTAATCTCCATTCTACTCATAGAAAATCTTGACACTAAACCTCACTGCTCCCATCAATCCTTTATCAATAAATATCAACCTCTCTTTCAAAAACTAGAATCACTACCACCCTTTCATAGTATACACCATATAATTTATCTTAAACCAAATCCTCAATCAGTAAACCTCATACTTTACTGTTACCCTCCCTTCCAAAAAGAAGAGATATAGGAGTTGATTTAAGAAATGCTCTACACATGGGTCATAAAATACAACAAAAGCATTTTTGCTTCTCTTGCAATTTTGGTTATGAAGAAAGATAGGAGATGGGGTTTTTGTGTGGATTATAGGGCGTTAAACGAGCTTATAGTTAAGGACAAATTCCCTATACCTATAATTGAGGATCTTCTAGATGAATTGCATGGAATTGTGGTATTTTTTAAAATTTACCTCAGATTAGGGTATCATTAAATAAGAATGGAGCTAGAGAATTTTTATAAAACAAACTTTGAAACACACTCAAGACATCTTGAATTCCAAGTAATGTCGTTCGGCCTCACAAATACAGTTGCCACCTTCCAAGCTTTGATGAACATATATTCAAGCCATACCTCATAAGGTTTATCTTAGTATTTTTTATGATATAGTGGTATTCAGTAACTCATTTGAGCTGCACTTCGAGCATCTAGAATTGGTTTTTGATATTCTAGCATATGAACAACTTATAGAAAAATGGGAAAAATGTGTTTTTTAGTTGCTTATTAACAAAATACCTAGGGCACATTAGATCTATAGAAAAAGTTGTTATAGACCAATCTAAGATCCAAGACCTGCTCAGTTGGCCAATTCTGACCAACCTCAACAACTCGGATATTTTTTAGGACTCAAAGGCTACTATAAAATATTTACAAGGCACTATAGTTTTCTAAGTCAGGCATTGACTCAATTACTAAAAAAAGATGTCTTTTACTGAAATAAAGAAGCAGAATTGACTGTTCACAAACTAGAGGAAGCCACAGTTACAGCTCCAGTGTTAGCTCTACTTAATTTTTCAGAACATTTGTTTTAGAATGTGATGTAAGCAGCACTGGAATTGATGTAATCCTAATGAAAAATGACAAAACCATTGCTTATCTCTCCAAGCCATTAATCCCAAGAATCAAATGCTATTTGCCTATAAGAGGGAATTGTTGGCAATCATTTTTATGACAAAATGGAAGCATTATCTTCAATAAAGGCAATTCTTCATCAATACTGGCCAAGAAAGCATTAAACACCTCTTAGAACAGAGGTTACATACTTATATTTACTAAAAAGGGCATGAAGTTGCTTAGGTTATATTATAGAATCTTGTATAAAAGTGGTTTTGAGAATAGAGCAGCAAATTTTTTTTCAAGAAATTTAAAAATAAAGCTAGCTATAATCTGATTACTTCCTCTATGGTTCCAACATGGATACTATAACTGGAAGAAAGCTACAAAAAAGTTTCTTAAGTTCAAGACATAATTGTGGTTGTAGACATCCCTTTAGAGAATAATTATTCCTTTCAAGGAGGCATACTCAAATACAAAGGAAAAGTTTTCATTGGCAGAGATACTGAATTGAGGTCGAAATTATTGAGTCAATTTCATAATTTAGCCTTAGTTGACATTATGGTATTCAAACCATTTATAAAAAATTAAGAGGGTATTTCTTTTAGCCTCAAATGCAACATTCTGTAAAATATTGGGTGTCTACTTTGTGATGTTTGTCCCAGGTGTAAGTCAAAAGCCCATCCCTATCTTAGCTTACTCTAGCCATTGACTATACCTCCTACTATTTGGCACACTATCAACATGGATTTTATAGAGATGCTATCTAAATCTAAGGGGTCTAATACAATTTTAGTAGTGGTAGACAACTTCACTACCTTCGCATGTCATTCCCCTAACTCATCCTTTCACAACAGTT
The DNA here is from genome assembly GCA_947685225.1 of Garcia nutans. Classification (NCBI taxonomy): domain Eukaryota; kingdom Viridiplantae; phylum Streptophyta; class Magnoliopsida; order Malpighiales; family Euphorbiaceae; genus Garcia; species Garcia nutans. The sequence goes on along the minus strand of CANTUV010000011.1, from coordinate 51,799,581 downwards.
GTGGTAACTTAAAAAATTCTTGGATCACATATGCAAGCTTTAGGTCGAATTTAACCCTTACCCAAAGCCTAGCCTGAGTTTAAGTTGGGCTTCATAATTTAGCCCAAGGCCTAGCCTTAGGCCCATGGGTAAATATAAATGCAATCCTCGGTGAGTTGGGTCGGGCCTCTCGAGTAAGAGAGATTTATTATTATTATTATTATTATTATTATTATTATTATTATTATTATTATTATTATTAATTGCAATAAAAGAACAAATATGATATCTAAGCAAAGAGCAAATAGATCTGAGGTGTGAGTAGAAATAAATATAAGAAAAAAAAATCTAAAATAAACTACTAAAAAAATTAACAATAAACCAAAACCACCAAAACAATAAACTATAATCGCTAGGAATGAAGTAACCAAAAATAAAATTGTAAAATCCTAAAATTACAAATCTGACAAGTGCATTTATAATACAAGATAAAATCAAAATTGCTCATCCTATTACAAAATGCTTTTTCTCAAAATAAAAATAAAATTAAGCAACCAATACTCATGATTCAAGAAATCAAATAAAAAAATTTGCATTGTTATTACAAAACTACAAGAAATATAAGCAGAAAGTTTATGAAATTCACAGTTATAGTCATCAATTTGAAGCCTAAATGCCTTTATTTGATAAACCTCTAGGACGAGTAATTGACTCATTTCCAATTCTTATAAGATGTCAATAACATCAACCAAATATGAAATATGATTAAAAAAAAGTGACAAGCAAATTTAATTTTTAGATGATTATTGAATAACATCAAAATTATAGAACACTATAAACTAAAAATAAGAAGCAAAAAATTAATGTCGAGGAGATGGCAACACTTGGTAGAGAGATAATGAGAGATAGATCGAAAGGGAGATTGAGAGTCAAGGGTTTCACTAAAAATACTTTATAATTGCAAATAATGGGAAAGAGGCTGAGATAAATTGAAATGAGAGAAGAAGTTTTTCTTAAGAACCGAGGGAGAGTGAGAGATGGCGAAAAGAGGGATAATGAAATTGGGGTAAGTTTTTTAGACTATATACACTCTCGGGGCAGGCCGGGTTGGCCCCGATAATTTTTTTATTAAACCCAAAGTCCGATCCAAGTATAACTCAAGTCAAGTACCCTAACCCTAAACCTACCTTATTACTGACATGGGTCAGCCTAATTCTGCTCAAACAACTCGGGTTGGGTTCCTTGGGTCCACGAGCCACTTGAATAGCCCAAGTAAGCTTCACGGTCTTCCTCGATCAATTATTTCAAATAGAGACAAAATTTTCACCAGCTTATTTTAAGGAGAACTCTTCAAACTTTTGAGAATTAAATTATACTTGAGCTTAGCCTACCATTTTTAAATGAATGGATAGGCTAAGAGATTAAACAGAACTTTAAAAGGCTACTTGAGATGTATGTGCTAGGGCTATTCATGCTGCCTGGTAGCCTGACCGGGTCAGGCTGGGTTAGACAGGCTCGAACCCCTACTAGGGTTAGGCACCAGGCACGTAAAATAAATTCGAGCAGAGCTATGGTCAGGCTTTGGGTGACGCTAAAGAACCCTCGGGGCGACTCAACCTTGCTGGATGATTTTAATTTTTTTTAATTTTTTAAAATTTTAAGTTAATTAAATTTAGATGATTTTATTAATTTATATCTTATTGATTATAGGTAAATTTAAGTTTATATGTTATTGATTTTGGGTAAATTTAAATTCTATTTTTAGGTTAAATTTATTGATTTTAATGATTTATATGTTATTGATCATAGATAAATTTAAATTTATACATTATTGATTTTAAGTAATAAGTAAATTTAAATTCTATTTTTTAGGTTAAATTCATTGATTTTATTGATTATTTTCTCATTCATATTAAATGTTCTATGTATGAAAGTGTTAAAAAAACCTAAAAAATCCATAAATTTAAAAAAATCTTTAAAAAAGTAAAAAGCTTATTGGCCCACCCGACACGGACTAGCCTAAGCTAGCTCAGCCCGACTAATCCTATTGTTGAGCCTTGGGCTGGCATATACAATCTGAGAACATCTCGGGCCGGGCTGCAGGTTGGAGTGAAACCTAGCCCGGCCTATGAACAACCCTAGTATGTGCCATCTTAACCCAAAGAGATGAAGTGAATGATTGAACTGTGTTGAATGGTGGTACAACACTTCTCACATAGTAATTAAAATGACTCATTTAAAGACTTTCTATAGCTATGAACCTCCCTACCCCACTCTTCCAACACTCTCTAGTTCAATATCTACAATGGATGAATTTATCTAATATAAAGAGACTCTCAATGCTCAATTGAAGAACAATTACTCTTGACACAACAACGAATGAAGTTCTATATTGATCAGTGTATAAGTGAGAGGGAGTTTATTGTGGGCGATATGGTGTACCTTAAGTTATAGCCCCATTGACAAACTTCTTTAGCTTTAAGAAGAAGTCTCAAGTGTTGTAGCCTACAAACTTCTTTTGCCCCTACTTCTAAATTACACCCAATCTTTCATGTGCTATTATTGAAAAAGAAGATTGGTATTAAGGAAGTGCCTATAACCCAATTACCTAAATAGTAACAAGGAGAATTTGTCATTGGTTCATAAAAGATCATCAATTCTAGAGTCATATTAAGAGAGGATACCTATGCTTAGCAAGTTCTCATCAAGCGGATCAACTTGCCAAGCATAAACTCAACATGAGAAGATGTTAATTTGATTGAGCAATAATTTCCTGAGTTTTTTCGTTCTTGGGGACAAGAATGGCTTTCCAGGGAAGGGTATTTGGAGTGCTCACGGTTGGGTTAATTGAATCAAATTGTGAGGGTGAAAAAAAATGGGCCCATTGGTTTTAGTTTAAAAAATTCTAAATCTAAACCGAAACCTAAATAAATAGGTAACCGCATAAAATAAATAGTTAATCATTGTTTTTAATTTTTTTACCATTACATTATATACAAAAAAAATAAAAATAAAAATAAATAAATTTCATACATATTTAATACTAAAATCAAATATAATTCATTGTGAAAATTAATCTCAACACAAACACACAATTAAAATATAAAATTATATTTTAAATTCAAATATAATTCATTAAAATAATTTAATATATATAATTTATAATTTATTTATATAATTTATTCTGTAAAGTTATGCATATAATTTATGTATAATATATATAATTATATATATATAAATTATAATTTTATAAATTATTTATATATTTAATATATATATATATATATATATATAATTTATGGTTAGCAGTTTGATAAACTATTTTTTAATAATAAAAACTAAAACTAAAATAAAAAATTTTAAAAATTTTAAAAATCTAAACTCAAACTATTAATTTGGCTAACCATAATTTTTGGTTCAGTTTAATTTAGTTTAATCAATTTTTTTTTGGGTATGGTTATGTATAGAGGAGAAAAGGGCAGAGAAAGGGGATAAATAAAAATATTGAGAAAGGGACAAATGAAAAGAGACTGTGATAAGGGAATTATTAGCTATAGATAAGACACAAATAGGATAATAGAATGAATTAGAAGTGAGTAAGGTACTACTATTTGAATTTGTAATTTTGTCTCCGTGTGCCTATAAGAATAGGTGATGATGTTATCATTAATTATCTTGAATGAATTAATGATTATTCACTACCTTTCTTCCCTCACTTTTATATTCTGTCTTCCTCAACCTACTCTTTCTCTATTCTTCCATCTCCCTATTTTGATTTTTTGCCAACCCATTTTCTTCATTTCTTAATCTATTTTGTCATCACTAGCTAGATATTATAACATCACCATTTGAGGAATTCAAATTTGATAAAAGGAAATTAGAAGAGAAATTTGAATACTGAAATTTATTAGTCAAGTCAAGCATAGTGAGTTTGTTGCATAGTTGTTGGCAATTTGAGTTATGCATCATGGTGACTTTCTTCTGCCTTTCTTCAAACCTTACAACTAATCATACTGCCTTTCTTACAAATGTTACTTAAATAAATGAACCCATAACCTATAACAAAGCTAAGCAATCTGCTGAGAGGTTGCAGCACTTGAGAAGAATAAGACCTGGATTCTTACCCCTCTGCCACCTGGTAAGTCAGCAATAGGGTGCAAATGGGTGTTCAAACTTAAGCTGAACCCTAATGGCAGTATTGGTAGACACAAAGCTAGGCTTGTTGCTAGGGGTTTTATCAAGTGGCTGGTATAGATTATACTGACAGTTTTCCCCAGTTGCTAAGGTAGTTACTGTTTGAATATTCCTTACATTGCAACTGCAAATCAATGGCCTTTGCACCAAGTGGATGTTAATAATGCTTTTCCCATGGTTACTTAGAATAGGAGGTATACATGGTGCCACCACAAGGTGATGAGAAGGCAAAAGAAGGTGAAGTATGTAAGCTTCAGAGATCTTTATATTGTCTCAAGCAAGCATCCCGCCAATGAAATATTGAGCTCACTGTGTTTTTTTATTGAAAATGGCTTCAAACAATCTCTACATGACAACTGTTTGTTCACTTTTGCGAAATATGAAGTGTTCATAGCTATTCTGGTTTATGTTGATGATTTGTTAATCACGGGCAATTTAGAAGAAAAATTGCGCATTTGAAAGCCACTCTTGATGATAAATTTACAATCAAAGACATGGGATCAGTAAGATATTTCCTGGGTTTGGAAATTACAAGAACTGGAGCTGGTATATATGTTAACCAACGCAAGTATGTTTTTTATTTATTGCTGGATGCTGGTCTTTTGGGTTCAAAGCCTAAGCAAATCCGTTTTCCAAAAGGAGCTCAACTGTTTTCTGCTGACTCTTCACTACTTTCTACTGATGATGCTCAATGTTACAGAAGCTTGGTTGGAAAATTATTGTACTTGGGTTTTACACGCCCAGATATAACATACAGTATTCATCAGTTGAGTCAGCATGTACACAATCTGAGAGAAGTTCACTTGAAAACAACACATCATCTGCTTAAGTATCTTAAGAAGAACCCATCTCTTGGTTTGTTTTTCCCTGCTACGAACTCACTGCGACTCACAACATTTTGTAACTCAGATTGGGCATCTTGCCCTTAAACTCGCAAGTCTCATACTGGGTACTGTATCTTTTTAGGCAATACTCCCATTTCATAGAAGTCCAAGAAACAATCAACAGTGAGTAGGAGCTCAGCAGAAGCTGAATATCGCTCTATGGCAGCAACTGTATATGAATTACAGTGGATTACATATATTCTTGCTGATTTTCAGTTTACACCTTCACTGCCAATTGATCTTAAATGTGATAATAAGGCAGCTATTGCTTCCAATCCTGTGTTCCATGAGAAAACAAAATATATTGACATTGATTGTCATGTGGTAAGGTGCACAATGAAAGGTCTTATTAAAGCTTTTCATGTTCCATCAGCATTACAAGTTGCAGATACTTCCTCAAAGCCATTATCTTCTCCTTTGTTCAATGAGATAATTTCCAAGTTGTCTTTGGTGGATTTTAACCAAAGCCCAACTTGAGGGGGGGATATGGAGAATATGAGATGCAATTATTTAAAGTAGCCAAACAGTGTATTAGTTTTTAATCAAAAGGCTGTTAGTGTTGTTATATGTTCTGTTTTTAATCAGATTGAGCGTCTGTCTTGTTTTGTATATATGTACACTTACTACTCTGTAGCAGTAGTTGAAGAAAATACAATCAGTTTTTCTCTTATATTTTGTTCAGAATATTTGTATACTAATATTGTTATTAACATTAGATATCTATGAAAACATTGAATTTAAAATCTACTATGTTTTCATAAATATTTTGCCATTTCTTGGCAATATAACTGTTTTGATATTTGCTGATATATAAATCTGATGACTTTGAGATTAATCGTCGGTTGGGCATCTCATGCATATTTTGCAATGATGGCAGAAAGGAATGGAGGAGTTGAGGCCTCCGCTCATCCAACTAATTCTATCCGAATGTAATGGTTTACCGACATTGAAATTGTTTTCATGGCGTCTGATGCTAACAAAGAAAGTCTTCCATGATCACTTTATTTCACAACACACAACCCCATTTTATTTATTTATTTTTTTAAAAAAAATTTTAGCAATCAAGTTAAATTAGAGCAACAAACATAGTTCAAAATAACAGTTTCAGAATAATGAAACGAAAATCGAAATCAGATTGAGCGGTCTAAATTGGATTGAATCGTCAGCAATTATTATAAAATTTTTCAGGCTCCTAGCAAATGACTCAAATCAATATAGAGGATAAAAAAATAATTTTACATGACAATATGTAAATACTATACAATAGAATTTTAATATTTTACTTGGATCCATAAGATATTTTTTTTATTTTTATATTTATATCAAATTGTATACATATTTAAAATATAGTTTTAGTCTAATCAATTAACCATTGAGTTTTTTTTTTTTAAATTAGTGATACTTGACCCATTTTAAAAATTATGAAATTTTTATTTCCAATCCCAATTTAAATTAAATTTAAAAAATTACTTAATTATTTTAGAAAATAAATTTTAAAAAATTAAATCATATATTCATAGTAAGCTAAGCATTAGGAAAATAATAACAATAATCAAAATAATTTATAATTTATAATTTATAATAATAATAATAATAATAATAATAATAATAATAATAATAATGGTAAAAAAGAAGGGAGGAAGTGGATAGAAAGGAAAAAAATAAGTGACTAGACACATTAAGAAAGTGTGGAGGATGAGAGAAGAAAGAAAAAAGAGAATTTTTATGATGCTTCTCTTCTTCAACTCTTGTTCTACTGCTGCTGCAAGTCTTCTAACAAATCTTTGGCTTCATCATGTATCATGGGATACGATGCCAGTTTTTTATTCCCATGTCTCCTCTAACAAATTTGTGTGTTTCGCTATAGTAAGCAATACTGTTCTTAATTTTTTGTAATGTTGTGGGCATGTCAGAGGAGTAATTCCTCGAGTAAAAGTTTATTGCAGTTTTACTTCCTCAAACGATAGTGTAAAATTCCTTCAAATGCCAAAAGGAAATAGGCCTCCAAGTTTCCTTGACATTTCATTTGAAATTCTTGCAACAAAAGCCTACTATAAAGAGGAAAAAATGAATGTGACAAATGAATCATTGTAAACTGTATAATAACTGTGAAAACTTCTTGTCAAAAATAAAATATTTACTGGTTTGCCAGTACTGAACTAACTAATCAAATGAACAACATAAAATCAATTTCAGAAGATGTACGAACAAACTAGTGAAAACAATGAAAGCAAATTGTAATAAAGAAAAAGATTTGACTTCGAATTTGGTGTTTGCTGATGGTCTTTTCTGGTTTTTTCATGGAGATCATTGATGCCCCTGTTGTCTATCTCTTTTTCTTTTAGATTTCTAACTTTGTGTTGGAGTTTTGAAGACACATTAAGAATAAAAAACAGAGCATAAGGCACTGCATCTTTTTTATTGATTTTCTTACAATATATAGAGAGATAAAAGTGAAGATTTTCAGTATAAAGTTGGATAATAGCCATGTCTTAACCATCTTATTTTCTCCCAAACTTAGATTACTTAAACACTCAAAACCTAACCTACATCCACTACCATACCTACAGATTTTCTTACTATTATAACAAACATTCAGATTTCAAAAATACAAATTTTCCACCCAAATACAAAAAATCTAAACAGTGACTAAGCAAATTCTCAATTCTCAACACTTTGAAAGTGTTCCTTTATTTCTGGCAGCTTCTCATGTCCATAAAGACCACTTTATTCATCTTTCATCATTAACGGGGTCATGGGTTTATGGTTCTTACCCCAGTGGAGAAATGGTGTTGAGGAATCGGTGGCCTTGAAGGCCTACTTCATTTCCATTGGACTTTTCATAATTAGACCACACTCAATTCTAATTTATTCTTGGTGTAAACAGAATGTAATTATATATGTATATCAATGTACTTGCACTTAATATATTACTATCTTTAACTATCCATTTATGCTTGTTTTCGTTATTTTGATTTATTCTTATAATGACATATAACAAATTAAATTTTACAAAATTAAAAAATTTCAGCTATTTTTATTTTGATTTTGAGTCTTGTTGTACCTTCCAAAATAAAACTCAAAAAACACATAGAGACAGTTGGGTGTTGATTGGTACCTAGAGATTAAAGTATTAAACATGGATGGTGCATAAAATTGTTTGCTTTTAGAGTCTCAACGCTTACTTTATTTGCCTTCAACTTAAAAGACAAGATCCATCATCTACTTTTATTTATATATTTATTTCATCTTATTTTATAACAATAGCATCGCAACAACTCTTTTACTTGCTATATAGTTAACTTTTCTTCTCTAATATTTAACCAACTCAACCAACCTTTTTCCTTTACCAACTTTCAAGTTTTCCTCAGGAGAGATCTTCTTCTTCTTCTTCTTCCTCTTCTTCTTCTTCTTCTTCTTCTTCTTCTTCTTCTTCTATGAATGAGTTGTATTAATTTTTTTTATTTTTGGTAATGTAATGTGATATATAGATATGGGGATTATTAGTAGTGTATTTGGTACAAGCATAAAGAGGCATAGGAGAAGAAGAAGATATAAGAGGTTGAAGCATAATAATAATATTAATAATAAGACATGGAAGATTGGGGTGAAGAAGCTGAAAGTATTGACACCAAAAGTCAGTTCGTCTCTCAAAATTTTGAGAAGATTTAGAGATGGTTATGTTCGGATGATGCTTAGTTTTGCTGGCCGTTTACATCAATCCAATAATGGTAATGTTTTCTTTTTTAGGAAGATTATTCCAAACCCTTTCTCATTTTCTAAATTGGCTTCACGTTAATTTGTAAAATCTTAATTAATTATTATTGTTCATCTAAATATATATTATCTTGTCTTTCTGTTATGTTAAAATTTGTATAAATCTTCTTTTCTTATCTACTATTGATTCAAAAAATTCGATCTTAGTTTTTTTTTTAATCTAAAACTGTTTATTTGCAATAATAATTTTTAAATTATTTTAATTCTAGTGTAAATAATTTATTTTTAATAAAATCAAAATCTATATTCAGTGTTACTATTGATTTATGATCACATATACCACTTCACTATAGGAAATAAATTTATAACCCAATCGAGTTATTAAGCATAGTGCAGTACTTAACTCAACTAAATTGAAAAACCAACTCTCAACTTTATTCAAGCCCGAAACTTGGAATGCCCGAGTTCACTTACCTAACTTATTTTTTGTTAAAAAGTTAGGTAATTTTATTTATTAATCTTATATTAAATAGTTAAATATAATATTCAAATAAGTATGCTTTAAACTCGAATTAAGAAATTAATATAAATTATATAATATAAAATTTTCAAAAATAAATAAATTTAAAAATTTAATAAAAAGCCAATTTGCATATCTTAATAACATCGGATTTTGAGATCAAATAAAAATAGGAGACTCATCGGATTTTGTTTATCTTAGTTTATATAATATTTCAATATACTTTTAACTTTGTTTGCTCTATCAACATAAGAAGAAAATTAAATAGTATATGTTTATTAATTAATTGTATCAACCAATTGCTGAACTCAATTCAATAATATTAAAGATGTTTCGATTTAGTGTTATTATAGTTATTTTTACCGTATTTAAGGTTGCCTGTTTGAACTCTCCAGCGCTGGAATAATTATATGCTACAACCGTTGTAGCAATAAATGCCTACAACGGACCAATGAGATTCTTACACGTAGATTAAATGATTCATTTCATTGGTCCGTTGTAGGCATTTAAACTACGTGCAAGAATCTCATTGATCCGTTGTAGGCATTTATTGCTACAATGGTTGTAGCATATAATTATTCCCAGCGCTGAGCTAAGAGAAAAAAAAATATCAATTTAATGGTTAAATAGATTACTTAGCCAGAAATTGGTTCAACAAAGAAATTCGAGAAACGTAATATTTTGTTAATGATTCTTAAATAAAAATGAAAAAAAAATTGGAATAAAAAAAATTAAACTACCAGTCTCGCATCTTTTTTATTTTTTAAATATTTTGTGATTTTTAAAAAATTTCTTAAAAATATATTTTTTAAATTTAATTTAAAAATATTTTCATATTATATTATATAATTATATGAATTTCATATATTTAAATTTATAAAATTGAAATGAATAAAAAATTTATTTTAAATAAATAATTCTTAGAATTTAAATAAATTTTATGAAATTTATTCATTTTAAAAGGTGTGAATTTATACTAATTGTCTCAAATTGAAAATAGTTATTTTTAAAATTGAAAAAAAAAGACTATTTTTTCTAAAAAATAATACTTTTAAAATAATTTCCAGTTTTTATCCTTTCAAAACAGCGTGTGATGTGGTGTTGTCAGCATAGGCCCACTCCAGAAAAGCCCAATTCCTTAGAAATACAACCCTTGAATGATGGTTGGCCCAAATAACTAACAATCAAGAACACAAGCTTCATGTTGCCCAAAGAAGCTTTAAAAAAAAAAAATTAAGAATTTGTTGATGAAGTGTTTGTCCATTCTAATTATAGCTTAAGCTTATGATCTAATCATTTAAAATTATGTTCTACTACACTTTAAACTTTGTATCATCTTTAAAATATATACTCTATATCGAGGTATAATCTAATGATAAATATATTTTATCTGGACAAATTTAGAATCAATTTCTCTCTCTTAAAAATATATCCTTGATAATCCAACTTCTATTTCTAAAATATAAATAATTTAATTTTTTTACAACCAATTTTATATTTAAGGATTATAAATTGAATTAGATTTTATATTCCTTCTATAATATATATATATATATATTGTGTTTTGTTATATGTAGATTCCAAAAGAAATTTCAATAATTGCAATTCATTTTATACAAAGCTATGAATGTAACACTCTTATATTTTATATACGTACAATCCATATATCTCATATATATATAATATATATATATAATACAAGAACGTTACAGTAATTAATTATCAAAGTTTTATATTCTTGATACCAAAAATCAATACACTTTTAAAAGACCAATTTAATAAATAAATACATTTATATTCAGTAATTCAATAGGTCTTTATAAAAAATTTCTGAGAAAAATTTATTAAAGTTTTATCTGTAATTTTAGCATTTTCTAAAATTCATCAAAATACATAACATGCATAAAAAAAACACTCCCCAAATCCATTCTCATTTAAAATACACCAAAGATCCAAAATACTCCATTGTCATTATTCCATTAATTTACATCTATATACTTCACAATTAGAAGCCTAAAATATTTTAAATTCATATTTGCACATGACATATCCCAAAAATTCACTTAATATGCATATGTATTATTAAGTACACAACTATCAAAGTACGTATTAGTAAGTTTTGAACATGAATGCAACACCATTAGAATGGTCTTGTGGCATACACAACTTCAAAATCTCAATCTTACTCCCGACGACACTGCTCCACGGTCCTCACACATGCGTTATACAATCAACCGTACCAAGCTTGAAAGCCTAATGGTACATACTTAATAACAATAATATTCAAATTAAATACTCAATTATAGAATATAACATGCATTATTTTAACAAACCCTCATTAATTGATACAATTCACCAACAAGTCACAATCACACTCACACACACAAGGCCCAACATTCCATTTCAAGTGATCCAAAGGTCCGAAATTAGGGACACAGTGTCACATATTACCCATAGGTCGTTCCCTATTGATATCAAAGGTAAGTGTCAAATATCATCCGAAGGTTGCCTTCTCTTGACATCGAGAGCAAAATGTCAAAAATATCACCCGAATATTGCACTCTATCGACACCAGAGACAAAGTGCCCAATATCACGTGAAGATCGTCTCCTTAGCACAAATGTACCAACCATACCTTCAATGACCATTTTCACATTACACTATATATAAACATGAGTCACGTTCATAATGTGACTCATTCTTCACATTTCACAAACACATCCATAATATACATCGTATCACATAACAATAATATATTTCATGCATGTCATATGTAAATATCAATTTACATTTGATAAATGCACAATATAACACTCATCATTTAACTGTGCAATATTGTATAAGTTATGTGAACTCCCATATTTCAAAATAACCATATACATATTATGTCAAATTACTTTTTATGAAAATACAAGTTATTAAGATATATATTAACCTTAATTCGCTTCCAAAACAACTCAACACCTCTTTTCAAGCCAAACCCTAAACTTCACCACTCCATCAATTTGATCTACACACACATAAATCCAACAACAAGCAACGTTACTTAATTTAAATTCATTTCCATGGTCAATCTATATCAAACCATTATTAAACATACAATTTCTATCAAAATTCTAATTAAACTCTAATTTCACCCTTTTTTATTTTGTTTAAACTTCATCTAACCTAACTCATTTTCAATATTTAGCCATAAAATCATTACTTACATACCAAAATAACAATAAAATAACTCATTTCAATAGTTATAGTTTGTTCTATCCAAAATCCTAATTTCATATAACCTTCCATCGACTCTAACTTCATCCAAACTTAACCATATTCAATTTCTAACTATAAAATTATCATAAATATTAAAATAATATTAAATCATCTCATTACAATAATTAAAACTGCCCATATTAAAATCCTAATTTTTACATAATTTTTCGGTAATCCTAAATTCATCAATTATACCTATCTTAACAAATTAATCAACAAATAATTACGTATCCATCATTTTAACTCATTTATTATCAATTTTTAACAATTAAAACATATTTTTTTCTCTCCAAACATTCAAAATATAATCTTAAAAACTCAAAACAACAAGCTTTAGAAGGACTACTTACTTGATTTTCTTGATTTGTCTTCAAGTCCAACTTGTAATCCTTTGATTTTTGGCTAAATTTGGTGTCTTAGAAGAAATTCTCTCTCTCTCCCTTTCTCTAGCTCTTAAAAATTGACCATGGCAAGGGAAAAGGGAAGAAGAAGACTCTTTTTAATTTCTTTCTTTGTTTACTATCCATATATTAATATAATAAATTATTTAATTATTTATTTAAATTACTTTTAATATCAACTAAGTATTTCTTTCTTATTTGACTTTTATTTTCTTTCTTTCTTTATTTAATTATTATCTTCCCAATACCAAATGTATATTTAATTTATATGTTATATATATCTTAATATATATTTATATGTCATGTATATGTCAAGTATATAATATATATATCAAATGTTTATAATAAAAATATATTAGCTATATACAATATATGTATATATATTGTATATATATTAGATATATACTATATATAATATATATACAATATATATACCTCTCTCAACATTTTAACTAACCTCCATACTAATATTTAATTGTATTTAAAATTTTTGGGTGTTATCATTCTCTCTCTTTTAAATAATTTTGTCCTTGAATTACCTACTAGTAAATTAAATAATCCAAAACAAACACAACTCTAAATTCTTGATAAAACTAATTGCCACTTCAAACCATTTAATCTTTACTCTCCCATTTATGGATATCCTTAATCATTTTCATCAATCCCTAAACTAACACAAAGAACTCTCAATTTCATCAAGATCAAAACATAAATAACCAACCGATGCATAAATAGTAATATCAAGTAAAAAGAATTTACTTTCATCCTTATCCGAGTCATTCTGTCTCCTCTGCATCCAATAAACTCTCTGTTTGGTTTTAGACTCTTCCTATCTGCCCACCGATGTAAACCCTTCTCTCTGACTAGATCATGTCCTACCTTCTCCGCCAATTTCACCTCCTCCAACTCTTAGTCTGGATACACTAGGATTCGTTTGCCTAACTCTTAGTGACTTTAGGAAATCCCTCACATAATGATCCCTAGATCCACGCCTAAAATAACCTCCTGAACTAGGTCCTAAGAAATATTCCTATGTGCCCTACCATACTGGATGTAAGTGGGTGAAACAAACCTCTGAAAAGATGGGGTTGTAGCACCAATAACTGAGGATATAGACCTCTACCTCTACTGAAAAGTCCTATCAGATTGCCCCTGGCCTTCACTAACACTCTGCAAAGAATCTTCTCGCCCCCTCTTGCGAGATACTAACTCTACCTCAGATTGAGATCTCTTACCCTTATTCTCTTCTGCAACTGTAGTAGGTGCAATCCCTTAGGCCTTCTCTATACTCTGGGGAGCTGACACCAGTCTAGAAAAATTCTCATACTGTACAGTTGCTACCTGACACATGATAACTGACCTTAATCTATCCTCAAATCTCCTATATTGATCTACCTCATCAATCATAATTCCATCGGCATACTTACTTAGTCATAAGAACTTCTTTTTATATTCTGTTACTATCTTCTTCCCCTACTTCAAATTAAGAAACTCCCACTTTTTTTCTATCTTTATAATCCATGGGCATATACTTTCTACCAAACTCCATCAAGAAATTATCATACGACAATATTGGTGGTCAACCCATGTGGAATAGTATTTCACTAGTCATAAATATCTCCCTGCAAAAGAAATATAAAATAATCAATCTTCTCTTATATAATAGTTGTAACACCCTCTCTATCCTATTTAGCCGCTGCTCCGCCTTAACTAGATCAGCATAACCTATAAAATCTATAGCACCACATTTTCTAAGCTTCTCATATCTCCTACCCTGCTGAGGTGCTAAAATTTGACGGAATACTTTTGCTATCTGCTGAACCCATATTAGAGGACTTTGCACCTTAGGTCTGGCTACCCTCGAAGCCTCTCCAATATTTACTCTACATGCATCTCTACCCTCACCTAGAGTCGTATTCTCCCTACTATCCTCTGACCTGTGTCCTCCAGATGTCATTTCACCCTATATCTGTAATAACAAATAGATATTGCTACATTAGAGACCAACTTAGGTGCTAATGCATACACATGTATTAAAACTCAAATCAATATTATAAAATTTCTCCCTTTCTTTCTTTTAAAATCCACCTAGCCAGGTTAATAATCTCAAACCTAGGCTCTGATATAAAACTAAATATAGTATCCTTATATCTTATATACATACCATACATATACAACGTATATGTAAAATACATATATAGAATATAAGAACGTTACAGTAATTAATTAAAAAAATATCATATTCTTGATACCAAAAATCAATACACTTTTAAAAGACTAATTTAATAAATAAATAAATACTTTTATATTTAATAATTCATTAAGTCTTTATAAGAAAATCTCTAAGAACAATTTGCCAAAATTTTGTTTATAATTTCAACGTTTTTTAAAATTCATCAAAATATACAACTTGCATAAAAATAGTAAACCTAAAATCAATTCTCATTTAAAATACACTAAAGATCCAAAATACTCCATTGTCATCATTTCATTAATTTATATCTATATACTTCATAATTAGAAACCTTAAATATTTTAAATTCATATTTACACATAACATATCCCAAAAATTCATTTAATGTACATATGTCTTATAAAGTATACAACTATCAAAGTACATATTAGTAAGTATTGAACATGAATGTAACATCTTTAGAATGGTCTCGTGGCACAAACAACTTCAAAATCTCAATCTTACTCCCTACCACATTGCTCTACAGTCCTCACACCTGCACGATACAATTAATTACGCTAAGTTTGAAAGCCTAGTGATACATACTTAATAACAATAATATTCAAATCAAATACTTAATTACAGAATATAACATGCATTATTTTAACCAAACCCTCATTAATTGATACAATTCACCAACAAGTCATAATCACATACACACATACACAGGGCCTAGCATTCTATTTCAAGTGACCTAAAGGTTCGACACTGTAAACACGGTGTTATATATCACCCATAGTCCGTCCCCTATTGACATCGGTGGTAAGTGTCAAATATCATCTGAAGGCCATCTCCTCTCGACATCAAGGCAAAGTGTCAAATATATCATCCGAAAGCCGCCCTCTATCAACACCAGAGATAAAGGGAATAATATTATCCAAAGGTCGTCTCCTTAGCACAAATGTACCAACCACACCTTCCATGACCATTTTCACATTACATCATACATAAATATGAGTCACATTCATAATATGACTCATTCCTCATATTTAACAAACACATCCATAATGTACAACATATCACATAACATTAATATATTTCATGCATGTCATGTACAAACATCAATTTACATTGGACAAATGCACAATGTAACACTCGTCACATAACTGTACAACATTGTATAAGTTATGTGAATTCCCACATTTCAAAATAACCATATATATATTATGTCAAATCACTTTTTATGAAAACACAAGTTATTAAGATATGCTAACCTTAATTCGCTTCCAAAACAACTCGACACCTCTTTTCAAGCTGAATTCTAAACTTCACTACTTCCACCAATTTGATCTATACATACATAAATCCAACAACAAACAACATTACTTAATTTAAATTAGTTTTCATAGTCAATTTATATCAAACCATCATTAAACATACAATTTGCATCAAAATCCTAATAAAACTCTAATTTCACCATTTTCTACTTTGTTTAAACTTCATCCAACTCAACTCCCAATATTTAACCATAAAATCATTACTTATATACAAAAATAACAATAAAATAACTCATTTCAATAATTACAGTTGTTGACATCCAAAACCCTAATTCCACATAACCTTCCATAAACTAACTTTATCCAAACTTACCCATATTCAATTTCTAACCATAAAATCATTATATATATATATATTAAAATAATATTAAATCATCTCATTACAATAATTAAAACCGACTATATTAAAATTCTAATTTTTACATATTTTTTTGGTAATCCTAAATTCATCAATTATACCCATCTCAACAAATCAATCAACAAATAATCACATATATCCATTATTTTAACTCATTTACTACCAATTTTTAACAATTAAAACATACTTTCTCTCTCCAAACATTCAAAACATAATCTTAAAAACTCAAAACAACAAGCTTTAGAAGAAATGCTTACTTGATTTTCTTGATTTGTTTTGAAGTCCAACTTGTAATTCTTTGATTTTTGGTTAAATTTGGTGTCTTAGGAGAAATTATCTCTCTCTCTCTCTCTCTCTTTCTCTCTCTCTCTAGCTCTTAAAGGTCGGCCATGGCAAGGTAAAGGGGGAAGAAGAAGACTCTTTTGAATTTCTTTCTTTCTTTACTATCCGTATATATTAATATAATAAATTATTTAATTATTTATTTAAATTACTTTTAATGTCAAAAAAGTATTACTTTCTTCTTTTAACTTTTATTTTCTTTCTTTTTATCTATTTATTTATTTAATTATCATCCTCCTAACACCAAATGTATATTTAATTCATATGTTATATATATCTTAATATATATTTATATGTCATGTATATATCAAGTGTATAATATATATATATATATATTCAATGTTTGTAATAAGTATATGTTAGGTATATATTATGTATATTATATATATATATATTAGGTATATACTATACATATACCTCTCTTAATATTTTAACTAACCTCCATACTAATATTTAATAATATTTAAAATTTTCGTGTTGTAGTAAAAATATCCAAAAAACAACCAGTTCTTAAACACAATCTAATATGCCCAATTGCCTCTACTTCCACCGGATCGCCATTTCCCACATAGACGTATCTTTCACCGTCAGTTGGCTTTCGGTAGCTCAGGCAACCCTGCAATGAAACACTTATGTGAGTGGTAGCACCAGAATCCATCCAATAAGTGTTTCTAGGAGCTGAAGTTAAATTAACCTCAGAACAGACTAAAACAAGGTACTTACCCTTCTTGACACGCCATGTGGCGTATTTAGGACAATCCTTTTTTAAGTGTCCAGACTTGCTGCAGAAGAAGCATTTTAATTCCTTAGGCTTCTTTTGCATCGGACCTTTA
This sequence comes from Garcia nutans, assembly GCA_947685225.1. Lineage (NCBI taxonomy): Eukaryota > Viridiplantae > Streptophyta > Magnoliopsida > Malpighiales > Euphorbiaceae > Garcia > Garcia nutans. The sequence continues at coordinate 51,781,582 of CANTUV010000011.1, read as the reverse complement.
TCAGCAGTCTTCTTTCTTTTATTGTTCTTGCCCTTATCTGCTGAAGAGACCAGATGAGCACTCTCCCTCTTAGTAGCCAACAACTTTTCCTCCTCATCCACACAATGAGCAATGAGCTCGTTAAGAGTCCATTTGCTCGGCTGACAGTTATATGAAGTCCTGATCTGTCCATACTGTGGTGGAAGAGAATTCAAAGCTAGATGGACTAACAGGTCATCTAGTAAAACCAAATTCAGGACCTTTAGCCTCTTGGCTATTTGGGACATGCTCAGTATATGCTCCCGAACACTACCATTGCCAGTATACCTTATGGAGGTGAGTTTTGCTAAAAACGTCCCCACTTCGGCCTTGTCATTTTTGACATAGACCTTCTCCAGCTCAGCAAGATAGTTTTTAGCATTACTTTCTTCAGCAGAAATGGCTCCTCGAACATGTTCTGGGATTCCCTGCTGCATGATCATAAGACCTAAGCGGTTAGAACGCTCCCACTTCTCATACTGAACCCTCTGAGCATTTGTGCTCTCTTCAGTAAGAGGAGCAGGTTTGTCCATCCTGAATGCAAGGTCTAAGTCCATACAACCCAGATAAATCATGATGCTTGATTTCCATGAACCAAAGTTTGACCCCTCAAGCATAGGGACAATGTTAGGATTATACGGCATGCTAGCTGAATTCAGAGAAAATAAATAATAAATAAATGACATAAGCTCACAATCCACAAAAAATTGAAACAAATCACAGAAGTAGAGTTTAAATATTGAAAACAAGATACCGGACACAACATTAATATTCTCATCTTTGGACATAAAATATTAACTGTAATTGGTATCTCAACGCAGTAATCAAATATTGACAATTCAGTCATGTCAAATAATAAACCTTCTTTTGGGCCGATTTATTATCCACATGGATGAATATATAATAATTATCACATATTTATTACCGCAATGTATTCTCAATTCAGCCAGATAGCAACCTTCCTTTGGGCCGGTTTACTACCCGCAATGAATTTTAATACATCTGTCTAATATCCTAAATTAATTAATTTACACAATAGAGGTCACTTTGGTAACCTTTTGCTTCAATTAATTTATTATTAAAAATATTAAACACAATTAGGACTAAAATACCAAAATTTAAACTCAATTGAATTAAATTTTAAATTGAAATTTTAAAATTAAATGATTTTTTTTATTTACGATTTAATCGAAGATCAAATCAAAATTTCATAAAGATTTAATCAATTAATTAAAATCCTTAACTGTGTTCTTCTAAACCAAAATGAAGAACAACAAAACTGTTCACGAAACACTGTTCACGAAATACTGTTCACGAAACACTGTTCACGAAACAGTTTCAAAATAGATTTTTTAATTAATTAATTACATAATTAATTAACCCAAAAATTAATTAATTCCAGAAAAAATCACAAGCACAAATTCAAGTTCAGAAATTAATTTTTCCAGAATCAATTAAATAATAACAGTAATTTAATCCAAAAACAAATCAAACCAAAATTGATTTCAGATTAATAATTTCGATTTCAAATTAATTCTCGAAAATTACAATCACTGAATTAATTTTTTAGAATTAAAACAATAATAAATACCGCAATTTAATCGGAAAATCTAGCAACCTAGCATAGGGCTCTGATACCAATTGAAAGGGGGAGAAAACCTGATTCCCCTAAAACCTAAAATATGCATAGATCACTAGATTATTCAAATTAAATTGCAAAGGGCAGAATTGCATACCAGATATCATCGTATGTTGAAGCTGAAGACGATTTTGGAGTTTGTCACCTTCCAGGGGATACACACTTTAAGTTTAGCGGAAGTACTACTGAAGGAACGTAATGTTCTCTCAAAATTGTTATATTCCCCTGGAGACCACGACCCCTTATTTATAACTGATGATGATGATTTCTGTTTTGGTCCTTCAACAAAACAGAAATTTTTATCGGTCTCTACACTTATAATCCTATTACGAGTAGGACACCTCAATAGTCAACAATCATAATTTGATCACAACTTTAATTTGACTATCTTAATTTGACTGTAATACACATTTAAATATATTAAATATATTTATCCCACATTTAGAATTAATTTTAATCAATATAAAATTAATTCTAACACGGTGCAGATCTCTTTTATATTAATACTACTATCTTCTATTTGCTAAAAAAATTGATAATACAAAAATTCTAATAGTTTTTCACAGTATACATTTTTCAAATTTCATTAAAATTTTTTGCCAACAACATAAAATATATTATATTTTAGATAAAACAAAATTTTAATTATTATTTTTTTGTTATTCATTTAGTCGCAAAAATATTATAAAATTCAAGTTTATATCACAGGTAATCACATCCCATTCCCATTTAAAATTTTCAGCTAGCCTTACAAAATCATTATAATTGATTAAACATTCATACTCATTGGAAGTGAAGAAATTATTTAAAAATTTAACATTGAAAATTTTAAATTTTAAAAAAGAATTTTAATAATCTAATAAATTTTTAGTAAAATTTTTTATATGAGAATACTAGTTTACCTTTATTAGTTTTCCATTTTACAAATAAAATTAAGAAAAATTCAAATTTGAATCAAATAGAAATTAAAAATTTTTAAAGGAAAAATAGAAATAAATCAAAATAACTCACTAATTATAAGCATCTTGATTACTATCAAGTCTCCTTGATGTCTAAAATCTTATTTTTTTCAAGAATTATATTCAAATTTAAAGAAAAGAAAAAGAAAAATCAAGGAAAAAAAAAAGGGAACGACAAAAGACATGATAAGAGAAGGGAAAGTATAAAATGAAAGTTTTTTACTCTACTTAATAACAACGTGTGACCATTATTATTGTAGCGGTTGGATGAGTCTCTCCATTATATAGTATATGTTGTATTATTTTTATTTTATTTTATTTTTCTATTGTAATTTGTCCGTTATTAGGCTAAACTTGTAATTTTAAGGAGTTAAAATCTATTTACTTAAAAAAATAATACATAGAATAAATATATGTATAAATAATTAAAAAAAATTGGTGGGAGGGGGGGCAGAAGGCCCCTCGAGATATATATATATATATATAGTTTTGCCTCTAATGCTAACTCTAGAAGTTAATTATTAATATTGAAAAGCCCATATATATATATATATTAATTTAATCATTTGTTTGCATTTCTCATGTGTAACTTTTTCACATTTGATTAATTTGTAGGATAATCTTGAAAAAGTTTAGACATAAAAAAGTTTTTAAACTTTTCCAATGAAATCAAATTTAATTAAGTAATATATGATATCGATTTAAGCGAATTAATATAAAATCCTAATCGAGATAGATTTTTTATGTAGGCGAGAGTGACACTATTGAAAGATGAGAGAGACAACTAATGACTAGTAGGGAAGTCTAAAAGCATATTGGGATAAAGTTGGGAAGGTTTTGTGCAAAGAAATTCAATAAGAGGAGAAAATGAAAAAGTTGAGATACTAAAAGAGTGACGCATATTAGAGAATAGAGTATATTATCAGGAAGATAAGTTTTAACTATAGTCTGTGTGTACATCAATTTAATAATGCAATAATATTTTAAATAAAAATAATAGAGTATTTTTTCACATAAAAAATAGCATATAAGAATCATATTAATTAGTTTATATGTGTGAGACAAATACATTTTCCTATATGCAAATGGCAAGTAGCCAACCATCGCCCCATTTTTTGTGGTGTAATTGATAAGTGACAAATGATTACAAAGTAAAAGCAAAACAAAACAATAGGAAAGAGAAGAGAGGGAAAAATAAAAAAATAAAAAGAGAAAGGGATAAGAGATGAGTATTGGGGGGCAGCTCGGCATCTTTTTTATTTAGACACTAGTTTGTTTGATGGAATTGTTCTCTCCTTAGTTCTGGGCAAGTTGCATCATTGGATATTTTTGCATGATTATCCCCCAGACGTTAATTCATCCAATCATCTCATCTTTTTTTCCCAAAAAAACTTGTGGCAAGGGAACATGCTAAATGCCCCACAACTCACTCTATATTTAGGTCTAATCTCCATCAACACTTTATATATAATGAAATCTTAATTAATTTATTGACATTTTATGTTTGGATAATAAAATATAGAAGGATTTTAAATCAATATAACACATTGTTAAGTAAGTTTTTTATGCATTAAAAATTGCTCCTAGTTAAGTATTAGAACTTTCAATCTTATTATAAATAATTTATATTTCCATTTGGATAGGCATCTTAAAACTTTTGACCCACTATATATAATAAATACAATAAGAATCGGTATAGATGCATATACTGCAATGAGTATGCATATTATTTCTTATCATGCTGTGGAATAACTTATCCACCTCTCCTATTTGTAAACTAAAAATAAATAAATGACAAGATTTTGATCGGATAAGAAGTTATGAATTTGATCCAATTCAAAATCAAGATACCCATATAATATTTTACTCCGAGCACCTTTCTTGTCAACTTGATTTTGAACCAATTCTTAGTTCTAAATCAAGAAATATGTATTAATATATTAGAGCAACTTGATTAAAAATAGAACAAATTCTTGGTCGAGTCTAATAAGAAATGAAGCATTGATATTATCCTTACAAAATGCGGGCGGATTTGGTAAATCTACAAATATATGTATAGCCAGTAGTTGTCAATTGCATCAATATGAAACTCTTACTCATCTTCTACTCAAATTTGTGGCGAGGGAAAGAGTGCACGCTGAATGGCTCAGAATTCTCTCTTTCCTTATCACACCGTTTTAAATAAACTATTTGTAAAATTTAATTTAGTTATTGATCATAAAATTCATTTAAAATAAACTATCTATATGGTTTGAAATAATTAAAAAAAAAATAGAGCTGGAGGCTTGTTTATATAGAGGTTTGTAGAGTCTTAAACTGAATAGGAATAGTATTAGGACAAAATATTTGGAGCAAAATTATATTTTCAGCTACTGTAAAATTATATTATAGTGGTTTGCAGAGGCTTGTTTATGGGCGTGCACATAATTATGCATAAGCATGAATAATGCTTCAAATTGATTCCGAAAAATTCCTTCTTTCAAGCAATGGGGTTTCAAAATGCAAGGCTGTGTAAATTGAAAATGCACGGCTGAGGACTTCATCTTGCCACTGCTCTTCTCTTATTCCTCCTTTTTTTTTTCTTTTTCGGCAGTACCGATTTGAAATCTATGACCGTGCAAATGAATTGTATGATCGTATGAATACTTATCCTTTTATTGGCTACTTTATCTCCTTTTTATTTTATATCCCTTCTCCGTTATTTTATCAATTTTTAAATAAATTATATTTCAAACTCATATATATATAAAGTCAAATTTTAAATTATGATTTTTCTAGCTCTTACAATAAAATTTATTAAATTCGATTAATTAAAATAAAAATAAAACTAAAATAATCATAATAGTTATATGTAAATATGACTTTATCGTTCTCTCTCTCTTTTTTTCTTTCCAATGTGGACCTATAATAAATAATAAAACCTCTTATGTCACTTCACTTTTAATGTGAAAATTATATCTGAAGTAAAAAGGGTACTGTTTCTTTTTATTGAGCAGAATATATTTAATAAATATATTCGTAATTTAATTAATTTGGGGTATTACACTATTACTACAAAAGTAGCTAGAATTTTTCCATTTTTAAATACTAATCTCTTTCAATGTTTCAGTTGAGTGGTTCACTAATATGTTACCCCGACTTGTTTGCCAAAAATTTATATTTCAAATAATGGACACTCATCGTACTGTACTAGTTAAATTTGAGTACCTTGTTTCTGCATATAGAGGTTATTCATGGATTGGACTGATGACAAAATTAGTGAAAATTGCATAAAATATTTTTTCCTTCGAAATGTCATTTATATTATTTCTTTATTACAATTTATAGTTTTGGATTTACAAAAATATTATTTTTTAATTTCTTTTCATTTTTAGGACATATATTCAAAATATACTCAATATATATTTAATATATATCGTATTTTTGTAATTTTTATTTGTACATTATTTTTATAATTTTTTTGTACAACGTTTATATAAATTTTCTTTAAATTATTTCTGTAAATTTCGTAAAATATGCATTAATTGGATCAAATGTTGATATGCGAGATAATTATGCAATATTTAATGTCTTTATTTTTTGTATATATAAATATAATATGAAAATTAATATAAAGATATGAAAATCGATAAGCATTCACTTATCTATAAATACAGAGATAGTATCATGGAGTGGGGTTTCAAATTAAAGGGGAAAACACCTCGGAGAGGTATATATTAGGTATATAATATATTCAGGGACGTCTTGGATATTTTAGGGGCCCCGAGCAGAAATTAAAATATGAGCTCCTAAAAAATAGTGTCGGAGCGAAAATTTTAAATTTGAGAGGCCGTTTAAAAATAAATATTTAGGACTTAAGGGTCTAAAAATAACAATATAAAATAACAATTTTATATAAATTAATGAATTTTTTGGATTTGTTACATAACTTCTATATTGTTATTCAACAAATTATGTAATATACGAAGAGGGGCCCTGAGCAACAATTTGTTGGATTTGTTGAATATTGTTATTAAATAATTTGTTGGATTTGTTATTAAATAATTTGTTGGATTTGTTGTGTATGTATTTTTAGGCCCTCAACCCATTAAATAATTTATAATTTGTTATACGAAGAGGGGCCCTCAACCCTTATACAATTTGTTACATAATTTGAGGGGCCCTGAGCGGTTGCTCAGGGTGCTCCCTTTGAAAGCCGGGCCTGAATATATCCTACTAATTACTTCAAGAATTAATGTCAAGTTATGTCTCTGCTATTCGAAGACAAACCAGTCCCATTATTTTTCTTTCTTTTTTTTTTCTTTTTTGTAATTTTAATAGCTTAATTGAAAAGCTTCATTTATCTTTATCTTAAGTGGGATCACACACTTAATTATACCATTAACAAGATATGATTTGTGGAATCGACGCGTAAATAAGCAGTCTTCTTCTTCTTTGAGTTTTGATAGGTTTTTTATCTTACTTAATTTGAGAGTGAAATTATCGATAATTTATTGACAAATAGTAATCTCATCTTTTTTTCTTTATCTTTTTAATTTTGTTTTTTCTTTTTAGTTTTATCTATATTTATTAGTATTTTATTTTTTAAATAATTTTCAGATTAATATAGATACAAAACTTAATATTTATTTTTATTTTTATATTTTATTATTTTTTAAAATAAAACTGAATGCAATTTAAATTTTTATTATAAAATTTTTATTTTTTTTATTTAAAGATTGTATTCTCTTCATATAGAGATTTATTATTTTTTTAATATAAGTTGTTTGTTTTTCTTCAATAAACATATTATCATCGTATGAAAGATGATGATAATTTAATATGTTAACAAATAGAATAAGAGTCTCACTGCTGAAAGCTAAATTATTTGTGATATATTATCATTCTCTATTATTTGCATCGTAAAAGTTCATAAAAATTTAATAACTTTATTAGTTATGTATATTTTATATTCTTTAAAATTATAATTTTATTTTTCATCTTATAAATATATGCTTTGATTTATTAATTAAATTTATTTTTCATTAAAAAAAAGATATGATTTGTCATAAATTATCTGAAAAATGATATAATATATTTTACAACTATCACTCATGAATGATACCGCAAAGATTTTAGAAAATTCTGTTGCACATGGCATATCAAAAAATTACAATGGGTAAACATGTATAATTTTATAATTTTATTTTTCATCTTATAAATATTTGCTTTGTTTTATTAATTAAATTTATTTTTCATTAAAAAAAAGATATGATTTGTCATAAATTATCTGAAAAATGATAAATAATATTTTACAACTATCACTCATGAATGATACCGCAAAGATTTTAGAAAATCCTATTGCACATGGCATATCAAATAAAGCTGATATGAAATTATTGTGCAATAGGACAGAGCCAAAGTACACTTACACTTATGTTTTTGAACATTTCAACTCCTTGTACTTTAAAATGGATTTATACATGTTTACCCATAGCAATTTTTTTTTTCAAATTTTAATTAAGCGTTTGATTTAGATTCCAACTGTTATTTTGTAATTCTAAGAGTAATTTTAATATTACTATATCAAATCAACTGATAAGAAAGAAACCAATTATTGATTGGATTAATAACATTTTGAATGTGTTGGAAATTGATTTTCAGACAAATTTGAGATATTGTTTTAGTTAGACTTATAAACAAACTGAAGGTAATTAATTTTCAACTTGAATAAAAGTAATATATGATAATTAACTTTAAGATAATATCAATTTATATTTTTTATAAATATCATTACAAATATTTTAGATTTTATAAAAATGTACATATGTTATTTACCTATTTAGTCTAAAAATATACAGATAAATAAATATAAGAAGAGAGAAAAAAAGTCATAGTATTATTATGTTCTTACTAATTTTAATGTAGATCAAAATTGTGTCATTTAATAATAGTTTAATACATTCGTGACTTTTTCAACTTGATAGTATTTATCACTTAATCATCTATATTTTTTGAGCAACCGCTTACACCTTTCAACTCGCATTTTCATTAACAACTAGATTCTTCTAATAACATAAATAGATAATGGATGACACACGTTTGACAAACACTCTGATATCATTGACATGTTATTAACACGTCATTTGATTGAAAATTAAAAATAATAAAAAATTTAAAAATTATAATTTTTAATAATAAAAAATAAAAAATTAAGAAAAATAAAAAATTATCACCCTTCATCATATTTTTTTAAATTTTTACTTTTTATTTGAGGTATTTTAGCTATTTTATTATAAATTTATTATAAACTCATTATAAACGGTATAAAATTTATAAACTCATTATAAACTCATTGTAAACTAATAAAAATATGATATTTTGGTAAATATTTTATAAATTTTAATATTTTAATAAATATTTTATAAATACGATAAATTTAGAATTATTTTTAATTTTTTATATATTTTTGTCAAAAGAAAAAAAAAAGAAAAAGAAAGAAACCCGCATGGGCCTCCATCAGGACCATCACCAACCATACTCTAACAATCGAAAGGGTATATATGAATCGGTAGTTTGTGATTAATATATTCGCATGGCTCTAATTTCACTTCCTGCCAATTATATGGCACATCTGGGGCATAACCATTTATAATTGAATATTGAAAGGCTAATTGAATATGAAATGGGTATTTTGGTAGGGGCGGTGAAGATAAGAGTGAAAGGATGATTGAATATTGAAATGGGTATTTTTAGCTTTAAGAAGATGATTATCCTCATCTTGGAGAATGAGGAAGAGCATCATTTTTCCTTTTCAATTGGTAGTTACAATAAAGGAAAGTTTTGAATTACTGGGTTCAACTCAATTTTTGAAATGACGAAATGATTGGGATTAAGGTTGTCACAAACCAAAGAGAGGAGCTCATGATTTGTTTGGTTATTCGAGGGTATATATGAATCGGTAGCTTGTGATTTGGATTTGGACGATGGTTAATGGCGATTGTGACCCATCTCAATGAGAGCGGACGACGAACTGATGTTTGGCTTCAACGGCATTACAATTTTTCTTTGATTTTTCTTTTTTTTTTTTTAAATTTTTTTAAATTAATTTTATTTGTAATATTGTTTGATATATAAATTTATATCGTAAAACTTATAATTTTTTTTACTTGTTTAATTAATTTTAAATTTTTGGTTTTTTAATTTTTAAATTAAATTAAATTAAAGGATGTGAAATAGAGAAAATTAAATTAAATTATATGAAATTTTAAATAATTTAATATAATAGTATAAAATAAATTTAACTCATATTATTAGTTTTGAATAACTTTAAATATAATTAGTTTTTAATATAATATTTTTTATAATTAAAGTTAAGAAGGATATTATCATTATTCTATTATAATTATATTCATTTATAAATATAGAAATGAAGGGTATTATCATTATTTTATAACAAATGCAACAGATTTTAATAAATTCATGCTCTACGAGAGTGTATTACACACATACTGCTACTCCAACAATGAATGATCTATTTATTATTGAAATCAACAAGTTGAATGGGTAAAGTAGTTATAAGAGATAAAATAACAAAAACACTCAAATACCCAAATATATGGAGCTACGGAGGATGTTTAATCTTTTAATAATATATAAATCCTATTATATTATAAGTAGATTTAGCTATGAATTAGATTAAAAAATAAATTGCAGGATAAGGGGCAAACTTTTGGATAACGTCTAATTAAAAGGTAATTTCATTTTATTTTATAATTTGTGCAATTGAATTTCGTGAAGAAAAAAAAACAGAAAGAGAAGTAAATCTCATAGTTGTATATATTGTTTTGCATGGTTAATACGTGTAAGTACTTTTATGATTGTCAGGAGGTTAGAATATATAATGGGCTGTGTCCTACCGAAGGGTTTTTTAAAGATAGAGAGAAAGAGAAACGGTTACAAATAGAGAGAGTACATAATCAGGACAGGCAGAATACATAGGCATAGTACCCTTGTGGAGGACACCTTTCCTTTTCTTCCTATAAATAGACCCCTATTTGGGGAGACTTTTAAAATTAGTCATAGCCTCTCTTCCACTTCTCCCCCTATTTCTTTCTTTCTTTCTTTCCTTCTCCAAAAACTATTCTTTTTTCCTTTTTAAGAAAACAGTAAACTTTTATGTTGTTATATATTATTTTATTGATCAATCAATAAGTTTATTCAAACTATAATATAATGGTATAACTATCTACATAGGTGTAGAGAGAGAGAGGAGGGATTTTGGTGGGTGATTTTGTTGACAGAAGATAGAGAGCACAGATGATGATATGCAAAGACTCCAATCCTAGTTCTTTAATTTATATGCATCTCACTCCTTTGTGCTCTCCATACTTCTGTCATCAACTTCAGCTCCCTCTCTCTCTCTTCCTTCCTTCCTTCTTCTTCTTCTTCTTCTTCTTCTTCTTCTTCTTTTTTCTGATCATTTGGTTGTAACCTACATAGTTAATTTCAACTCATAACTTACTGTTGTTTTATTAACTCGCTTCGACTACAATTTCAACTCATATTATAACAGTTCAAGAATTATTTCATCTTTCTTTTTCTCTCTCAGTGTTTTTTTTTTCTTTTTGAGAAGAAAATAATTTTGAACATTTTGTGTGTAGAATATATATATATATGTATATAAGTTTCTCATTCATTTTCCATATAGTATGATTTTGATATTTAGTTTAATTATACCTGCAGTAGTAATAATTCAGCAAGCAGCAAGACAATATTTCAGATCCCATGAGAGTGATTCTTGATGACGATGATGATGTAATAAAAGACCAACTCATGAAGTCGGCACCAATTTCATTTGTGGTTATTACTGGTAGGCCAATAATTAATTTATATATTCTCTGTTTTCATTTATCTTTTATATACAATTTGCATTTATGCTTCAAAAGAAAATCCAAAAGTGTGTTTGATTCAAATTTTCAAATTAAGTTCACTTAATTAGTAGCAAGTTTAGGGATATCTTGTTCTTGTGTTTAACTAATACATATGCAGGTGAAGGATATACATGAAATTAAATTAATATTGGATAAATTTATATATATATATATATATATATATATTATCTTAACTTAATATCATTTCCAGCAGGAGGATTAATCAGACAACATTCTGATGCTAAATGCTTAGATATTAGGATTAAAGTGATTCTTAAAAGCAGTAAGGTACCACTTCTCTATATATGCTTTGTAGGCGACCCAGAGAAGGGCCATACCTAAATTATTGATTTACTTTTTTTTTTCTTTCTTAATTATTAAAGGAATGTCTGTATATAAAGTTGGATATATAAAAAAAACAAAAATTCTAAAAAAATTTTATCTATGAATTCAATTATACTATTACAAGTCTCTAGAAGTAGCTACAACAAAATAAAATGAAGAAAGGTATATATATATATATATATTTATTATTATTTTTTTTAATCTTTTCAGGAATTAAAGCTAATTTAAGATGGGGAGGCTTGATCATCATAATCTAATCTTTGCATTCAGGATCTCAACGTTTGAAGCCGAATATTTATTATAACCTTCAATAAATAGTAAAATTACGAATAAATTTTTTTTTAGTAAAGTACAACAAGAATATTAAAAATTACTGCTGAAAATTTATTATGTAATTGTAGTATGAAAAGTTGTTACTAGTGCTAAAATATAAAAATATGTATATTTTTTTTTCTTTTTAAATGTCGAAGAAAAAAGGCAATCCATTAATGAAACCATGTATATTGTATTTTCTTTTTATATAATTACAAAGTATATAAATCTTTTACAAAAATAAATTGCCACTCTTAAATTTTGTATTAAAAGATTTTACAGTTTAATTTTTTTTAACAGTATGATGCAGCTATTTATTTTTATTATCATAAATTTATAGTAACAAATTTTATACTTTTAGCAGTACAATTTGCTAACTCTAGTATTAGTTGTCTTTGCATTTAATCAAAGTTTCCCCAATCAAAATAATTAATCCAATGAGCTTGGACATAGTGGCAAATTATTTGCAAGTTTAATTATCGAGTAGTAGCGCAGTGTCTGTAAGTCGGTAATTTGTATATACTCTATCGTTATATTTGGTTTTAATTTTTTGCTCATAAATGTTGGTATTTTGTTAAAAATTGACAATTGATCGGTAATTCGTTGATAAATCGGTATAATTTTGTAGTATTAATTTTTAGGAAAAAATTTAAGTAAATGATAAAATCTCATTAATTTGTCAGCAAATAATTAAGCAAATTAACATTTTTCAACTGCTCATGAAGTTGTTTGTTCATCTTGAATTAATGGATACGCAGAAGTTCTTTTCTCCAAATTATAGAAACAAGTTGATCTTCGATTCTTGGCCTTCTTGACATTTTAAGTTCATAAGTAACTAAAGATTTTAAGCTTTTTCTCGTATTGCCAATAATAATGTAAAGTTAAAATCCCAATATATGTTGAAGAGGATAGGAGTAAAGGTTGGGGTTTTTTAATGCATAAAAAAGGTTAGAAGAATATATATATATATATATATATATATTTGTAAACTATTATTTTCAACTAAAATTTCATATGATACACAATCATTATTTTTTTGGCTCAATTCTTAAAAGTGGTGATATGAAAATCAGTGTTGTATGCTAGAGAATGTAGGAAAATTCACCTCTGGATGTTTGAAGGAAGGAGCATGAGGTAGCGCAGCAAGACGCACGCACAAGCTCAAGCACCCAAATTCGATTAATAAGTTGATATGAAACAGAGAGTTTTAATTTTCATGGAACAGTTTAATAAAAAATTATCATAATAGTAATTTAGTAATTATTGTTAAAATTTAACTTTGTAAACTAGACATTCTCAAGACCTAACCCAATGAAAAATAGGTTAGTAAGTCAAAATCACTACTTTACGATGATGTTCATTATTTTTCGACCAAATTCTATTGTGTAGGCTTTAAAAAATGTATTTTACTGTAATGACAGTTTAGGGTGAATTTTTATTTTTCTTATTTAGAGATATTATATCGAGACGCCGTTTAGGCATTTTTATATTTGTAATTGCTGTTATTTGAACGGTTTATTGTCTTTTTAAAAACTTTTTTTATTTTGAATTAGAATTTCATGTAACCCTAATACTATATATTGTAACGTTTAAAAAAATATAATCAAGTTTTCAGAATGGAATAAAAATATATATAAAGAGAAGTTTTTCTATTTTTATGCATATTTTCTTAAAAATTCTTATACTAAACAGAGAATAACATTTTTATTCTTTGTTCGTATACCTTATGCTGCGTCACAAGTCCGATCAAGAATTTTGAATCAGTGCACAAAGTCATACAATTCCAAGTGTTTGAAATAAATTTAATTTAATAAATAGATATTTTCTCATTTCAGGTTAAAGAGGAAGTTTCGTTATTTTTAGTGTTAAGATAAAAAAAACAAACAAACAAAAGAGAATTATTTGCTTCTTTCTTATATAATGTTTTTTGTTTTTCATATCTAATCTATATCTAATATATGTATATTAAAACAGAATTAAAGAGAGACATACTCTATTGCTTTTTTATAATTTTTTGACTTAATGTGCAATTTTACACATGTACATGCAAAAAAAAAAAAAAAACTTATTAGCACCATATACTTATTGTAGGATCAAAATCTATTGATGAAAACCATCATCAATAGGTAGGATCAAAATCAATTGATGAAAACCATCATCAATCCAAGATCATTCATGTTCAATCATCAAGAATAGTTAAATAAAACTAAAAGCGGAAGCGTACCTGAATCCATATGGAAGATCTGAATCCTTAGCCTTATGGTTTTGATCTTCCAAATTGATGTGTTTGAGAGGTTTTTCTTTTAGAGAAATCTTTTCTATCTTAAGACTTTAGAAATCTTTGCTTTTATAAGATTTTTGAAATCTTAACTCTTAAGACTTTAGAAATCTTAGCTCTTAAGACTTTAGAAATCTTAGCTCTTAAGACTTTAGAAATCTTAGCTCTTAAGACTTCTTCCTCTCTCTTTATCTTATATATGATGGGATATATATAAGAAGAAACTCAAACACATAATTTGGGGACCATAACCCTAATGTCTTTATTTCTAATTTAGCCCATCATAAAATTAGAAATTACATTAAAGTATCTACACATATAGACCCATACTTTACAACCTTAAATATGCCCATAATTAACCTAAACCAAATTAGATCACTTTAATATTTGGGCCAAACCTTTTATGATAGTATATATATATGACATAAAATTATTTTAACCTAATGTTATATTTAATGTATAAATATTAGTCCATATAAATAATCCAACAATCTCCCACTTGGACTATATTTGTACATAAATATAACTTTACAACTTTATAATCTTATGCCATAATATAACCTTATGAGCTCAAAACTTATCTATCATAACCAAATGGTTTTCTGAACAATCTCGTCCATTAGCTATATCAATATAGAACCAAGGCATTATTTATTATAGTTACATCATAATAAAATTATCCTTGATTACATATACCAATATAACCAAATGACATAGATCAAGTATGGATGTGTAGCATGGAAATTACATGCAATGTGATCTAAACATGTCTATTTCCAATTGATCCTCCTAAAACCATGATGAAACCACATCATGCCAAAATCAAAGTGGAATAAACTGAAAAACTTTATTTCTGCAGAAAATCAAGCATAACATAACCAAAGTTTGTCTATTACAAGAAAGCATAATACAAAACTCCCACTAAAATTGAATTTCTTCAAATGACGTAACACTCATATGAGCAGTGTGCTCATGAAAGACCTTGGGTGGTAGTCCCTTAGTAAGCGGATCCGCAATCATGGAGTTTGTACCAATATGCTCTATAGACAACTGTCCACTTTGAACTCTTTCTTTAACAACTAGGAACTTGATGTCAATGTGCTTTGACTTCGACGAGCTCCTATTGTTATTGGAATATAAAACTGCTGATTTATTGTCACAAAATAACTTAAGTGGTCTTTCAATATTATCCACAATTCGCAGCCCAGTGACAAAATTACGTAGCCATATTCCATGATTAGATGCTTCATAGCATGCTACAAATTCAGCTGCCATGGTGGAATGAGCTACAAGTGACTGTTTAGCACTTTTCCAGGAAATAGCTCCACCAGCAAGCAGATAAACATAACCTAATGTAGACTTCTTGCTATCTTGGCATCCAGCAAAGTCGGAATCTGAATATCCAAGAATCTCTAATTTATCCGACTTTCTATATGTGAGCATATGATGTTTTGTTCTCTGTAAGTACCGCATAACTCTTTTGGCTGCCTTCCAGTGATCCATTCCTGGATTACTCAAATATCTGCCTAACATTCCACAAATGTACCCAATATCCGGACGCGTACAAACTTGTGCGTACATCAGACTCCCTACTGCTGAAGCATAAGGAATCTTCTGCATTTCCTTTTCCTCAAAGATATTTTTAGGACACTGATCAAGACTAAACTTATCTCCTTTAGCCACAGGGGTATCTCCTGGTTTACAGTCTTGCATGCCAAATCTCTGTAAAACCTTTTCAATATAGGCCTTTTGTGATCATCCAAGTACACCTTGAGAGCGATCTCGATGTATTTGGATTCCTAATACAAAAGATGCATTACCAAGATCTTTCATCTCAAAGTTCTTAGCTAGAAATCTCTTGGTTTCATGCAATAAGCCTATATCATTACTGGCAAGCAATATGTCATCAACATATAAAACCAGAAAAATATACTTACTCCCACTGAACTTATGGTATATACAATCATCAACCAAATTCACCTCAAAACCAAATGAGATGACAACTTGATGAAACTTGTAATACCATTGTCGAGACGCTTGTTTAAGTCCATAGATGGATTTCTTTAATTTGCAAACCATAGACTTTACATCACCCGATACAAAATTTTCTGGTTGCACCATATAAATTGTTTCATCAATATTGCCATTGAGAAACACAGTCTTAACATCCATCTGATGTAACTCAAGATCAAAATATGCCACTAAAGCCATTATAATCCTAAAAGAGTCTTTCGAGGAAACTGGAGAGAAAGTCTCTTTATAATTAATGCCTTCTTTCTGTGTAAAGCCCTTAGCAACAAGACGTGCTTTGTACCTCTCCACATTACCTTTCGAATCCCTCTTGGTTTTAAAAATCCATTTACAACCAATGGGTTTCGAACCTTCAGGCAATGGGACAAGATCCCATACGTCATTATCGCTCATGGACTTTATCTCTTCATTCATGGCATTAATCCACTTTTGAGAGTTAGGACTTTCCATGGCTTGATGAAAGTTGATTGGATCATCTTCCATCACTCCAATGTCAACCTCATGTTCTTGGAGAAATACAATATAATCATCTGGTATTGCATTCCTTCTCTCTCTAGTGGATCTTCTTAATGGCAATATTTCTTGAGGTTGTAGAGTTTGTTCTTCTGGAACAATTTCTTGAACTTGAGTGGGAGATTCAATGACATTGTCTGGAATTGCATCTTGAACAATATCAGGTATGGAGTATTGTTCTTGATTATTGTCAAGAGCAATTAAAGGAATATTTACATATTCCTCTTCAAAGTCAAAGTCTTTAACTCTTTCTCCCCTTGCAAACTCAACATCCTCAAAAAATCGGGCATTTCCCGTCTCAAATATAGCCTTAGTTGTGGGATCATAAAATTTGTAACCCCTGGATCTTTCAGAATATCCAATAAAGTAACAACTGACAGTTCTTGAGTCCAGTTTCTTTTTATTTGGCCTGTAAGGCCTTGCCTCAGCTGGACATCCCCATATATGCAAATGCTTAAGACTAGGCTTTTTACCTGTCCAAAGTTCATATGGAGTTTTTGCAGTTGCCTTAGTTGGAACTCTATTGAGTATATAAGCT
Source organism: Garcia nutans (assembly GCA_947685225.1). NCBI lineage: Eukaryota > Viridiplantae > Streptophyta > Magnoliopsida > Malpighiales > Euphorbiaceae > Garcia > Garcia nutans. The sequence goes on along the minus strand of CANTUV010000011.1, from coordinate 51,764,037 downwards.
GCAGTCTTTAATGCCTCTCCCCATAGTGATTCTGGTAAGGTAGAATGACTAATCATACTCCTTACCATATCCTTAAGTGTTCTGTTTCGTCTTTCAGCTACACCATTCATAGTGGGTGAACCAGGCATGGTGTACTGTGGGACAATACCACATTCCTCTAGGAATTTCGCAAATGGGCCTGGACATTGTTCACCTGAACCGTCATATCTACCATAGTATTCACCACCACGGTCAGATCTAACGCTTTTAATCCTTTTGTTGAGTTGGTTCTCAACTTCAGCCTTATAACTTTTGAACATGTCCAGGGATTGCGATTTCTCATGTAAGAGATAAAGGTAGCCATATCGTGTAAAATCGTCTATGAACGAAATAAAGTATTGTTGTCCATTCCAAGAAGCCTTAGGGAATGGACCACAAATATCTGTGTGTATTAGTTCTAAGACGTTTGATTTCCTGTTGGCACCAAATCTCCGCACATTTGTTTGTTTTCCCTTGATACAGTTTATACACACATCAAAATCTGTAAAATCAAGGGGATCAAGAATACCGTCAGACACAAGTCTCTCAATTCTCTTTTTAGAGATGTGACCTAGTCTCTTGTGCCATAACGAAGCTAAATTCTCATTTGTTAATTTGCGTTTTATGCCTATTGTATTAATAGACAAGGATTCATGAAATGAAGCAACTGTATCAATCATATATAGATTATCATGACCAGACAAAGAACCGGAACCAAATAAATTTGAATTTTGAAAAAGACTAAATTTTCCATCTCCAAATGAGCAAGAAAAACCAAATTTGTCCAATACAGAAACAGAAATCAAATTCCGTCTAAAAGACGGTACAACAAAAGTCTCATTCAAATCCAAATAAAGTCCAGTTCTTAATAATAATTTAAATGTCCCAATTGCTTCAACTTCAATCTCCTGTCCGTTGCCAACGTAGATGTATCTTTCAACATCATTAGGCTTTCGGTAACTCAGGCAACCCTGCATAGACACACTGATGTGAGTTGTTGCACCAGAATCTATCCACCATGTGTGTCTAGGCACAGAAGTCAAATTAACCTCTGAACAAACAAAATTAAGAAGCTTACCCTTTTTCACACGCCATGCATGATAATTGGTACAATACTTCTTAACATGACCTGGAGCACCACAGAAGAAACAAGTAATCTGATTTTGTTCCTTATTTTGTTTCTTTTGTGGCGCTTCTGCAGCTTCCTTATTTTTCTTTCTTTTATTGTCTTTCCTTTTGTCCTTAGAAGTGGAAGCTAAATGAGCACTTGGTATCTTTTCTTGCTTCATTCTATCCTCTTCCTGAACACAGTGTGAGATGAGCTCATTAAGTGACCAAGATTCCTTTTGGCAATTATAGCTCACCTTAAACTGGTTAAACTGTGCTGGAAGAGATATCAAAACCAAATGCACTAACAAGTCCTCAGACAAGGTCAAGTTAAGTGCTTTTAACTTTGAAGCAAGATGTGACATTTCCATAATGTACTCCCTTATGTTTCCTTTACCTGTATACCTCATAGAGATAAGTTTTGCTAAGATTGTACTAGTTTCAGCCTTTTCATTCTTAGCAAATCTTTTCTCTATATCCTCAAGGAAACCCTTAGCAGTATCCACTTGATCAGACATAGTGCCCCTAAAAGCTTCTGGAACAGCACGCTTAATGATCATAAGACTTATGTGATTAGACCTTTCCCACTTTTCCATCTCCCTCTTTTCCTCAGAGGTACTCTTATCAGTAAGATCATCGGGTTTCGAAACTCTAATCGCATAGTCTAGATCCATGACTTCGAGAGTGATAAGTACGCTCTCTTGCCATGCCTTAAAATTTGTGCCATTTAACATAGGAACCAAATTAATATTGGCAGAAATATTAGCTGCGGTAGCATTAACTGAATCCAAAACAAAACAAACAATCAATATACTAACATATTTCCAAAGTATAACTGAAGTTGAATAATAAATTTAAATAATGGTAAATCCCATCTCAAGATACCGGACACTCCATTAAAATTTTATCTTTGGATAAAATATTAACTTGCAAGTGGTATCTTGGCGTAGCAATTAAATATTGATGATAAATTAACATGCCAAACAATATATCCTCCTTTGGGCTGATTTATTGCTCACATGTAAAACCAAATAATCATCACATATTTATCACCACAAGAGCATATGTGATTATGTTGAATATAAACTTTCCTTTGGGCCAATTTATATTCACATTAGTCACACACACTTAACTCTTTATATATTTAAAATAAATTAATCTCCACTAAGTTCACTTTGGCGAGCCTTATTGTGTCAATCAATTTATCTCAATATATATATATATAATCTTTCTATTATTTAAATCTAAAATTCCCAAAATCCAAAATTAATTGATAAAATATATTTAATCAATGTCCAAACATGTCAAATACATCTTTTTCTAAATTTCAACATGTAATAATTAATGGGACCTATATGAAGAAAATATTTCAACATATCCACAAAACCACAAACATATACTATACAAATCACAACTCAAGTTAACCAAAACACATATCCATAAATGAACCAAGTCTTAATCCATATCCAAAACAACAATAATGAACCAAGTCTTAATCCATATCCAAAACAACAATAATGAACCAAGTCTTAATCCATATCCAAAACAACAATAAAATAACTTGAATCTCAATGATTAAACATGAAAAGCTCTGATACCAATTGTAGGATCAAAATCTATTGATGAAAACCATCATCAATAGGTAGGATCAAAATCAATTGATGAAAACCATCATCAATCCAAGATCATTCATGTTCAATCATTAAGAATAGTTAAATAAAATTAAAAGCGGAAGCGTACCTGAATCCATATGGAAAGTCTGAATCCTTAGCCTTATGGTTTTGATCTTCCAAATTGATGTGTTTGAGAGGTTTTTCTTTTAGAGAAATCTTTTCTATCTTAAGACTTTAGAAATCTTTGCTTTTATAAGATTTTTGAAATCTTAACTCTTAAGACTTTAGAAATCTTAGCTCTTAAGACTTTAGAAATCTTAGCTCTTAAGACTTTAGAAATCGTAGCTCTTAAAACTTCTTCCTCTCTCTTTATCTTATATATGATGGGATATATATAAGAAGAAACTCAAACACATAATTTGGGGACCATAACCCTAATGTCTTTATTTCTAATTTAGCACATCATAAAATTAGAAATTACATTAAAGTATCTACACATATAGACCCATACTTTACAACCTTAAATATGCCCATAATTAACCTAAACCAAATTAGATCACTTTAATATTTGGGCCAAACCTTTTATGATAGTATATATATATGACATAAAATTATTTTAACCTAATGTTATATTTAATGTATAAATATTAGTCCATATAAATAATCCAACACTTATGTCTTGTGACAATCCTCTAAATAATAAAAGTGATATTATTAGATATTAGTTACCAATTTTTCAGCTCACTCATATACTTATATCTAATCTACACGCTCTTTATACCCCATTTTCATCTAAATTCTCAACTCACCCATAAGTATGATTCTTACTAAATTCCATTAATATTATCACCTATATTTCTGCAACTTTTATTATAATAACATAATATTCAAGAAGAATCAAGAATAACATTCATTTTAAGAAAAATGCAAATATATAATTAATCATTCAAGAATCAAGAATACACATCTCAAGAAAAAAAAAAAAAGAAACCGAATTTAAGAATGAAGAAAAAAAAATGAAAAATCCATCTCAATAGAAGAAAATAAAATTACTTCAAGAATTAATAATGCCCATCTCAAAATAAATAATAAAATCTCAAACAAAATTTTCTAATAAATTGATTTCCTAGCCTAATCCATCAGCAACACATAACCCAATTAATTTTTTTTCAAAATTTGAATGGTGAAGAGTTAGCCCTCTCAAAGATTGTACAAAGTATTATAGAGATCCTCATCAGAGTTGGGTTTCTCGATAAACTCAAGCTATAAATCTTTAGCTAGGTGAGATTCAATGGCCGTGAAGTTAATAAAGAGAAAGACCCTGGTCGCAGAGATCACTGCAAAGCATTTGATTTTATAAATAACTTTCTTTAATGAATTAACTTGAGTTTTTAGCCTTTGTTACCACTTTAATAAATTAACTAGTCTATTTTCTATTTTAATAAAGATGGAATGCAAAATTCATATTTCGGATATGAAAACAGCTAGATTATATATCTGCGTTTATGATGTAATATTTCTTTTTTATTAATAAAGCATGCAATATAGAACTACCAAGATGCAGTTTAGTGACTAAGAACATATATTATAGGGGCAGAGGCAGGGGGTTATAGGGAGGGGCAATGGATCCCCTCCCCTCCTCCTTGTTATATATATATATATATATATATATATATATATATATATATATATTTGAATAATTTACATATATATTATTATATTATTATATAATTATATATAAATATATGTAATTATAAATATATATAATTATAATTATCTAAATTATATATTTATATATATATTATATAATTATAAATATATAATTATAATTATATAAATTATATATATATATATAAATTATTAGATTTTTTATATACATATATAATATACATATTATTGACTTTTTTGTATTATGTATATTTTTTTATTAGTGGATATTTAGAATTTTATGATTAGATATTTAGATTAATACTAAAATTTTATAATTTAATTATGAATTGAATAAAACTAATATTCTCATTTAAAATAGTAATTTTAAAATTTTAATTTAATAAAATTATTTAAATAAATTAAAAATTTTAAAAATTAAAATAAAAAGACACATAAAAAATTTAATGAAAATATAAATTTTACTATAATATTAAATATTAAATTTTTATTTTTCATTCGCTTGTTTTTTTTGCTAAAAAATTTATTCCCCTTCATTCGAACCCTGATTCCACAAATGGTATATTGTTCCCTCCTAAATTTTGGGTTTAAGTCTCCTAGATATTTTTTTTCATACATAATTAATAAAATAAATAAATAAATAAAGCATGCAACAGAGGACATCTTCAAAATCATCTTTGTGTGTCTCAAACTCTACATGTCTCTATCCTAAAGAGTTAATACAAGAAAATAAAAGTTCATTAAATTTTTTATTATTAATTAAATTTAAAATTTAGAGTGAATTTGCTCTGCTTATCTAACTAGTCAATTTCATTCTTTATTTTAAATTTAATTAATAAATTTTATAACTTCTATGCATGCTATTTATTAGTTTTCTCACCTATTGTCAATTATTAATCTCATCTATTTGGTTAAAGAATTGATTGAATTAAAAAATTTACACTCTATATATTTAAAAATTAACTAAATACCTTTTAAAAAGATACTCTTTAAAATAAAGAGCACCGCATTAAAAATATTCTTATATGATCCTCAAAGGGCGAGATGAAATTATAGAATTTTTTCTCCCTTAATCAAAGGTCTTAAGTTCAAATAATGAGTATGAAATACCTTTAAAATTTTAAAGAGTGTGTTATCCCTTTAATAAGTTTGAGTGGCACAATTATATATATATAAGTTCAATAATTATTTAAATTTTATTTAAATATTGTTCATCTTATATATATATATATATATATTATTTTAGTTTACCAATTTTGAATTTATTATCTTCAACTGTCAAATTACGCAGCTTAGAGTAGTGGAAAAATTACATTTTGCGCAATTATCCTATCTGCCATCTACTAAAATATTTAAACACAAATTTATTTCTATTTAAAACTTAATCTTATTTTTCTTATAATTGTGAAATAAAATGTAAGAGTACTATCTATTTATCCCTTGCTATTTAAATTAAAAATGTGTAATCTTATGTTTTGTAAAGATTTCATTAATTTGGTGGTGTTTTATCTATAGCTAGAGACTATACTGAGATCAAAAGTGCAACTTATATTTCTAATTATATAATTTATTATCGAATAGTTTAAATTATGATCAGAGCATTTTTATCCTGCCTTTGAATTGAAAATTAATTACTACTGACATATTCTAATTGAATGAGAATTTATATATATATCCATAATTCTAATTAAAGCAGACATAAAGAAATTTTATAATGGAATTTTGGAATATTAGGGGATAAGAAATGGTAGTACCTATAAATCTCAATTTTCTATGTTGCCATTATCAAGAAATTAGGAATAAGAAATTTTATATACTTATGCTTAATTGAATTTATCTCACAAATTTACAAATTTTTATCCTTATTAAATTAATTAATATATAATGGACGTCAATTAATTGACTATAAGAAATCTTAAATTGAAAATTTCAATTTGCGCTGGTAGCATTGTTTTATTTTCTTCCTTAGCATTATTATGCTAAGACAAATAAACTTTTATGTTTTTTATTAATTTTATTTTTAATTAAAAATAAATCATTCATATTAAAATGAGTGAAATTCATAATTGTTATGTATAGTCTTATTTTAAAAATCAAATCTTCGTAAAAAAAATAAATAAAATTTAAATGAATAACATAAAACACACAAAAATATGTTTTTACTTAAATTGGTATATATGTATATATATATTTTATATATATTCTCAAATTTATTGATTGGTTGGTAAAAAGAAACAAGAGAATATCAATGATATAAGTTTGGATAGATGTGTTCAAAAGGGCAAGAGAGACTATACAAAAGGGGAAAGATTCCAAGCGGCCTATACATTCAAATCATCCCAACTGAGTCACAAACTTTCAAAGATTACTTGATGAGTTAGTGAGAAAAAGAATCTGAGAAAAAGAATCCAAACTTTCCATTTCTAAAAACAAGAGGATAATTTGAGATTGGTCTATACCTTGATATATATTCTTCTTGTGTGAAGTGAAAGATCAAAATAAATATTTTTTTAATTGAAATATCTAGTACTAATATTAGTATTTTTTTATTATTATGAATTTAGAAGGTTGACAATTATTTAAGAGTATTAAGATTATAACATATATACACATATTGGTATATTAAGTATTATTATGATTAAACTGTGTGACACTAGATATTTAAGTGTGAGATTACCTTAATACTCTAGTTAGGAAAGAAATATAAACACTCCCCCTAAAACAAGGGCCTCAAGAACGAAACACCACGAATATTAAATTTTTTTATTAGTATTATAAATTAAAGGAGATTAATAATTATATGAGAATATTAAAGTCACAACACACACACACACACACACACATATATATATATTGATATATTGGGTACTATTATAATTAAAATTTTTAGCACTAGATATTTAGGTAATAATTCTTCATTATATATTAATTCATATATTATGCTAATTTATCATTATATATTAACCTATATATTTTTTCATCTCAAATTCATGTGAAATTATCTTAATAATATCAAATTTAAGCTATCAATCTTTTGTTTTTTCTTATTCTAACTAGATTTATATTACGCTTTGAATTCATAAATATTTCTATTAATTTTCATCTAAAACATGTAATTAATTATTATTAATTAATTAAGAAGCATATGTATGCAATAAAATTGATGTGAGAAATAAAAATGATCAAGACAATACTAAAAAAAAAGAAAGAAAGAAAATATAGAATGAGAATAAAGAATAATGTCGTGTGCATGTCGATAAATATCAAAATTTACGAAGGAGAAGTTGATGGTTGATGAAGGAGACTCCATGGATTGGTGATGAGTACTACCAATGTATACCATATGTTATTTTTTTTATTTATTTATTTTTCCAAAGTGGGCCTCCACCATGTGTTTGGGTGAGGCCAAACCGGCCTTGTTAATGACTAATGACCACTGATATGTCCTTTTCCACATTCGCACAATACTCTACGACAAAAAAGGGTATCCAAATTCCACGTCTGCATGCAATTGCTCTCTTTTAATTTCTTTTTTTTTTATTTCTCAATTTAGTTATTATCAACATATCATAATTATTTATAATGCATTTAATTACAAAATTTTTAAAAAATTGGCTATATAATACTTCTTAACCAATAATACTATATTTATTTATAAACAATTCATATAAAATAAAATATTAGTCCCACCAAACTTTATCAATTAGTTAGTAAAATATTTTATTTTAAAAAAATAAAAAAATATTTCATAAAAAAAATTAAAAGATTCTATATAAAAAAACAATTATATCTCTATTTTAATTATCTAATTTCATGTATAACTCAAATATAAAAGTAGTTTAGATATTACTCAAAACTTTTCAATACAACTAAATTTTAATTAAATAAGTCAATATTTTTTTCAATATACTTTTTTTAATATTTTATTATATATTTAAAATATGATAATATAATTTTTTTAATAAAATATAATTTCAGCAATATACATAAAATATATATTCACCAATCAATTTTTTCAACAATCTATAAAACACACTATTAATTTCACAAATGTCCTATCTATTTTATTAATTTTAATGTAGCTCGTAAAATTCTTCGTATTTATATATGACAAGATGAATAATGCCATACCAATTTGCAGCTATGCCTAAAAAAATGGTGTTGGGTAAAAAAATAATAACATAATAATAGCCGACATCTAACTTTTAAAATTAAAAACGAAAAGCTAGTTTTTTAGTGAAAATTTAGAATTTATAATTTTTGAATTAAAAATTAGAATTTTTAATTTGTAAATCAGACACTAAAATTTATAATTTTTTTTCTAAAAAAAATATCATTAAAGTTTAAAATAGTTGTAAAATTAATATTAACTACAAGAAAAAGATATATAGTTACTGTAAAAATAGTAAAATATTATAAAAAAATAATATGGATAATTATTTTAATTGTAATAGCAAACTATATTACTAGAAATTACATAACTAAAAATTAACCATATAATTTACTATTTTTGTGATTAAGGAATAATTGATTTTGCTACATAATTTATATTTAAATGAAAAAAAATATATTATAATACATTCCCATAAAAGAGAAGAATATATAGCAAATAATTGATTGAATTAGACATATGATATTAATACTTGTTGCTATATATATATATATATATATATATTAGTTATAGCTTAATAAATCTATGACTAAATAAATCTATGTATTTGCTACAATTTTATTATTGTTGCTATTATTTATACTCTTTAGCTATAAACATAACAAATGGTAGCTAATTAAGTAGCATTTTAGCGCTACAAAAGATTTTCCATTTTGCAACTAATAAACCCATTGCAAAATAGGAAAAATTCGTTGCAAAATCTAATTTTACTCATTTTGAGTAAGAATTCATGGTTGTATATCACTTTTATTGCAGTGAAAATATAAATCATTATTTTATTTTTTTAATATTAAAATATCCACATGCATTCAAATAATTAAATAAAATATGTATTAGATTACTCAGTATATATAATAAATTTATCATAAGATAATGTTTTTATTTATTTTTTATTATTTAAGTTTAATTTTAATAGTTAAATTATTAAATATTTTATAAATATTTAATATCTTGTTATTGAGTATAACTATTATTAACAGTTCATAGAGTTGATCGTTGACCACCCATCAGTGACACCCACTGCATAAATCAAACAGCCACAAAATCACAAAATTTTTCATGCTCTCTCCATTTTATTTTAAATATTAAATAAAAATAATATATATAAATTAAAAAAATAATTAATCATTATAAATTTTATATAAAAAATATTAATTATAATTATTTTAAAAATAATTATTAGATAATTTTTTTTCTATTTGCTAAAAAATATTTATTATAAATTTATTTATGAAAGATATTATAATAAATATTTTTAGTTAATAAAAAAATTATTTAATAATTATTTTTTAAAGTGATTATAATTAATATTTTTATATAAATTTTATTATAATTTATTTAAATATTTTTTTTATTTTTATTTTATTTATTTTTTTAATAATTAATTGATGTAATATTAAAATTTTTTAATTAATTTTTTTAAAATTTTTAAAAATAATATTTAAATTAAAATAAAAAAAATTATATGAAATAAGTACTTTTTCTTTCATGTTTTTATCAAAATAGTGGATGATGATGTGTTAAAAATAGTGAATGATCAAAATTTAATAATTGCAGCCGCCATTTCATACAATACAGACAGCTCGCCAGTTGGCTTTCATTTTTATGTTCAAAGCTGTTTGACCTTTGGAATGTTTTCACTTTTGCTGGTGATTGGTGGGCATTAACCACAATTGAATAGAATATATTCAAATTTAAGTTCCCATCAATTTGATTAATTAAATAACTCAATTCGATTAATTTTAAATTTAATCAAATTTTTTTCTCTCTATTCGTTTTTTAAATGTTTTAATTTCTTATTGGCCATAGAACCTCATTTAATTTAATTTCAAATTCACCAAATTTATTTGCAAAACATAATCAATCCCAGGACATACGGTGAATTCCTCTTTTATTATTCTGTTTTTTGCCCCACAAAAAAAAAATTCATAATTTTTTATAGCTCATCTCAAATAAAATGAGGTATCAAAAACACGCTCATACAATAAGTGGGTAGAGTTTGAGCTATCGTCTTCAGTAGGATTTCTTTGCCTTCACAAGATAGTAACTTGTTGTGCCAACACGAAATATGCTTATATAATCTTTCTTTAAAATAGGCAAAATTTGCCTTTTATATTTATCAATCAAAGCAGGGAAACCTAAATATCTCTCATGATCAATTGGAGTTTGAACACCCATCACATCCATCACTTTCAACTTATTTTGCTCCAAAACATTAAGGCTAAAAAATATACTTGATTTCTGTTAATTAATAGCTTGCCTAGATGTTCCCTTATAAACCGATAAAATTTGTTTTATAAATGCACCTTCCACTTTTATAGCTCTGCAAATGAAGAAGCTATCATCGGCAAAAAAAAATAGGTAAGAGATACTAGGACAAGATATATAACGCGCCATTTTACAACCATGGATGTCACCTCTCATTTCATCCCTTTTAAACAATTCAGACAAACCTTATGCACATAAAATGAATAAGTATGGTGAAAAAGAGTCTCCTTGTCTCAAACTACGACAAGGAATGATAAGGTCAATGTCCATATCATTAAATGAGATAGAATACTGAATAATAGAGACACACAACATAACAGTATCTACAACACATGTAGTTTTATTAAACATAATTAATTAAATAAATTAGAAGGGATAATTAATGAATTGAATGGAGAAAATGCCTAATGTACATGTTAAGTATATGTTAACTATACCTAAAGTATAAAAGTCACTAAAAATTAAAAATCAAAGTTAAATGTTAAAAAGTCAAAAGTAAAAAAGTTAAAATTAATTAATTAAAATTAAAGAAATTATGGATAAGAAAGAAGAAAATATCCTATTATTATATTAATTAATTAATTAGTAATTGCATAATCAAGTGAAGGATAAAATTGGATATAGAGTTATATAAAAAAAATCATCTTTTTCCTCTCTCATGGTGTGGCCGAAATTGTTGAGAGAGAAAGGGGAAGAGAGTGATTTCATAAAACACTTCAAATTTCACCAAAATTCTTAAGGAATCAAGTTGGTTTTGAAGAAAAATTAAAAAAATAAGTAAGTAGTTCTTTTTTAAACTTGTTGTTTTGAATTTTTATGGTTATGTGAGATTGAGTTAGTGAGAGAAAGTCTATTTAAATTGTCAAAATAGACAGTAATGAAGTTAAAATAATAAATATATAGTGATTTGTTGGTTGATTGTTGGTTGAAATGAATATATGGTGATTTGTTGGTTGAAATGGACATAATTGATAAAATTAGGATTATAGGATGAGTATGTGAAAATTAAGGTTTTAATATGAGTGGTTATAATTATTGTAATAAAATGATTTAATGTTGTTTTAATGTAAATGCTATGATTTTATGGTTGAAAATTGAATATGAGTAGGTTTTGGTGAAGTTAGGGTTTACGGGTAGGTTATGTAATGTTGTCCCAAGATGGCAACCAAGAGGGGGGGTGAATTGGTTTCTTCAAGAAATGATAGCAAATTGAAAAACTTCAACAAATAAGAAATGTAGAAGATGTAGAAGATTGAGTAGAGAGTAGAAAAATCAACACAAGAGATTTATAGTGGTTCGGATTCAACAATCCTACATCCACTCCCCAACCTCAATTGGGTATTCCACTATACTTGAAGTTTTACAAGCTCACTTCCAACTTTGGTGTTTTTACAAGCTCACACCTAACTTGACAAGTGTTTTACTAAGGCTAACACTCAAACCACTTACAAGAGTTTTACTAGGCTCACTCTCACAACCTTTACAATTGGTGTTTTAATGGCTAACACTCAACCTTGCATGAAAGAGATAAATAGATGAAAGCTTAAGTAAATAACTTGCAAGAGTTTGGACAATATTAGTATTTATTCTCTTGCTATAAGACTTGTTTGAGGTGGTATTTATAGGCCTCAAACCAGTTCTGCCCGTTGGTGAAGTGGGTAGAAAAGTGAAACTCCAACAGCTACAAAATCTTCTTGGATTTTTGTGTCAGACTGTTGGGATGGTCGCGCACCACCTTTGGATGGTCGCGCACCCCCTTGGGGCGGTCGCGCATCTGTTTGTGCGGGCATCCCAGCAGTCTGGTGCGGTCGCGCAATTCAAATCTCTAACGGCTACTTGACACATGACATCTTCTTATTAATTCTTTAACTAGCCGTTGAAGCCCACCAACGGCTATATAAATGTAGCGGTCGCGAAGCCACATTGGGCGGTCGCGCATTGTCTTGCGTCGAGTCATTCACCGTTCTTGTCACCGCGAACCTTACTGTCAAACCAAGACAGTTTGGATGGTCGCGCAACCCCTTGGGGCGGTCGCTCGTTCTTGGATGGTCGCGCAAGGCCTTGGGGCGGTCGCGCATCCCTTCAAAGACAGATTTTCAGCACTTAGGAAATCTTCAAATTTCTTTGCATTTCAGCTCATTCTAAGTTGCTTTCCTGCCATATAAACACTCATTGAAGCCATTAGATCACTTCAATTTGTTTGCCAAGATCAAAAACAAGATTGACCTAAATCTAGGTCAACAATCTCCCCCTTTTTGATTTTGGCAATCAAATTGAATTTGAAATAAAAATAATCAACAAAAATAGACAATACTTCCCATTATGGAAAAACATAAGAAAATTCAAAAGATAATGTTCAAATTCATCAAATTCTCTCCCCCTTTGCCAAAATTCAAAAAGAGGAGGGGAGAGATGAAGAGTAATCAAGCCAATGGCCAAGACAAGATCAAAATCATTGTTTGTGTGACTTTATAATAGAATTCAAAGCCAATGGCAATCACCATAAACAAAATTCACAAATCTAAGTCATATACTTAGAAAAAATAAAAGTACCAATCAATGAAAATATCAAAATCAATGAAAAATATGTTAAGGATACCAATTGATTGGATTATACTCCCCCTCAATTGATGATCTCCCCCTCAAGAAGTGAAAAACTTAGAAACAATTGAGATCCATTTTTATCAAAATATTCAAGTTTTCTCCTCTCTTGTTGGAGTCAAATCAAGAGGAATATAAAAAGAAAATTAAATACAATTCAAGAAAGTGATTGACTTAATTATGAACAAATTTAAAATATAACAAAAATAATTTAGTCAACCATAAAATCATTTTTCAACCTTAATGTCAAACATAACATGTAAAGTAAAAATTAAAAGTATAAAATTTCAAATGTTGTAAGGCAAGAATTGTTACCAATTTTTTTAATGCCAATTGCCTTACTATTAGCATTGTTGGACTTGGTTTGATGGAGTACTCATTCTCCTCCATCTTCATGCCATTTGCCCTTGTCAATTAAGGGATTTTCCTTGATAACCTTTTCTAAGCTATGTTTGCTTTTAGATATTTGTTCATTTGAGGTTTTTAATTCTAAAGTAGAATTTTTTAAACATACAAAATCCTCTTCTAGTTTAGAGCATTTGTCCTTATGAAATTTTATCTTAGAAAAATATTTTTCTACTCTAAAGTTCATATGTTCAATTATATCACTATCATCTAAAGCATCATCAATATTGTTGTAATTTAAATTCATGTTTAAAGATTGGGTACCTACCTCATTGGAGTGTTCATCATCTCCCATAGCCATGAGACATAGATTTTCAATTGCTTGCTCTTCTTCTTCTTCTTGCTCTTCTTGCATTTCCATTGCCATCTCATGTGTGAGTAATTTGCCAATGAGGACATCCGTTGGAAGCTTGCTCAAATCATGTGCTTCCTCAATGGATGATACTCTTGCTTCAAATTCCTTCTTTGTAAGAATTCTAAGGATTTTGCAATTTATATCTTCCAAAGAGTATACTTTGCCAAATTTCCTCAAATCATTGACAATGGCAAGAAGTCGGTTGGTCATCTCCGTGACATCTTCAAAGGACTTCATTTTGAAGAGTTCATACTCTTGAACAAGCATTTGGGCCTTCATGAATTTTACTTGATTAGTACCCTCATGATAATTCTCCAAGGTCTTCCAAATACTATAGGCATTTGAGCATCCAAGAATTCTTCCACATTCTTCCTTTGGCAATGAGCTTAGAAGAATGAAAGAAGCCTTTTTATCTCTCCCATTGCTTCTTCTTTGTTCTTCATTCCACTCTTTTCGTGGAATCTCTTTTTCTACACCATCAACCACTCTTGTAGGAATCTTCCACTCATTTTCAACATAATCCCAAAGCTCTATTCCTTCACTATCTAAGAGCAAAAACATCTTGTGTTTCCAATATGAATAATCAAAGTGAGGTATAACAAGGGATTTTGAGTTTCCATAATAATGAGCCATGGAATTGGAAGAGAAAGTTGATGTAGAGGTATTAGTGGGTGTGGTTGCCTTTGAGGATCAAATTTCACAATTAAGTTTAAGAAATTTCAAAGCTCTGATACCAATTGTTGTCCCAAGATGGCAACCAAGAGGGGGGGTGAATTGGTTTCTTCAAGAAATGATAGCAAATTGAAAAACTTCAACAAATAAGAAATGTAGAAGATGTAGAAGATTGAGTAGAGAGTAGAAAAATCAACACAAGAGATTTATAGTGGTTCGGATTCAACAATCCTACATCCACTCCCCAACCTCAATTGGGTATTCCACTATACTTGAAGTTTTACAAGCTCACTTCCAACTTTGGTGTTTTTACAAGCTCACACCTAACTTGACAAGTGTTTTACTAAGGCTAACACTCAAACCACTTACAAGAGTTTTACTAGGCTCACTCTCACAACCTTTACAATTGGTGTTTTAATGGCTAACACTCAACCTTGCATGAAAGAGATAAATAGATGAAAGCTTAAGTAAATAACTTGCAAGAGTTTGGACAATATTAGTATTTATTCTCTTGCTATAAGACTTGTTTGAGGTGGTATTTATAGGCCTCAAACCAGTTCTGCCCGTTGGTGAAGTGGGTAGAAAAGTGAAACTCCAACAGCTACAAAATCTTCTTGGATTTTTGTGTCAGACTGTTGGGATGGTCGCGCACCACCTTTGGATGGTCGCGCACCCCCTTGGGGCGGTCGCGCATCTGTTTGTGCGGGCATCCCAGCAGTCTGGTGCGGTCGCGCAATTCAAATCTCTAACGGCTACTTGACACATGACATCTTCTTATTAATTCTTTAACTAGCCGTTGAAGCCCACCAACGGCTATATAAATGTAGCGGTCGCGAAGCCACATTGGGCGGTCGCGCATTGTCTTGCGTCGAGTCATTCACCGTTCTTGTCACCGCGAACCTTACTGTCAAACCAAGACAGTTTGGATGGTCGCGCAACCCCTTGGGGCGGTCGCTCGTTCTTGGATGGTCGCGCAAGGCCTTGGGGCGGTCGCGCATCCCTTCAAAGACAGATTTTCAGCACTTAGGAAATCTTCAAATTTCTTTGCATTTCAGCTCATTCTAAGTTGCTTTCCTGCCATATAAACACTCATTGAAGCCATTAGATCACTTCAATTTGTTTGCCAAGATCAAAAACAAGATTGACCTAAATCTAGGTCAACATGTAAAATCATAATTTTTGAAAGAGATTTCAATAATTATATAAATGACTTATTTTATTGTTATATTAATGTATACGTAATAAATTTATAGTTGAATGATGAAAATGATTATGGATAGCTGAAGTTTTGATAAAGTAGTAAGGGAAGAGATTAGGGTTTTGTTGATGATTGGTTGAAATTGAGTAATAGTGATTAATTTGTATAAAATTAATATTTGAATAATTCTAAACAAATAATGTTGCTTATTGTTTGGGTTATGTGTGATTAGGCTAAAATAGATCAAGTGCAGGAGCTTAGAGTTTTATCAAAGTAAGGCTTGGGAAGTGGAACAAAGTTGTTATATATTTTAATGACATGTATTTTCATTAAGTATAATTGGGTATATTGTATATTATTACTTTGAGAAGTGGTTTTTCAAATAACCTATACAATGTTGCATAGTTGTGTGGTGAACGTCGCATCGAGCAATTAACCAATGTAAATTGATGTTTGGATATGATATACATGAGGTATATTAATGTTATGTAGTATGATGTACAATATGGGCGTATTTGTGAAATGTTACAAAATATGTGAGAATGAGTCACATTGTGAATGCGATTCATAGTTATGTAATGTGATGGTGAAATGTTACTGAAAATGTTAAAAATAGTTGAAAATGTGATCAAATGTAAGGTGATCATAAAAAGTGATGATCACTTGGGAAATGTGGAAATGTAAAAAGTTATTGTGTATTTGTAACCCTAAACAATTACTTGTCCAATAATGTTGAGATTGGATATGCATACATTGATAGATCAGAGGAGAGCTAGGTCTTGACCTGAGCAGAGCTTGGTCCTATGATTGAGATTGATAAAAGGCCTAAGCAGAGCTAAGTCTTGAGACTGGATATGATAATTGTCTAGGAGTTATTAGGCCCAATGTGTGTGTGGATGTGTTTTACATGTGTTTATGGATTATGAGGTAATAAAGGTTTTGTATAAATATTGCAAATTACATTATGAGAATAACATTTAGATATATATGTATATTATTTTTAAATATGTACTACTAAGTTATATGCTTAGCGAGGTTAAATGTATTGCGCAGGTAATATGACTGTAGAACAAAGTGGTCCAGAGTAAGATTGAGATTGAAGTGTCAGTTTTGCCATGAGACCAGCTGTGCCTGGGAGTTGCATATATGTATATTTTATGTTATTATATAATGTGAATTTTGTATAATATAAAATACATTCTAAACATGTTTTGAGAAACATTATGTTTATATGGAGATAAATTTTATGAAGTATTGATTTGGAGGATTTTGTGAAAATATTATTTTGCGAGTGTAATTTTTTTTTATGCATGTTGTGTTTATTTGATCTTGGAAATATTAAAATTACAAACAAAACTCTGGTAAATTTTTTTTCAGATAAGTTCTTTTATAAATTTATAAATTATTTTTAACATTAAAGTAAAGGTTTTTATATGTATTTATTGAAGTACATTGGTATCCTAATATGTATTTTATGCATACGGAGTATATATTATATATATTTAGGGTATAAAAGTATTACAATATCAATCCATCTCCTATCAAAACTCATCTTATTCATCATAAAGTGCAAAAAATCCCAATTAACTTTATCATAAGCCTTGCCAATATCTATTTTAAGAGTTGCCTCCCCATTATTTTCCCGAGTTTTTCGCTTCATATGATGGAGTACTTCAAATGCAACCAATACACTATCAATTATAAGCCTTCTGAGAACAAAGGCAGTTTGTGATAAACTGATAATTTTAGATAACAGATTTTTTAACATATTAGCAAGGATCTTATAAATTATATTATACAAAGATATGGGTCTGAAATCTCTCATATTCAAAGGGCTATTATTCTTAGGAGGGAAACACCCTTTCTGAACCCAACTGGAACAACTGCTAAGCACATCATTCCCCAATATATGCCAAAATTTCTTATAAAAGGCTAGATTCATCTCGTTATTCCCAGGAGCCTTGTTAGGATGTATTTGAGAAATAGCCTTTTTAAACTTAGCCTCAGTAAAAGGTGCAAGAAGGAAATCAATATCATACTGAGTCACACGAGTATTAGTGGACCTAAACAAATAGAGATCATGACATTCAGAATGAGAGAAAAGCTCTTAAAAATAATTGGAAACACTATCAGCCATACTTGCAAGGCCCAAGACAAAATCTCTACTATCACTTCTAAGACCCAATATAACATTACTTCTCCTTCTAGACTTGGTATGAGCATGGAAAAAATGTGAGTTAGAATCCCCATGTTTCAGCCAAAACACCTTAGATCTTTGCTTCCAATAAAGTTCTTCTTTGTTAAGAAGCAAGTTGAACTCCTTATGCAAATTTTGAAATTCCTAACCCCCACCTAAAATTCGACGAGCATTCTCTAGCTTGTTCTTTGTAGCTATAATATTTGGCTTAAAATTCCCTTGTAAACCATGACTTCAGGAAGTGAGCTCGCAAAGGGAAATACACTCCAAAATGCTCAAATGGGAAGATTGACACCATACTCGGTCCACAATATTAACAATTCCTTCCTCAAAAAGCCATTTATTTTTAAATTTAAATTTCTTTCTCTGGTAGCATGAAGAAACCAAACCTGCTTCTAAAAGAATTGAACTATTATCGAAAACACTAACAGTTCAGTTGAAGAGCCTATGATAAGACAAAGTCTCTAACCATGATTGAGTCACAAAAGCTCTATCCAATTTCTCTAAAACATAATCAATGCGTCCCAATTTATGAAACTAAGTCAATTCAAAACCAATAAGGAATAATTCATATAAAGAACATGCATAAATACAATAAGCAAAACCTCGAAGTAAAGAGTCTGGGTAAGGCATACCTCCATATTTATCTTCTATTGATAACATGTCATTAAAGTCGCCTATACAGAGCCACAACATTGATGATAAACTAGATAAATGGCTTACTAAGTTCCAAGAGTCATTCCACCGATGTCTCTCCAGAAACCCATAATACCCTGTAAGTCTCCAAGTAACACCACCTTGCTCCTGAACCTCAGCATCCATGAAATTTATCGTAACTTGAACTGAATAATTATTCTTCCAAAAGAGAGCTAAATCCCTTTCCCCCCTTCTTATACAGTCCATACAAAAAACACAATCATAACCCAAACTGCACCCGAAGATCCTTAATTCTCTTAGCAAGAACCATAGTTTCCATGAAGAAAAGAAAATCTGGTCTATTAGAGGAGACAAGCTCCTTGAGAGTATGAACTGCCCGAGGATTGCCTAAACCTCGGCAGTTCCAACTTAGGAGTTTCATTGCTGCCGGTAGGCCTGCTTTACATGCTCTACCTTTCCATTATCACTAGTAGCTAATTCATGTGATGGTGTAGAA
Source organism: Garcia nutans (assembly GCA_947685225.1). Lineage (NCBI taxonomy): Eukaryota > Viridiplantae > Streptophyta > Magnoliopsida > Malpighiales > Euphorbiaceae > Garcia > Garcia nutans. Next base: position 51,744,611 of record CANTUV010000011.1, on the reverse strand, counting down.
AGGTTATTGTTACCTTAATAACCTTCAAAACTATGGATTTTGCCCATACATTATCGTTTCTTGGATTCTAAAAGTTCCATAGCCACATCATCATTAATAACATTATCATCCCCATGTGCTTGCAGCAAATCATTAGTGTCAGTACGTGTATCCTCACCATGCAAAAAATCCATAATCATATCACAACTACCATCAATCCCTTCCTTATCCTAACAACTCTGAACAAATTTAAAAATGACAGGATTCTTAACCATCGCCTTCAGTTGCGACTTCCCATAATTGAGGTTCTGCATTTTGCCATCATCTCCGCTAGACATGATCCATCTTTATTTCAGATCCATTCTTCATTGTTTTCCAATTCTGGTTGCACATTCAACACCCTTAACCAACCACCCCACTCATGTTCCATCAATGAATCTCTAGGCTTATAATAATTAGGGCACCCTGAAAAGGATTCAGAATGGCCAATGAGGCCACAAGAGAAGCAAAATAAAGGAAGCTTTCATGCTGAAAATTGACTGTAGCTATAGTGACCCCCTTCTGAGACAACTTCTTATCTCTTTAGTCGAATCCTAATATCCAAACAAACCCTGATCCGTAAGAATTGGTGGCCCTTAGACACATTTCCTTTAACCACATGAGTACAATATACTCCTAAAAAATTACCAAGTCATTGGGCAATTTTGTCTGTGAATAATCCCTTTGGGAGATCAATAATCTAGACTCATATCTCAAAGTGATTACATTCAATATCCTGAGGGTCCTCCCCCACTAGGCAGTGTCGACTGTAGAGTTTTTGCATTCATTCTCCTATCAAAGGCAACCCTTCCTACAAGAGTAAACTCATTAACGACCTCTTCTTCAGTTGGCTCTGCAAACTCTTCATTTGACTCTACCTCCATATCCTCATCCCCTTCTTCCAAAATATTTCTCTCTACTATAGTAGCATCCATGGTGGAGAGGAAGATAGGTTAAAGTAAGAGACTCAAAATAAAAACTCTAATATTGCCACAGAGAGCAAAAACATAAAAAATTACCACATAAAGCAAAAAAAAATTCCTGCTTATGCATCCCAATAATTACAATACATAAAGTAATATATATATATATATCTTTTAATACTTGAGAAAATTTATTATTGTATAATAATAATAAAAATTTACTTATAAATTTTTAAATTTATAAATAAAAAAAGACAGTTTGGTGCACAAACGCTTTCACAATATGCCTTCGGGGAAGAGACATACTCATGGAGTTTATTATATGTTATTTTCTCTTATAATTGCAAAAGGCTATTTTCATTATTCGAAGATGTGATACATAAATGTAATATAAACATATAAAAATATATATATATTTATGTATAGTAGGTTGAAATCGAGCCTTAAGTCCCATCTTTGTCCCATTACCATGATGAGGTGGGAATTCCTCAATTGATGTTAAATAGTAGTAATGATAAATGATGGTACTTCTTGAGAATTATTTGAGATTGATGACATGACAATGTATAAGAGCTAATAATTATATTTCTATCATATTATTTGTAACTTTAATTAATTTATGTACACAAGCTTTCATATAAGAATTTTATGTTTCTGTTGGGCATGAAGATCTATAATTTCAAAGTATTTCCAACATTTGTCACTCTTACTTTTATAATATAATTTACTTGTTACAACACCTCATATTCAGAAGGTACACAAATGAGCAAAAGTTTTCTTTTGCACATTTATGTGTTTGACGTATTAAAAAAACTAAATAGCGCACTCTTTTAATAGAAAGCTCACTATCATCAATTGTTTGATTAATTAAAAGTAAAATGTACGAATATGCTCTCTTAACTTTGAGCGAAAATACAATAATATTTTACCTATTTACAAATGAATTAAATATATTTAATAATATTTTATACTAAATAAAATTTTAATTAAAATTATTATTTAATACTTTTTTAATGAACCTTTAAAATTACCTTTGATTAAAATTATTTTTAATTGAAATTATTCCTTATTTTAAAAATATTAATTTTTAATTATCTTTAAAAAATATATCCTATAATTATTCAATTGAAATTATTTTTTATTTTAAAAATATTAATTTTTTAATTAGCTTTAAAAATATACCTTATAATTAATCAATTGAAATTATTTTTTTTATTTTAAAAATATCAATTTTTAATTAGCTTTAAAAAATATACCCTATAATTAAATTATTTTTTATTTTTAAAATATCAATTTTTAATTTTAAAATTGAAAATTAAAAGAAAATTTAAAAATTAGATATTTTTAAAATATTTTTATTTTTTAATTTTTAAATAAATCTCTTAAATATATGCTCCTAAATACATAACATATCCAATACAATATACATGTATATAATGTGAATTAATAATTTTAAAAATTCATTAAAATAAATATTAAATAATAATTTTAATCAAAATATTATTTAGTATAAAATGCTCTTAAATATATTTAATTCATTTACAAATAAGTAAAAATATCATTTTATTGCATAATTAAGTAAAAAAAAATCATTTTATTGCATAATTAATGCAAATATGCCTTTAAGTTTTTTACTTAATTATGCATATATGTATTTTTCTCCCGCTAACTAGCTAAATAGTTAATGACAGTTAGTTTTTCATCAAAAGATAGGTTAATTCTCATCTTTTTAAAACTTTAAATGCATAAATGAGTTTAAAAAAAAATTTAAGGGCCAATTCATACATATGCTCAAACTTTAGAGGTATTTTTATATATTTTCCCTAGATTATTCCAACACTTTATATTCTATCTTATCATATTCAAGATTATCAATAAGATCGAATTAATTAAGTTTATCCATGTGTTTTATCATACACAAGTAATGAAACAAACAAATCTTTTAAATAAAATTTCAAAAAGAAAAAGAAAAAATAATGATGAAGAACGTCTATAACTAGCTATTTAAAATTTTAAAAAAAATTATAAAAATCTTACTCAAACTTAATTATATTTCCTTCTTGTTAGTGAGATCAATTTTAAAAATCTTATCTCATATGGACTGTAAATATGTATATGGGGTATAAATCATCATTTTGGAGTTGAGCTAGATAATTAAATAACAGGATTTTTTTTTTCAGGAAGGATAATATTATTGAATCAATCCAAAAAAGCTTCCAAGAGATATACAAGAAAGTCATAACAATTTTTTCAAACCAGGGAGCTACAAAAATCAAAGGAAACCTTTGCTAACTTGGGTGCAATAAAGTTGGCTTGCCTTTTCACCTAATAAATGCTCACATGGACATTCAATAAAAGAATATATTTGCAATCACCAATAATTAGCCCAAAGTAGGAGAAGATTTCAGCTGGGGACTTGATGGCGTGATAAAGTTGCTGGCAATCCATCTTTATAATGTCTTGGCTAGCGAAAAAAAATTCTCAATCCACTCCATTTCCCTCAGAGCTATGGCTTCAATGACATGCGGTTCCATTATTTCAGTCACCCAACTTGACATAGTAGCCACAAATATACCTTCTTCTTTTCTTTTTTTTTTTTTTGCATATTGTAACATAACCTACTATGTTTCGTTGAGATAGCAGGGCTCTATCGCAATTGCACTTCTGACTACCCATGGCTAGTCTTTGCTATTGAGCCATAATATTTGGACATGGAATATAGACTAAAATACTCTTGGAGGCTAGAGCCTCATGCCATTCCTTCAAGACTTTCTCACTACCATCCAAAATCAAGGTCACCTGCTTTCGTTGTTATATGTGTTTATTTCTAGTTAGCCATAATTGCCAACAAATAACAAAAAAATTCCTCCAGCCTTTTCCCTTCTTTCTATCTGAAATACCTGAGAGAACCATTCACCAACTTCCAATGATTATGGATGAGACCTCAGACCTTATCTCTGCCAGCTTTCCTATGCAAGAGTACATTCATGCAAAACATGTAACATGGATTCTCTCATGCCACAAATGTCACATCTTTCATAGATGAAAATATCTCTTTAATTTAAGGCTAACTTTTAGGGTAAATAATCTTTTAAAACCCTCTATCCAAAATTTTTAATTTTTGGAGGAATATCCAAGCCACACAATGTCTTCTATATGCATTTTTTGAGATGGCCATCACTCTTCTATGCACATGGTAGGTCGACTTCACAGTATACAGGCTCTTTTTGTCAAAATGCTAGCAAATTAAGATGATCATCAATGTTTCTATGGCTTAAAGGGATATTGGTTATAAGGGCGATATCTAGAGAAAAGGTTATTCAACAATGGTCTATTCCATCTTCTAGCCTCTCCTTTTATTATATTCCTTGCTTTTAAATACTCTGATCCACTAGTCATTAGGTTTCCCACTTTGAAATTCTGATCATATGGGAGCCAAGAGTCAGACCAAATTCGAATCTTTGAGCCATTCCTAACCCTCTAACACAAACCTTGCCTAATCACCTCTTTTGATTGCAAAATGCTCTTCCATACATAGTTTGGGCTTTTGCCCTCCATAGCTGATAGAAAGTCTCCGTCTGGATAGTATTTACCAATGAGAATTTGACTTAGAAGAGCAAAAGGATTAGTGATTAGTCACCAAGTTCACTTTATAAGCATAACAACATTATAGCTATGCAAATTCTTGAAACCAAGTCCCCTTTCTCCATTTCACTTCAAACCCATCAGAAAGAGTTCATTATGCATTACAATTATTCCCTAAGTGAAATAGGAATAAGGAACATGCTTATATACTAGGAAGGAATTTTCTAAGACATATCTTTTATCAGAATCTCTTTTCCAACTCTTCCAACTCTTAAAAGGAACTAACCATGTCATCTATTTATTCTCTTTCATAACCTGTCTTTAAGAAACCCAAAGACTTGTCTCCTATTTCTATCAATCAAGGAGGGAAGCCCAAGGTACCTTCCATAATCAATAGTTCCTATCATTCCCAACTACAACATTATATATATCTAGCCATAGAGTACATTATAGCTAAAAGTTCAAATTTATGTAGCTAAATGCTTTAGTCATTATTGTTTATAGCTCATCATAGTTAAAAGAGACACGCTAAAAATTAGCTATGTAATTTTTTCTTTTCATAGCTAAGAAATAATACTTTTTGCCACATTAAAAATAATTATATAGCTAAAAATTAAACATTTTTGCCATAAACATAATAAAACTTATAGCAAAAGATTATTTCATTTAACCATGGTAAATAGCATCAATAGCGATGCTTGTACAACTAGTTATAATCATATATATTTGTAACTAAAACTTAAAAATATGGTTTAGATTCACTAGGAATAAACGGTATCTAACCATCATCTCAATACTCATTTCTGTTGAATTACTTCTGCCAAACTATTGGCTCTAATACCACTTGTTGGTGCCAAGAAGTCCACTTATGAGACTTTCTTCATGGGCCTTGTAAAAGAACACACTATTTGGCTTGATACCACACTTCAACACATAACCTTAAAATAATGAATATATGGATTTTTTTTACTTATATATTCTTTATTAAAAAAAATTTTGATGTGGAATTTCTCCCACAATATTTCAATTAGCTACTAGGATCAAAAAATCATAGTTAGAAGTCTAATTACGACTTGAGAGATAATGTTCCACAGCTAATAAAATTATAATTAGTCACAAATCATATATTTTATAGCTATTATTGTATATTTTTATTATAAATTGATTTTCATAGCTACTAATGAGAACTATTGCTATGAAAATTTCACATATATAGCTAAAACATTTAATGTGCTACTAGCCCTTTGTGGAATGATCTATCCAATCTCCATGACATTTAAAGCAATATGATACTCGACAGTTGAAACACACAACATGACAAGCTCCACAAATTCGAGATTGAAACCTTGCTTGAGCATAATGGCTTTTAAAAAACTCTAGTCCATTCTATCATACACCTTATTGATATCAATCTTTAAAGTCATATCTCCATCCCTACCTCTTGCTTTCTTTTTAATGGAATGGATATTTTAAAAAAACAAATAAAAATTGTCAAAAATAAGCATCCTTGGCATAACAACATATTGAAATTTAAAAACCAGGGCAATTAAGATCTTTTCCAGTCTTTTTGTTAACATCTTCGAAGCCACTTTTTAAATAACATTGCAAAGCGAGATTGGTCTCATATCTTTTAAGATCTATGGATCATCAGCCTTTAAGATGAGAATAACCATAGTCATATTTAATTTTAGATGAAGATGACAATTTTGTAACCAAGACCGACTATTCACCATCACATTATGTCAAACAATATGCTGGAATTTCCGGTAAAAATAAATATTCATACCATCAAGACTTAGGGCTTTCTCTGGATTCATTTGAAACATTGCAGTAATTTCATGATCAGAAATATGAGTAAACAATGAAAAAAAAATTATTTTAGTAAAGATTGAGGTACTTTTTAAAAAGTTAGCTCAATATTTTTTAAAGTGTAAATATTTTTTTACAGTATTTAAAAAAATTATCTTTATAAATAGTTTGTAAAATTATTTGAGATATTTATACCTTGTATATTAAAAAACTTGTCTTTTTCAATAAGGGCCACACGCTAACTTTAATTTCACTTTTACAGTAATCACATAATATTTTTTTAATTTTTGTAATTTTTTTACTATTTTATTTTATTTAAAAAAAAATTTGATGCCATATTTTTAATATACAAAAAAATATATATAATATATACATAATATATATATATAATATACAAAATGCATACTAAATAATATAAACTACATCTACACATCAACAATATATATACAATAAATATATAATACATCTACTTAATATTTTTAATATTTATTTAATTTTATTTATTTAATTTTTTATTTTAACAACATTCACACAATATTCAATAATTTTTTCATAAAATATATACAGCTTAAATAACAAATATATAACATACGCATAACATTTATAACACATCTACAATATATCTACAATACATCTACTATATATTTACATAACGAAATTATATATTTTTTTAATTTTTTCATGTGTTTAATATGTAAAATTTTTGTTTAAAAATAAATTTAATAATTTTATTAATCTATTTTTATATTTTTTTATTTTTTTATTTTTTTAGTGTTACCTTTTTTTACAATTAAAAATATATATTTTTTATTTTTATGAAAAATTATGATTTTTATATGATAAAAAATAATTTAAAATATTAATTTTTATTTTTTTATTAGAATATTTTTATTTAATATTAAAGTTTGAAAAAAATAAAAATTTTAAGTAAAATATTAATTATAGTGAAAAAAAATATATTTTTTTAAAAAAATTATTTTATTAAAAAATAAGATATTTTTAAAATTTTACATCATTTTTTTATAAAAATATAAATATTTTTATTTTTTTATAGTATTTTTGTAATAAAAAATATTTTTTAGGTTAGTTATATAAATATCGCAAGTTATTTTTGTTGAGAGAAAAGGATTGGGTCAGGCTCATCTTTACCCCTACCTATACCAGATGCCACCTACAATCATTCAAAATACCTCCAAACTTTTTCCTTCCAACCCTCACTCAGAAGCATAAGCAGTCCGGGTAGTATCTGCATTTTTTTTTTTTAAATTGGACTCCAACTGAAATTTCAATTAAACACCTTTTAGCCACAGAGACAACTCGAATACTGCCAAATCAAAGGTTCATTAGAGCATAAATAATACATTTGCACATAAAAGGTACCCAATTTTTAATAATAGGGTATTAAAGACAAGCATATGTGTTGGCACAAAAGCTTAATGAAATTGACATTGTATACAAGTTTCTACTCTAACTAAAACTAGATTGATCACAGCGCTTACAATGACACTATTACTACATTCTATTCTGAATGGCACTTACAATGACACTATTGGTACATTCTATTCTGAATGGCACTTACAATGACAATACTAGAACATTCTATTCTGACTGGCATTTCCAATGATTAAGTAGCTGCCTCAGAATCATTGTCCACTCTCATTTCGTCTCTGAACGAGCGAGTGTGAAGTTTCCTCGTAAAACTACTCGTTGTGTCCAAGAAATAAAGAACAAATGACATCATGCAGCAGCATACAAACATCGGTATAGGCCCAAATGTCCACAAAAACAGAGGGAATGACAGATAAAAAGCACGCAATCCAAGGGACCAAAACAAACTTCCTCGATTCAAGTTTCTTGCAGCATACTCAATGGCATCCTTTTTGCCACCTGATTCAGGCACAGTAGCTAAGAAGCTAACATGAGCATAATATCTAATTGACTGCACATTGCATAGAAAGGCAACGAGGAAGCAAAGCAAAATAGAGAAATACTTGATTGAAGAAACCGTGGAGCTTTTACTTCCATATACTAGTTTTGAAGCTGTATTATTAGAATTTGATGTGCTGCTCACGAAGACACTGATCAATGAAGTGAGAGTGATTGCTGTTGTTGCTAAAAGTGTAGATGCCATTATATTGTTTCGGATTGTTTGAACAGCTAATACACCATTCTTCAAGGGATCCTAAAAATTGCAAAGCAAAATTACCAAAAATGATATTTGTGTCAATGTCAAATACTAATATAAATTTCTGAAAGTTGAGATTATATACAACTGTTAACACTTAAAATATCACTCTTATGACTAATTTATACATTTGATAAGCAATTCTCTAATATAGCTTCATAATTATCTAAAAAGCATCTTATATAGGCCCCTTTACAAAATTCTATGAAAAATTCCTTCAGGCAGGTAATCAAAGTCCACCCGACCATTTGCTCATCTTCCTGAACTATGTCTGCAGGTGTTGGGGTTAGCTTTTGTGATGCTTTGCTAAGTTCTGCTTGTTCACTATATGATCATCACGCCTTAAAGCTCTAACCGGGTTTCTATGGATAACTTCTAGTCTTTGCTATTAGTTCAAAAATATAAACCATCATTGGCTAGTATACATGCCAATGTAGTTCAGTGAGCAACCATGAAGAAGGCATGTCTTAATCTCGAGAAACCTAATTTTCATTAGTATTTTCCTGGAAAAGCTTCATAATGAGTTGAGGGGCAAGACAAAACCGGGGCCTAATCACCTACCACAAGCTATTGATTCTAACCATAAGTAGTGACTTCTTCAACTTGTGGAAACTAATTAAAGAAGCTGAGAATATTTACGGTTCTCAAGAGAATGGCCTATAAGCTTTATCGTAAAGAGTAAAAATTTAGGAAAACAAATGAATTTATGCACATCAGGTATGTCATATACAATGAACAGCCTTTACATAGGCATACATGAATAATACTGCCTTAAATCAAAATTATACTGCAAGTATAAAGAGCAAGATGATAAGTTCTAAATAATGGTCAAAAGAAGTGACCTGATCAGCTACAGAATTTGAGAAAGAGACCTCACAAACTAAGAACCTTTCTCACAGGGCGGTACCAAGACTGCCTAGTAAATATTCATAGATCTTTCTGAAAGAATGTAATCTTTTCAAGTTGCGTACATAATTATTTGATACAATATGATTGCAATTGTAAATTAAAGAATAATTGTTTTCCAATTTATAGGTTTATAACAATACCAGACCAAAGATATAAGGTGAATGAAATTATCTCTTTTGTTTATCTTCCTATGCCATAGCAAATCAATTTTGCAAAGTTATACTGCAAACTATTTTGCTTACAACAAAGCTAGCTATTTTATCCCCGTACCGAGCTTTATTCAACCTTAAAAGCATCTGATATGATTTCTTTAATATTTTTTTTGAATCACAAGCAGATTCTTGCAATACCGCTGACAAAATTAAATACAGGTACGAAGTTCTAAAAATCTTTTGAGCAGTCACACCTAGAACATGAATAATATTTATACAAAGCCAACATAAAAGCAACTAATGGCATACTATATTGCCCCTGCATCACTATAGTTCTTTTAAACTCTTAGCATGTAACAAACTGTAATTTTTGTCTCAAGTTGTTCTTGCTTATTAATTTAAAGTTTCAATATTGAAAAATCAGCTCTTGGACTAGATTCCTAAGGATTTTTCCTACCTACCTCACTTAAACCACAATTTTTTTTTTAAGAAAAACTTATCTTCTTAAAAAAAATAAGAAAATAAAACAGCAGATGAATAATCAATCACAAGGATTCTTCCAAAAAATATAAATGCATATAGAAGATAAAACTTGAAAACAGTAAAAAAAAACCCTTCACAAGTATCTATCTGGGAAAAAAGGTTCCCGTGGAACAAGAAATGGACAACAAAAAAAAAGTTATCTTATCATATATTCAACTGAGAAAAAAAAAAAAGAAAAGAAATACACAATAAATCCAAGAATCATTCATCAAGAGTTACCTACTCTCAAAAATTTAACTAATTATCAATGTAAGACCCAACTTCCTAAGTTGAATTGCAAGAAGTCCACAAAAGATGGTGACTCGAAACTAAGAATTACCCACTGGTGAATACCTTCTCTACTCACAGGCGTACTGGAGGCAGTCTCCCATACTTCACTAGCACCCACCCCACCCTATAAAAACCAAACAAATAATCACAATAGAAAAGCCAAAGAAACAGCAAAACTAATTACAAATTCAATATTAATCTCTAGAAGCCTACAAACCCAGCTCTCTAACTAAGCTCAAGAGTAGTAAACCCCAAAAGGCTTTTCATTTCCACTAGTGTTTAAGCTAAAAAGACAAAGTAAAAATTCTAATCTGCAAATGGGTATAAACAATAAAGCACAAAATAAAAAATAATAATAATAATAAAAACAATAGTTGCTGAGTAAAGGGGAAAAAGAACTAACAGTCATCATAGAAAGGACCCATTGATGGCGGGACTCAGCATTGATACAAATTACAGTGCGTCTTGGAAATTTGATTATAGTGAAAAGAAGCCAAATATGATAAATACCCATAACCAACATACCCGATGAAACAAGCACGTAATCTAAATCTTCTATTTCCATCCTCTGTGCTCGTCAGAAATTTTCAATTCTTTTTCTGTCTCATGAAAAAGGAAAGTAATGTTGCAAAGACGGCATCAAAGCTTAATCATATGATCTTTATTATAGTTATTAATAAGCAATAGCCAATAATGATGATCTATTTATTGTTGACGTTGCGAGAACGTTGGAGGGGCCTGCTCTTAAATTCACGCTCTGCTTTTTCTGCTATTAATTTTCAATTTTCAGGGTATTTTTTTTATAATTACTGATTTATTAGTTCAAGATAAGTTGGAATTAGAGCTTAAACTTGCTGATAAAAAAATTAAACTAAATATAAAAATTTTTTATATTTCATTTGTCTCTGCTTGCAAAATTATTTTTTATTTTATCAAGATGATACAAGATATTAATTAAAATATTAGAGAGAGATCATTTTTTATTTTAAAAATATAATATAATAAATAATTCATAAAAAAATAAAATTTGGAGAGAGATTCAAGAAAAAAATATATGAAATGTGAATAGAGGTTAGAAAAATAAAATAATAATAATAATAATTTAATTAATTATATAATTAATATTTTATTTAAATAGTTAATAAAATTTTAATGAATCTCGGTTTCGTCCTAATTCTTTAAAGGGGAAAGTAAAATGGCATCTTGAAATAAGAAATTTAAGCCATAAAGAAGCATTCACGTGTTGTTCAAACATGAGAAACTAGTAGCGTATTCATTCACGTGATAAACTAGTAGCGTATTAGGCTAACACGTATATTTTTTTTTTGGTCATTCACATAAATTTAAGTAAATGAAATCAATTATTAGATTAGCTTATCTGCTAACGGAACAGATAGTGAAATTATAAAATAATAAATAAATCTGCATCATTGTCTGAAATCTTAAGGGACAGTTGTCTTATTTTAAGTTTAACACGCAAAAACTGAAATCCCGTGGGGATATGTATTTATTTGATTATGTCGTTATTTTAATTTTTTTAATCCCTTCATTTCTTTTTTGGCAAGTATTTTCTCTTTTTTTTTTTTAGTATACCATTAGGGACACTTTTAATCCCTTCATTAAACACTAGTCTCTTTTTTAGATCATAAGTATTAAATTAATGTTTAATTAAAATATATTAATTGGAAGATAGTGATATAGCTGCTAAATTTTAATAGATATAGTATCAAGAGCTGTTGCATAAATATCTAATTTGAAAGATAAATAATCAATCTTTATATCAATCATCTGATTATATTGATTTTAAGTTTGGACATTTAAAGAATCCTAGTTGAAAACTTCTTCAGCTTGTATAGTATTTTGGGTTTGTCCAATAGAAAGGATAGCAATATGTTGAATGTAAGGTCTGAAATTGATTTTGGTTTGTGAGTTGTTCTGTTTTTGGAGTGGTAAAAAATTTTCTGGTGAGGGTGATTTAAACATCATACACAAAGGTTGTGTAGATATCAGTGGACTTGGGTCTTTTGGGATACATTTGTGAGGTTGAATAGTTGATGGTTTAGATACTTCCAATAAATCTTCTTTTTTAAGAACTTTCAAAGTTTCATTATAAAAGTCTAAAAGAAGATGATAGTCTTTTTTCTGGGCATCTGGTTTAATGGCTATCCATGGTTGATCATCTGATGGTGGTGGAGGTTTATGGTGAGAACTTTGAGTTTTACAGGAAGAGAAAAAATTTTTAAGACATGCAAGTCTGGTTAGTTGCGAACAAGGTTCACCATCCATAAAACACATGCATCCAGATTCATAATTTTTTTATCTAGAAAAATCCCAAATAAAATGGCATTTCATCTTTGCTGCAGATTTGTCTACCAGTGGGATCAAAACCCTGGGGGTGATCTGAGCTCACAAAGGGTTCTGATATTCAAATCTCTGCAAGGATATGATACAGTACATACCATATACAGGATCATAGTAAAGAACAGAGCATACTAACTTCATGAATACAGATGAAGGTTCTGTATAAACTCATAAACACAAATACAAACTAATCTCATACATAGTCCACTCAAGCCTCTCCTTGGGCATTTAACAAGGCAACGCTCTTTTGACTCGTCTATGTTGGTTAAAAAATCTCTCATAAGTATTTCTTCATATCAAGGGATCTAGTCTAACAAGTATTATGCAGGAAAGTATAGAGAAAAGAGAAGATAGTAACTTAGAACTTCATAATTTTATTAAGCATGCTAGGGATATAAGAAAGGGAAACTCTCTCTATATCCCAAAATATACAAACTAAACTCCTTATATAGAGGAGGGAGCTAGGAAACAACAAATAAGCATACATATGTGCTTACATCATAGAGCACTCAACACTCATAATAACAAAAGATACAAACATGTGAGAAAAAAGTAAGATTCTCACAATTATTACATCAAGACAAACATAAAGTAAATACTAATATTTGATAGTGGGAAGATTGTAGCCATTATATAAAGTGTGATGGAGACAAGTTCATATTCTAATAATCAGAGGAGTCCGAGTCATAAGATGCAGGGACTAGTGGATTATCTTCAGTCATTTATTTGTCTTCATCTTGTCTAATAGGTTCTGAGCTGGCTATAGTCTCATCAATATCATGTTGGGTCATTTTTTTATCATCAAGGTTCCTTTGGACAGGCGGCTGAGATGAGCTGAAGGCACAACTTCTGAGTGAGTGTGTATCGAGCTGGAAAGCACATCTTCTGATTGACTGACAGGTCCACAAAAATGAACATCATAGTCAATAAAGTACTCTCCAGTGAGCTGGAAAGGAAGCTTAGTGGTGGTTTCTGCAAATTTTATCTGTGCATTGAGTGAGGCTTCAAATCTTTGTCTGGCTTCATTGGACAAAGTCTCTACTGTAGTGGTCCAATTCATATTAGGAACAAGTGATGTACAAATCAGTGGAATCCTGACATTTGAACATGAATTATTAAACTGACAAAGGAGCATCTTTAAGTCTGTTTGGATGCTTTCTTTTTTAAAATGTTAGCCAACAAAAGATTTTCATTCAAAGACAAGATTCTGAGACCAAAGAACACATGTTCTGAAATACTGAAAATAAGAACAATGGAAGATGAAGATTGAATGAAAATTGTTGATCTCATCTTCTGGTTTATCCCAAACTTTATAGTATCTGTCAATCTTTTTGAACTTTTTAATCCAGTTAGGGATTGAATCAAACCATTTCAAGTATCGCCATGGAAGAGAACAATAGTTATCTTCATTTTAGAGAAAACTGATCATCTTTATGATGGAAATTTCAATAGCATGATGATACAGTGTTGAATAGCACCATAATAACCATAACTTTGAATGCATTTTTTTATTAGAAGGGGACAAATGATAAAATAAAAACCATGAGAACTCAGGATAGAAAAGATTAAGCTCACGATTAATATGAAAATAATCATGAACCTTAGAAAGATAAATGAAAGGTGAGTTCTTACAAAGTGTTGAATAGAGGATGGATTAGAAGCATAGAGACCAAGAGGAATCATAATTAAGGGCTCTGTCTGTATAACTTGGTGAACTGGGTAGTCTTAAACTTGATGGTCTGGTATTCATCATAATAAGAGGAAGGGATTGTGTCTGAGTGATGAGAATAATAGGTTTAGCTGGTTTGTGACAAGAGGTCGGGAATGAGATTGGTCTTAGTTTTTATGTACTGGACTAAAAAGTCATATCGAATAAACCATTCTTGTAATCTTAATAATTGTTGAGGAGGTAAAGTTTTCGGCTTGAACTCAAGTGCTCTGGGGAAAGATGTATTATCAAGAAGGATGAGGAAATGATGGCCTATAAGATGGAACTCAAATTTTTTTATTCCATACTTAACAGCTAAGATTTACTTATAAGTGTATTGGTAATGCTTTTCACTATCTTTAAACTGTCCACAGTAATATTTTTTTTTCATTAATTTCTTCAAGGAAAATAGCACCCCAAAATTCATCACTAGCATCTGTCTGTAAAATTTTGAGTCCAGTAGAAGGAATATGAAGAGGAATAGATTTCTGGGCTAGGGCTTTGATGTTTTGAACTGCTTGGGTTTGAGTATCTGTCCAAGGTGGTGGATTATTTTTGAGGAGTTTGGATAACTAGCTAATGGGTTGGGCTATGACTGGAAAGAAATCTCTGATATAATTAATTATACTGAAAAACTGTTGAATTTATTTTTGGATAAGGTTTGAATCTGGGACCTTGAGGAGTTCTTGAGCTATGTGTGGGCTTGGTGAATAGGATCTATTTTCAAAATGGAGACCTAAAAAGTTAATAGTGGTCTGGCCCAATAAACTTTTCTTTTCTGACAGCATTATTTCATATTGTTAGACAATCGAGGCAAACTCTTTTAACAGTTGATGATGGGCTTCTTCTGTAGAGGAGAAAAGAAGAATATCATCATTGTAGATAAAGACTGAATATAAGATGGGCTAAAATATTCTGATAATAGCCTTTTGAAATAGTGATGGGGCAACCTTAAGCCCAAAAGACATTACTGTTCATTGGTACGGTACATCAGGGATACAAAAAGCTATTTTGGGTCTATCTTCTGGTTGAATACTCAATTGCCAAAAACCTGTTTTAAGATCAAACTTAGAGAAGATCTTAGCATTCTTCAAATGTACCACAAGGGTAGAAATCTTGGGTAATGAAAACTTGTCATTTGCCAAAAATAAGTTAAAAGGCTTATAGTTAATCACAAGTCTTTTCTTTTCTCGTATCTACTCTGCCTGTTTTTCTACACAAAAAGCTTGGCAGGCTCAATGAGTCCTTATTGCAATAACTGTTTACATTCTTGTCTAGCCAATGCAAGGTCTGGAAAAGACATTCCTGGATGTGAGACTTTTGTAGTGTTTATATCTTTATTTTTTATAAAAGGAAGAGAAATGAAGAAATCAGAGTTTTTCCATAAAGGGTGAGAATGTTTAAATTTCAGGTGAAAGTCTGCACAAGAAGGAAGAAGCATGGCTTTCTCATTATCATATACAGAAGGAATTTCTGAGAATGAATAGAGTTTAACAATATTTGTATAAGTTTTGAGTATCTTCTTGTGTTTAAGGCCAGTGGATAGGATCTGAAGATCCTTGGCTTGACAATAAATATCAAAACCAATAAGAAGATCCTTATCAAGGAGAGATGAGCCAATAACATGAGTCCAAATTAAATAGTCTAAAAAAAATTAAATTTCAATCTTTTGGTGGGTAATCAAGTGTGTAATAAATATTTGTCCATCAGCTGCTCTAAAATACTTTGTATGACATTTCAGTATGATTTAGGTAAGATAGATGAGTTCATCGTGAATTTATGAGCTCTAGTATCTATAAAGGCTATCAAAGGGATAGGTTTATCATACTTGGAAGGTAATAAAGAAATATTTACCAAATGAGTTAATAAATTTTTATCAGCTGGAAAAATTGATGGTAAGGCTGTGTGATCAAAATGAAGGATTGGACTGTATGGATCATCAAGGTTAGCTACTTCAGAATCAGTATCTGAGACTTCAAGAGCAAATAGAGTCTTATTTGTTGGATCATCTTGTTCAGAAAGAACTTATTCAATATCAGCTTCATCAGGTAAGAAAATCATTGTGGATTGCTGGACTTGTTGAAGAAACTTAATAGACTTAGAAGTCTACTTAGGATAATTCTTAGCAAAATACCCTTTCTTGCCACAAATATAGCATCTATCAGAAGCTTTTCATTTTTTTTTTTTTTGAAAAAGGAGATCTTTTCTTGAAGAACTTGAATTTCTTTCTTTTTCGAAATCGTCTGGAAGGAAAAGACTTAGGTGGAGAATACCTATGAAGATGAGATTTTTTTCGAGGAGAACAAGAACATTTCTTGTCAATATACTTAATCTTCAATTCAGGTCTCTTGCAAGATGATCTCAGAATAGTTTTATCATCATTCCATTTTTGAAAAAAAAATTTGCTGCTTATAAAGTTTTCTTAGAGCAGTAATGGTTATCTGATGGATCTCACCAAGAGATAACTGAGACACTTCTCTTCTAGATTGTTGCACCTTACGTTGAATTTCTGGCTATAATTCATCAGGTAAAGAAGCAACATAAGTGAACTTCATGTTTGGATCTGAAGCACCTTTCAACTGATAAAACTTTTTTGTCATTCTGTCAAAATATTTTTTTTAAATCTTTTTCTTTCAAAAAACAACACTTCATGGAGTAAAAATCTTATTTTTCTGCTCTGACAATAAGAGAATAATCTCCAAGAAAAATATTATGAAGAATGGTGATAGCAATTGAAACTGACTGGCTATTAGTGAATTGAAGTGTTTCATATTCACTAAGATTAATAAATCATTCTCTGATTGAGCCTGTAGTGCGAGTAACAAACTTTGACGATGCTTGTTTTAAAGTGAGACTATACTTTATCATTTGAACATCTATCTAAGCATTGAACTCCAAAATTTTGCCTCTCCATTAAATGGTGGAATATCATCAAAAGTAAACCAGGGTTCATTTTTTGAACTAGAACCTTTGGTACTAATATTGATATATTCTGGTTGTTGGTCCATTCATTTAACTCTTGATTGTTCATCTTGTTCATCAACATGAAGAGAATGTGGATCTTTAGGGTATCTATGAGGATCTGCCATAAGTAATTGAGTAATATTTGCTTCTGCCTCATCAGAATCATTAGAAAATTCTTCAGAAAATGAAGTATCTAAATCATTAGAAGTGACATTAAAGGCCATCTGCTGAAAAAAAAAAATCTTAGGAACATCTTCAGTTTTTGAAGCAGAAGGGATAACAGTTAAAGTAACTTCTGAAAAAGTCTTTTTGGTAGCAGGAGGAACAGATGATGAAGGAAGATAAGAACGCTAAGATTTTGCTGGAGGGAACAAGTCAACAAAGGATGAAAAAGGTGATACACTGGATGGAGGTGTAACATATGAGAAACTTGGAAAATGGTTAGAATAATCTGGAGAGGTCTGTTGTGGTGGTTGTTTAAGTTGGAGATCTCTTTCAATTTATTGAATTTGAACTTTAAGCCTTTGTATCTCTCTGTCTTTTTCATAAAAGAGAGGACCAGAGTCTCTTTTCTGGATCATAAGTCTTAAATTAGTGTCCAATTGAGATATCCTGGTTGAAAGACTGTGATACAGCTGTTGAATCTCAATAGACATAGTGTTAAGAGCTGCTACATGAGCATCTGATTTGGAAGACAAATGATCAATCTTTGTATCAATCATCTAAAGATACTGGTTTTGAGTATGGACATTCAAAGAATGCCAATTGAGGACTTCTTCAACTTGTGTAGTATCTTGGGTTTGTCCAGTAGGAAGGATAATAGTATGTTGAATGTAAGGTTAGGAATTGATTTTGGTTTGTGGATTGGTTTGTTTTTAGAGTGGTGAAAAATCTTCTGGTAATGGTGGTTTAAACATCATACACAAAAGTTGTGTAGATATCAGTGAACCTGGGTCTTTTGGGATACATTTGTGAGGTTGAATAGTTGATAGTTTAGGTACTTTCAATAAACCTTCTTTTTCAAGAACTTTCAAAGCTTCATTATAAAAGTCTAAAGGAAGAGGATAATCTTTTTTCTGGACATCTGGTTTAATGGCTATCCAAGATTGATCATCTGGTGGTAGAGGAGGTTTATGGTGAGAATTTTGAGTTTTACAGGAAGAGAAAAATTTCTTAGGACCTGTAAGTCTGTTTGGTTGAGAACAAGGTTCACCATCCATAAAATACATGCATCCAGGTTCACAATTTTCTGATCCAGGAGAATCCTAAATAAAATGATTTTCATCTTTGCTGCATAGATTTGTCTACCAATGGGATTAAAACTATGAATTGTAACTCCTTTTTCTCGAGGGAAAGAAATAGGAGTGATCATACAACTGTGAAAGACTGTGGGGCTGAACTAGAGCTAGAAGGAGCAGAGAAAACTGTCTTAAATGTGCCATAAGCCTATTTGATAAATTTGAAATCTGTAGTCTAAACAAGTTTTTGCTTTTGCTACATCTTTTCATAATTGGTAACTTATTGCAAAGGAATGAGTTTAGAAAGTTCTTCTCTTAGCAGCTGTCTGGAGTTTGTATAATTGTTGGAGTAGAATCTGTATCTGAATAAATATACAAGGCAACGGTAGAAACTCCAGGAGTGGCTATATTGATTGCATGATCTTGCAACTTATATACCAATTGATGATGGAGTATAGCTGATACAGAATTCTGAACTTGTGGAGCACCAGTTATATGAACTTGTACCTTTAAGGCTTTAGACAGATAAGAATCTGCTAAAGATAAATTATAGTTGGGGAAAAATGTAAAAATAACACTTCCAGCATTAATTGTTATTAAAATTATTCTAATTACAGCAT
The DNA here is from genome assembly GCA_947685225.1 of Garcia nutans. NCBI lineage: Eukaryota > Viridiplantae > Streptophyta > Magnoliopsida > Malpighiales > Euphorbiaceae > Garcia > Garcia nutans. Next base: position 51,725,326 of record CANTUV010000011.1, on the reverse strand, counting down.
TTTTAAAATTCACATATCGAGTATTCAAGAGAGAAAGTCGAGCAGTCACTGATAATCCCTTTCTACCATGATAAGCAAGGACTATTCTGATAGCTCCAAAGTGGAGATGAGAATATTCTTATTTTTGCCATTGAGAAATGAAGGGTTCAGGGATCTTAAGGGCGACATACTATTCAGCAGTAATAGAAGAAAGAGTATAGTGGCTAAGAGCCGAGAACTGTAATTATTCTTTTATGTGAGGAGATCTGGAGGTAATAAGATTTTTGATACTTCTAGCATAATTAGTCTTCTTAAAGACTACATATAGATTCAACAAAGGAAGTTTAGTATCATCAATCTTTGTTTCTTTTCATCAACCTTTGTTTCTTTTGGAAGATGAGTTATTTCTACAAGGTGATCTATTTTACTAGTTATAGACTGTTTACAAGAAGGGGTAAGAACTAAAGATGAAATATGAGAAATAATTGCTGAAGAACTAACCATGGTGATTAGGTTCTCTTTTCTGTTCTACTTATCCGTACATCACTGTTAGAATATTGGCTCTGATACCACCTGGGGGTGATCTGAGCTCACAAACGGTTCGAATGTTCAAATCTCTACAAGGATATGATACAATACATACCATACACATGACTAGAATAAAGAATAGAGCATACTAAATTCATAAACACAGATCAAGGTTCTGCATAAACTCATAAACACAGACACAGACTAATCTCATGCATAGTCCACTCACAGTCTCTCCTTGAACATTTAACAGGACAACGCCCTTTTAACTCGTCTACGTTGGTTAAAAAATCTCCCCCTACAGCCTACACCATTTCGACTATGGAGTTATTAAATTAACATTATTAGTTACCCAAAGGTCCTTACATTTCGTTATTTAATTTGTGTTTTCTTTAATATTAATTCTTTGACATTAAAAAAATAATAAATAAATAAAAGAACTGTTATTTGAAACACACGATGATGCACTATAGAGAGAGTGGAAATTCCTCAATTTGATTATTCTTATGTTTGCTTAAGCCACTAATAAACATTTTCTTATGCTAGTCAAATGGCAACCATTAGAAAGAAACCTTCTCACATTTCTATATTAATATATCTTCCCATCCAAAATCAAAGCCATCTTTATTTATTTATTTTTTTTTTTAATTTTCTTGATGCCAAGTTCCAAAATGACTTCAGAAAACTGCATTACCAAACCAAATAACATGGAACTGTGCTACACAACTTTTTTTTTTCACCATTTATAAATAAAAAAGAAAGAGCAATTCATGGATAATAATCCATATGTTAAACGTACATTAACTAAAGGTTGCTAATGTTACAAAAGCAGGGAAAATTTTCTTTTTTCCTTGTTCTTTTTTTTTTTGGGTCGATACATAGAGAAAGCCTAGAAAATCTCTGGCACTAACTTAGCTCCAATCTCTTCATGTGCTTTTGCCACTGGCTTTACCTAAAGAAGTGAAGCTCAACCTGCCAGCACATGGAAAAGCAAAGATATGGGATCAAAACGCATAGCAACATTTTATAAAAATGAAAACCTCCCCAAAAAAAAATCTAAACTAGCAAATTTTTATTATTGCAACAAATTTTGATATCTTCTTTTTTCAGTAATATTGCAACGCAAATTACCTTATAAGTGGTCTCTGCGGTGCCACAGGTGCAGCAGAAGAAATCCCATTAAGCAATGGTGCCGCAAGTTCAGCAGGCTTAAAAACACATGAACAGAAAAACAATATCACTGTCAACTTTATAACCACACAAGTTATAGCAAATATTAGCTGAATCTAAATCCATATGACACATACGAAACTTTAAATCAGAAAAGTTCCTCAAAAACATCAGAAGCCACATAAACTTAGTGCAACCTACTGCATTGAGGATAGATTTTGAAACACAATCTAACAATATCATGAACCAGGCAGAATGTCCTCTACATATGTTAAAACTAGCTTCTTTTTCATGATCACATAATGATTGACGACTGCCAAGGAATGGCAGTTCAGATTAAAATCCTTTATCCCTGGTGACTATAGGTATACAGTTAATATCGATAGCCAATGCAGGTGCCGATCATGTATGTAAACAGTATATGATTGACAATCTATCTCAAAACACAGTCCATGATAATGTACAAAATACTAGTTGCAACAGCAAACACTCTTGCCAACTACAAACAAAATATCCTCGTCCCAAATAGCAATGGCAGAATTTTAAGTTTCTAATAAGTACAGGGGAAATGTGCAACAAAGTGAATGAGAAACAGCACACAAGTAAATGCAACTTAGGCACTTGATCTAAAAGCCAATAAAATAAATATCTGACATAAGAGACTAGTAAAGCAGTGGTTTGAAACTTAAATAGAGTAGAAATGACCTCAAGCTCCTCCAAGCCACCATTAGGAAAGTAAGAAGTGGATGAACCAGCACCATTGCTGGATATTGCAGGTGCAGCTACAGGAGCATTTACTAATATTTTAGCTCCTGTATTTACCGATGAAGATTCCATTGAACAATCTTTTGTCTTACCCCCTAAATCTTTGACCTGACTTTTATATTCAAAATCATCCTCAAGCTCATCGAGTTCTTGGGATAAAGCTTGATTAGTAACATAAGGACCAGACATTAACGTCTCAATTGCCAGCTTCTCAGCCTCTTTGGAGCATGCTGTATCATTGGTTGCAGATAAATCTTTACTTTGCGGATTAAGATCACCATTTTGAGCAAGAATCCCAGCTAAAGTTCTTGAATTTTTTACACCATCTATAATACTATTCTCTGTTTTTTTTCCCCTGGTTCCCCTATCCCACTTGAACTTCCGGCAACACCTCCTACATAAACATTACCAACAGAAGGGTTTGCCTCATTAACTTCCTCACTTGAAGGAGCAGCAGCAGCAAAGGACTTTGCACTTTTCATAGTATTTGCAACACCATCATCAATATGCTTTCTCTTCCTTCCATCATCCAATCCATCTTAAACTCCTTTACTTTCAGATGACTTTTCAGCTGAACTTCGCCTACTATCCCAAGTTGCTTTTGATGGACGAGAAGGGCGAATACCACCAGGAAAAACAAAGCTAGGTATGTCCCTCCGTTTTACATGGGTCACATAGATCTCCATTCCAGGCTTCCATAAGGTATACATGTTGACAGAGTGCTTAAATTCCTCAACAGTTAACCTCATATCAAATTGTTCTTCTTCATGTACAGGAACCCCTTGTCTACGTTGCAAACCCATGAAGTATGAACAATGTAGAGGTCTAGATTTGTCTACAAATTCACCAGGGTGTGGATGGCATTGAAGCATGTTGTGCATGTGCCTCTCAATCTAGGTTGGAAAATAAACTGGAGCAAGTATCGTGATAGACACAGTAACAGAAAGAGATCTCATGTGTCTGTGCACCAAAAGATAGAGAACGGGAGAGATAAAAATGGTCAAATAAAGGGAGGTAAAGGATAACGAGCTTCACCTTCAATGTAAGATGGTGAAGACGAGATTCAACCCACCCTTCCCAGTTTCTTAAATCGTCTTCATTTCCTGCATTGATATCTATCTGTAGGTAATTCTTGTATGCTTCAAAGAAGGAAAAAAGGCTCGAAAAGGGTATCCCAATCAGCCTTGTTTGCCTCCATAGCCCGCAAGCAGTCGAAACCATGAATTTATGCAAATGATGACTAAGATGAGCAAAATAAAGTGACAATGCCTGAAGAAATATGAACCATAGAAAACACAAATCCAAGATAAACAAATCGAATAAAAGTGTTGTCTGCTCTCACAAATTTTTTTTTAAAAAAAAAAAGAAAGCTTTTAGACTTCAGTAATAACAAATAACAATAAAAGCAAATAATTATTAATACTCTAATTTCTTCAACTAGAGAGAATACAACAACTGAGCTACAACAGATAATGATTTTATGAACACACAATTACAAAGACTAAACCAAGCCCTAAAGAATTAAAGCATCATCAGAAATATGGAAAAAATAGCAAAAAAATATATTTATTGAAAATGTTTCAAAAATAAATTTCTAGAAAATACATCCCATAATTATTTACTTTGCACGCAAGTTCTCTTGAATCACAAAATCATACCTCACAGATATCGTTCCCCCTTTGAAATTCTTCTCACATTACACGCAAAGTGCTCACCGATAAATTGTAGCTAGAATTCATGCATGGATAAGCAGGAGTAATGATAGGCATCAAGTGAAACCTGTCCTTTGGATTTCTTCTAGGATCCCAAATCTGAACACCAAGGGTTCCTTCTTCAATGGCACAAAGCATGACTGGATTTGGCCAGCGCCACTGAGTATATACCCTGAAGAACCGAGAAACTAGCATATTGGGGAGTGCATTGGGATATAGCTGGCAAATACGTGCAACAAGCAATGCCCAATTTATACCACCAAGAAACCCTGCAACCTGAACATGAGCAACAGGCAACTATTATGACAAACATGATAGAAAATAGACACTATGCATTACATTCAACATTAGAAAATACTATCATACATTTGAATAAACACCTCGGCGATTAGCCCAAAACCTCATGCATCTCAATGTTGTGCGGAAATTCTGCACCTCAGGGAAGAAGCAAAATTATAGACAGCAAGCTTGAAAGATTCAATAATTTAAAAAAAATGTCAATACAAAACAATGCCAAACCTGGATATTTGGTACCAAACGCAGAATCTGGTCAGTAACTCTGCAACCATTAAGACTGCGGACGGTTTGTTCATCTGCATTCTGAAGTATCGAGTCTTGTGAAATGTCTAAATCCTGTAACAAATTATTGTGTTAAAACACATTTCAAATTAATAAGAGATGCATATAAGTAGATTATTATCAGTACAGTATTGCAAAACCTTCATGTTTTCAACAGAAATATTCCATTTGACAACCAATGCAAGCTAAAAGCACTCCCTCATAAAGCACAAACCTGTCTACCAATTTCTTTCTTTTTTTTATTTTTTATAATTACAAAGCAGAACTTCTCCGAAAGATTGACACAAAACTGTGAAGCTGCCATTTTTTTTTTTTTATTTCATGACTCCCAGAACTCCGCCTGCGAGTATCGTAGCCGGTCCCAAGCCCGGATAAAGGAGGAGTGTTACGGTAGGTTGGCGGCCAGTGTAAAAATTTTGCCAAACTTTTTATGGATCCTCAAAGCTATCATTATACCGTTGGGACGTGCTCACCTAGGCAAGCGCTACATCGGCACCCGGGTGTAGTGTTAAATGAGCAAGGGGTTCCATCACATCGACGCCCGGGTGTGGTGGAGTATGAGCAAAGGTTCCCATGCCATGGACAGGTATGGGTAAAAAAGTTAGTCCCGCCATATCAGCGCCCGGATGTGGTGTCAAACAGGAAAGGGCTACCGCATTATGGACGAATGCGGCTAAAGAAGCAAGTACAAGGGAGCTGATTAAGATTAGGTAGTTGGAATATTGGCATTCTGACTGGGAAGTCTATAGAACTTGTGGATACTTTGAAAAGAAGGAAGGTTAGTATTGCTTGTTTGCAGAAAACCAGGTGGAGGGGAAATAAAGCAAAAGAGATTGGTAACTCATGATATAAGCTGTGGTATTGTGGCTTGGATAACAATAGGAATGGTGTGGGTATAATTATTGAGCCTACGCTTAAAGACAAGGTGGTGGAAGTGAAGAGAAAGGAAGACAGGATTATCTCTTTGAGGCTTGTTTTGGGAGATGACACTATTAATGTTATTAGTGCTTATGCTCCCCAAGTAGGTTTGGACGGAGCATCCAAGGTTCAGTTCTGGGAAGATATGGATGAAATCATGCAAGGTATTCCGGATAATCAGCAAATTTTCATTGGTGGGGACCTTAACGGGCATGTTGGTAAGGACAGTAATGGTTATGACAGGGTCCATGGGGGTTATGGTTTTGGCAACAGGAATGAGGAGGGAAAGAGCATTTTAGATTTTGCGGTGGCTTATGATCTAGTGCTGACAAATACCTGCTTTGAAAAGAGGGGGTCACACTTGATTACCTTTAAGAGTGGACGAACCCAAAGTCAAATAGACTTCATACTTACTCGAAGACGGGACAAAAGTAAGTGTTAGGATTGCAAGGTCATTCCGGGTGAAGCATTGACGGCGCAACATCGTATTGTGGTTTTAGATGTTAAGAATAAAAGCAGCTGGAGGAATGATAAGAAAGTATTGGAATCAAGGATAAGATGGTGGAAATTGAAAGACCTAGCTCAAGGTACCTTTAGGGAGGAGTTACTAAACGAAGACATTTGAAACCTTAAGGCTAGTGCAGAGGACTTGTGGACAAAAATGGAAGGTGGCATTAAGAAAGCAGGTAGTAAATTGCTTGGGATCTCTAAAGGGGCAGGGCCTCGACCGCACGATGCATGGTGGTGGGATGAGGAGGTTCAAAAGGCTATTAAGGCTAAGAGGGAATGGTATAAAAAGTTACCGAATGCGGTTAATAGCGAGGCCTTTGAGGAATATAAGAGGGCTAAGAAAGAGGCAAAGAAGGCTGTTAGTGTAGCTCGTGGCAGAGCCTTAGAAGGGATTTATCAAAAGTTAGGTACTAAAGAGGGAGAAATGGGCATTTATAAGATTGCAAGGATGAGAGAAAGGAAAAACAGAGATTTAAGCCAAGTCAAATGTATAAAGGACGAAGATCAACGGGTGTTGACAGGAGATGTTGAGATTAAGGAGAGGTGGAAGGCTTATTTTGAGCAGTTATTCAATCCTGAACATGAACAAGATTTTCAAGATCTTCATGCAACAAATGGTTATATCAGCTGGTCTAGGAGGATCTTGCATGGTGAAGTAAGAGAAGCCTTGAAGTATATGAAAGTTGGTAAAACTTGTGGCCTGGATGGTATCCCCATAGAGGTTTGGAAGAACCTTGGAGAGGTAGGAGTTGCCTGGTTAACTAAACTCTTTAATGCTATTGTGAAAGGACGTAAGATGCCGAATGCCTGGAGGAAGAGTATCCTGATACCCATATATAATAATAAGGGAGACATTCAATGCTGTACAAATTATCGGGGGTATCAAACTTACGAGCCATACTATGAAATTATGGGAAAGGATTATTGAACATAGATTGAGGAAGCTTACAAGAGTTTCGGAGAATCAGTTTGGGTTTATGCCAGGGAGATCTACCATGGAGGTTATTTCTCTTCTAAGAAGACTAATGGAATTGTATCAAGAGAAGAAGAAAGATCTCCACATGGTATTTATTGACTTGGAAAAAGCCTATGATAGAGTACCAAGAGAAGTGTTATGGTGGGTTCTGAAGAGGAAAGGAGTCAGCGACAAATATATCAACATCATCAAGGACATGTATGAGAATGCATCCACTAGTGTGAAAACACCTGGTGGAGACACTGAGGCTTTCCCCATTACTACCGGATTGCATCAAGGTTCGGCCATGAGTCCATATTTATTTACCCTGGTTATGGACGAGCTAACCAGAAGCATACAAGACGATGTTCCTTGGTGTATGTTGTTTGCTGATGACATTATTTTAATTGATGAGACTAGTGCTGGTGTAAACCGTAAGTTGGAAGTGTGGAGAAAAACCCTCGAGGACAAGGGTTTTAAGTTAAGTAAAAGTAAAACGGAATATATGTACTGTGAGTTCAGTCTAAGGAAGAAGCAAGAACATGAGGTTAAGTTGGATGGAGTTTTGGTTCCTTAAACCAAGCAGTTCAAATATTTGGGTTCAGTGTTCCAGAATGATGGCCGTATAGATGAAGATGTGGCTCACATAATACAGGTAGGGTGGTTGAAGTGGAAGGGTGCGACTGGGGTTCTATGTGATAAGAAAATACCTCTGAAAGTGAAAGGTAAATTCTATAGGACGGTTGTTAGACCTGCGATGCTCTATGGTAGTGAGTGTTGGGCACCAACGGGACAACATTTGCATAAGATGAGTGTGGCAGAAATGAGGATGCTAAGATGGATGTGTGGACATACCAGACTGGACAAAATTAAGAATGTTCATATTCGACAAAAAATCCAAGTAGCGGATGTCGGAAATAAGGTGAGGGAAGGAAGACTTAGATGGTATGGGCATGTTTTAAGAAGACCTCCTAATGTTGCGGTTCGTAAGTGTGAGAATTTGTTGATTGAGGGGGCTAGAGGTCGTGGAAGACCTAGAACTGTGTGGAATGAGGTGATAGCAAGAGACTTACGTGCCTTAGATCTTGATGCGGATTTGATTAATGACAGACTTGAATGGAGACGTAAAATCCGTGTCTTGGAAGGGGCCTAAGGCTGGAGTATCTTTTTTGGTGTCTTTTGAGCTTATTTTGTTGAGGATCCATACAGCCGACCCCAACTTGTTTGGGACTAAGGCTTAGTTGTTATTGTTGTTGTTGTATTTCATGACTCCCAGGATTTTTCTATCCTTCCCTCATATCTGCTCTTTGAGAAGCAAAGACAGTTTTTGGAAAGAAAGAAAGGTAAAGCTTTACAAGGACAAAGTTATAAATGAATACATAAATAAATAAAAACTAGTAATTCATGAAAAATAAAACACTTCACCTAATGCACTTAACATATGATGTATAATCATCCAAGAAAAAAAAAGGTGAGTCAAACATGTCATCAATTTACATTAATTAAGACTTTAGAATCGAGTGAAAGAAAATAAAGCATGTTTAATAAGAAAAAGAGGACCATTTCAACATATAATGCAGATAAAAGAAGGATGCTAAGGTAAATCAAGACTTACTTCAGGAATCACCCAAAGGGACAACTTTCCATAAAGAAGATCTATAGAAACACCCTTAAACTTGAATCCCATTGCTGGAACATGTGCATCAGGCACAGGATGCAACTCTGTCACTTCAGGCATCTCCAAAAGCATTATGTACAACTCACCAAAGAAATCTTCCTGCAATCAACAACAGACTCATTGTTAAATTCATTAAGAATTGCTAAAACTGAAATTAAAATTTTCTGCACCATAAACAGGTAAGAGCTGATCCCACTTCTCATGACGCGTGTCTGGGTCCCATGCAAAGAGTGTCTATATCTGCACCAGGACCATGCACCTGAAGAAAAGAGAGACATGTTGGAAACAGGACTAAGTAAAAACAGCAAGTACAGCAGCAAAGTATTTGAAAAAATAAGTCTGAGAGTAACCAGGATAAATTCTCTTTCATTTCCTAAGAATTTGAATAAAAAGACAAACAGCATAGCATTTTTTCCCAGGGTTATGATGTAATCTAGAAAACAATATATGATTCAGACAAAAAAAATTTCTATTATCTCATGGATTTTGACATGCATGATAACTACCGCCCAAACCAATAATTTTTATAATTGGCACATATTGTTGGAAAGAACATAACAAGAAACTTACTTTATAGTATTGGTAAATCATAAATACAAAATTAGTTACAGAGAATCAGCATATTAACAAGGTATAGACTCGAGTAAACCATGCACTATAGGAAAAATAAGTGAAAATGCAAAATGATGTAAGACCATAAACTGTTTTTCACAAAGAGGTTCACAGGGAAAAGCAAAGGCAACATGCCCAACAACTTGCCGCTAACCATCAAACTTAAAACCCTTTCTGCCATCTTAATATGTTATGTTATAGGATATCAGCAAAAGCACTCAATATCATGAACAGTAAAAAACAATGACAAGGCTACAGAGGCAAATAAAGAGAGCAAATCCATTGTTAGTAAATTTATAAAATGGCCTCCCTTCTCCCGTGCTTTACAGTTCTTTTTTGTTCCTCCATTTTTTTTTTAATTCTCTTTTGTAGTTGTTCATGCCCAAAGTGTGTATATATATAGCAAGTTACAGATGCACACAACCAGAAACAATTACAAATTTGCAATTACATTTGATAATTAAGGATCTCTTCAAGAGTTTTTTTCTCTCTCTCCTTCTAATTACATCTTTCCGCAATTTCTTTAACATGAGAAAACATAGTTACTAGCTTCTTAAACCAAAACATGCTTCTTTCATCTATCCTGAATAAATGCATAGCAAAACCATCTTCACCTAAAAAATAGCAAAGAAATAAAAAAAATCCATTCCCTGAATTCACCAAAAATTAAACTGACAATATCATTATGTTCTGGGAGGAAATCCTCCTGCAGTTATAATAATCCAGACTCCAAAAGCTCAACAGCAAAAAAAAATCATTGTACATGAATAGCTTATAGCTTTACTGTTAGAAATTCATATATATATTCAATCCAACTAATGATCCACAGTAAGTTCCCCAGATATGATATCACCTCTCATATTATTTTGCATTGCGATTACTTTGTTATAAATCTAGATGATTAAATTAACACGTCTAAAAAGATAAGCCACATGGAAGTTCACCTTTTCCTGAACTGGAAGACAGAGAAGGCCATGAAATAAAATAAAATAAAAAATCTCCCTCAAATGTCACACAACCAGCTGGCATGCAGAGAAGAGTTGCTCCAAGTATAGCCGCATACACAAACAAAAGTACTATATAAGCTAGTCAGAGTGAAGCACTAAATGACAGTCCTTCCTTTCTACCCTTCAATTTTCCGAGCTACAAAAAGCAAGCAGATGGAAAAGCCAATAGCCAACAAGATAAAATTAAAAACATACCCCTGGCCGATGAGAACCAAAGGTGAAAATCTTAGCATTAGCTTCTTGCACTAATTGCTCATTCAGCCCTTTTGCGCAGCTAATCACTTTGACCCAATTCTTCACAATCTGTTACATTTGATATCATCAATATTACACATCTTTAATAAGCCGAGAGAATTTGATAAATGTACTCAATCTCTAAGAAATACAGTAAAAATCAACAAGCGATCACAAGCCAGGAAGAAAAGTTTTAAGGAAAAAAATTATAAAAGGAAGTACAAAATATACTTTCTAAAAAAAAAAGTGCCAAGGGAATAAATTTCAACCTGGTCTAGTCTCCCCAGAACTTCCTCGCTACTCACAGCCTCCTCCTGGCTCTCATACAATCCCACATTTTGCAAAAACTGTACATTCCCACATAAGCTCAAATTCAGCATTCAAAAAGCTACTTATGCCAAAATTAATAAAAGATAGAGACAATAAACAAAACCACAAAAAATGAACCTTTTCAAGTTCTCCAGTCTTTATCATATCATATTCTGTTGGTCCGCCCAAGGAAATGGGTTCAGTAATACCTAAACACTGTTGTTGCTGCTGCCCATTATTCCGAGTGCTTAACCCTGGACTCCCCATTTATGATTATTGTCAAAAAAATTTATCGTTCTCTTGTCTTTCTTTTTTTTTTTTTTCTTTCCCTCTTTTATTTTCTTAATTTTTGTATACGGGGATGTCAAACACAAAATTTATTGGTGATAATATCTTCAACAAACATTAAAAAGGAACAAATATTTTTTTTTTTTTAAAAAGCAAGAATGAAGCAATAATTATTGATTGTACAGTATAGGGCGAAGAGGTACAATGAATTGGGACCATAACACATAATCGAAAATCAGAGAGATAAAACCTAAAATCAATTACTCTAGATATATATAAATATATAATATATGACTATGGGAACAGAATACAACAGAATTTGGAGCTTTTCTGAAGGGATAAAACCCTAACCCTAATTGAATTAAAAACAGAGCTCAAATAGTACACCAATCATGGCAGCGAAACAAGCGCCTTCTCTTTATTAAGAAATCTGTTTCTGTTGCCGTAAAAATTTTCCAACCATATTTCCTATCAATTGAGATTGAGCCTCGTATCTTCAATTAGAAGCTGTAAAAACTTATCGTATTTAGGATTATATATATTAACCGATGAAGAATATACATATAGAAAGAGACATTGAGAACTCTTACTCGATGAGGAAGAAGAGCACAAGGAGCGTCTTCGGTGGTGAAGATAAAGAAGACTGGAAGTTTCTTTAATTTTCTTTTCTTACAAACGAAGAGAGTTTATACATTGCTATAAATAATATAACTGTTATAATATACGTGAATATGATTATTTAATTATATTAATTTTATCTTATTAAAATTTTATTTTATTTTATTTAGATTAAAATTAATTTAATAGTCTTTTATTTTTATTAAAAATCTATTTATATTATTATATATATTTTATTCTGAATGATATTTTTAATATACTTTATAAAAAAAATTTCAGATTTATCATACTCTATATATATATATATATGTTTATTTATTTATAATATGTTATCAATATAAAATTTTAATTAATTTATTTATTTTAAGTGTCAAGTTTAAAGTAATTATTTTAATTGGAAAGTGAGATTTTTTTATGACAAATAGTGATTGTGAATGATATTTTTTCCTGTTTTGTGATTCTGATTATGTATGGTTTAATGATGACCAGAATCGTATAATAATGCACCATAGCAAATGATATTATAATTATATTATATGGTATAACATAATAATATTTGGAGAATCGTTAAATTACAGTGGAAAAACATATCATAAATATGAAATCAAAATAAAAAAAAATTGAATAAAAAATTTATAATATGAAACGGGTATATGATTCTATTTTTGTTGACTCAACCAACGACAAAACTGTCAAATAAATATTAATATAAAAAACTGATTTTATTTAGTTTTTATTTTAAATTAAAAAAATTTATTGATTGAGCTTATAGATGGAGTTATCACCCGGTCTATGCTAATATTTATATACACTGTACATCATGAATAATAAACCATAAAATAAAAAAGGGATGGTAAACGGTTAAAATATTGTGATAATTAGCAATAAATAAATTTTGACTTTCTGTTAAGAAATTCAATTCATTCTTTTATATATTAACAAATGTAATATATGCAATATGAAAGTTTTAAATTGTGCTTATTTATTTGTGTATGAATTCAATAAAATAGAGTCTGTATATATATATATAAAGAAAAATTGATAGCAACGAATTATATATATGTACATAATATGGTTTTTGATTAAATGTATATATATATTATAAATCAATTGTTGTTTATATGTATATTTTTATAGATTTATTATATATTTACAACTATCTAATTTAATACTCTTATTTTAAAATATAGTGTCTTTGCAATTTTAAATCTTACAAAGCTTGAGTTCGTTGCTCTAGATATTTTCAGAAGAAGTTATCTATCATTGGTACTTAATGCCGAGATTCATCTTAATACTATGAATCTTGGAGATACTATTAAAGAAGATAATTAAACATCCCTACATGATCGTCTAGAAGTAATAATTTTTCTTTTCATTACTCAAATGATAAATTAAAAATTGATTATCTCATTATTAATTATTACAGTCTTTTTGATGAATATTAAATTTTTTATGCTTCAAATATACTCCTGCAGTAGCAATGTTGAGAGCATAGATTCACAAATATTTTGAACCAGAAGTTCATATTTAAGATATTTTAAATTTTTTAACTAGATTATACTTTATAAAATATAAAGATGGCTGAGTTACACTATATGCACCAAAAGTGCATATATCTCAAAATCATTTGGCATGATCATCTTGGTCATCCATGTTCAAATATAATATGACATATTGTTGATAATACAAATGAACATCCACTAAAAAAAATTAGAAAATAATTTTGCTTGATGATTACTTTTATGCTTCTTGTACTCAAGGTAAATTAATTATAAGACCTTCACCAACTAAATTATATTTAGAGTCCCCTGAATTTCTACAAAAATACATGAGAATATTTGTGACCATATCCATTAATCTTGTAGACTATTTAGATACTTTATGATTTTAATTAATGTTTCAACTAGATAGTCATATATTTGTCTATTATCAACTTATAATATTATTTTTGCTAAATTACTTGCTCAAATAATAAAATTAAGATCAATGATTCTTGATTATCATATAAAGACAATTTTTATAGATAATGCACATGAGTTTACTTGAAAAGTATTTTATGATTGAATATTTTATTGCATATGTTCATACTTAAAATTTTCTATATCCATTTAGATATATGTTAGTTTATATTACATCTTTAATTTGTATTTGACTGCCTACACATTATAAGTTTTTCATTTTGCAACTTATGTTTATCTGACTTAGTATGCCTTATTTAGAATTTGTGATATTAAAATTTCTTGTTCAATGTATATAACCTTATTCCATCCCCTTAAAAAAATAAATTGGATTATCAGTATTATTTTGATATCTATGTAGATTTTGATTATCTACATTAGATATTATAGACTTTTACCGATAAATTTTCTAAAGCAAAATTTTTAGTGAGTTGATTTTCCTACCATTAGGAAAAGATAAAAAGTAAAGGGCTAAAAGCAAAAGAGATTAGTTGGAATATACCAATTTTGTCCAATCTTGATACGTGCACAAATAAATGTGAACTGAAAGTTCAAAAACTAATTCGTTTGCAAAATATTATAAATCAACTATCAAATATCTTACAGATACCCAGAATGTATCTAAATCATATGTTCCAGCTGCTAATACTCCTACTTGATGAATGTCCTTGTATGACATTTTATTAATATGACAGTCAATAAATCTAATATACGCCTAAAGCGTGGTGGGCCACTTGGTTTAAAATATTATTTTTAAAAGAAGAAAAAATGAATAATTTCAAAATTACACTCCTGAAAATGTCAAAAGCAACATAGATTAACAGCCATATATTTCTAGAGAAGTAAATTTCAAAAGTGGTTTCAGTACAAAAAATTTTTGAGATCTTATTAAAACTCAGAAATATGTAAGAAATGGGTCAAATTATTTTGCATATGTTGCTACTAAAATTATTGAAATATACTTGAGCCTAAAAATTATTAAAATTATTAACGTCAAAGTAATTGGCCAAAATAAAAAGTAATCAAGGTTGAGCTACATTCAGTTGCAAAATATATAATATTTGGACCAGTAGTCCAGACATCAGAAGATGTCATATCCATGGAATATTATATGTAAAAGAAATAAATCAAATAAGATTATGAAAAAAGTATATTTTCTCTATTATGAATGCAATTACTCTTAAATTTAGTTTTGTAGCCTCTGAAGAACTCGACATTATATTATAATAATTTTCTCATATGGCTCTTAAGAGAAATGAGTTAAAATTGTGAAATATAAGGTACAAGTTGTGGCATAATAATTCTCAAAAAGACCTTGTATAGATTATGATGAGATATATTTCTCTGTCATGGATATTATTACCTTTAAATTTTTAATATGTTTGGTAGCCTCTGAAAAGCTCAATATATATTTGATAAATGTTGTAACAATTTGCTTATATGATTCATTAGATAATGATATATATCTGATAATCCTTGAAAGATTCAAGATGCATGAAGCATCAAAATGCCTGAAGCATATAATACATTGATAGATATATTATATTGAGCTTCAGAGATTCTTGTATGGGCTAAAATAATATGGGCGTGTCAAGACCCAAACTGAGGAGCCGGGACCGGCGTAAGGCTATACCTTAGCACAACCTTACAAGCCTAATTCAAATTTATTATTATAGTGCAAAATTACTAAGTTCAATAAATTTGTTCCATAATCAAGTCATCAATAGAAATGATAATATTCAAAATCAAATTCAATAACTAAAATTCAAACTAGATGCAAAGAAACAATCTACTCCTTATTACAAGAAAAAGGGTTCGGACACGGTCCCCCCAAAAATATCCAGAAATCTCTATGGAGTAAAGAAAATGTGCAGACGAACCAAAATCCACAACCAACTAGAAAAACCCACAAAGAGAACGACCGAGCTCACTAAGGAATATAACTTCAACCTGCAAGTCAATCTATAAGGGTGTGAGCGTTATATATAGACGCTCAGTAAGTTCATGAGAGGCAGAGAAACACTAACACAATTTAACAAAGTAATATATATCAAGTAAACATTCACAATAATTTCAGACATGATGGTGTATCAGGGTCTACAAATATAACATTCTCCTCCTTCATCTATATCCAAGAACAAGTAGGCACGTGGCCCCAAGAGCAAGTAGGCATAAGCCCCAAGAACAAGATCGATATCGATATATAAAATAATCTCCATAATCACAATCCATATCCTCCGTCCCCATTAGATACACCATCGCACATCACAAGAATATTCAATATTATATCAAGGCATTTAGCAAATAGCATACAAGTTTCTCTGTCTCCTATTCACATGCAAGGCTAGGGCAAGAAAGGATAATATATCGAAATTAGAAAGAATAGTATTTTCGAAGGGCTTATATATTTATATTAGTTTAGTTAGCAAATAGCACATCACAAATAATACACGTACACCTATGAACTTACCTGGTATCCAAAGAAAGCTTAGCCAAATCCTCACAACCTATTGACCTCGAGCTTCAGCCGGATTATTGCCTAAGGAAAGATAATTACATAGTCCAACAATCAATCCCACTATCTCATCTATCATGAGGGATGCAATGCATGCTATGAATGCAAAAAGACCAATACTTAACTAACAATTAACCAAGATAATCCAAAATTAAAAACCAACTCGACTCAACTCAAAATTATGGTTCAAACCAATGGTTAAACCGATCGCACCTCAAAAATACAAAATCAATCAATTAATTAAAATTTATTAGAACCAGAATTTCAACTCAATTTTTATAACTCATTTATCAAATAATATCACATCAGTCCCTATGAAAAATCATAATTCATACCAACACCCAAAACCGATAAAAATTCTTAAGTAGCCCCTATAATTCAAAAATTTCCAGAAAGTAATTCTATCATTCAAAAATTCTGGAAAAATTTCAGTAGCTTCTACAACATCTAAATAATGTGTGTGAAAAATTTTAGATTAATCCAAATTTATTTGATCCCCCAAAAATATTTTACAACATTCTGATTCTTTTTGAACTACTAAAAATCAGTACAGCAAAAATTATCATAAATCCTTCACATTTCGTTACCAAAAAATTATCCAAAAAATTTTATCATATTATAGACATCAGGATGGATAACATATAAAAATTTCATAATTTTTCAAGACATCTAAGACCTTCAAAATAATTTTTAAAACAGACATTATTTTCAGAAAACCCTTAACCAACAGCAGTGCCAATACTTAATTTATTTCAGAACCTAAACATTAGAACCAGATTCAAAATTATTTTTTACATATTCAAAACATCATAATAAACAATATATCAAAATTTCATAATTTTTAGAAACCTCAAAGTCCCTCAATTTAATTTTTAAATCGGATTTATACAACCAGTTACCATACTGGCAGCAGCTGAGAAATAAATTTATTTCGAAACACAAACATTTGACCCAGACCTCAAAATATTTTTTATAAACACCTAACATCATATCCTAAAACATATCAAAAATTCAGACCTAGATCATTTACCAATAATTTTTAAAAATTCGACAAAGTTACTGAAATATTAGTAATCACAAGCAGAAATAATTTTTCACTTTATTAATGAATTAAAAATATAAATCAAACATGAAAATTCCAAAATAAATTTCTAGAGTTTAACATCCCTATAACAGATTACAATTGCCAAAAATACCAGATCATTAACTTAAACTCCCAAATCAAATATTAAACATCAAGAATCTCCAAAATCATCATACAACTTTTTAATTATTTTTAATTAATTTAAAATCGAAATAAATCAAAAATATTATTTTCTAACACCCTAAACATTATACAAACATCCAACAACACAAATCATGCCATGAAGTTGGAAGAAATTGAAAAAATTTGAAGAAAACCTCTTAATTTCGAAACTGCTAGAAATTGGAAGCCAAAAACGACAGGCCGAGAATCCACGCTGGCCCGCCAAACGACACTCGTGGCTTGCCGAACGACAATACCTCCAGCCCGCAGCTCCGCGCCGAATGACTAGGGGTGTTCTCGGGCCGGGCTGGGCCAGGTTTCACCTCAGCCCGTAGCCCGGCCCGAAAACTGTTCGGGCTGCAAAACACAGCCCGAAGCCCGACCCTAAGCCCGATCGGGCTGGGCCAATTCGGGCCTAACCGGGTTCGGACTGGGTCGGGCTAGCCCAACGGGCCAATTTTTTTTTTAAAAAAATAAATTTTAATTTTTTAAAATTCCAATTGTCTTTGGTTTTGCTGCAAATCAGGAGGCAAGGAAATTGCTGTTAAAAATTTCAACGACTAATTGCTGAAGCTTAAGATTTTAAAATCATTCCAGAAATTTCAAGAAATCTTATATTTTCCAGAGTTAAGGATTAGTCACGTTTAATCAATATAATTGCTGAAGCTAAAGATTTTAAAATGTATCAGCTTTTTTTAAAAATTACTGTCGCTGCCGCTGCTTGCTGCTGCCGTTGCTTGCCGCTGCGGCTGCCGCTGCTACTACTGTGCTGCCGCTGCTTGGACTTGCTGCTGCTGAGAAGATCTGCTGCCTGCTGCTGATGCTGGGAGGACGACCTGCTGGTGAACGAGACTGCTGGGCGCTGCTGCTACTACGAGAGGCTTCTGCTGCTGCTGCTGCAAGAGGCTGCTGCTACTGCGAGATGCTGCTGCTGGGCTGGACGACTTGGCTGCTGGACTGCTGCTGCTGCTGGACTGCTGCTACTGCTGGACTTGCTGAACGTGCTGGACCTGCTGAGGGAGAGAGTGTTATGTTTTCAAGTTTTTAGGGTTTTTAATATTTATATAAGATTTAAAAAAATTAAATATTTTTCGGGCCGGGTCGGGTGAGCCCGAAAATTTTGAAGCATAACCCGAAGCCCGACCCGATCCAAGTTCGGGCAGTAAAATATAACCCGAAGCCCGACCCTAAATGATTTTAGTGCTTGCCCAACCCGGCCCGAACCCCTCGGGTCGGGCCGGGTTTTTCGGGCCATGGGTTTTTTGAACAGCCCTACGAATGACACAGTCACACGCAGAAAGACACTGGCACCAACGGGTGCGCATTGACGAAACGACAAGCCTCTGATTTTTGAAGAAAAATTTATTTTTTCTACCCCTTTTCTCTCTCCGGCGGCACAAAAAATTAGACACTCAATTGGGTGCCCTAACACCCCTATTTATACAATTTTTAGTTGGTAAATTACCAATATACCCCTAAATTAATTTATTTAATTTAAAAATACCCTAAAACTCTTTAAAAATTCAAAAAAATACCCAACTAACTTATAAAAATTTACAACTAACCCCAAATTCAATTATTTTCAGAATTATTTTAATTATTTAATTAATTAGTTAATTTATTTATTTAATTTATTTTATTTTAATTAAAAATTAATAAATACCCGAAAAATTTCCGAAACACAATTCTTAGCAAAATTATACTTAAAATAACCGTAATGACATCACGGTCACCAAAATGACATCAAAAACAGCAAAACGAAATCTGAACAAAATGACCAAAATACCCCCCGAAGCCAAAAACACAATATTATACTCAAAACAAACATCTCAACACCCATATTATGAAAATAAGCACCAAACGTTATAAAATACACCCGAATATGAATTGAATGCAAAATTACCCTTTTACCCTTAGACTCTAATTTTTTCAAAAATCAAGGGTTTTACGGGGCGAATGTGGTACAATCACCTCACTGAATACTTAACAAATAATGGATATGAAAATAATTCTATTTGCACATGTATTCTTATCTAGAAGATAAATTCAAAATTTATCATAGTTGCAGTTTATATTTATGATTTAAATATAGTGAGAACTCTAGAAGAGACAATTACTGCAAATTATTTAAAAAATGATTTTAAAATGAAGGATCTTGGAAGAACATAATTTTATCTTGAATTTCAAATTGAGTATTTGTCAAATAAAATTCTTGTCCATCTAATATTATATATTAAACTTGAAATAATTTTATATGGATAAATCTTATCCATCATGTACTCCAATAGTTATTCATTCTCTTAATGTAAAAAGAAATTATTTTCACCCACAAAAAGATAATAAAGAGATTATTGGTCTTGAAGTACCATATCTCAGTATAATATAGGCGATTTTATATCTTGCTAACAATAAAAAATTAGATATTATTTTTGCAATTAATTTATTTTTAAGATTTAGTTCTACACCAACTAGAAGTCATTGAAATAGAGTGAAACATGTTCTATGCTATCTATGTGACATATTTGATATGAGTTACACCTTCACATATAATAATATTACTATTTCATGGCTATATGTGAAGCATACAATCACTATTACTTTACTAAATCATTCAGAGATATTAGTCATTCATGAAACTAATCGTAAATGTATATGGTTGATAACCATGATCAAACATATTAGAGGAGCTTGTGTATTATCTATAGAAATCAACAAACCAGCCGTATTGCACGAAGATAATGTATCATGGATTGCACAAATTGAAGAAGGCTACACAAGGGTGATAGAACTGAACATATATCACAAAAGGTCTCTTATACACAAGAAAGAATGAAGAAATGAAAAGTCGATATTTGCAAAGTTCGTTCAAGCGAAAATCCAGCAGATTTATTCACGAGGACACTGTCTACATCAGTTATCAAAAGACATGTATATAATATTATGATACGTTCACTTAAAATATTTTAGTTGAATGTATTTTTGAGGAAAAACTATCTATGAATACTGTACTCTTTTTTCTTCCCTAAATTTTTATCCCACTGAATTTTTTTTTAGTAAAGTTTTAACGAGGCATGTTCATAGTGGTAATTATCCAAGGGAAAGTGTAATAATATATGTGAATGACTACTTAATAGGATTAATCTTATCCTATCAGAATTATTATTAACTTTATCCTATTCTGATTAGGATTAACTTTATAGTCTTTTGTTCTTATCAAAAGTTTATTTACACCACTATATATATCTCATTATGGATAATATACTTGAAACAATTTATAATAAAGAGATTCCTCTGATTTATCATTCTCTATATATTTTTTTTTCTTTTATTTACAACAATAAACATCTTATAAAATTAATAAAAATTAATTAAATTTTATCCCCTTATACCCTTATTATTAATTAGTGCATTTGGTAAATTTCTAAACAAACAAATTAATTAAAATATATTTTATAAAAATATATCATTAAAATTATATTTTACTAAAAAATATTATATTACTATATTTAAAAGATATAATAAAATATTAAAAAAATATTAACTTATTTAATTACAACTCAACTTTACAAAAAAAAATTAAACAATATCTAAAATACTCTTATAATATTTCTTTTTTATTTTATTATATTTTAAATTAATAGTATGATTATCTTTTGATATATAAATTTCTCAATCTTCTTTTTCGCCGAAATATTTTTTTCTATTATCTCTAAGTAAAATATTTTTTTTTACTCTCCTAAATAAAATATTTTACTAACTAGTTAATAAAATTTAGTAGGCCTAACATTTTATTTTATATAGTTTATTTATAAATAAATATAGTATTGTTGGTCAAATAAAATTATATAGTCAACTTTTCTAAATTCTTATATAATCAAACATACTATAAAATAATATTATCTCTAGCTGTTTAAGCTGTAGGTTTTTCAAAAAAAAAATTATTTCCTATATAATATTATTTTATAAAATCAATAAAAATTAATTAGATTTTACCCAACTATACCCTTATTATTAATTAGTTAATTAATAAAATGAGAATAAAATATTTTTAATATTAATGAATTAATAAAAAATATTTTAATCTATTCAAAATAATTTTGTATAATATTAAAAAATTAATTATTTTTCTAATAAATGTGTATGAAATAAATGCGATAATTTAAACGGGACGGAGGTAGTTGTACTATATACGCACTCTCTTGTCTCAGGTAGGCTCGCTTACTTTTTTTTTTTCTAAATTATAATTTACTTATCATTTTAATAAATTAGTTATTAATATAAAATTTTTATAATTTTTTTATTTAATATTATTTATTAAATATATTTTATACTACCTATCTCCCATTTAAATTATTTTTTTTGAAAAAAAAATTGTCTTATTTATAATGTTACTTTATAAATTCTATAAAAATTAACTAATTTTTATCTAACTATACCCTTGTTATTAATGAGTTAATCCAAAATTACTTTACTAATTTTCATTTGATAATTTCTCTTAAATAAATATTATTATATTCATAATCATATATATTTATGTTTGGGAAAAATAAAAAAAATGATATTATAATGCCATTGAAAAAACATTTATTTTATTTTTTAAAAACTAATAAAATTATTCACCACAAAAGATTTTCTTAATTTAACTATGCAAAGGAAAATTATTCACTATGTCCAATTTATAAATAAAGATAATATATCCTTTATTTACAATGAAATAAATCTCATACGAAATTATGAGAGATTTTCTTGTGAGCGAAAGAGAAAATTAATTATTGTAAGAGGTAATATATTATTTTCATATGCATTATATGTATGAAGAAAAAGATAAAATTAGTAAAAATTCAATTATATTTTCATTGTAGACATTAAATATTTATATTTTCACAAATTTATTGAGTGTAAATTCACAAATTTATTGATTTAACTTGCAGGGATTTTTTCTACATGACATGTAATTTGTTTGACTTCTATGTCTTTCTAACACAACTTGAAAGATTATGAATTGATATATTCATTAAACAAGGAGTTACGTTCGTTGCTTATACATAGAAATTAAAAAAAAATGATTCGCGGTTGTTTTCATGAATATATATATATATATATATATATATAAATAAGTAGATCTGTATTTAAAATTAATTTTATAGTCGATGATCATATGAAACTGCTTTTACATTCCAGAAAGTTGTTCACGATTTTTTTTGTCATTATATTCCATCTAAGTTTTTATACAATCCTTATTTTTTAAATTTCTTAAAAAATATAAAATTAAAAAAATGACATACCATGTAATTTTCTTAATAAATTATTTGATCCTTTGAAGATGCCACTAAATGTACGCTGCACTGCAAGTTGATTTAAGGAAACCCCGTACGCATGTCTTACGACTATTTTAGCTTAACTAGTGTTAAGAAAGAACTGGCTAATGTAGCCAAATTCGGGGGTAATTACTAAATTATGAGAGAAGTTTCATAAAATTCAGGGTTAATTACTAGATTATGAAAGTCAAAGGATCAAACTGAAAATATAGCCAAATTACTTTAAGTTGCGGTTTGGTGCAAATTTTTTTTTAATATTATACCACTAAACCACAACTCAAAATTACAGTTTGGTGTCTAGCCGATGAAATTTTCGATATTAATTAAAATCATTATACATAGCATCAAATTTAAAAATAACACTATATTAATTAGACTCCATATATATAACATCACACCTAAAATACTGCTATATTAATTAAAAAATTAAAATTTTTATCTAATTATTAAAAAATTAATTTTTTATATAAAATATCACTGACTTAATTAAAAAATTAAAATTTTAACTCTAATTAATATAATTACCTAATTATCATAAAAAATTTCATATAAAATCTAATTTTACTCTAGTATATTAAAAATTAAAATTTTAACTCTAATTAACAAAGAACTCTAATTTTTAACTAAAATACTGATGGATTAGTTAAAAAAATTAAATTATTTGACCTAAAAATAAAAATTTTAATTTTCTCCTAAAAAAATTAATTTAAATCACTCATTATCAAATACTTAAATTTTATCCCTAAAATACCACTATAAATATATTTAAATAAAAAGTTTATGATATTTTCGACTTTAAAAAATATATTAACTCATATATCTTTTTTAGTCGTGTCAATTGTAATTATAATTCATTTAATAACCTTATTAGTTGATGAATTTATAGAACTATATGATTCATCAGAAAAAGGGCATGATAATTACTTTTTTCTGTATAATAGGATTATTAGTTACTCGTTGAATTTTTTTTTTGGACATTTACCATTAAGTGATTTATATGAATCATTAATCTTAGGAGATTTGTCTAGAAGCAGCCACCCTTGAAAGAGTGCATAATAACTTACTGATCGAGTGCTCTTACGCCAAAAATGAATAGGGCTAAGCGATTTATCGAAGCTGTGAGATATAAAAATGCATCGGTAGAGGAGCATTCTACCTTACAGGGAAACACCCGCGAAAACAAGGGTGGACGAAGCTGAAGGAAGAATGTCAGCTTAAGTAACGCAAACATTGGTGAAAATTCAATGTCCCGAAAACTTACTATAGTGGTATTTTAGAGACAAAATTTAATTGTTTGATAATGAGTGATATAAATTAATTTTTTAGAAAAAAATTAAAATTTTTTATTTTTAGGTCAAATAATTTAATTTTTTAACTAATCTATCAGTATTTTAAATAAAAATTAGAGTTCTTTATTAATTAGATTTAAAATTTTAATTTTTAATATATTAGAGTAAAATTATATTTTATATGAAATTTTTGTGATAATTAGATAATTATGTTAATTATGATTAAAATTTTAATTTTTTAATTAAATCAGCGGTATTTTATATAAAAATTTAATTTTTTGATAATTAGCTAAATTTTTTTTAATTAATATAGTATTATTTTAGATTTGGTGTTATATATCTGAATTTTAATTAATATAGTGCTATTTTTAAATTTGATGCTATATATAGTAATTTTTAATTAATATCAGGAATCTTATTAGCTAGACACCAAACTATAATTTTGAGTTGCGGTTTGATGATATAATATTAAAAAAAAAATTCGCAACTCAAAGTTGCAGATTGGTGCAAAAATAATTAAAAAAATATAAAAGGATCAAACCAAAAGTATAACTTTCGGTTTGACCCTTTGACTCCCATACTATCAATATTTAAGAAAAATTTCACATTTCAGTAATTTTATGAGACTTCTCCCATAATTTAGTAATTATCCCCCAAATCCAAGGAGCACCCAGTAAAAAAAAAGAAAAAAAAAAGAGGCTTCATTGAAGATGATATAAATTACAAGTTACAGGATTATTGACAATAGTTGGTTTTCAATACCCAAAATTTCCCCGAGTACAGTGCTAACTAGAGTGGTACTAAATCTTTTTACAAAAAATTCATAAATGCTCCTACAAACAAAAATTATCCAATGTACCTAACATAATTTATACATACACTGATGAAGCGCTAATGCTACATAATTTTAGTCACCTGAATATGTTACAAACTGCAACAGCTTATGTTGTAGATTCGCCCTCTCTCCTAAGCAGTTCCTGCAGAAATCAACTTGAATGAGTATCAATTTCATAGGTTAGTTGAGTATTACTTAATAAGCAAAGCCTAGTTGCATGGCTTCTCATACAGGTGAGGTATCAAAGTGATGCAAGACGGGACCATGCCATCCAACTGGAAATACTGAAGATGTCCCAATAACCGCAGAAATTAAGCGACGTATTGATATTTTCCAAATCTTGCTCATGGAAGCATCAAAGATATCTGAGCTTCCATGAAAGGTTAGACAAAGATGAAAATTACCGATTTGGTAACAGCAATAGACATTCGTTGCCTGTCTTTCTTCTCATGTAAGCACTCTCCACACCAACAAGAGAAATCTTTTTGATATTTCTTCATCTCTCTAAATACAGAACTGTATACAAACAATGTGATCGCAATTCTAGAGCCAATGAGAATCAAATTCAAGAAAGAATAAAATAAAAGAAAATAACTAAGATGCCAATCTATCTGAATAGGACAAAATCATACTCAACAAAATGGAGCTCAACTATGCTGCAATGGTGTGGATTCAGAATGAAAATTTCAGAGCAATTAAAAACTCAATAGATGGATCATGATAAATTTTCTGGAACTACTAAATTGTAACCTCTAGGGAAAATTTTTCATTATAAAAGCAAATGATTTTGACAAATGAGGATGTTGTAGATGTTATAATATCATTAAAGATACAAAATAATAGTCTTTGAAGATCATAGGGGAAAAAATGAAATTACTTGTTACAATTGACCAAAAACGTGAATTGAAAATGGACCAAAAACGTGAATTGAAAATGGACCAAAATTAATTTATTTCTGGAACCAAAGACTTCAGTGTTATCAAGTGATAGTAGCCAGTGGTAAAGGACAAAGTGAAAAAGTACCTTCTGCACCAAAGGAGTAGATTGATCCTATGACCAGATGTTGTGGCCCTAGCACCATGCCTGTGACGACCACGATGAAGCACAGCTCGGCCAGGGACATGAGAATAATCAAAGATCTCCTGTTTGTACAGAATTACTTTATAAAAAGTGAACAATACAACAACTATACAAAATGAAAAAGCTATTAAAAGTACAAAATAACACAAACTACGCGTCAAAAAACCAGGCAGTCCCAACAAAAATAGATAAATTAGCAATGATATTTCAAAAGTAATAGTCATGCAGAATTACACATTCTAACAAGATACTAACTAAAGCGAAATCTTAGAGTAATCATTATTTGTCCGAATGTTATTGCGGGCAGAGTCCACAAATTTAGAAGTTTCAACTTTTCTGCAAAAAGAAACATTAAAACAGGGGATAAAAAAGGCAATGCCTTCCATCTTTACAATACTGAAAGCTTGAGAAATTCTGCGGAGAAAAGTTTTTTACTTATTATAGCCATTATAGAGGGACAATACTAAAATATTCATCCCCAGGAATGACAGACAGCCAACATCTGCAATAATGCTATTAGACACATATCTTCACCCAATTTTACTAGATGATTCCCTCGTACTAACATTGACAATTAGATTAGAGTCTATGGCTGTGTAGTAACAAGTATAGGCCAAATGAAAAAAAATTCTCTTTGAAAACGACAATGATACTAAATCTTGGCTATGGCTTCAGCTTAAAAAATGTCCACCTTAAAGAAAAAACATACCTCTGATTGAGTTCCAGTATTTACATGTTTATCACACCGTGTGCCCTGGAAAAACAATTCTCCACCAGAAAATTGCTTACCCAAACAAACGTTTAAAGTTACTTCTGAGTCATCCACATGAAAGCCTACAAATGTAACATTATTTATAGTCAGAACCCATTGTTTTGATGGAATAAGAGACCAAATAAAGGTATAAATATTCTGTAAACAAAATCATATATTTGAAGTGGTACATCATCATGGATAAAAGGAAAAAGAAATTTTGACAAGCATGACCGATATAATTGTGAACTTGACACAATAATACTTGAACATGTAAATTATTATCTCCACATCAAAGTCAATGAGTTCCTAGGTAGGCCAAGATTGCAATCCTAATTAAATATAGGCTTGATATAGTTTTTTCCAGTAAAGTGACCATGACTGCAAATCTGGATGTAGTTTGGAACTTTTGGATTAACCCTTATCCAAATTTGTTGTTTCATATCTATTCCTTGAATTCCATTTTGGCTAAATGCAAGAGAACAACCTAATTAAATAGAATGACACATAATGAGTGGCTCGGTCTTTACAGCATAACCTAATACTGACAAATAGGGCCATTTACTTTTAGTCTACAAAGGACTTATTATTAAATGGAATTGTACTTTGCAGAGGTAAATTATCAAATTTTCATTTGAATTTCTTTATCAGAAAATGAGGAGAATCTGTCTGTTTATCTACAGTTTCCAATTTTGGACATGTTCTAAGTAAATACCACTGTTATTGAGTTTGAAAGATGATTTGATTTTTTAGCATCACAATGGAACAACCTGCAAAAGCTGTTACCATAGGCTAGCACGTGTTAGTACCAACCATAGATCATTACAATTATATTACCCTTGAAGACATATTTTTGTGTCCTCCACTTTCTTCTTTAATGCCTTCTAATAGTGACAGTTATCCATCATATGGTTGAATTTCTAGATATATATTACACATTTATTGTAACACATGCCTAAATCTCTTCAACTCCCTGGTGTATGCATCGCTTTCTCATTTGACCTTCTAAATCAATTCTGAATAATTTTTTACCATGTCTTAATTCATTATCTTTCATTCTATTCATTGTCTTTCATTCTGTCTCCAAGTTTGATCATACGGGTCAAAACCTTGATCCCTAGGCAATGAAGTTTACTTTGATTTCTGAATATCTCCTCCCTTCTGATAAATAAAAGCTAAGAAGTGTTATTTCCCCATTCATGAGCAAATTCTCAATCTTCCAGATCTAATCATCACCCAAACACTTCTGGGGCATTAACTCAAATTCTCAAATACATAATCTTTCCAACTTGCATCTGACCCAAAGTATCTTTCATTTTACATTTTCATTGAGCAACAGTAATACGTAAATAATCCCTGGTGTGCTTAACATGATTTTTTATCAAGACACACTAATAAGCAAACAAACTCTAATGTACTTAACATTATTTAACCCCAATGAATCTTTAAATGTCGCCGCCAACTCGAAATTTCAGTACACAAGATCTCAATAGGGTCAAGCATATTAGCTTAAGGAGAAAAAACCAAAAAATGCATATACATTATACAGATTTTACTTGTGCTAGACCACTAACAAAAGAGAATTGTATTGATGCGTGTATTATGCTTACTGACAAGAAAACAATCCCCAAAATAAGTAAGCTTCAAATAAACAACTGGAAGACATTTTACAGCCAAAAGGGCCACACTATTAACCCATGATCAACCTATGTTTAGGGTCCCAATGTCATAAACTTTTCCAGACAACTATAAGCGCCACCTGAAAAATATAAAAGAATTTCAGCAAATAAATGAAGTCAACAAGAACTTACCCAAGTCAACATCCCTATCTTTACCATATTCAACAACAAAACCATGATGAGAATCCAGAGTTGACCCACCAACCTCAGGAAAGAAAACTGCACCAGAGAAAATGCTATGCGTTAAGCTTGTTTATCTTTTTTTTAACAAATGTTTTGTTACAACTTACATATTTTTTTTGTCATGTCGTAGCAAGTTTCTACATTTTTCATTTTGATTTAGCTACGGCAACAAAGAATCCAATTGTTACTATGTTTGATCTCTTTTCTACTTTTTCTAAGTGCAGGATAGTCCAAAGCAGCATTGATAACATATAGGATTCTTACATGTGTGTAGATACATATATATATATATATATACATATATATCTTGTTGGAATGGAGGAAATGGATCCATATAATGACTGACTAGTTTGGGATTAAGGTTTAAGTTGAGCAGAGTCTACATATACACATCCATAGGTATCTTTTATATACTGATAAAACTAGACAATCTAATGCAAGCAAATATACCTTTGGATATAGGGCGAACAAAACCATCCATAAGCTTATCAAGCATGGTTTCAAGACCAAAGTCATCAAGGACAGCACCATACTTGTTCATTGTATTTGGTCTCATGATACGAAATTTAGCGTCATTAACCCACTTCTCAAAATTTTCAACCTAGGAAATCAAATAAACAAAAGAGAATATGAAGAAAAGAAAAAGTGCCAGATTACATGCACAAGATATATAATTTGCTTTCAATGCAACATAAAAAATAGAAACCAATATTACCTCTGACAATAGTAAGTTACAAAATTGTGGCTGAAGCATTTCAAATGTAAACACACCAAGAGAGGGTTCAGACATTATACTTCTAAAACTTTCCTCGGAGTTATCGTTGATTGCCTTAATAAAGGAAGGGACAAAGAAGGTTGCAGGGTGCATTGCATATAATTCTCTATTTAGAGGCTGCACAAATGTCACAAAGAATACATATGTAAGGAATCCATATTATAATCTGGTGGCAGCATATCTGAACAATAAAACGATTCCCTTCGTAAGGATAAGCCCTTTAGTGAAAAATCAAGCAAATATGTGTATGCAAGCTCAAGATGATTGCTGTATAAGGTCACCACCATAAAAGATGTGCTGTAGTTCTCTATATATCCATCACAATCTACCCACAGACTAAGACTTGTCAACGATTTCTTTTAATAGTACACTTTTGAGAAATAATCACCATCAACTTTCGACTCAATTCCATATATTTCAACGTGATTTTAATAGCAGGGATTCTTCAAAACGCCAAAAGATAAATTTAGACCTGATTCTTGGCCAGGTTAAGTCTGGGCAAAGGCCAATCAGCATCCCTGGCCTCACATGGAAGCTGAAAGTTATTTGATTCTCCAAGCCTGGCCAATTGAATAAAAAAATGAAAAAGGGTAAATCATAAACCAAGATCACTTTGAGAATGGACATTGGTCAGATTGTATTCCCTGCTCAAGCCCCACACCTTTTGGGTCCAACAATTTGGTCAACAAGTCCATGAACAAGTCTAGGGTCAATGGCAGAACCGGGAGGGAGGGGGGGGGGGGGGGTGGTGGTTTGTCCAGGGGGACTCTAGACCCCCCTCAGCCATATACACACACACAAACATTCATTTATATATATATATGAATTTTATATTTATATATGATTTTATATACATTCATTTATATATTTAAATTTAAATGAATCATATATATATAAATTTAAATGGATTTTATTTTAATTCAAAAAAAATTTGTTAAAATTCATATATACATAAATAATCAATTGCTTGGTATATTATGTGAAGAAAAATATTTTTTAAAAATTAAAAATGAGGCTATTATGCAATGTTTTCAAAATATGCAAAGTTGTATAATATAATTATCATCTCTTAAGCATAATTAATCTAATAGCACAAATAAATTGTTAAACTACTGCAATATTAAATGTTCAATTTTATAGTAAATCCGTATGCAATTTTTTTTTTATGAAAATTTAACACACCCGCCACCCCCCACCCCCCCCGGTAAATTCCTGCTTCCTCCCCTATCTAGGGTATAAACAGATAGCAAGATTGTGAAATAACTTGTCTTTGATTACAAATTAAAGAATCAAAAGAATTACTATGAACAACAACTCAATAACATTTTACATGGAAAATGTGAGTTAAAAGGAGCTAGCAGCAATTCCATTTTCAGCAAGAGCTCATCTTTTGTTTTCCTTGGAAGGGAACTAGAGTGAAGGTTTACAAAAGGAGACTGCAAAATAACAGCTTAAAAGTTCATAATTTATAATTTTGTCTGTAGTTTGAAAGTTCAAAATAACAGCACAAAAAGCACCACCTGAATATGGAGGTAAAAAGGATATAATATGGTTATCCACCACATGACTGAAATAAGGAAAACCTATCAAAATATACCATGTCTTTGAAATTAATGAAAACAAAAATATATCATGTCTCATACCTGATAGTTTGATATTATCTTCTGTCTGTATTCTCTCTGTCTTTGAACCTAATAAGAGTCATAAAAAGAATTATTAAAATTTGTTGAAGAACATTATTAAATTTTATTGAAGACCATATCTAATATCATACGAGCAGTTATCTACCTCATCTCTCTCTCAAAGGAGAGGAAAATGAAGTGTGAGTTCTATAAATTACAATAGCAACAAAATCGTATCATATCCATTTGATTGGTTAGAACTTTGCATACGTTGTCTGAGAAATAAAAAAGGTATGGATCTTCAATCAAATGCATGAATCTGCTTGTTAAGGGCATATAGAGCTGGGAATAGATTTGTACTGATGCAAATATATGAAACCAGTTGATATAACAACCCACTCCAATACTATAATTGTCAACAGCACAAGTTAAGCAATGCCTGCTAAAGTAATAAGGGTCTTTTAATTATTTTATGAAATGAAAAAAACTATCATGAGATTTGCATTATATAACCATAATTAATTTATGTCCAGAATTTATATTTAGAACTTCAACTCCTAACAGGAATACGACTGATAACATTCTGCATGTATAAACTCAGTTTTCAGTTTAGAATCAAGGAAACATGAATGTTAAAGGCTTTCTGCTACCCTTTGGGATTCTGAGACAGAATTCTTTGATAGGACGCCAATGTGATATTGGTTCTAATGCCCAAGGAAGTTTAGGTGTGAAGCCTTCTGCTTCAACTTTACAAACAAATTACTGTACAACTCATGTCCAAATTCCCCTTCATCAAACCATAAAATTCTTACCCTCAAAACTCTGATTAAGTCATCTATCAATCAATTTTGTAAGAATACAAAACCAGGGTACTCGTCACAGAATCAAGCCAGAAACTGTACCGGCCACGAAATTTTCTTTACTAGATTGGATTTCCTATATTTTCCCCAAAACACCTTTAAAACCCCTTGGCTTAAATAATTCCACATACAAGGCATCTTTCTGCAACAACCCTCCATCAGTTTTCATGATACAATTAATCTCTCCTGCCTATACTACATCAGTTTGGTATCCAATCAGGTGCAGAAAGATAACACCACACCATGCATTCAGATTGACCCAAGAAGGAGTTGTAAAAAGAAAATCAGAATCACAAGTTTGCGTGCTTGATGGACAGATACTTCGTAGTGGGAGTGAAAAAATGAGGATGCAAGAATGTACCAAGAAAAAACCAATCCAGTTCAACTTAATCTATGATTCGCTATAAGATGTAAAGCTAATAAAACTTTTCTCCAAGATTATCACAATTGTAATGCAAATAATAATTCACTTAGCCTTTATAAGAATGAAATTGTTTCATAAAACAGCAGGCAATTATGCTTGTTCACATGGAATTTGATAGAGCATTTGTGAGGGGAGATACTTTCTTCAAGGAGAAGCCTTATGGGGACTAATTAGTTCAAAGACTAGAAACATCACATCCAAGGTATTTTGAGTATTGATCCTGAAAAAGTTTAAGGCGATAGCAATTGGAGCTTGGACAGATGAAAGTCATAGATTAAAAAGTGAATGAGATTAAAAGAGCCAAAATCCTTGATATTACTACAATAAGAAATTAAGAAATGCTGAGAGAAAATGAAATGGATGCACAAAGAATGAGAAGATAGATTCCAGTCCCATAGCTCAACATGCCAATCAAAGGAAACTTGAGTTTTCAGCATATTGTATCAATGCCTGAAATTTCAGTTCAACAATTCACTGGTCCTACGATTATAAGATCTCACTGCCGATATCTTCAAAAAGGAGAGTAAGGAATCAAAGAATTTTTTTTAACTCCAAATCAAGCATGGAAGTATTTAATTGAGGTTCTTTAATGAAAACATGGCGAGGAACACAAAAGACTGTAAGACAAGCAAGTTTAAGTATCAAATTACGTTTAACAATTAATGTAAGGCTGTAGGAAAACTAGTTTAAGTATCAAATTACGTTTAACAATTAATGTAAGGCTGTAGGAAAACTAGTTTAAGTACCAAATTATGCTTGACTATTAATCAAGGCCATGGGTGGTAGAGCCCCCACTGCCATTACACATACACAGAGACATACACACACACACACACACACACACATATATAATTTTTTAGGAATTCTTTATCTCTTTTCTATCTTTCTTTTTTTCAACTTCTCTCTCTCTATTGTTTTAATCAATTTTTTCTTATATAAAATGTAATTGCAATTTTTTTTCCTTCATATCTCTCTTCCGATGCATAGTTTTAAAGGGAAGAGCTCTCTCTCTTTAAATTTTTCAATCTTAATTTCACTTGAATTACAATAGCATTATCCATGAAATAACCATCTCAATTTGCTCCCTATCGATTATGTTGATGATGAAAATATTTAAAATCTCAATTTTTTTTTTCCTTTTTCTCATTTATTTATATTATTGACAGGTGAAACTAATATATATTAATAAGTGTTAAATTCATTATTTCAAAATAAAAAAGTATTTGCAAGGCTTATGACTAATAAAAATTCTAGAAACATAAATTCAACTATAAGTAAGTCCTCAATAACTTCAAATCTTGCGTCCCTCCCTGATCAAGGCCACTTAACTTAGTGCCATTTAAGAACATCTAAAATTCTTGCCAAATAAGCATACTCTCACAATTTAAATTAGGGGCATTTGAGACTATCTAAAATTCTTGCCATATAAGCATAGTCTCACAATTCTATTTCTTTTAGTTCCATCTTGCTAACTTCTAATTTTTATCAAGACTTCTTCCATTCAGTAGCCAATGATATTCTGTTAATTTCTAGATTTGCTGGAAAATATTTATGGGTTTTTGAGTTGATCCACATTACATTTTAATATCTTATTGTGTAATTCCATCAATCCGTTGGAAATAACCTCTCTGAAAATGTTAATTCATTAATTCATTCATCCATCAACTATATTTCAAAAAACACGAGAAAAGGCCCAAGATACTTCCCATAAACTATAACCACAGGCATATCGTAAATTTTTTGACCTTTGCAAATCCACCTAAAATGTCAGCAAAAAGACAATATGATCATCACACATCATTCGCAAACATGATCAATCCATCCCTACCTTTCCCGTTCACAAGTCTAAAATACAAGCCAATCAACCTTTCTCAAATAGTAAGTGATACCTGTATATAGACAAAGATTTTTAATTGAAACTTCTAGTCCCATAGAGGTAAGAACTTACGTCGTTGCTAGAAGATTGCCTGAATTAATCATTTGTTTCATTGAACGCTTTCTTGGCTAATGTACAATAACTAACAAGAAGAGGAAGCTTGCTCGAACAAGCAGCACTTAAAGGGGTAATTTTGTCTTTTCATCTTTCAAATCCACGTATCCGTTAGAAAATAAAACCAGTAATGTCTAAACCCTAAAAACTAAAAAATGGCGAAATCCAAAATACACCTAACATTATACCTATGCTGTGGCTGTTAATCCAAATTCCAACCAAAATGGAAAAATCAAAATTTAAGAGAGAGAAATTGAGAGGTAGAAAGGAAAATTTTGAATTCCCAAAAAATAAGAAAAAGGAAATGTAATTCATTTTCCTTTATTTACGTCCAAATTCGAAGAAAATCCAAACCAACTATATGAAAAAAAAAATCCAATTTTGAACATACCCTGGTGCGCTCTCCATGAGGCAAGTACTTCAACAGAATTTCCCTCATGAACTTCACCTTATCGTCTCTACTCACACCAAGCATACTCGGCGGTAAGTAACGTTCTAGCGAGCTAAACAGCGAAGGACTAAAATCCAATTGCAGATCGTCATAACTGTCCGGCTTATGATCCTTATTAGGGTTAAGCCAAAGCCTCTGGCTAGGAGTAACAGAAGCCGTAAAAGGAGTGGCCTGCTTCCCCGAGTCCCCAGCTACCACCACCACGCCGTTTCTATCTCCGGCAGCCGGAGGCACATCCCGGCGATCGCCGGACATGGTAAAAGTCACAATGGTGGAAATTTAGGGTAGAGAAGGGTAGAGGGGTAGGTTTAAAGCATTGGTAGTATAGTAAGTGTGACTGGATAAGGATAAAATGGTAAATAAAGAGGAATTTAGGGTTTGCTTTTTTATGGTGGTTTTCAGCTGATTTGGAAGCTTAAAGAGGAGTACTTTCTGTGAACGTGAGGAGAGGAGGTTGCTGCCTGTTTCAGTTAGGCCAATGCTTGCAGTTGTTAATTTGGCGTGTGTATAAAACGCTCATTTTATTTTTGGGTTTAACTTCACTCATGCTCAGCATTGGCCAATCCAAATTTAATTTTTATAAATATAAATTAGCTTAACTTTATGTTCACTTAAATTTACCATCGAAGCAATTTTAATATAGAAAATAATATTATCAGAATCTCTTATCATGTTGCTAATTCTTTGCTATTTGTTCAAATAAATTCCATACTCCATTATATATATATATATAATTTTTTTACTAATTTAAAGTGAAAATGAGCAAAATTATAGAGTATTTTTTTATTTTCTTCTTTTAATTTTACATAATAATGAAAAGAAACACCGAGATAAAATTTAAGGATAAATGCATATTTCTTTTCTCCATAAATAAATACTTTAAAAAAATAATGAAAAGAAACATAATCTGCCATTTTTGAAGATATTAATTTTGATAATTTCAATTTTAGCACACCTTTTTTCTTTAAGCCGTTCTATCTCTTCTGATAAAATCCCATGAACTTTAAATCCTTGAATCTTATTTTCTTTTACATGCTTTGAATTCAAAAGGGTAAAGGAACAGCATTGAACTCAATTCCTCGATCGCCACAACCTCCTCGGCTTTGGAGAGACACCGGTTGGCGGTCGGTTAGTGATGATGCAGAAAAAAGTGGTGGAAAAAGAAAGCTTTATAAATTATAATACTTGAAGTTTCTTCAATGACAAAATCAATAACCATAATCTGGTCTTCAACGTCACCCAAAGCATGCAAAACTTGACTTTACTTGCCTTTCTAAAATTGAACTTCTTGTCTCCTTCGTTTTTGACACTAATATATGCCACACTCTTGAAATAAAACTAACCCTGCAAAAAAAAATCAATTCTTCACCTATGAATCCACCAGTATTCATCAATGATTCCACACAAAAGCAACAATCTAAACCTTCCATCAATTCCATCTCCATAGAATCAGTCACATTGTCGGTCAAAAACCTAATCAAAAGTTGGCATAGAAGGCAAAAATGGAAACTCCTTTTCAATCCAACAGATGAACAAGGCCAGAATATTAAAAGAGCAGAATGGAGATGCAAGTTGACCAAATTCCTACAATCAACACCAGTTCGTATTAATGCAATCTCATTGCTTCTTATGGATCTCATTTTAACTATTCTTGAACTTTCTTCTTCTTTGCTTTCTTGCACATCACAACAGAATAGTAAGATAAAAGAACAGGTTTGGTATCATTGGGTAGGGATAGGTATACTAAGCTTGCTTTCTGCCAAGGCAATAGCATGCTGCTGGGCTAGGCAGTTCCTTCTTTAGGCGGCTGGATTATGCGGTTGATGCTGCAGTTGTTATTGGGGCATTAATTTTAGAAGCATTACTGGAAAGAAAAGGAGGAGGTTTGCTTCTTGTGGTGAGTTTGTGGAGAGTGGTTAGGGTTGTGGAGAGTGCATTTGAGTTGAGTGATGAGGCATTGAAGCACAGATTGAAGGGATAATTTGTCAGTTCGGGCTACTTGGAGAGGAGAATATGAGACTACTAGAGACAATTGCTGATAAAGACATGATAATTAGCAAGTTCCAAGAGATTATAGAGAAGCTACAATCTGAATGTAATCAATGAGATAGCAATGAAATTTCGAACAGCACTTGGAACCCAAAATATCAGAATTAAATAAAATATTAAATATCATAAATTTTGATCAAAATAAAGCAGTACCTTTGATATACAAAGAACACCTTCTAAACAGAATTTGACATTGTTCCACATATGAAAATGCGAATGTATATCTGCTGAGAGCATCCAACGCATTCAATCACCACTGCTTAGCTGGTGTGAAAAAGAAAAGAACTGCCGAGTTTCTTTTCATTTTCAATTTCCATAAAGATCAAACCGGAAAAAATGAAAAAAATTATACAGAAAGATTATCTTCGTTTCTTCTGATTCCATTATTATGCTAAAATCATAAGTTCAAAACCCTTAATGCCACGATCCTGCTTGCTTTTCTGTCCCTCAAACTTATCTACAGCAAACTGCAGCTCATCTGTACTCCAACAGCTATCATAATGCAGAAGTAAACCCCTATGACAATAGTGACAAGCCACCGGCAACTATCAGATTCTTCGTCTTGGGCACAAGGCTCCTATACCCAGAAATTCCAGTCAATTAAGGGAATTAGTTTACTTGTTGTCAAGAGAGCATTTGAAATGCCAGATTCAAAATTTTATAAACTCAGAAGAAGTTAAATGTGAACGTTCATTCCTGTTTACAATAGCGTTAACGTGTTTTACTAATATAACTTGTAGCACCCGAAGTAACAGTTTGACATTTTGATACTACAAATCATCAGCAAATAAATCTACACAAAATAGGAACGCAAACAAAAACCTGAACCTGACAAACTAATCAACAAACCTATGTGACAGTTGAAATTTAAAAATTAACGGTTTATGATGTTCTAGTGTCTGGCTCAACCAGAGTGATTTAACGAAACAATTACATGGGTCTGAACATGGATTAGTAGATACAAAATTTTGATTTAGCCCAACCCAGTCAGACAAAAATAAAATCTTTTAAGAGGATACTGTTCAGTCTATAAACAAATTGACTAACCATCAAAAACATGGTCCTGTGCTTCTTTCTTCTTTCACCTCTCATCCTCTTTGATAAAACAACACCAGAAGCAACTCGTATTGCCTTATCCAATCTCAAATGCCACACCAAATATGGAGAAGTTTATTCTTCCCATAGAAAAAGGTTATAAAAAAAAAACAAACTTCTAAGCTTTCACTTTCACTTGTTTTGGTGTATTTTCCTGTATCAGCAATCTAAGACCCGCATTCCTATCAGTTTCCACAAAAGACTTGTACTCGTTCTGATATAAAGGATTGGATGTCAATACCCGCAACACCGACTTCCCATTGATCTCCAAGACTTCAGGCAACCCATTAATGCACCCTTTCGACATACCCACATCAATCCTTATGGCCCTATTGTTACAAATCCCATTTATCCCAGCCTCCTGAATGGTATGCCCCATAATCATCCTCTTCACCCCAGGAATTGTAGCAAGAACATGGTCCAAGGCCGAACAATCACATTTCTCCGCCAACTCATCAGAGAACTTCCTCAACCAAACCACAGCATTCCTCCCTTTGCAATACTCAGGCGCAGAACTTTGCGTTAACCCAGTAATCCAATCCCTAACCTCCCTATTCATTCTCTCCAACCCATGATCCACCACATGCTCCGCTAATAACCCACCATGAACAAAAACTGAATCCCCAACAACCAACACGGTCAAATTCTTTGACAAAAATTTATTAGCAATAGGGCCATCAGGTCTCAATGCAGCTATTCTAGCTCTTAAACCATGAAAATATTCTTGTTTAACTGTCCTGAAGCTCAAAGGAATCCCATCAAATATATCCTTAGGCTTCTCAATTCCCCCACATAAGCTCTTCATTTGATTACCTAAACAATACCAATAAGCCCAATTCGTGAACTCCTCTAACCCTAACTGTGTCACATACCTAAAATCACCTTCCACGTTCATAATCTCATGATTTCCATTCATAGTAATCAAATTCCCACCATTTTTCAACGCTTCTCTCTTCAATTTCTCCAAAAAGTAGAGAATTTTCAACTCCTCACCACCTCGATCAAGCACATCACCAATCTGAACGACGGTAGCAGACCCACCAGACCACCTATCAGATCCATCAATCAAACCGGCCAATCTAAAAGCTTTTTTGGACTTCTCCAAATCCCCATGAAGATCTCCAATTGCAACAAGACGATGGGGAGATGGGTAATGGGTTCGTATATTGGAGGTTCCATTGGAAGGAGTTTCTTGATTAGGGTTAAGAGAAGGCAAGAAGAGGCCTCCGCTGACAGTGAAATCGACAAATGTGTCAACAAAGGAAGTGAGAAGATTTGGGATTTGTTTGCAAATTGGGTTGTTTTGTGGCTCTTCCATTTTCTTATCCACAGCCTAAGCTCCAATTCTCCAAATATTGTTTTGAATTTGAAGGGTTTTTGACTTGTGAAGAAGGCAAGCTACATTTCCAACCGCATCGGAGACTGAAGCGCGCCACATCTCAAACGGGTAGGGCACGCTACGCGTTTAATTAATAAATTATTTATTTATTTTACTGTCTAAATTTAATTAATAATATTCAATTATTAATATGTTAAAGTATTTCTAAATCTCACTTTTTCCTCAAATTAATAATCACATTTTTTTATTTTATTCAAATAATTATTTTTATGAAAAATATAAATCTATATACACTTTTTATTACATTATTATTTCAATCTGCAATGTGTTTATTATATGTTATTAATAAATAACATTAACATTAAATATAAATATAATAAAAATATAAAACAATAAATATCTTGTTAAAATAATAAATAAATTATAATTTAAAACAAATAAAAAATATACTCACCAATTTAAAATGGAAGGAGAATTATACATATATGCACATAATTAGTTTCATTTAATTTTAATTATTTATTTATTTGCTATCTAAATTTAATTCAATACTTTTTTAAAAAAAAATAGGTAAATAAAAAATACTATTAATGACATAATTGACTTTTCCATCATTTATACATAAATTTAGTAATATTTTGTTAAAGTGATTAAATTTGGTTTGGAATATTGCATATATTGTACGGTTAATATATTAATGTTTTGTTAAATTTATTGATTTTATTTCTTAATAATACTTAAAAAGAAAAAAAAGTCAAATGATCTTATCTAGATATTATATCTATTAAATGTGTATATATATTTAACTACTAATTATTCACAAATTTTACAATTCAATCGATATTTATATGATTATAATGCTAATAGTCTCATAAATTTTGAAAATTAATTTGGTTTAGTTTTCTCTTTATTAAAATTCAATATTTAAATTATCAATAGAATTTAAAGATTATCTTAATATTAAGAAAATGAATTTATATTTAAAATAATTAATTTAATATCAATTATGGTATAAATTAATTTAGAAATATTATTGAAGTGTCTAGATAATTTTTTTATAGACATATTAAAATTTTTTCAATAAAAATATCTGATTAATTTTGTTAATAATTTATTAACAGTGTATCTCCAGAAATAAATATTTAATAGTTTTTTATGTCAAGAAAATGAATTTCTGTTCCCCAATTATCCATGATCTTAGAAATGGGTCGGGCATTGGATCAGTTACATTTTAACCCGACCCACATGTGGCCTTGCCTTGCCGCCTCTTCCAAGTTCTTATTCCTACTTCATCAGACAGCCAAAACCCCCTAAAAGCCCTATTTCAGCTGGTACAAGGCTAAAATCCCCAAAAGTGACTTTGGCATTGCCAGGAATTTAATCGAGCAAGAGAATGGATCACATAGCAGCAATTGAGCAGCAGATGGCATCGGAGAGAATGAGAAGGAAGCTTAATGAAGTTAATACAGCTGCCCAGAACCATCTATCGCCTGTCCAAGACCATGTCAATTTCACTCTTCAGGTTTGTATTTTAGTTTCATTAGCCTTTTATCTTATTACATGGTTATCCTTCAATTTCTGATGGTTGATTTGGGTTGAGATTTGTTTTTTAGTTTTCTTCATATTACCCACAAAATATACGAATGTAGTATTTTCTCAGGATTCATCTCAAGTTTGTCTAGAACCAAACAAAAGCTATGATTTTTTGTTTATGTTCTGTGTATTTTCATACAAAATTTATTTTTTTTGAATTGTTTGAAACTTGATTTCTTGCAGAAAGCATACTTCAAATGTGCATATGACTGCTTTGATAGGACACGAAAGCAAGAAGAGATAAGCCATTGTGTTGAAAATTGCAGTGTCCCAGTTCTTAACTCGCAGCAGCAGTTTGAGAATTAGATGTCCAAGTTTCAAGCAAGTTCATTCCCTTTTCTAACTTTTTTCTTCTCAATACTTATCTTTTTATTGAATAATTTTGATAGGATATTAGCACCCGTTTTTATGGATTACAAAAATAAAAA
Source organism: Garcia nutans (assembly GCA_947685225.1). Classification (NCBI taxonomy): domain Eukaryota; kingdom Viridiplantae; phylum Streptophyta; class Magnoliopsida; order Malpighiales; family Euphorbiaceae; genus Garcia; species Garcia nutans. The sequence goes on along the minus strand of CANTUV010000011.1, from coordinate 51,683,984 downwards.
TTATGAGAACAAAGAGAAAATATAATGTTGACATGAAATTAGTAATTCTGATTCTTGCTTAGTTCTGCAAAAGTAAAATAAATGTGCTAAGATTTTTTACCATTTCTTTTTCGTTTTTGTGAAACATGTAAAATAGCTTCTTCTTCTTCTTATTCCTCTAGTTGTTCTGTTTTGAAGCTGCGGGTCAAATGCAGACATTTCTATATTTTTTTTTTATTTTGTGTATTTTTGCCACATCCTCTATCCTTTTCTTTACAAGCAAATACAAATGACAATTAAATGGGACCAAAGGTTGTCAACCCTTGTACAAAAGATGATTCATTTAAAAGAGAGACATTCCACAAATCAACAACTTAAAGTACCAAAAAAAAAACAACACAGGTTATTAAATCATAACCCTTCAAGGATAGGTTCTCCTCTCTTATTGCTCTTTCCTGTGAACAACCTAGATGAGTGCGAGGAAGAACTCTTCTTTCAGAAGAATATTTATCCTTCAAAACACTGTCATTCAACCCTACCAGAATCCCAGAGATATTGATTGTCTAATGTTCCAATTTCCTTAGTAAGTTGTCTAGCCCATAAATAGTGCAGTAAGAGGTGGCTAGTGATTCAGCCAAGTTCTCAAAATGCAAGTGTCTATTGAACTCACCCCTTCTTCCTATACTGAGAATATTTTTAATTTGCATGGAGCCATTTTCCTTGTTTTAGAGTCATTATGCTGCATTTCATGTTATTAGCATCATTCTTGCAAGTGACTTGTCATGTTGTATTATCACTTTTTTTGTGCATGTGATGATTGCTTGATGTTAACATACGAACTAGAGAGATTATATATATATATATATATATATATATATCTACAAAATGTTCATGTAAATTGTTTGCTTCTAGGTTATTGATGAATATTATCTTTTCTGTTCTTTCGTTTTGTAGAAGTAAAAGGCATAACCTCCTTTCTAGAATCTGATTGGGTATACAATTTTACCAATAATGCCTCTAAGCCTCTGGCAATGATGGAAAGCATTCAGATTAAAAAAAAACAAAAATAAAGATCTTAGCACATGGTACCATCCATCCTTTCCACTCTTTTATGATATTGGTGTAGTTTGGATGTTCCATGAGGGATTAATCGCTTCTGTTGTTTTGAGGCTCAACTTTTGCATTTTCAAAATTTTTATGGTACTATTGTGCTTTTGTTGTATTGTACTTCCCCAAAGAAATTAAGTTAGAGACGATTGATGCATGTATGTTATGTGTGAATGCGTGGGTATGTGAGAGAGATATCTGGCAGTGGAAGGATGTAGAATGAAGAATTTTTTTGTCAGTAGAGAATTTGATGGGTGTAAGAAGCTTTCTGAACATTTTTTTTAGCTGCTTTTATACTTTATATTCATTTGGTTGGTGATAGTGGCCTTGTCACACCCCATTTTTAAAAATGTAACGGTCCTAGGATCCAGTTAAGCTTAAGTCCACCAGTCACCACGTAGAGCCCAATTAATTTATGTATTTATACATATTGGTTAATTGCACTAATAAATTAAAATTTCATATCATAACTTATATTATTTACTCAAAATTTTATAACATATTATTACACATTTATTTTCATATTATATATTACACACGAATATTTTTTTAGTACATTATGGTTTACTTCCATAATTTACCAAACTATTTACAATAGTACTATAGAGCAATTAAAGTATATTATAAACATAATTATTTAATTACATATGATAGTATTTATTAATTGCATTATTTTCAAACTTCTTGCTGAAAGAAGAAATCAAAAAGCCGATGGTCCTGGATCACCTCTATCTGAAATTATAGACGATTGGACGAATCGTCAACTCAGCGAGATTACAGTATCATAAGGGTAGGATACACAATAACAATATTTTAAAGATAATGAATAAATAAAGTGTCTACACAATAAAGGTAATAAAATTTAATCCACAAGAAAAGGCCCACAATAACTAGACCAATATCACAAAAGCAAATCACATAATATGATAAATAACACATAGCAATAGCACTGAAGAAAATATATGACTATGTATATTTCAGTACTATCACACATTACACACACATAGGGCATTAACTATTACCCTTTTAACATAAATTTCTACGTGCACATAGCCTGATAGTATAGTCCTATCAAGTTGGAATTCTGTTACATTGATTAAACAAAAGCTTGGTATGATCACATAAGCCTAGAGGCCACATTATTTTTCACAATTACAAGAATACAAGCAACAAATGATATTAAATGGCTCAAGTATTAACAATGGTTCAAATTTCTTCAAAGAATTCTAAAGTGACAAAGAAAAAGGGTGAACACTATAACTCACCTTGAATATGCAAATTTGATTCATCTTAGTCATTAAGAATTATTGGTTGGTTCGATGGTAATACTCGATCTACATTTATATCCATACATAAATCACACATTTAGATTTATTTTTTCTTTATTACTAGTCATTCTTGTTTTAATTATTTATTAAGCATTTATGCCATGTTTTAGCCTCTTAATATGTTCTAAGATTTATTTTATAATTATGAATTTAAATATCACAAAATTATATTACAATAAAGCTAAGTTCTAAATATGCGTTATATGCCTATATAAATGCATTAGTTTTCTCAAGTCATTTGATTTACTTATTCATTAAATTAATATTTGTACTTTTGAAAATATTAAATACATATATTAAACTTTATATTCATCTATAATATGCTTAGATTTATGGCCAAATCAAATATATTTTGTTATACTCAATTCAATCTCAAATCAACAAAATACTTAAATTTCAGCATTTAAGTAGTTTGTATTCATTTAATTGTATACTAATTTTTTTCAAATTCATTTACCCTAAAAAATTTTCAGCATGTTTCCAACATCATATATGATCTCTCTGTAAATTTTTATAAATTATAGAGTTTATTTATATAGGTAAATAATTCAAACACAGCAGCAAAAATTTAGTGGTATTCATTCAGACTATTAAAATGAGCAGCTTGTGTTTATTTAATTACTCACTCATTTTTCTTCATCATTTTGACTTTTTCCTTTTACCAAAGCCTTCCCAACATCCAAATACAACTTTTTTTAAATTTTTATGAATTTTAAAGCTTGTTTGAATATTGAAATAAATAAAATACAGTAGCTAAATTATTAAAAGTTTAAGCTATAATATTTGGACAGATTTGAATATTAGGGTTTCTAGCTTCATTTCTTTTAATTTTTTTCAATATAAATCAATTTTCAATATCCTAAATACTTAATTAATATGTATAAATGATAATTTTTAGCTCAAGTTTAATAAATAATTGATTTAAAGTTAGAAAAATAAAATAAAAGATTAAGATTCAGAATTTTCAGATTCTTACATTTAGGAGTTCTTTTGTCTTCTTTGCCTTTATATCACTTTGTTGATTTAATTTTTCACTTTGGATCACTTATAAACATAAAAAACTAGCCTAAGAATGATTTTTGACTGCTGAAAAAAGAGAGAGTCATGATAGATATGGAGTTGTTTTGATATAGATAAGAAAGAGAAAGAAGAAAAGATAAGAATAACAATTTTAACCATCTTTTTAATCATATTTTTCATTCTCTATTACTATTCAAAAGAGATGAGTCATCCACTTAATTTGGCAGAAAATGGCTAAAAATTAAGTGGGTGAAATATTAATTTTGCTCCTCAAGTCTTAAATATTCATTTGTTAACTTGAATGTCCTTTTAGTCATTTCACGCTATAATTTACTACTTACACTTGTATTAATTTTTTTAAAGTTATTTTCACTTCTAATTTCAATTTTAAGTTATCTTATATGGTTTTTATGTATATTATTATGTTAAAATATTATTAATTAAGTTATGATTAATTTTTAAGTATAATACTTTAAGATTTTTACACATACGAATTAACGTCATAGCTAAACTGTTTTAAAATTTTTATTTCCATTACTTTAGTAACATATAAATTTCTTTTTTTTGCATATGAATGATTCCTTGATAACTCTAATAGATCATTTTATTCCTTTAATAGTTTATATACAAATATAATTAGTTATTTAATAACTTACATTTAGTTGATTTGATTCACAATTGTTATAAATTGTAGAGTTTTTAATTCAAATACTTTAAAGTTTTTGTTTATATTACTTTGACACATTAAAATTTTATTTCAATCAAAATTTTTCATCACTATATTCATTAATTTGTACAACATTTAAGTTACTAAATTGTTATTTCATTTAGGGTATTACAGTACTGTGATGTGGTCTGGGGGTTATTGTTTATCCTTAGGCAAATTTCATATCGGTTAAGTATAAGGTGAGAAAGCAATACATAAGGGGTGGGCATGCTTTGACTTATATAATGCGTTTTGAACATGGAGATAAGTATGAGCCTGAGAATAAAATTGTAAGGGCTTCAGTCCAAAGCGAATAATATTGTACAAGCCGAGTTGTTATACGTTAAGCTATATAAGTTAGAGATACTTACTTTAGAAACAAATAAATAAATAAATAGATAAATAAAATTAAAATCTCAAATTGCAACAAATTAAGCATAGATCTTTCCATTAATTAAATAATCATAAATTAAAAATAATTCCATAAACTATTATTATAATTTAACAAATGCATATATTTTTAACATTTCAAATCATAATATATTTAAATTACACCCATATACAAATGTTTAAATTTCAGTAATATTGAACAGGCTCATCATAATATGTAGGTTTCGACACCTAAGATAAAGTATCACGATACTGAAATATCTTGCGCTGAAAGTATATAAATATCATATCATAAATCTCATTGATACTATAGTATCTTGACATTGAACCATTGAGATACTGGAATATCTTTTCCGTAGGTGTAAATATAATAATCAAGTCATGACGCATCCATAATCGTCGACAAATTAATTCGATAGTACCAAACTCAATACTACAGATCAAGAACATGTGTAAGGCATTAAAACACAATAATATTTTTATCAATATTTCAAAATCCGTCTCAAATCATCATTTCCATAATTTTCTCATAATTCATCAAAACTCACATAATCAATATATATAATCTCTATAATTCAAATGACTTTTAAAAAAAAAACATTAATCCGTCATATAAACTACAAATATCATAAAGTAATAGTTTTCTTTTTAAATAAACAAATCAAATATCATATTACATTTTTGTTAGAATTCATATAATTTAATATGATGTTAGAATTCATAGAATTCAATATGAGTTTCACAAATTTCAAATAACAACTTTAAAATTCTAAAGCAAGTTTATATAAAAAATATAACAACTTTAGTTAAATATTTTCAAAGTAAATACAAATCTCAATTAGCTCTAAAATCAATTTAAACACTTCCAAAATCAAATAAAGTACTTCTCAACCACCCTAAATCAAGTTGGTCAAAGTATACCCTTAGATCAATAAGGGTTCAATTATTCAATTAACCATATATTCATATTTAAAATACTCAAATTAACTCTTAATTACATTAATCATAACTAAATCCCATCAAAACCTTTAATCCTAAAGTTCCATAAAGCCTAACTTCTTGATTCCAACTCAATTTAACTAATTAATTACAAATTCAACATATAAAAATCATATTTATCAACATATATAATTTTTTTTCTAACTTATAAGCTTACATACACTAAAAATCTTAAAATCAAGTTTAAAAATATATATATATATTACTTGAATCTTTAATTTCCCTTCAAAATCTATCTAAAACTTTTTGATTTTAGGTAAAAATTTGAGGAGAAAATTGAAAATTTACTTTCCTTTTTTTTCCTTCGGAAAATCGGCCCATGATGAAGAAAAGATGGAGAATATATAGTTTCTCTTTTCCTTTCATCCTTATCCTCAACCCCTTTTATACTCTTTTTTTATGTTTTATAAATATATATATATATATATATATTAAATCTCCACCGTAGCTTTCTTTTCTTTTTTTTTCTTTCTTTTTTAATTTATTATTATTATTATTATTTTAGTATATTTAGTTATTCTTTTTTATTACACCTTTTAGCGTATTTAAAATTATAAATATTTTAGTATTTTTTTTATAAATATTATTCAAACAACAAATTTCAAATTTTGAGTTTCAAATATATTCTCTAAAGTCTAAATGAGAGAAAAATAATTTTATATTTAGCAATAGAATAAAAGATTTAGCTCATTCATATTGATTTATATATAATTTCCGTATTCAAAATCATTACTCTTTTAAAAATAAACTTACCTAATATATATGTAAATTTTTATTATTTGGAAAGAAATTCGCTAATTACACAGATATAATTTCAAGAATAAATAATGTATATTATTGAATTTTATTATTTTCTCTTAAAAACAGTTTCTCTCTTTTTTTTTTTTTGAATTTTTCATTTCCAATGAGATTGCAGTTTCTGTTAAATTTGTTTTTGTTAGATGATAAGCAACTATTTCTCAGTTGTTATTATTATTATTATTATTATTTGTCAAAATCAATGTACAAACTTGGGACTAAAGTAAAGCAGTGTAAAAAAAAAAGACTAAAACTTAAAAGAAAATAAATAGATAGACTTGATACTCAAGAAAGCAGCGAAACAATATTTGAAGCAGCGAATATAGTTTTCAAACTGACTTGTAATTAATTGTATAATAATATATAATAATTAAATAAAACAAATTTAAGCTTAATTAGAGGAAGCATATATGCATGACAGTTTTAAATAAATTTATATATATTATTACTTATCACATGATTCCACTGCCCCATTTTATAATCTTTGTTTTTCATTGAAACTTTCCAACACTTTGAAAATGAGTAACTTAGACTGTTGAAACTTGAAATTGGACATCTATCCCTATTATTATTATTATTATTATTATTATATACAAAACTTTTCTCATGAAATTATTATTATTATTATTATTATTATTATAGTTTTCAGTCTAATATAATCCACCGTCTTTGCAATGTCTTTTTCTTGATGTTTAATTTAATACTATTAGGCTTTAGTCTTTAATTAATTAAATAATTAATTAATGCATATATTATTATTATTATACAGAGTGACGTACGTCTGAGGAAGGAAGGTGAGCCTCGCATGGATATTGTTATGAAATCAATCAATGCTATGAGCATAAAATGGCAAAATCTGAATGCTAAAAATTAGGCATTGAGATTTGAGAATCAGAATATTTCAAAATTTTGATTGTTTAATTTTATAAATAGCTGCTTTTTTGGCCGTCGGTTTAATATTTATTGTTTCTGCCAATAATTAATATTTTTATTTGACTATCATCAAATTTTATATTTATTGTCATGTAGTACTATAACAAAAATTGAGTTGTTGTGAATTATTTTGATTTATATAATTATTTATTATTATTTAAAAATAAAAATAATACTACATATTGTAAATTAATTTTCGCACTAAATTTATTTTTAAAATCCAGTTACTTGCAAATCATCAACACTAAATTAGAAAATTTTTAAACAAAAAAAATATATTCAGGATTTAATGCTAAAAATCAAACTCTAATAAAAAAAATCTTATAACTATCAAGAATTTAACTTTGATCAAACAAAGATATATTTGTTGCTATTTTTTGTTTTATGCATAAATAAACTTACTTAAATTATTTGTTGGACAAATAACAAGGAAAATATTTTTTTCAATTTTATAATATATATAATACATAGCATTTGAAGTTAATGAATTTATCATAAAATTTATTTTGTTAATCGTTTTCAACTAAAAATTTAAATAGAAAAAATGTAAATTGGAGGATTTATAATCATATATTTATATTAGAATTATTATTGATATTAATATTATCATTGCACAAATTATAAATATATAATTAATTTATTAGGAATATTAAAAGTCAAATTTTTTATTGTTTAAATTTTTAAATTTCTAAAATATATATAAATGAATTATTTAAATAAATTATTGTTGTATAATTAATTTATTAGAAATGTCAAAAATCATATATCTTTGATTAACAAAGATATATCTACTGCTATTTATTGTTTTATGCATAAATAAACTTACGTAAAAGTATTTATTGGACAAATAACAAAAAAATAATATTTTTTTTCAATTATTTAATATATATAATACATAGCATTTGAAGTTTATGAATTTATCATAAAAATTATTGAAAAAAGTATTTTCAATCAGTTTCAACTAAAAATTTTCAATCATTTATAATTAATGAAAAAAAAATTAACTTGACTTGACTATACTTCTTATAATATAAAAAGACTGGTGCTCGGTTCACCATATTAATATGCTTTTGTTCGTCATGTGATTACATGGGCAAAAGAAAAGAAAATTAAAAGATGAACTAACTCATATATTTATAAGGTTGTCACATCATCAATTTTTAAAAATAATATTATTTTATTTTTTAATTAATTATTTATTTAATTTTAATAATTTATATAAAATTTAAAATTAATAATTAATAAATTATATTTATTAAATTTTAACATTTTATTAAATAATTACATATTAAAATAATTTTATAATATTAATTAAATAAATTATATTTGTAACTCTTAATGTTCTATATATTAATTAAATAGTAATATAATTTAATAATATTAATTAATTTATATAAATTTTTAGAAATTTTAAAAGTTAAAAATATATCTATTAACCTTCATTATAAATTAATTATAAATTAAATAATTTATTTATAATAATATTTAATTTATATATTTTTAGAAATTTAAAAAATTAAACATAAAATATATTATTTTTGATATTTTTAATAAATTAATTACAGAACAGTAATTTATTGAATAATTCATTTATATATTTTTTAGAATTTAAAATTTTGAACAATGAAAAATTTAGCTTTTAATATTCCTAATAAATTAATTATATATTTATAATGATAATATTAATATCAATAATAATTCTAATACAAATCAATGATTATAAATCCTCCAATTTATATTTTTTTTCTATTTAAAAAATTTACTTAAATTTCTATTTTTTTATTATTTTTTATAAAATTTATGAATTTTCTATAGCAAAAATATGTGTAAATTTTATTCTTAATTAGTAAAAGTATTAAGTAATGAAATAAAAAGACTATATTTACTCACTTATATTATTTTGATGAAGCAATCATAAAAATTGAATAAATATTTTATTTTGTATTTTTATAATAAAATTTGTTGTTGCTTTACTTATAAATTATTTTATATTTATTTATTATTAATTATATTTATTGCATTTTGTTATTCTTATTATTCTCTTAACGTGCGGATAATGGGAATAGCGAGTTTATATATAAAGTTGTACATTAATTGTTATGTAGAAAAGAAAAGGAAATTAATTTTCAGGCTGAAACTTGGTTTTGAATAGGTAAATAATAAAATACAAGAGAAAAATAAATTCAATTGATTATGAATTTATTGTATTTTTATCTTACATTAAAAAAAAATGTTTGTACCAAAAAAAATAATGTGATAGTAATTCATTAAAAAGGATTAAGTTGCTAATTAAGTTTAAAAACTTGATAATCTTTAGAGCCTGATCACATGCCAAAATAATGATAGTAATTAACCATTCACTAATTAAATTAAACAAGGCAATAATAATTGATATTAATTTCCATCAAATAAATTAGTTATATATAAGTATTTAATTTTTACAGTCTAGAAACAATGCCAGGACTCAACCCAATATAAAACTTGCCGGTGGGTAGCTCCTGAGGAGGAAGCAAGAGTAGCCTAGCAGCAACTCCGGCAGCATCATCGGCGGTGTGGGTGCCTTTACCGCCGGTCATGGACGTCCTAGTGAAGCCAGGGCAGAAACAATTCACACTTAATCCACAATCTTTGTATCGTCTTGCTAAAACCCTAGAATATGTGTTTAGGGCTAGTTTTGATACTGCATAATCTGTCCATATCTGTGGCCATCCTTGGCTTTCCCATGTCCCTTTCTTCACGTTTTCAAGAAATAAATTTACCATTCCTTCGATTTGTTCCTCTGTTAAATTTTCACTTTGTAGAATCTTTTTCATTTTAGGGTTTCTTATCTTCTGCATGGATACATTTATTGATATTGGATTTTAATAAATCATATAATTTTATGTATATAAATATTTAAATATAATAAAATACTTACATGGACAGAGCCGAGTCTTGAACTAATATTAAGAATTCGACTAATAGAATTAGATCGACGAAAAAAGGGCAAAATTGACTCAATCAACAATTTAGCTCCATAGTAATTTGTCTTAATCACAGTCTCTGCATGATCCACGTTGTTCTCATGGATATCATTAAATGATACACCAGCATTGTTCACCTGAATAATTAATTGATTGATTAAAACACTTAAATTAACTAGTTAATTATAATGATTAAACTCATGATCTAATTAATTAATAATTTAATAATTAAACTATTTATTGTTAATATACGAATCAACTATCAAATCCTAAAAATATCTCTCTTCTTCAAGATTTTTTTTATATATATTATATGTTTCAAACTAGATTAAAAATTAACTCAAAAGAAATAAATAATAATTAATAAAACAAAATTAGACTTTCAATATAATTAAGAGAGTCTGTATATATGTTTTGGAGCAGGACACCGCCAAAAAAAAAAAAACTAGAACCTCTTAAATTTTCGTTTTTGATAATTGATAGTATATAATTTTTATATTCATCTAATAAATAAATTATAAGTAGTAAAGTAATTAAAATAATTAATAGTTTAATAATTCAATTTATATAATATATATATATACATATATAAAATCTAAAACTTAATTATGATATAAATTATGAATATTTTTATCTCTCATTAAATATAACTAAATTTGATAGTACAGTAATATTATAATATACAATAATAATTTTTGCTAACATATGAAAAATAATTACTCTCCGCTAATCCACTTCATGTCAAATTTTTTAAATATAGAAAAAAAATACTAATTACTAAAGCTATTAAATACAACCCTTTCAAATAAATGATTTGTTAGAATTCAATAAAAATAGAATGCGCCTCAATTTTATTATATCAAATTATACCCATATTATGAGAGTAAAAAGGGAAAGTACGAACATATTTTTTTTTATTAAATGCATATAGATATTCAAAATTTGCATAGGATTAACAAACGCTCTTAATCACTAAATTAATTTCGATTGTTAAGCACGAAAATAATTAATAAACTAAAAATATAACTAGTTATATTATATTATATATAGATTTTTGATGATTAAGGAAATTTATTTTATATTTGAATTATTTATCCTATAATATTAATATTGAAGAATAAATATGCTCAAATTTTTTAAAGAATTGCTCCAATGTAAAAAGATAATTGAATGAAAATTTTAAAAATAGTGACAAAATCAATTAAATACATAAATAAAACTTTTTTTTTAAATCATAACATGATATTAAGAATATTTCAAATACACATTTTTTATATTTATAATAAGAGTATTTATAGAATACTAATGTTTATATATTTAAAAATTATTAATTATAGCCTTAGATTATGTTTTTAATCCAAAAAAGACATTTTTTTGGTACGAAAAACCATGTCTTTCTTCGGAAGTTCAAAGTTTATTTTTTAAGAGACTTATATACACATAAAATAAGTCATATTACAAATGAAAATCATAATTTTATAAATTTCAATAATTTTTTTTTCATTTGGTTCATATATATTAAAATTTTCTTTATATATTTTTTAAAATAAATATTAGATATTATTAAAATTTAATATATCTTTAAATTTAACAAAATAATAAATAATAAATTCACCTATCTCTATTAAAAAAATTAAAACATAATAAAAAAAATATGACTAAGACCGAAGTCATCATTAATTTATTTAATTATTACATAATAAAATCTGTCATATCGATTTAATTTGCATGCATTTTTCAATATTTTGGTTTAGTTAACTTTTTGAATATGCAAAGTATTATATTCCAAATATCATATGTCATTAAACTGAAAAAAAAAAAAGGTGGTGAAATTTTGAATTTAAGTATCGAAGAAAAAGAGAAAAAAAAAAAAAAACTGGAACTCTGGAAGTACTGAAATGTCATGTGTGTGACATAATTTTGATAATTTTTAAATACTACATATAGGACAGATAAATATTACTATTAATTTAATATTTTTTTAACGTTAGGGGGGAAGATCTAATTCTGGGTCAATTGTTCATATTAGTGTAATATAAATTTAACATTTGATATTATAAGTAATTAATGATTAATGATATGTGTGTGTGTGTGTATATATATATATATATTATATTTAATAACGATAACAGAGTTGTTAAACATTTATAATAGAATTGTGAGAATTTTTTTTTTGTTTCGAACTTAATTTTATAAATAAGGTAATATTACAGTTAAATTAGTAATTATAGCAATACAATTTTATTTTTTTAAAACTGTAATGTAAATCACGATCTTAAAAACTGTTATTTTATAGGAAAAATAGTTCTGTTTTTAAAAGTATTTTGGAGTAAAATTCCATTAATTACCCGCTAATTATGCTAATTATTACCAAAGTATAATATAATGGTCAAACTAGTGACTTTTGAATAAGTTCAAATCCTAAGGAAAAAACCTTAAGATTAATAATGGCAATAAAAAGCAAAGGAAGCTTACAAGAATATCCAAGACTCCAAAATCCTTTTGAAACTGCAAAACAAAGGCTTGAATAGAAGCAGGATCTGATACATCAAGGCAATAGAAGTGTAAATGGAGATCAGTACTACGATCACCATGGCTTTTTCTTAGCTGCTTAATAGCCTTGCACCCTTTTTCTACATCTCTAGCTGTCAATATAACAGTCAGGCCCAACTCTGCAAGTTGTTTCGCTATAGAATACCCAATTCCCTTGTTTGCTCCTGTCACAATTGCAACAGTATCTTTCGACCACCAACTGTTCGACAAATTGTTTCATTAAAAAAAATGATTAAAAGAAATAAAAACAGATATTTTGATACACAAAAATGTACAAATATGGATGTTTTGATTCTTACCCAGTAGAGGAGAGGGAAGGAGAAGAGATATGATTAGGATAAGGCTCTTGTTTTTCAACTTCCATTTGTTGTAGAATATTGAGGTGATCACTGGTGATGTTAATATTATATATGTAATGGTGGTTTGTTTTGGGTTTGTCCTGGGAAGTGAAATGAGAAGCAATGGAATTGCGTAGGTTTATATTTTATTATAGGGAATAATAAAATATAAATAGGGGGAACGTGAGGAGGTATCAAATTTCTTAATATAACTTAATTTGTAGGCCACCGGAAGGGGCTGAGTACCGTGTGAAAAAGGATGGCCAACGACATGTCCCTAGCTGTATCCCCTGCCCTACTCTTGTTTTTTCAAACAATGAAACTTCTTCGTTTTTATGTGCAATATTTCAATTCATGAATTGATTGACCATTTCTCCCACGATTATTATTATTCTCATTAATATTATTCATATACTTTTGAGTGTTTTAGCAGCCCTAATTCGGTGGTACTACACTTTTTAACTGCGTAAAAAATTTAGATTCCGAGCAGACTCAAATTAATAAAATTAAAAAAAAAAAACTTGATAGAATTATTAATTTGTTTGGTAGAAACAAAATTCAAGGATTATAATATTAATTTGGTAAAAAAAAAACAACATTTGTTAGTTGGGTCAAATTTTTAAGACTAAATAGTATTGTATCCTTATTAAAATATTTCAAAATAATAAATAATTTATTTAAAGTGAATTTTAAACTATCTTTTCAAGGTATAAATAAATGTATGCTTTTGGGGAAAAAATAAGGAAAAGTTATATTATATGTCAATTTTTTTATTTTTCATTTTCAAAAATATTTCATAACTTTTATATATTTTTGACATATTAGATGTGTATCTCTCAAATTGAAAATTGAGTATTTTTAAAAGTAAAAAAAAAAGTGAATATTTTTAAATATATTTTATTTTTTATATTTGAAGAAATTCCAAAAGAAAATTTTCTATCTTAATGCTAATTAAATTGATGGATAGAAGGTTTTAATACCTATTTTTTATCAAAGTTAAAAAACTATCTAGATGTAGATATATTAAGATTGATGTTTCATGGATAAAATATCTTTTAATTTTTCAAAGTGAAAATTTCCATTATTTTATTTTTATTTGGTGATATTGCAATATTTGTTATTTTTTTATTTTGGGTTTTTACATATATTTATATACACATATGTTTTATGACTATTTGTAAAACAGTAAAAGTATCATAAGTTTTTTTTTTTACCGTAAACTAGATATGATAAAATCCCTTTACATGCGTAATGCAATATAATTTCATTTTTATGATGGTATAAATTAGTCTTCTTGACTTTTGCGTAAATTGAAAAAAAAATTGTAGAAGTTATAAAAAATATTAATACTAATAATAATAATAATAATAATAATAAAAAGAGAGATGAAGAGCGCATGGTAAAATGATTGTCTCACATTAAATCAATGAATTTAAATTATATAATTCATTTATAAATAAATTTTACATTAAATTTATTTATAAATAAATTTTCATATTTAATATAGTATAACTTAAAATAAATAATTTAATTAAATTTCATATAATTTTATTTTAAATAAATTTTAAATTAAAAATTCATCTGATATTTTTTTTTCAAATATATCATTATTATAATAATATTATATTTAAAGTTTATGTTCAAATAATGTCAAAAAAAAATTTCTTTAGATTTATTGCTATAAATTAATGATAATGTATTTCTCGATTAGACAATTATTGTATATGAATATTTTATTTTTTAATTTTAAAAAATATATATTTTTTAGTTTATATGAATTTAATTGATTGAAATTATTATAATTTATTTGTAATAATTTTTATTTAGAATAATATTTTTTATATAATTTTAGATGAAAAATATTCAAATTTAAAAATTTTATTTATTGGACTATTATTTATATTTATAGGAATATTTTTTTTGATAATAAATTTCATAAAAGAGTTTATATATATGATGAGCAATCTTTTTAAATTTTAAATGATTATTAAAAATAAAAATTTAATAAAATATTAAGATAAAATTATAATTATTGATGAAGCTAAAAGAACAAACATCCAAATTAAATATTTAGCTTTAAAAAATTAAAAATCAATGACATAATTTTATTAAAAATTAATTTTAAAATAAGAAAAATAATAAATTTTATTGAATTAGCATAGTAAAAAAGTAAAAAATTGGAAGAGTATAGTAGAAGAAAGAAGTATAAATTTTTTTAGAGTAATTTTATAAATAAAAATTGAGTTTATTAATTTATAAAATTTATAAATTTCATAATTTTTAGTAAAATTTCATTTACACTAATTGAATTTCATATAGTTAATTTTATAGAATTAAAATGAATAAAAGATTTCATTTTATATAAGTAATTTTGAAATGTAAATAAATTTCATAAAATTTTATAAAATTTATTTATTTTAAATGTGGTGTTTGAACACAAAACTAATTTTTTTTTTAAATTTTGTTTGCAAACCAAAGATGGAAAATTCTTTTATTTTTTTTTATTGGTTTAAGTTTTAGGTCATACAACATGCTCGCAGAATATTCATGCTTTTGTCCAGCGCCAGCCAATTAAAAACGGGTTTATGTCATTAATCCTCTTAGCTTTTCAATTTTGTACTGTTTATATTTTCAATTTTCAATTTTTTATCATTAAAATTTTTTATTTTATTTTTTTAATATTATATTAAAAAAAGGAGAAAATCGATTCTGAATATATTGTGGAGGTAAAGTGTACTTCCTTGACCAGTATATTATATATCAATGTACTTATTTTATTTTTAATTAAAGGATAATTATGGGAAAATTACATATTTTAGCCCTTGAATTTTTATTGCTTATGAAATTTAGCCCTCAAACTTTTATTGATAAGATGTAACCCTTTTACTTTAATTCTGTAAGAAACAGGCCCTTTATTGACAGAGAATTAGAGATTAATATGCACACGCCATTTAGGAGAGTAACACCATATAGAGTCACATTCTATTAAAAGCCATATTGATGTCCACACACAATTTTTACATTTCTTTTCTTCTCCGATGAATTTTCCTCTGCATTCCATCTCTTCTTCTTGTTAAATAACCCTACATTGAAACAAATTACTGTAGAAAATTGTTGTAGAAATTACATTAATCAAAATTTCTATTTTCTTGCAAAATATAAGGAAATTTCCTGCATAGTTTCCATATTTCAACAGCAAATTACTCCAATTATTCATGGAAAATTGTTGCAAAAATTACATTAATCAAATTAAAATTTTCCTGCAAAATATATGAAAATTTTCTGCATAATTTCTGTTAATTTTCTGCACATTTCAACAGCAAATTACTCCAATTATTCATGAAAAATTACTGCAAAAATTACATTAACCAAATTAAAAATTTCCTGCAAAATATATAGAAATTTTCTGCACATTTCAACAACAAATTACTGCAACTATTGATGGACAATTGCTGCATAAATCACAATAATAAAATGACAACATTCCTGCAAAAAATATGGAAATTTCCTGCATATTCAACTGCCAAAACCTGTGGAATTGCTGCAGAAATTACATTAATCAAATTACAATTTTCCTGCAAAACATATGGCTTATGAATTAATTTTCTGTACATTTGAACAGGAAAAAAGTGCAGCTATCTTGGGAATTGCTGCAGAAATTGCATTATTCAAATTATAATTTCCTGTAAAATATATGGAAATTTCACACATTTTCTACTAATATTATGCAAATTTAAAAAAAAAAAAAAAAAGCATTCTACTGCAGTTATTTCTAAAAATTTGTTGCATATATGTGTCTAGCTTTATGTAGAGTGCTTCGGAATAAAAGATTGACAAGAAATGCTTAAAAGTATAGTAAAAAAATATAATATAAAAAATTTATACTACTAAAATCTATGTTTAAGTGTGTTGATTTTTAGTACTTCATTATATTGCTCTCGTTTGTTTATCCCCTCCGTAAAGGTGTTTGACTTGAGAATTAGATCCACACTACACAAAAAATTACATGTCTTCATTAATAAAAGTACATATGTCTAATTATTAACTTCCCAACATATGCAATATTCAGTATATGAAAGTACCTGCCATATTGCTGTCCTGTTGACAAATTCACATGACATCCATACTCTACATTCATTTTTTGCCGCCTCATCATTTCTTTTGTCCTAACATGTCTAGTAATTGGTTGGAAACTTGATACTACATTAACACCTGTGGATGTGCTATTTCTAGCTGCCTGTGGTTGTTTCACATGTGCTCTTGATGATTCACCAGTTTTCTGTTAGGAAATTAAGGAGATCACTGCAAACAAAAACACGCAGCGGAAAAATATTTGATCTCTGATTTCCCACCAGGATCCATGCTGTTCGTTTAATTCGACAAAAGTGTTCAAAGAACTAACCTGTTGATGATTCGAAATCACAGTTTTGAAGAGATGCCTCGATCGCGAAACACCCTCTATCGCGTATCCACACGAATGCTACCGTTTGGAGTGCTAGCTCTCTGCAACAGCGAAGGCTGGAAAAACGTTTTCTCTAAAAACGTATTAGAGTTACCTTTTTCGTTCCTCTTTGTTTTTATTGTTACCTCTGAGAAGACTTAACGTCTGGAGTGAATATAATCACTCCAGAATCCAATTCAAAATTGGATACGGAAAGTCAAATTCAGAATCCAAGTCTAATTAGGATTCTGAATACATTATCTAATAATAAATATAATTGGATAAGGTAAGTCAAATTCAGAATCCAAATCTAATTAGGATTCTGAATATATTATCTAATAATATATATATAAAAACGAAAATAATAATAATAATAAATATTAATATCTAATATTAATATTATTAATATTATATCCAGCCCAAAACGCATTCTTGTGTGTGACCCGATAGGCCCATATTAATTGGCAGTCAATTTAATCTCTATTAAATCAACAAGTCATAATTGGCCTCTAGCAAGGCGTTACAACTACCCAATTAATATAAGGAATGTCCAATTTGCCTAATAATAGTATATGCATTAATCCCTTTGTCACACGATATCTAGCTTGAACATAAGTCATGGTCAACGTCATACTTATATTGTCCAAACTTATGATTACTCGATCTCCAAGTAGACTGATAAAAACAAATGAAATTGATCACATTATCAATTCATTTGAGCACGGCCATGCATTTCACAGTCTCACTTATCGAGGGGCCCAAAAGATATCTCTCTCAAAGAGAGGGACAAATTCTATCTTGATTGTTCATTATCCTCTACATAATTTCTATCATATATGAACATAACCTTTATTACTATACAGTTACGGATAATGTTTGATCATGTCAAAATATAATAGTCCTTATATTGGAAACTATGACAATCTCAAGTCAAAGAATTATTACATAACTATCATGAGATTTACTTATGACACTAACCCATGTAGTAATCTCATGATGGGTCTATCCAATACATTGTTCTCTAACAAGTATTTATGAAATTGATTTGTATCACTATACACATAACCATCTGATGATCATCAAATCAATGTTCATACTGGTTAAGAATTATTTATTTTTTTTTATCTCTATAACAATAATAAACCAGGGACAAATATCAAAATTGTGTAACATGCAAACAACAATAATGATAATAAAACCTCATTTATTAATAATGAATGTATAACATAAAGATCCAAACAAATGGCCTAGGGCACATACACTAACATTTTCTTCTTCTTACTATGATAGAATTCCTTAAAAATTTTTGTTGTTTCAACTCTGTTTATGGTGTTGTCTTGGGTTGTTTGAGCTTTTTCTTTCCTTGGATGTTTAGTTGGAACCTATTACACACAATCAATTCATGTTATACTTAAGTATAATGATAGTTAAAAATAATACAGAAATTTAATAAAAAAAAAAGAAGAAGAAAGCATATACCTAATAATCATTAGTCCTCTGAGGGCAGCTCCTAATATTATGTCATTGACTCTTGCACACTCTACATGTCATGATTCTTCCATTCCTAGATAACTTACCTATCTTTTTAACTTCATTTTTGTCCTTTCTCTTATTAATTTTTGGTCTACCGAAAAATTTTTTTAATTCCGGAGGATGAATTCTCTCTAATCCTGTATTTTTTTAATGTTGTGGTCCTGGTATGCAGTTGATCACATTAGAATATGTCTTTAAATACGTATCTTTCAAATACTGGTGATTCACATAATGCTCTAGATACTCATATTCGTGAAATATAGTATAAATTGCATGTTGACAAGGAATTCCTATCAAATCCCACTCCTTACAAGTGCATTTCTTGTGAGCAATATCTATAGTGTGCTTGTTCTATTTATTGAACACAGGTGTGACCTCATACCCATTATTCCCATTAAATTCCATTAACCAGTCGTATGATTTTTCATTATTTTTTTCTAATTTCTTCATTACTTTAGGGGACACATCACAAATCCATGTATCGATGGATTTTTTCTTGGTCCATAGTCTTTTCATCACCTGAACTCGTATATCTTTCAACATAGATATGATAGATTTGCACCTAGACTCTAGGATCCAGCCATTAAATGTTTCAGAAAGGTTATTATCAACAACATCACAGTTGATGTCCGTATTAAAAAAAGCTTTGGACCATGATTCAACATTATAGTATAAGCATCTTCAACACATCGAATTCCCAATTTCTCAAGTTCGACCATTTTTTCCTTCAAATCAACAACATAAGTCGCTCGAGCACAACTCCAAAAAGCCCTGTTCCTTTTCTCACCCCTCCACCTTTTAGTCTAGTTGGCATAAATGTGCCTTGCACACATTCTATGCTCAACTCTTGGAATATGTTCATGTATTGTTGCATCTGATCCCTATACTCATTCAAATCATCATGCTTATGTTAGGAGAAATACAGGTACACATATTATAGGAAATTTCTTTTTAAAAAATACAATTGAATACCTTATGCATGTCGCTAATAATAGTGAAGCCATCTCCATCTCCTAGCTCCAAGTCATGCCTTAAACATTTGAGAAACCATCCCCAATTGTGTTTATTCTCAATATGCACCACCTCCCATGCAATTGGAAATATTTGATTATTTCCATCACGACCTATTGCACATAAAAGTTGTCCTTTGCAAACCCCTTTTAAGAAGCACCCATCTAGTCCTATTATTTTTGTACACCCTTCTTTCCACCCTTTATTACATGTAGCAAAACAGACATACAACTTGCTAAATAAAGGTTTTCCATCAATATTTTCAAAACATGACTTAACAATGCATGTGGAGCATAGATTAGTTTGATTAACAGTAGCAACATAATCATGTAATAATGAGTATTCTCTCTTATAGCTACCTATCAACTCACTCATCACCTTCTTCTTTGTTGCCTTACAAATACACATGCTCACCTTCATCCTAAGCTCAGTTCTACAAAAGTCTTTCAATTGCTTGATTGTGATGGAGGGTTGGGTCATTATCCTATTCTTGAAATACTTGGACAGATAGATGGTGTTTGTGAAATTAGTTTTACTAACTCTATAGCATCTATGATGGGGATTGTAGGTTTTCACAACCAAAAAGTTATCATTTTTCATACTCATAAATAAAACTCAAGAACATTTCTTCTTACATTTAGCTCTTACTCTCTTAGGCTCATTTTTAACTATGCATACCCCAAGTTGCTTAACAACAACATATTGTGCAATAGCATCCCTAACCTCTTTAACAATTTTGAAAACCATATTAAGACAAAAGACTAGTATTTTTTTCTATATGATCAAACTGAACCCTATAATGTTGCTTCCTTAAAGCATCATCTCTTGCCTCTTCATCAAACTCAGAATAATAGCTACCGAAGTCACTTGAACTATAATACACACTCTCATTCCCATCTTGTTCATCATTGTCACCATCTACATAAACATCATCATGAACTTTTTGTTCAGGGTTTGAATTCACATCACCATCATCCTCATTAGCTACCTTATTTTTTTTATCTACACTAACTTTCTTTTTCTTCCTCCTATGCTCCTTTATATTTCTCCTAGCCTCTTGAAGTTCCTCATCTTCTTCATCACTTAATCCTTGCACATTTATCATGATATCATCAAAGGTCTGGTGTGGTACAAAATCACCCTCATGTTCTTCTTTATTAACAAGCAATTCAGGTAGATCATGGATAGGATTAATGACTTATACGAAGGGTTGCTCACTACTACTATCTACAATTGTAGAACTATCAATATTGGCCAGGTTATGGTCAAATAAAAACTCTATTGTTTTCTTATTTTTCACATTTTTTGTTAACTCTAGTAGCTCAATATCATTACTTGCCATGGACAACTCCCCACTCACTTTTTTCCTAAAAAATAATCCCCCAATTTGAGTATATCCTAATTCCTTCACGTAATACATAATATTAGGGTATCATATAGTGTCCATGTCAATGGTTTCTTCTACTACAAACTTAACCCCACCAATGTACTCCCTTTTTCACTATTTTTCAGCAATTTACCTCCATGGTAAATGGCCAATGTAACCACCATGTCAGACATCACCTTTATACATAAAATATCAAAACCAATATTAGTTAAATACAAAAACCCATTAAATTTATCAAACAAATTATACATGAAATATTATTTGATAAACAATGCATAATTCTTATAATGTACAAAGAATTTAAATAAATTGAAATTTTTAAAAAATAGACAAAGATAATCTTCTTTTATATTGATACATCTTATTTTTTCATACTAACTAATAAATAAAGCAAGTCATATATATCAATTTTTCATTGTTATATATAGGTAAATTATTATAATATTGTCTTATTTTGACAATTTTTAGAACTTCCTTTCCACAAACAAGTGTTATTTCTTTTAATGTTTTGGCGGCCCAATTGCTTATAATAATAAGAATATTGTATTTCATTGTTATTGGCCACCATCGAATTTTTATAGGTCTAACTACTTTAAGTTCTACATCTTGTAACCTGGTCTAATTGCTTAAAATTACTTTGCTTTTTAATGTGGTTGACAAATCTTTACCTGAACCTAGTTTTATTTACCGAAAATTAATAATAATACAATAATAATTTACTAGTTTTAGGAGTAATCCATCCAAACCAATATATTACTGTGCAAATTGCAAAACATTTAAAAATAATATAACAAAAACTATAAATTAATATAACCCCTAATGCATACAAAATCATGAAATTTTGTGCACCATAAAAGAAATCATGATGCCCATTTCAAAAAGAATACATTAAGGGTCCATCACAATAAGCTATTTTCTATTAAAGTATATATATATATTCTTAATAGTCACATAGGGGTCATATTACTGTGAAACAACATCACTAATTATAAAATATTCTTAACCTCTATTTGAATAACACGTCTACAACTGGATGCAATGTTGTTGATTCTCATAGTTCAAATTCCATTAGAAACGACAACTGTAAATCATAATTTTAATTGAATAATTAAGACAAATCTGATTGCTTTTTTCAGCTAATGATAGTTTAGAGTTTTTTTTAGGGTATAACTAGTCTCATTAAACTTTTTTTTAAGGGACGTGTTATAAAAAACAAATATTAGAATATTAATGTTAAAAAAAAGATTTATTGATAGTAATAGACAATTGAAAATCACGTATAAATCTTCCATTAATGAGGGGCTTATCTCTCATAAAATAAAAATAAAATGTCTTAAATCTTATTAATAAAAGTTTAAGGGCTAAATTTCAAAACACTAAAAGTTGAAGGGACAAAATATATATTTTTTTCATAATTATGTGAATTTCACCTAGCCTAGCGCCATGCACATAGAACAATATGTCTAAGAATAGAAAAATAGAATAATAGAATAATTTTTTCACTTCATATTATAGTTTGATAAAAGATGACAAAATAAATTAATAAAAAAATATTTAAACATGCAGCAGAACTCAAAGTTTTACTCTTCATATTTAAAAAATTTTAAAATTAAAAAAAATTGAAAATACCAATAAAATTATGCCTAATAGGCATGAAATCTAATTATGTACATGGTATTATAATCAGTATTTAAGTTAATTATATGCTTTGCAAGCTTGGAATCCACAATAGTGAATAAGTGGGTGCGTGAGTTCATGCCTAAAAAGATGAGGGAGACATTTTTGACACAAAAAAGACCTTTAATTGAACTAATTTAAAAACACCTTCATATGCCTTGGGATTGGGGGGACCTCTCCCTCACTAGTTTGTTTTCTTCATTATTTGTTAAAGACTCTTATCTAACATTAATTGATTAATTAATACTTAATAATTTTATTAATTAATTTGAATTATAGTATATTGTCAACCATGAACCACTTTTCCCCCTCATCTCTGTATTTTCTATAAGGAGAGGTGTGCATGCGTTGTTCTTGTTATTTGGACATGAATTTGGAAGTTAGTTCTTGTTTATTTTATAAAAAATAAAAGAAAAGGACTAATAGTGATTAAAAATAAATAAATAAAACTTTTGCTTTAGACACACCTTATAATTATGATCCTGCCTAATAATAATAGTAACAAGAAATAAACAAAATTGTATTATTTGTGTCACATTCGCCTACCGCATTTATGCAGAGTAGTCACGTGCATAGCAAGAGAAGGGGAAAGGAGAAGATAATTCTTGATACCAGCCCTAGATAAGGTTGTATGACCAAGGGGACCTAGTTGTACTTTTCAAAAGTTTTGAGAATATACATGTAATTTCAAAAAAAGTTGCACTGGATGTTCTTAATAGTGCATATAACAGATTCCAAAAATGAAGTGTAGAGAAAAATCGGATCGCAACGACGTGTAACGGTTTTTCCAGGAAATGTCTCGTTAAAGAAAAACGAAGACATGTTGACTAGGGGCATTTTGGTCATTATCAATTAAAGTTATACATGAATTTAAAGTAGGAAATAAAAACATGAGTACGTAGAGGATGATGATGGGTTAAATATGAAACGATCGTCAGTAGAAACGGAGACGGAGAAAACCCGAGCAAAGAAAGGACCTAAAGGAAATTTTGTAAAAAGTTGAGGGCTTATTGGTAATTTTTTCAAAATGACTTGGAAACCTAAAATAGACTTTATAAATAGAAAGCAGAGGTCGAGAGGATCAAAACTATATGTAGTATGACTCGTGGAACTGTACAGTTTAAAAGATATGATTGATTAATCGCCGGAACGTAAAGTGGGCCCGGTTTCGTGTCGGGACCGTATGGGTAACACGGGATAACTTTAGGGTATCCAATGGGAAGAGGGACAAGTGGGAAGAAGTAATGGGAAAGAAAACTATAAAAATCTCTTGTTGGCCAATCAAAAGTAACCATTTAGCATGAGTATTAAATGAAGAAAGAGAAAGGTGGACAAGTGGTCTTTAAGGATTTATCCAACACATAAGGTGATCATCATTTCCCTTATATATATATATATATATCATGAAATGAAGAACCAATTTCTCTCTTTTCCATTTACAAATTTCGGCCACAATAGGAAATACCAAAGGACTTCCAAGTTTTTCCAAGTTTGATTTTTCAAGGTAAGTTTTAAGGTTTTCAAGTATGTAGACTTTAATTTTAGTATCAATTTTAGGTATTTATATATTTATTGGAAGATTGGAGATTAGAGTCTTTATGTGGAATTGGAAAAATTTTAAGTAATGAGATTAATTGATTAAATGGAAGAATCAAGATGTATAAAGTTTAATAAGGTTGGATTAGGGCTTTGGTTGAAAAGAAATGGAGGATAATTTATTATTTTAAATTTCTAAGGTTTATGTTGTATCTTGAATTATTGAAGGAGAAATAAAGAATTAAGGAAGGAGAAGAAAGAAAAGTTAAGAGGAATTAAAGAAATAAGGTTTGGTACTTTACCTTGGAAAAATACTTTACCATAAAAGAAATTTTAATTTTCTTACAAACTTTGGTTTGTGGAATTTTTGATGTTGATGAACTTTAATTAGTTGATTTGAGTTAAACATGCAAAAGTTATCAAAGGGAAGTGTTTGAATCTTCACTTTATCATTAAAGAAGCCTTCATATTGATTTGCAAAAGAAAAATAAACTATCCTATGTATTTCATATGTTTGGGCCGAAATGGTCCCAAAAAGACAGCTTTCTGGATCTTTTTGTGACAATTGTTTGAGGTAGCTAATGAATGAATTTTTCAACGAAATTTTACATGTAATTAGTCAACATATGAAATAAGTTTTCTGTAAAATTTCAGCAAAAAATAAGATCATTTACTTGGTCAAATGCATGACTAAAGTGGACTGAAATTTTGACGAAAACCCAAATTTTACCATTCATTTAGTCATGCCATTTTGCGTTGCCGATTTTCGTGCCGCGACACTATTTATTTGGTCAATTTGTGATCTTTTGAGGAATGCTTTGAAATGTTTAATATGTTTATTGTGGATATTAAATATGTGAAAAAGGAGAATGGTTTGACTAAAGAATGTGTTGCGCGGCATAAATGGCAAAGTGCGATGGGAATTAAAATGATTTCTCGAATTATTCTAAAATGAAGTTTGAGACTTAAAGTGAAATATTTTAATCTTTATGCTCTACTGGATAGTGGGAGTGGTAGATAAGGGTATGGTGCACTATACTAACGCATGCAGTACTGCTCATTATTGTGATATGATATGTTATTCAGTGGTGAGGCCACTGAAGCCAATGGGGAGGCCCATTGGTTATAACCAGGATGGGGAGGCCCATTCCTGTGATCTGATATCGGTGGTGAGGGCCACCTATGTTACAGTGGGGAGGCCCACTGCCTTATCACTATGGTTCCCTATATACCAGTAGAGCCTGAATCAAAGACATATTTTCTTTCGTAAAACTATATAAAGCAAATAAGTTTGAATTATGATTTTACATTATTGGAAGCACATCACACTGAATGTACAATAATTTCTATTGGTTTAAGGTTGGTTAAATTATGATTTAATCATTTCCTTTTATTTCAAATACTTTCATATGTTACTTTTATTTTTATTGGTAAAGTACCCACTGAGCGACAACGCTCAGCGAGTTAAGTTTTCCTTGACTCGTAGGTTCGGAGCAGTAGATAAATCTTGGTGAAGCAACGACCAGACCACATCAAATCTCAGGGGTAGATCTTTTAGTTCCATTATGAGTTAGCTAGTTGTGGCATGTATATGAATAAATATAACAGAGAATTTCTATGTTATAATTGTATGTTAGTAGTATGTAATAATCATAAACTTTTACTTTATGTTATATTAGAAGTGTGAACTCTTCTTGCAGGTTTGTAGTTGAGGGTATAAGGTGGATTCATTGGGAGTGCATTAAATTTGATGGTATTCACATTAGTCTGTGTAAAATGTTTTCAAAAATCAGAAAAATAAGTTTTGTCGACACTTGGGATCCAAATTTCTAGGCGAAACTATGGCAAAATTTTTGTAAAAATCGGAACTAAAATTTGACTAAGTAAATTGGTAGCAACGTTAGGATAGTGTGGCGCCTCTACTCGGCTTACACATGTAAGTTGGGAATGGGTGTTACAATTTGACTCCAATCTTAACCTTTATTTGTTTTGAAAGAAATAAATGAAAAAGAAGAAAATAAAAATTTTATTTTCTCAATTTTCTTTGTTTGGACAATAATAAGAGAAAAAAAAAAGAATAGAAATAGTTGTTACAAAGGAATTCAAAAATAATAATAAAAAAAGGTATAGTCTTGGAGTTACCAATTTATCCTTTATTAATTTAGAATCATGAGATTATAATAGTAAGAATAATTTTATAAATTTTATTTTCCGTGTTTTAATTAGATAATTAAATAAGAAAAAAGAAATATAAGCTTTTTTTTAATATTCCGTTTTTTTTACCTTTTTTATTCCTTTTTTTTATTGCGTAACAAAAGAGCTAAACAAAGGTTCAGGCATTTCTAAATTTTCTGTTACGGAAATATGAAAATGATTAATATTCACATGAATATAATTTTATACATTTTATATATGTAGCTTTTAATCTTCTTTATAAGAGTAATATATACATTAATATTGATAGATTAGTAAATATAAAAAACTTTATATATTAAAATTAAAAAAATAATAATTTAAAATTTTACAAAATGTTATTCATTTCCTATCATGTTGCGCATTAATTAAGTGAATCGTATTTTTTTTTTTTCGAACGATAAACTAATTAAGCCATATTCGCAGAGATTGAGCGTAAATCAACGAAACCCACTATCAGAAATTGTCAATGCCATTCCTAATATTTTCAGGGAAACAATTTTCAACCTTCTTTTAAGGCTTTGAATGAGGTGTAAAGGCCTTAAATGAGAGATAATTACGCTATACACCAAAAGAGTATTTTCATTTTCAAAAACACGGGAGGCGGAATTTGTATTTTTATTTTTATTTTTAGACGCTGTTTTTTTTTTTAATTATTTTTTCATTAATTTTTTTTAATATCATAATTTTAATATACATAAAAAAAATAAATATATACATAATATATATATATAATATATATAAAATATACACTTAACAATATAAACTACATCTACAATACATTTACATAATATTTTTAATATTTATTTAATTTTATTCTTTTAAATTTTTTATTCTCACAACATTCACACGATATCTACATAACATTCAATAATTTTTATATAAAATACAGATAATTTAAATAATAAAAAGTTATCATACATATATCTACAACACATCTACAAAATATCTACTACACATTTATATAATAAAATTATATATATTTTTTTATTTTTTTATGTCTATGATATGTAAAATTTATTTAAAAATAAATTTAATAATTTTTATTAATATATTTTTATATATTTTACTTTTTAATTTTTGTTGTCAGTATTATTTATTTTTTATAATTAAAATTAAAATTTTGTTTTCTATAAAAAATTATGGTTTTTATAGATAAACAAATAATTTAAAATATTAATTTTTATTATTTTATTAGAATATTTTTATTTAATGGTGACGTTTAAAAAAATAAAATTGAAGTAAAATATTGGTTGTAGTGAGAAAATATGTATTTTTTTTAAAAAAAAATTATTTTAGTTAGGAAGAAGATATTTTTAAAATTTTAAATTAACTTTTTATAAAAGTATAAATATTTTTAATTTTTATAGTATTTTTAAAATAAAAATTATTTTTTTAGAGAATTTTTTTTAATATTTGGAAGGAATGTAAAGTTAAATAAAATAAAGAAAAGAACTTGTATTATTATATTATTTAGGTGAAAAGTAATGAAAAATAAAATTAAATATTAAATAACTAAAATATCATTTTATATATGAAACTAATTATAATTATAAAATTATCTTTCATTATAATGTTAATTTAAAAATACCATAATTATAAAAATATTTTCTAAAATTACTAATGTCTTTTTTTCTGTAGGAAATATGAACATATAATAAAGTATTCCTGAAATAAAATATTTATTATAAAAATAAAAATAAAAAATAAAAAAATTATAACACCTGTTAACTCTTTCAAAATGAAGTGTTAAATTTTTTTTAAAAAAATGATACTTCTTAATCCTCCATTAATCTTATAAAAACCTCCCTCAATTTACTTTCATACCAAGCAATGCAATTTACCCTCCTTCGCCCTCTTTAACTCCACTCACCCCTCCACCCCATCCCAAACATAGTTAGTTGAAAAGGAAAACATTTGCAGTAATCAGAAAGTTTTTATCATAAAAAAAACTTCAGCATATCAATCAACTAATCCAAAATTTTGAAAAAAAAAAAAAAGGTGTACTTTCAAGAAAATATAAGACAACGAAATTATTATCATTACTATTATTTTGGTTAATTTGGCCTTAATTGGAGTTCAAACTCACAATTTTCAACTCTGGATATAATTCCATTACTATTAAACCAAAAGTTGATTGGACCACAATATTATTTTTACTCACAACAGGTATATTGTTAATATGCAAAACCATTTATTGGTGGATAATGTACACAAATTACCCATTGGGCTGAAATTTCAAATTGAGAACCAAAAAATTGTTATTCTTAAACAAATATCATGAAAATGTGAGAATCATAATCATGGCTCAGGCAGCATTTTCTCACATTCTTCACGAATTGACTGGAAAAGAACTGTAGACAGATATCGTTCGCCAAAGCTCGGGAAGACAACCTGATACCATCAAAATTTTCAAATGACTCAACTAACAAATATTGAAAATATTACAGTTGTTTTTGATATGTAAGAGACATAATTAAAGAGCACAGGACATCAAAGTGAAATCAACAATACCCCCCCACCCCTCCCCCCAACTCCCCCAAAAAATCAAAAAACGATAGTACATATTATCTACCCGAGTGTTGGTTATTATATCTATGTCAAATGTTCCTAGCTTTTAACCTGCGAAACCGAATTCAGTAGATAAAACATTTTCTTTTCCACAGCAAATCGCATAGTATATGAAAGGACAAAAATATTTCTTTCATTGAGGAATGCGAAGCCTCCGTAACCTAATATGTGTTTTTTAATTTGTTCCTAACTATTAGAGCAGGATCTACAGGGAAACATGAATCGAACCAATGACAACATCTTTCGCAATCTCTCTCGAGCTAAACGATAATCTTCTCCTCCAAGAAAATCCTATTTTTTACCTCCAATTATTCCAAAGAGTCTCTTTAAAGAGACAGTCAGTTGAAATGCACTGACTAGCAAATGAGAATTAATCATGTCCAGAAACATTTCTCCAGTTTATCACAATTTTGTTAAAGCTGATCAAACCACCAATTTTTCTCTAATTTTTTATGCCAAAAAGTTGAAGTGGTGGAATCCATGTCTTTGATAATCCACAAGAATGTTTAAAATTAAGTGGTCCAAAAGCTTGAAAAGCTGTTTGACTCAATAGGAAAGGAGAATTTTTACGAAACCCATAAAATAATGGCTGCAATAGAAAAACATTAGTCAACTATACTGGCCATGGCTATGAAGCCGCCAGCAAGTTATTCTTGTTTTGACCACTGTCAAAACGTGGTCAAACCAGACAGGTGGAGATTATAAATATCCCCCTTTGGCTCTTCCCATGCAAAGGCAGTCATACAAGCGACGACTAGGGGATTTGCGAAGAATATCTCCTCAAATCCTGGTTTTTGAGTCAAAATAGTGGTTAACAATGCAGAGAGCCCAGTTGTCACTCAAGCCAACCCTCAGGATTACATCATGTTTGACCACTTAATAGAAGTCGCACTTTCATGGAAAAAAGCACAAGAAAGAAAAAGGTTAAAGGTTTGGCAAGAGCGCTAACAGAACAAGTAACAAGGCTCCAAACTTGATGAATTTGATTAGATTATTGAAGAAAAAAGACAGGTTTGTTTTAGTAGGACTATCCAAATACAACTGAGACAAATGTTAAATCGCAGTCATCAATGCATGCCCAAGCATGACAATAACAATTGGTACAATTACAGCCATCAATGCATGCTATACCTGTAGATGACAACCTTTAAAAAGGAAGCAAAGAAAAAAAAAGAGCATCAAAGGGAAGAAAGATAAAAACACTAATACTGATATTTAGGTTTATCAACTTACCTAACTGTTCATTCTAGAAGACTTTGGGGTCTGTTTGGCATTGCAGTTGCATTTTTTTTTTCTCTAGAGTACTCTTTAGGTAAGAGAAGTTTGAAACTGTTTTATAGCTGTTTTGAAGTTTTTAAAATTATACCATAACAAATCTGCCTCAAAAATAGTTTTTAATGGATCAGTTGGCATAGATCACGGATTCGAGTTGTGGAAACGGCCTCTTGCAATTAATTGCAAGGGAAGGCCGCGTACAAAGACCCAATGGATCCGACCCTTCCCCGGACCCCGCTCATTGCGGGAGCATTCGTGCACCGGGCTACCCTTTTTTTTTTAGTTGGCATAGATAGCCTCCTATATATATGTATATTGGTTGGGAAAAGGGCAGGGGTGCTATATGTTAATAAATTAAAACTCCATAGTTGGCTTCAACATAATTGAAAGGACTTACTGCAATCAGCTTCCCAGCATTTTCTGGTCTCTTTCCAGCCTTCATTGCAGCGGCCGCAGCTGCTCCAGAAGATATGCCAACCTGGAATTTAATTGTTGGAAGGAATATTATAATAAAAAAGACTAACACCTCAACATGTATAAAATGAGAGAGGGAGTATTAAAATTTGGAATCAGTGGAAAGAGTGAGAAGGAACTAACCAGCAAACCTTCTTGCAGTGCTATTTGCTTTGCTGTTTCAACAGATTCATCACTAGATATCTGCCAAACATACAAAATCTGAGAATGAGATGCAGAATATGTTATAAGCTGAAACTGCAACTTGGTCGTTTAATTACATTCAGAAGCACAAAGGCATGTGCATGACACAAACAGTTGGTGCCAAATGCTGGGCAAGATAAGCATGTATCTGGTCCTACTAAATAACATACAAGTTTATATAAACAAAAATAAGTTAACAGTGACATCAAAGTCATTGGTCCAAACAATTTTATATGAAAAGATGAATGCAACAACCAGCAAAAGAACTACTACTTACATTCCAGTAATAGAAAATAAACTATATCCAAATCTTGGTTATGTTTTTGTTTTCTATCATCATCATGTTGAAACAACAAAATCCATGCAATTGTATGGGGAAACAGCATCACCACTAATATTTTTCCAATATAAACACAAAAAATAATGGAATTAAAGGAAAGGTCATCATATGAAATTGATTTCAGGAAAAAGACAAGGTAGATCCAAAGAATCACATCATTTGATAAAACTGCAAATGTGAAGAAGATTCTACAAACCAACTTCATATGTGTAAAATGTAAACGGATTCCAGTTATTTGGGTGAAAAAAATGTATAAGAAGATTTTAAATTTATCCTTTTATGTATTTCAAAATTTTCATGTGTAGGGGAATCGGCATTATTTGCTCAAGTAAAAAACAATATAGAAAACTGGCAAAGACTTGGACCTCTATAACTTCATCAACCACATCTTGATCCAGATTCCTGGGCACGAAACCAGCTCCAATCCCTTGAATCTTGTGAGGACCTTCATTTTCAATTAGAAAGTAAAGACATCATAAAATCGACATGCAAAATAAAAGACATCTAATGCATCACAAACATGAGTCACGACAATATTTATTCTTACCAGGCTTTCCACCTGAAAGTATGTTGCTTTCTAAAGGTTCCACACCAATAACCTGATACATTAAAATGGGAAAACTTAAGATAGAACTGCAAAAAGAAATAAATTATTTCTTCAAACACATTTGCTATCAGCCAGTATAATCAAATTCAGCTTGCACTTGATATTTACTTTCCCCACCATGTTACATTTTTCTAGTAAATCTGATGAAATTTTGGTTGATCAGCAAATGAAAAAATAAAATAAGTGTATATGCAGTAGGAAATTGTTAACAAGAGATTACTACCTTTATGTTTGGATTCTTCTCCTTAAGGAAACGGCCAGCTCCGGAAATGGTTCCACCAGTTCCAATACCTGCAACCAAGATATCAACCTTCCCTCTTGTATCTTCCCAGATTTCTGGTCCAGTTGTCTCATAGTGTATCTGAAATAGTATATGCATTTAAAAATCCAAATTCATGGGTGTGCCTATGTGCATCATACTAAGCATTTATAAGTTCTCAGGTGATAAGAATAATATCCCTCAATTAGATAATAGGTTAGTCAAAGGAAAGAAGAAACTGCCAACAAAAGTTAACATGATAGTTTGGGTCTTATTAGTACTGTGATATTTGAGCCCTACAACAATAAATAATTGAGCAACAGATTCTTGAGATCAAACTTGCCAAGAAAGCTGTTGGTGCAGTCAAAAACTGTACAAACCCAAGGATCTCAGTAAAATTCTATGGTCAAAAAATACAAGCTACACCACATCCATCGGTATGGAGAGATATCTTTCTTGACAGTAACCTTCTCATTGTTAGGGTAGGTTCAGACCATATAAAATCAGCCCACATAGGACTTGTAGGAAATATCATTTGATTCAATATGACTGGAACAGTGATTTTAAGAATAATCACTAGAATCTCAAGTTACAAGAGGATAGTCACAACGGACAACTAACCTTAGGATTTGCAGGATTATCAAATTGTTGGAGCATATAGGCATCCGGTGTGCCTTTCAAAATTTCTTCAGCTTTCTGAACTGCTCCCTTCATGCCCTTTGCTGGATCAGTTAAGACAAGCTCAGCTCCAAATGCTTTTAAGAGAACTCTTCTTTCCAAACTCATTGATGCTGGCATAGTTAAGATAAGTCTATATCCTCTTGAGGCAGCTATGAATGCAAGGCCAATTCCTGTGTTTCCACTTGTAGGTTCCACAAGAATACTCTAAAGATAGAGAAAAAACTCGGTAACAATGATCAACAAAGTTACATTCCATCAGTGAATCAACAACAAAAAATAAAGATAAAAAGAAGCATATATGGCAAATTCCAAATCAACAAGTACATGGTGCAATGAATCAATTGAACATAGTAGGCAGCCTTCAACCTCCTCACCAACCAGGCCCATATGACCTGTATGGCACCAATACCATGGGGGGGTGGGGGGGGTGGGGGCGGGGTGCCAGGCACAGCCAATAGGCATAGTTGCTATATAATAAAGTGTTATTGTCAACAGAAACTATTTGAAGAAGAATAGAATTTGAAATGCCGGCCTAGCGAAGTAGCAGATATGACAATCAAAAACCACCTCACAGGAACCTACACCACCCTGATCTATCCTGGCCCCAACTAGAGTGGTTTTTAAGTTTCAACAGAGAGCTAGAGTCATTTTTAGGGAAACCTTATCTAAATTGGGGTTAAGGCAGGGCATGGCCAGGTTTTATAGTCCCCACCCCAATTTTTTTTTTCATACAATTATATTATCAAACAAGTTTATATATATAGAATTTTTATATTTTAATTTTCTTTTTGTTTCCCTCATTATATATTTTGCTCTTCATCTAGAAACTTTTTTTTTTATGTACGAGCCCTGAATATGTTATTTTTATGCATTTTTTGTCCAAATCTAATTGAGTTTAGCTTTAATAAAGTTCAAAAAATTCATAATTAGCATACTTAAACGTCTGAATTACCATGTTCTTCATAAATAAATTTATTTTGTCCTAACAAGGAGGTGTGAAAGGATCCATTTCCCATTGACGCAAATGCGAAAAGATTTTACAACAAGGTTTTGGAGTATGAGAGGCTTTTGGGGATAGGAAAGGCAAAAGCCACTTGCAATCCTTTCCCGTTGCATCCCTACAAGAAATTATTGCATCAATGCCTGATGCAAGCACCAAATTTAAACATTCTGAGTTGCTAGGCTAAATTTAAGTGTAAAGCAATGGCAGAAGGCTATTTGTCAAAAAAGGCATGTTATGGCCCCAATTCAGCAATTGAATGGACGTATTTTAAAAGGCTTGCACACCAAATATAAAAACAAAGCACTCAAAATTCATCTCAAGCATAGATCCATGTATCATTTGCTCCAGTTGCACTGTTCTACAAAGCATTTGTGCCTATAAAATTTGTATTCCACGTAATTTGGATTGCTATTTGACTGAATATCATTATGTGTTCAATCAATAGAAAGGCAATCTTTAGCCAGATGTCCAAATTTGAGCTAAATGGTTCAAAATGAAAAATAAGCAAACTGATGCCACTTAAGGACTGCAACATATTATTCATAAATATCAACACATGTATAACACTTTATTACCTTTCCGGGGGTTATAACTCCTCTTTGTTCAGCATCAGCTATCATACTATAACCTATTCTGAAATCAAATAATAAAAGTGCAGATGAGACTTGGGAAATGATTATAGAACAACCAGTTATTTCTCAAACTATTAGCTTTACATTCAAATAATAACCCTTGCTTAAAGAATTGATTTGCTACATCAGTTCGAAGCAAACTGCAAGGTTCCATTTCAAAAAACTTAATTTCACTTAATGATACAGTCATAGAAAGTTTAAACAGCTTATCTGGAACAATATGAAGGTGTTTTTTTCATTTAAAAAAAAACCCTCTCATATGAGGCTTTTAATTTGAACTACAAGATGCTCATAAGAGTTTGAGTACTAAGACTGTCAGCTATATTATTCTCACCTGTCTTTGACACTACAACATGGTTCCATGATCTCAAGTTTCGCAGCAATGTTTGCAACAGACCCCTTTACGATGTTATTTAGGTAAACCATAGGCGTTTTTCCAATAAGCTGTATCACAAAGCAATAGAGCAAACAAATAAATAAACAGCAATCTAAGTGCTTTTAACTGGTTAACAGAGTAAGCCAATGATGATTTGGTAGTAAAACAATTTTTTTTTTTTTAAAAAAGGAGAAAAAAAACAGTGACTCAGTAGTTGGTTCACAGTGTAAGCCACTGAAAATTCAGTTTAAATAAAAACCAGTAGAAATAGCGACAAAAACCTGTAGTTTAAGGAAGATACAGATCTCTGAACCTTCATACTCTAAATGTGTGTGTAAAGTTGCAAAAAGATAAATTCTTAAAGCACAAAAAAAGAAGTTCAGAAGTTTCATCAAATTTGCAATTGTGGGCTGCAATTTTCAAATGGCCAATTATATCCGACTGCTATGGTGACTAATAGCAGTCAGGCTCTAGAAACTATGAGAGCAGATGGTTTCATGTTCGACTATGAATCATTGAGAAATATCAATTATCATTATTCATTAATTCTCAAAAAATCAAACCAAACCCAGATCAGAAATTCATTATATTCATTCAAGAAATAGTACAGAAAACAAAACATAAAATTCTTAAAATTGAAATAAACACAAAACAAAATTGCGAGAAAATAGTGGAAAGAAACGAAACCTGAGACACATCCTCAGCAATGTTGAGACCTTCAATCTCAGTTTGGGGCTTAACGGAAACTGCTTTGCACACAACTGAAGAAGAAGCAGAATAAGAGCCATACTTGTGCTTCTTGCTGTACTTGAGGCTAGCGGGACCAACAAAGCAACGTTTGAGAAGAGGGTCTGATGAAGAATTGAGGAAGAGCAGGTCTGGCTTCTGGGTTTTGAAGAGTGGAGAAGTCAATGGATGCATGAATAGAGAAGAAGACGAAGAAGTTGCCATTTTTTTCTGCAGATAACAGAAATTTTGGTTTCTTTTGCCCTTAATTTTCCTATGGACCTATGGCCATGAGTAAAGCTCCATTTGTAGACGCCAACAGCATAGAATTTTACACCTTGCAGGTTGCAATTGACATTAAAAAAAATTGACATCATATATATTTTTCCATTTTTGTTTTTTTATCAATTACATCTGGAAGATATTAATTAGTTTGTTATATTTTAGATATTTACTTTATTAGTTTCATTTTTTAATTTCTATTATAATTATAATATATTAAGCTGAATATATATATAATTATTGTGAATGTTTTTTAAATTAAAATATGAACTGAATATAATAAGTGATTAAATTTTTAGATACTTTATGATTTAAAAATTATATTATTATTTTACTATTAAAATTTTCTGTTTTTGACATAATTTATAATTTTAATAATTATAATTTCTGAGAATAGAGATACGGCCTTTACACTCAAATAAATTAATGAGAAATTTATGTAATAGTTAATTTCTATTTTTTAAAAAATACTTTATAATTTTTAAAAATTTTCAAAAATATTATTTTCTTATTTTAGTAAAAAATATACCCTATTATACCTCAACACTATGTATTAATGACAAATTGAAAGGTGATATTTTTAAATTTAGGTTTTGAGTAAGAAAAATAAATATTTTTGCAAATATTTTTATTTTTTAAATTATTTTTATACAAAGTCCTAAACAAAATTGATGAAAAAATTGTAGTTTAATTTAAAAAGTAAATTGCAATACTTAGCAAAAAATCATCATTATTATTTTCAAAGTTACTATTATTTTCTAATTTAAGAAGTCAAATCCTAATTTTTTCTCCCAATTCACATTTTTTAAACGTTTTGGTCTATTACAAACGACGAAGGATGGACAAGGATAGAATTTGGTCAAATTAAAATAATTTTTAATATAATTGAACTCAGTTAAAGAATAAAAATATTAAATTAATTTTTTTAAAATTTTTTAAAATTTTGACCAAGCTAAATTAATTTTAAGTTATATCATATTGGTTCAATTTTATACGGATTATGATTTAACATTATAACTTTATATTTAGATTTATTTCAGTATTATTGATTCGGATCAGGTTAGATTATGTGATAAAATAAAATAAAATAAAATATTTATATATAAATACATAAAAATTAGCCGGATTTGAGTTAAAATGAAAAAAAATTATTTCAATTCTATCGATCAATCGAACCTAAATTTTTTTTAAAAAAATAAACTCAATTTTATTTATATGTACAATATAATATAAACCGACCACATTTGATTAAAATATATTCAGTTCGATCGAGTTAAAAAAATTTGCACACTCCTACAAACAACTAAGGTGTTACTTTGTGGCTAATAACATATGTTGCTCTCGTTTATACCTAGAGTTCAAATTTTCTAAATATTTTTTCTCCTATATATAATTAATCAAAAAACTTTAGATGTATTACATATCATTATCTAATTTATTTGTCATCTATTTGTACATTTTTATATCGTCTTCATATCAAACATATTTCCCAAATACATGAGAATTTTTAGTTATTTGAATAATAGCCTAAATAAATAAATAAATAAGAAGTTAATTCACAGTTCAAATAATAATGTATATTGATATATTTTTTCCCCAAAACGTGTCTTCATTCTCAATAATTAAAAGAAACAATTGGATTTTTTATGATTTTGGCAATAGCGTAAATCAACTAAGACATTTATTTGCAAAAATAAATAAATAAATAAGACATTTTATTTAACAAACTCATAAA
Organism: Garcia nutans; assembly: GCA_947685225.1. Taxonomy (NCBI): domain Eukaryota; kingdom Viridiplantae; phylum Streptophyta; class Magnoliopsida; order Malpighiales; family Euphorbiaceae; genus Garcia; species Garcia nutans. The sequence goes on along the minus strand of CANTUV010000011.1, from coordinate 51,645,948 downwards.
CTAATTTTTAAATTAAAATTTAAAAAAAATCCTAATTTTTATCTGAGTTTTTGAGTTCATATATAAAAATCGACGGTTGTGTCAATAGGCACATAATCCGACGGTTATAGCATTATAAATTGTATTAAAATTTCATCAAATCTCTAACTAAATTTTATTAAAAAAATATTTATAAATTAATTTTTATGTTAATTGATTGTAAAATTAATTTAAAATAGTTAATTTTATAAATTTGAAGTCAATATTTTTTATTTTTTATTTTTAATAAATATTTAACAATTCGTACGCTTGCTAAGTTTATAATTTATTCTGTAAATCTTATCAGTTTTAATAAAATTTATTTTTACTGTAATTAAATTTTAAATTTATATTAATATATATAATTATGAATGAATTTTCATGTATTAGATATGAAATTGTGGTGTGAGTTTGTAAATAAGGTTTAATAAGATTTATCTATTTATTATAAAATTTTGATACAAAAATTATCATCTTTAAATTTTAAGTGCATTTATTTTTTTTCATACTATCTGTGTCAATTCAATGAATTTGCACTCAACCATCAACTTTTTTAATAAAAAAAATATTTTTTTTCTAATAAAACAAAGTATCAATTTGTGCTGAGTGCCTCTTCGTATAAAAGAAAAGTCATTTATATATAAGAAAAGTCATTTTTTGCTGGTCCGCATATAAATAATTTACGTGCAAAAATTCATTTATAAATCCACAAATCACAAATAAATTTTTCTGAAGAAATTTTTATAAGAATGATAAAAAGTTATATTTTCCTGTTTGCTCAAAAAAATATATATTTTTTCCTAAATTAATTTATTCGATTAATAAAATATGTTTAAAATTAAAATTCTTATATGCATGTGATTTGTCATTCTTTTTATTGTTGTCTAGACAATTCATGTTTTTTTATGAACTACTTGATAAATTACTGCTAATCAAAACTGATGATTCACAATTAATCAAAACTCAAAAAAATTAAGAATACAAATTTCTATTTTTCACGAAGTAGATTAAGAATAAATTACAACAAGTGCAGGGGAAAATTAATTAAATAAAAAATAATCAATTAATCAATAATAATAATTATAATAATAACATCAAAGTCATTAGAGATAGAACTCTAAACTTGGAAAGGCCAAGGCCAGTTCTTCATTGCCTCTTCTTCACCTCTGCCATTATTACCACTTCTGTTAACAGAACCATTTCCTTCCACAAAAGCGTAGTATCTAAGCAAAAACGCCAAAGTCAAAACAACCCACAACAAGCAAAATACTAGAACACGAAGCCCACCAGCCAATTTCAATATCACTTCTCCATCTTCGTCTCTAACATAAGACTTCAAATACCCCAAAAAATCCCCTGTTTGTGTGAAAATCAGCAGAGCCTTGAAATATCGCAGTTAGTGAAGTGGCCACCATGTGAGCCGCGTACCATTTGTTTGACCCAGTAATGGCGACGGAGCAGCCAGACACGGCGCCGTTTATAGTTAAGATGTGGAGAAGGATTAGAAAAAACCTACATAAAGATGGGAATAATCGGAGAGACAGAGTGAGGAAAATGCAACTAGAGCAAGGTTCACGACGAAATGGCCGATTTGAATCGAAAATGTCTCTCCTTACGATTTTTTTCGCTTCAAATATAAAATTTTCAGTAAGGTTAAAATTACAAAGTGGCTGAGAATCGGTGAATCGACAAAATAAAGTGTCGTCGCCGATTCAATTGATAGAAACGGTAAAGGAGGAGACAAAGTGCATACAACAACATCCAACACTTAACTAGACTTGACATCCAAAACTAAAAATTACAGATCTGTTTGAGATCTTAAAAAGAATCCAAATAAAAAATAAAAAAAATTATGAATTATAAGATTTTCTTATGTATTTCACATCAATCATTGTCACAAGGCCTTAAAAGATCATCCATTGAAAAAACTAAAGAAAATGAATGGAGGGAGAAGCAAGAAATTTTTCGTCATAATTAAAGATCATCAAATATTTTTTATTTTAATTTTAATTTTTAATAAATTTTATATCATAATTTTTATGACTATAAATTCTCATATTTTTATTTTTTATTTTATTTTAGCTTTTAAATTGGCAATATAAATTTAATTATCTTAAAAATAATTTAAAATAATTATATTATTTTTTTGAATGCATTATATTACTAATTATATTTGAATTTTAAAATTTTATACTATTTAATTTAATTTTATTAGATTTAAATTCTATATTTAAATCATCTTAATATTAAATATTTATTTTTAATGCTTGAAAAAAATAAAATTACATTTTATAAGATAATTTTTAAAAATTATAATTTAATTAATAAATATCATAAATTTTAAATTTTAACCTTTTAATTATGATAGATAAATATCAAGATTAAAAATTATTTAATTTAAAAGTTTTAGTTAATTAAATGTATTTTAATGATATGTTGGTTTAATAATGAAAATGAAATTGAAGATTAAAAAATTATAAATTGTAATTATTTTTTTTCTTATGTTAGGTATTATTTTTGTTAATTGCATATATTATCTTAAAAATGAAATTGAGGATTAAAAAATTGCAAATTTGAATTATTTATTTTTTCTTATATTAGGTATTATTTTCGCTAATTGCATATACTATCTTACAAATGAAATTACGATTTAATTTTAATTAAAATAACTTTTCTTTTTTCAAATAAATTATTATTTTTATTTTTGCATTTTTTGTTTAATGTTTCATTAATTATAAACTTTAAATATGTATTTTTAAATATATTACTATTATATTTTGTATGTAAACATGCATTTTATAATCTGTTATATATTATGTATGTAAATAAATATTTTGTATATATATATATATATATATAAGTCAAAGATGGACGAAGTGCTCTAAGAGTTACACATAATCATTTTTTAAACATAATATTATCATATTTTTTTATTTTTAATTAATTTTTTAATCAATTTTAATATTTTATGTAAAATATAAAATTTAATAATTATTATATTTGTGACTTTTAATATTCTATTAAATAATTACATATTAATATATAATTTTATAATATTAATTAAATTAATTATATCTGTGACTTTTAATTTTTTACATATTAATTATATATTAATATAATTAAATAATATTAATTAATTTATATATTTTTTAAGAAATTTGAAAAGTTAAAAAAGATATATGACTCTTCACCTTCCTAATAAATTAATTATAAATTACTATTTCTTGAGAAATAATTATATATTAATTAATTAATTTATAATAATGATTAATTTATATATTTTTAAAAATTTAAACAAATTAAATAATAAAATATATGACTTTTGACATTTCTAATAAATTAATTATATATTAATAATTAATTTAAATGTTTAATTTATTTATAATAATAATTAATGTGTTAAAAATATTAAAATCATATTTTTCATTATTTAAATTTTAAATTCTATAAAAAAATATAAATTAATTATATATTAAAAATTTATGCAATAATAATATTAATAGTAATAATAATTTCAATATTAATTATGATTATAAATCCTCTTATTCACATTTTTATCCCCCTTTAAAAGAGTTTGCTTGAATTTTTATTTTTTTATTTTTTCTCTTTTTTTTTATAAAATTCATGATATTTTTATAGCATAAAAAATTATGTAAATTTTATTTTTGGTTAGTAAAAGTATCAAGTTATCAAATAAAAGGGTTATATTTGTTTACTTATATTATTTCAAAGAAATTGTCATAAAAATTGAAGTAAATATATTATTTTATATTTTTACAATAAAATTTATTATTAATTTATATATAAATTATTATTTATTTATATTTTGTTATTTTTATTCCCACACATCACGCAAATAAACCACTAATTTTTTTATATATTTTGTATGTATTTATATATTATTATCATATTTAATATGTATTATTATTTATTATGTTCATTATTTATGTAATATTAATTTCCGTAACTTGTACACCACTGTTGGTTCCGCATTTCTCTCTGTTCACAAGCCAGTCAGAAGGCAGGTCCATTCTTTGTTTTTTCTAATTAACTTAAAAAAAACCAGCTAAATACTATACTCATCAGAAGTTTTCGACCCCAATTTAGAACACTCTCGTCAGGCACGTTCTCCACCAAGAATTCTTGATCCTATGCATCAGTATTCAAAAAGCAGATGTTTTTATGTAGGATCATATTTGATCCCAGGATGCAGAATCCAGAAAGCAAGCAAATGTTCTCCTGTAGGATCACATCCTCGATTATCAATATCAATCTTTGTTAGAGGACGCTCCAAACACCAAACTCAACCTTTGGACATAACAAGGCAAAGGTATGAATGCTTGTATTTACTATTAGCTCACTGTGGTTATGTTTCAATCAAAATAAACAGATAGCATATGGAACATGACTATGCTGATAGCCATTAAAAGGCGAGCAGCGGATCACTTTCATAGTCAATCGACTACTTGGATTTGGTCTGACTTGAAGGAAAAACCTGCAGGGAGTAGACCAACCATGACATTGCAAAACAATCACCCCTATCCCAATTCATGCAAGAGAACAGTTTAATCTCAAACCATACTTTCCAATAACAATTTCTCCACCTTTCAATACTCAAATGCATATCAAATGACAAACGAAATACATAAACATAGGAAGTACAAATATCCAAAATTTTATAATCTAAGAATTCCTTGAACACATCCAAAAAGGAAACAAAATCCAGGTCAAAAGCAGAGAACAAAAAGTAATACAAAACTATTGAGTCTATAACATAAATAACTAGAATGCATCCCATCATTCTTCAACTACGGTTCCCTTCTCACTGACGTAGATACCATCAAGGAATTTCCTGATATCTTTATTCTTGACATGGCATTTCTGTTGAAGGAAAATTAAACTAGTCAGAAATTGAATTCAGGAGATATACAACTAGGAATGCATCATTCATAAAGGAAACAAGGTGCCTGAGCTTTTGTGCTCAAGCATGCTATAGATGTATTTTGAGCAAATGTCTAGCAAAAAACACACAAATGCAGGACATAGGAGAGTCTGAGACCTGATTTATTAGGGCAGCAGAGCGCGACACAAGTTCAATGTCATTCCCATCCAATACCAACTCATCCTTAACCTTGTCTGATCGAACAACAGTAACACCCTCAAGCATGTCCACTTTCCTTACCTGTAGGAACCAAATACAACAAGATAAAGATACTCCAAATCAAATCAATAATCCAGGTGAGCGTTTGCTTTGATTATACAATACACTCGATCAGTCTATCTGAATATATATATATATATATATACATACAGGGGCGGAGCTGGGGGGTCGTGTGGGGGCGGACGACCCCCCCTCACCGGCGGCAATGCACACATATATAGGGAGAGTTCCGCCCCCCCTCCATCGTTGCCCCTGCTGCTTCTCCGCCCCTGCCCCCCCCCTCCCAGTCCCAGTCCCACTCCCACGCACGAGCGAGACCGAGGTTGAAGACAACCTCTTTCAATTTTTTTTTTTACTTTATTAAGTGAAACGGCGCCGTTTCACTTAACAGAGTTAAAAAAAAAATTTAAAAGCCAGCAGCATTCTGCTGCTGACTCGAGCGAGACCGAGAGAGAGAGAGGCACACACAGCACAGACAGAGAGAGGCAGGGGCGGAGCTGTTGCAGCAGCAGACGACCGGCGACGGCGAGCAGGCGATTTTGCCCCCCCTCGCCGTTTCATTTAATAAAGTTAAAAAAAAAAAATTAAAAGCAATGCTGCTGACTCGAGCGAGACCGAGAGAGAGAGAGAGAGGCACACACAGCACAGACAGAGAGAGGCAGGGGCGGAGCTGTTGCAGCAGCAGACGACCGGCGACGGCGAGCAGGCCATTTTGCCCCCCCCCCTCAACAAGTGTCTGGTTCCGCCACTGTGTGTGTGTGTATATATATATATATATATATATATCAATGAAGTAACACTATCCTAAATGAACATAATAGTTTTTGTTCACCAATACATATAATTGAAACTCGCCATAATACAGCATGTATGCCTATAAAGAGATATTAGATTTCCAATGATTCTAGGCAAAATTGAAATTACATATCTAATAATCTCGACATTAATGTATCACCATAGCTTACAATTACCATTCACTATTTTATTGAAACACAAGCAAACAAAGATCAAAACACCAATGGTAAGTGCTAAATCGAGTATCAAAAGAACAGGGATAAGATGATAAGGAAAACAAATACCTTTTTCTCACCAAGGAAGTTACGGATCTCAATGGCAGTGTTGGAATTGGTGATAGAAGCGTTGATAGGGAAATGAGCATAGACAAATCGCATCTTGTAACGATAACCCTTGGTGACACCGGTGATCAAATTTTCAATATGGCTTATAGCCGTGCGAATGGCGGCGCTAGTCTTCCTAGAGCCGAACCAAGCTTCGATCTTGAGCTTCCGTTTGCCAGTGGCTTCGTCCTTGATAAGTTGAAAATCAAGATTCAAGTGCTTGAAGTTGCGAGTAAGCTTACCTCGAGGCCCCTCAACCTCTATAATCTTGGCGTTAACTTTGATCTTAACCCCATCGGGGATGTCCATTGTCTCCGACGACAAAATAGTCTTCATCTCTGCGGCGGTGAAAATGAAACACTTCAACTGATAGAAAAAGCCGCACCACAAAACCGTAACCCTACCTTTCTTATTCTTATATAGTGATGATTACTAAACCCGCTTTCTCATTTTTTTTTCTGTACCCTTCCCTTGCCCCTATTATAAGGGGAGTAAAGTTGAGGGAAGAGGACATTTTTGGAATTTCATGTTTTTCTTTTTTTAAGAGTTTTTTTTAGCTCTTATTGAGTTATCCATTGATTAAATATTATAAAGCAATGTTAAAAAAAATTTAATTGTATATATTTTAAATTTTTGCAAAAATTGGTTTTAATTTTAAAACTTTCATAAATTTTTTAATTAAAAGTAATGAAAATTTTTAGTGGTACTTTTTCATATTTTACCAAATATGTATGTATTGAATATTAAAATAAAACCAACGTAGTTTCAAAAAAAAAATAAAGATAAAACCAATGCATTACTAATAACCATCTTGAATCAAAATATATATACATATACTCTTACAACTAGAAAAAATTAATCATCTTATATTAATGCTATCAGAGTGTTATTTATGTATATTCATATTAGGCATAATCCTTTCACCAATATGTTCTATTAAAAATATCTCATGATAACTTAATAATATGAAAGTACATAATAAACATTATATGATATTTCAATTTTAGATTTACAATAATACTGTAAAAAAATATTTTTTATTATAAATAAAAAAGGAGAAGATATATAGAGAATGAGAAATTAGAAAAAAAAAATTTATTATCAATTGTCTCTAATGAACCATCTATAATGAGGTATTTATAGTGGTATAAGTAGAAATTATATGAGAAGAAAAATTATAATTACATTCTAATTTGAATATGATAACACTAATTATAATCTTAATAGGATAGGATGAATCTAATAAGTAGTCATTCACATATTATTTAACACTTTCTCTTGGATGATTATCCTTATGAATATGTCTCGTTAAATCCTTGTTAAGAAAAATCTAGTAAGATAAAAACTTAGCGAAAGAAAAAGAGTACAATATTCATAGGTAACTTTCCCTTAAAAATAGAACTGACTAAGATATATTTTTAACTGAATGCATACTAATATTGTGTACATATTTTTTAAAAATTGATGTTGGTAATATCTTTGTAAACAAATCTGCTAGATTATTACTTGAACGAACTTTACAAATATCTACTTTTCCTTCCTTCGTAGGCTCATGAGTATAAAAAGAACTTTGGTGATATATGTTTAGTTCTATCAAATTTTATGTAGCTTTTCTTGATTTGTACAATATATATTGCATTATCTTCATGTAATATTGTTGGTTGGTTGCTTTCTATAGGTAATCCACGTGTTCTTCTAATATGTTCAATTAACCTTCTCAATCATACACATTCACGACTAGCTTCATGAATAATTAATAACTCTGAATGATTTGATGAATTAGCAATGATTGTTTGTTTTACAGATCACCATGAAATAACAATATTATTAAATGTAGAGATATAACCTATTTGGGACCGAGCTTTATGAGGATCAGAAAGATATCCATTATCAGCATATCTTGTCAATTCAAACTTTATTCCTTTCGGAAAAAAATAAATTCATATTGGATGTGCCACATAGGTAGCGTAGAACATGTTTCACTCCATTCCGGTGTCTTCTAGTACGAGCTAAAATAAACCTTGCAAGCAAGTTAACTGCAAAAGTAATATCTGGTATTGTATTGTTAGCAAGATATAAAAATGTCCCTATTGCATTGAGATATAGTACTTCAGGACCAAAAATCTCTTCATTATCTTCTCGAGAGCGAAAATGATCTCTTTTTACACCAAGAAAATAAACAGCTATTGGAGTGCTTAATGGATAAGATTTATCCATATAAAATTATTTTAAGATTTTTTCAATATATGATGATTGATGGAGAAAAATTTCATTTGACAGATATTAAACATGAAATCCAAAATAAAATTTTATTTTTTCAAGATCTTTTATTTCAAATTTCCTTACTAATAGTCTGCAGTAATTGGGATCTCTTATGGAGTTCTTACTATATTTAAATCATAAATTACAACTATAATAAATTATGTATTTATCTTTCAGATAAAAATACATGGGCAAATGAAATTATTTTTATATCATTTTTCTCTAAATATTCAAATAGGTGACTATACCAGATCCACCTAGCTTATATCAGAATCTTTAAACTCAATATAGTATATTTATCAAGATATTATATGCTCCAAACATCTTGTTGTTTCAGACATCTTAAATCCTGCAGAGATTTACATATATATGTCATTATCTAATAAACTATATAAATAAACTGTCACAACATCCATCAAATATATGTAAAGCATTTCAAAGGCTATCAAACTGATAAAAATCTAATGATAATAACATCCATGATAGGAGAATATATTTTATCATAATCTCTACAAAAATTTTGTGAGAATTTTTATACCACAAGTTGTGCGTTGTATATTATAATTTCATTTAATTCATTTCTCTTAAGAGCTATATGAGCAAATTATTATAATATAATATCGAGCCCTTCAGAGGCTACAAAACTAATTTTAAGAGTAATTGCAGTCATAATAGAGAAAATATATTTTTTTCATAATCTTATATGATCTTTTTTGTTTTATATACAATACTTATGGGTATGACATCTTCTGGTATCTAGACTAATGGTCTAAATATTATATGTTTAGCAAATGAATTTAACTCGACCTTGATTACTTTTCATTTTGGCCAATCATTTCGATGTCGATAATTTTAAATATTTTTAGGCTCAAGCATATTTTGATAATTTCAATAGCAACATATGCAAATATATTATCAACAATAATTTCATCTCTTTTCCACATATTTTTAGATTTTAATGAGATATCATAATTTTTCGGTATCGAAACCACTTCTGGGGTTACTTTGCTAGAAATATATGGTTATTGGCTTATGTTGCTTTTGACCTCTTCAGGAGTGTTATTTTAAAATTATTCATTTTCCCTTACCTCAAAAATTAATATTTTGAACTAAGTAGTCTACTACGCTTTAAGCGTATATTATATCTATTAGTTGTCACACTAATAAGATGTCCTATAGGGACAATCAATCGAACAAGAGTATTAGTAGCTGAAATATGTGATTTGAACACCTACTAAGTATTTATAAATATATTTGGTAACTGATTTGCAATATTATATAAACGAATTAGTTTTTAAACTTTCAGTTCACGTTGATTTATGCATGTATCAAGATTTGATAAAGTTGGTGTATTCCAACTAATCTATTGTACTTTTGACCCTTTATTTTTATTTTTTCTAATGGAGTGAAAACTAACTCACTAAAAATCTTGCTTTAGAAAATTTATTATTAAAGGTCCATAATATCTAACATAAATAATCAAAACCTACATAGATATCAAGATAATATTGATAATCTATTTTATTTCTTTAAGGGTATGCAATAAGAATATATACACTGCAACAAAAAATTTTAATATCGCAAATTCTAAATAAGACATTAATTTAGATAAACATAAGTTGCAAAAAAAAACTTGTGATATGCAAACAATCAAATACAAATTAAAGGTGCAATATAAACAATAATATGTATTCAAGCGTATATTGAAAGTTTTGATTTCATAAGCATAAAAATAATAATTGATCGTAAAATCTTAATAATAATTCAACTAAACCATATCGAGTATGAACATATGCAATAAAATGTTCAATGGTAATATAATCATAAAATACTTTTCAAGTGAACTCATATGCATTATCTATAAAAATTATCTTGATATGATAATCAAGAATCACTGATCTTAACTTTATAATTTGAGTAAGAAATTTAGCAAAATAATATTAGGAGTTGACGATAGACAAATATATAGTCATCTAGTTGAAGAATTAATTAAAACCATAAAGTATCTAAATGGTCTACAAGATTGATGGATAGGGTCATAAATATCCTCATGTATTTTTGTAGAAATTCAGAGGACTCTAAATGTAATTTAGTTGGTGAAGGTCTCATAATTAATTTACCTTGAGTACAAGAAGCACAAAAGTAATCATCAAGCAAAATTATTTTCTAATTTTTTTAGTGGATGTCTATTTGTATTCTCAATAATATGTCACATTATATTTGAACATGGATAACCAAGATAATCATGTCAAAGTATAAAAATTTTGAGATCTATGCACTTCCAGTGCATATAGTATAACACAATCATCTTTATTTTTATAAAGTACAATCTAATTAAAAAATTTAAAATTTTTTAAATATGAACTTCTGGTTCAAATTCATATAGTTAACACATAAAAATTTAATATTTCTTTCACTTTATTTCAATAGAATATCTATTGCGATGCATTTTTTAAAACTTAATTCAGGATTTATTTGAATACAATGCATCATTAAAATATTATTTTGCTCAAATTCAAAATACAAGGTTGACTCTTTTGGAGTCTTCAACTATATTTGCAGAACCAGATATCATGTTAACATTAATTTCTGTTAATGTTAACTATAACAAATATTTTCTAATCATGAAGAATTATAAGAATTGTGCCAATATATATCTTTTTAGCGCTTTTGATTTCAAAATTAGTAGGAATTTTTTTCTACTACAACTTTTTTTATCAAGATATCGTTTATGATATTGAAAATATATTACATTCACTTCAGGGAGTAATATCAAAATAGTTGGACGAGTTTGACTATTTTTTACCAAAAGCTAAAAATTTTATTTAGCTACAAGCAAATAAAAAAATTATTTCAAAATATTTTGTAATTCTTTGCTTTCAATATAGCTACTGCATGAGCATATTTGAAACATAAAAAATTTAATATTCATCAAAAATACTGTAATAATTAATAATGATATAATCAATTTTTAATTTCTCATTTGAGTAATCAAAAAAAAATTATTACTTCTAAGCGATCCTGCGAGGATGCTTAATTTTCTTTTCATAGTATCTCTAAGAATCACAATATCAAGGTAAATCTCATTATTAAGTACCCATAACATATAATTTTATTAAAAAATATAATGGGTAATAAATTCAAGTCTTATGAGGTTTAATATGTAAACATATCAAATTTAAATTTCACAAATAAAATTTTAAAAATTTATTTGTTCCTTATTTTAATAGTATATAAATATTGGTAATATACTCAATATATTATCTTCAATATACACATATATATTCTTGAATCAATATGTTATATATATATACATAAACAAGAACTTCATTATATATATGTACAAAATGAAATGCTGCCAACAAAATCCAATGACGTGGATTTATTAAAAAAATTGTATTGCAAAACAATATAAAGAACCGAGTAAAAAAAATTAATTTTTTTATAGCAATCAAAGAATATATATATTGTTTTGTGTAAAATTCAAGTCTCTAACTCGAATAAATTAATAAATATCTATTTGTTTAATCAAGTATGCACAAAACTTCAAGTCTTCAATTTGAATAAATAAATAATAAAAAAATTAACTCTGCAACATTATATTTACTATATATGAAGAATGAGTATGTTACTAATCAAAAGTCAAGTTTGCATTTATATATGCACAAATACTAGCCAATAATAATTTGCAACATGGATACCCATATATACTTAACCAATGATATAACAACTTTCAAATTGTCAATCTTTCTTTACGTATATACATTAAAGCAATAGAATTTATAAAAACTCAATATTATATACTGTATATACGAAATCCAATAATACAATAAAGCCAAATAATATATATTTTATAACTTCGTAAAAATAAAATTTTCTTAATGATTCAATATAATAGCTCTAATAACACTTATTGAAAAAAAAATCCTAAATTTCAATCTAATCAAAATTAATTATCATCAAAAAATATAAATTAAATATAAAAGCGTACCTTAATTTCAAAGATATAAAATTTTTCTTACAAATTCAAAAAATTAAATCTTTCTCTCTTTACCATTATAATTTAAAGAGACTATCTTGTTGATAACGTGTTGTAAATAAAAGAAGAGAGAAGATACATAGAGAATAAGAAATTAGAGAAATTTTTTTATTATCAATTGTCTCTAATGAACCATCTATAATGAAATATTTATAGTGGTATAAGTAGAAATTAGATGAAAAGAAAAATTACAATTAAATTCTAATTTGAATAGGATAACATTAATCATAATCTTAATAGGATAAAATTAATCTAATAAGTAGTTATTCATATATTATTTAACATTTTTTTTTTGTTAATATTTATAGGATAATTTTACTTTTCATATAAAATATAATAAAAATGTGGTTAAATTTAATGAAAAAGTTGATACATTTGCAAAGATGTTGGAGAGAAAAAAACAACCTGACATATAGTTAAGGGTTATTTGTTTCATGGAAATACCACTTTGAAACATTTTTATTTTATAAATTTCCCTTTTTTTAAAAAAATTAATAGATTTATTATAATGAAAAAATGAATATACACAGTACACTTACTTATCTACTCATCTCCATCGGTAGTAGACGATTACCACTCTTCACTATTATTATGTTTTTTTTTTTCATATATTTAATAATAACATTTAAAAATACGAAATTTTTATAAGTTTAAATATGTTTATAACCTTATAAATTAAAACTCTTAATATTTCTTAATCAATTTTTAATATTATAACCAAATAATAAAAAATTAAAAATATTTTAGAAAAACAAATTATTTTCTGTGAGATAATCTAAAACTTAGCAAGTTAAATACATATGCCTCAACCTTCCGCCCAGACAATTCTATTTAATAAAAAGAGCATTTCTTTTCTTTAGCAACATGAAAGCAAGTATAATGAAACAATGAGTTGTTGAAAATAAGCCATGAATTAGAATCCAGCCAAAGCCAAATTTACTGAAGAAAAAGAAAAGCTAGCATAATAGAACCCAAATTGCTTGAAACAAACTTTGACATCATTCCTTATCCAACATTTTCAAAATTGATATAGTATTATCAACTTAAATATTGCTTAATAGTAATATGTCAAGAACACAACCAATTTTTTTAATATGTCAAACCGAACCAGTCTGATCCCTTGACCTGCTTGTAATCAATGCATATCATTCCATAACCAGTCATATTTATAGCCACGCCCAAGTATGAGTAAACAGATGCATATCAGAATATCACATCATGCTTTTGCCACAAGAATTCAATCAGAAGTAGTTCATCATACAAAGATTCTAGCAGCACAAGTGCAGCAACATAAACTGAAAGTGAAAAACTTGCATTTAAGCAAAAGAAAAGAAAAAGGCAAGAAATATATTTGTAAATCATATATCATCAGTGAAGAAGTAAAATTCAGCAAGAAACTACAAGAGTAATAAAATATATTCAACAAATTTGCAGGATAACAACACATAGGATTCCAAAAAAATTATTCATTAATAACAAGAATTCATTTCTGATCCACTTACAACATGGTAATCAGATCTCCCCGAGATATATCTGTTTATCACTACTGCAAGATCCAACAATAGGCTCATTAGGGTGAAAGACACTCTCATTGACAGATCCAGTGTGGCCAGGAAGCTTGTATAATATTCGTCGAGAAGTTGTGTCCCATATGTAGACCATCCGATCTGAACTACCTGCAGTAACCTTGCTTCCATCAGGCGACCAGCTACATTTCAGCAAGTTCTTTTCAAAGTTGTGTTGGTGACCTTCCAGTACCTTAACACAGCGATTCTGAGGTGCATAGGGTCGCATATCCCAAATGCAAAGCTTGCAGTCCATACCATTAGTAAGAAGATATGAGCCGTCAGGACTCAACTGCATACCAGTTATCATATCCTGATGGCCTTCAAGTTTCATCATCACTTCACCTTTCCGCAGGTCCCATACCTTAACATCATTGTCTATACCACCAGTGAAGATCTTATCTGATGCATCAGAGAAACCAACAGCTGTGATTTGGTATTTATCTGGGAATGTTTGGATGGCACCCCTCTGCCGCATATCCCAAAGCTTTGCAGTTCCGTCATCAGATCCGCTGACAACAAGTGGAGGCCCCCTCCGTGAAGGGCAGCATGAATTGACAAAAGATGAGTGTTCCGCCATTTTCTTTATCTGCTTCCCAGTCTCAATATCCCATGCCCTGACAGTTTTGTCAGGACTGGCTGATATAATTTGGGAGCCATCAGTAGTCCAATGAAGATCCAGAACTGCATTTTTGTGCCCTTTCAAGACCATGAAATTTTTACACTCCCCATGGACATGCCATAGAAAAATTTCTCTGTCATGTGATCCAGATGCAATAATACTCCCAGATGGATTAAACTTCATTGTATATATGGCACTTTGATGACCAGTGAGCAACATGATAGGGGCTTCCAAGCTTGATGTCCGTTGCTTTCCATTTGACCCAGGTCCTTGTGGCCCAGTGTAAGGAACAGTAGACCAATCCATTGGCCTAGCACCAGAGACAGACAAAGGGTTATCACCTTGTCTAAGAACAACTTCCATCTTGGTCTGCCTCTCTGGTATTTCAGCGAGTTTCTATCCTTCGTTTGCAGTTACAATCCTGAATCAAAACAAATATTAAAGAACTTAGCAAATGAAAAGAATAACAAAAAAAAACAAGGTGAAATGGGGGAAATATTTCTTTGATTGCAAACAAGGATTTTTTGACATTGTCAACTAAGATATTCAAACATTCCAAAAGTGAACTTTTTAACCCTAATCCACCAAACCTCCACCCCCCTTTTCTTGCTTGATCCAAAAATAGACATAAGAGGTCAAGGAGCTAACATAAAACATCTAATTAGACAAAAAAAGATCTCATGGTGAAGTTACTTCACAATTTCTGAAAGGTGGCCAAGGCCCCAATGCCCAATGCGTATGACACCCTTTAAATATTGTCAAAGGAGCTAGTAAATTGCAAAACAAAGACAAATACCATGTGAAGTAAAGACATTAAATCCCCACAGGAAAACCAACTTTAAGACCCGACCCAGCCCAAGTAAAGCTACATATTTAAATGTTAATTAAGCTACTCCATATCAAATCTAAGTAACAAAAGAGGAAAACCTTATTTCATATTTCAATAAAGACTAAAGGAGAGCATTTTGAACTAAACAAGTTCAAACCATGTTTCACCTATGGAAAAAAAAAAAGGAGCACAAAAACCTCTTAACAATGGCGTTCAGTAGCTCAAACAAAACAGAAACAGCAAAAAATGTAGCAATTGCTATTGTCTGAGATGAAAAAAAGAAAGAAAATATGAATCTTAAAAAAAATCCCAGATAACAGGAGAGAGAAAGACAATACCTGCGTTGCGTATCTGGTAAACCCTAGAGGGTTCTTCTTCTACTAGTAGATGGATGCAAAATTGATTCAGTGATCAAATCGTCGTGTTTATTTTCTTTTGTCGTTTTTGTCTAATGGCTAAAGCCTTTAACTTTGAATCCAAAACGCCGACCCAACCCGAATAGGCTTGGAGTGGTCCGCTGTGACATGGTAAATTAGATTAGTTGGATCCAATTTAATACAGAACTTTGAATTAAAAATATAGATATTTATATCTTAAAAAATAATTTTTATTTTAAAAAAATTAAAAATATTTAAATTTTTATAAAAAATTTTAAAAAATTTAAAATATCTTATTCTTCATTAAAATATATATATATTTAAATATATTTTCTATCACTGCCATCAATATTTTACTTCAATATTATCTTTTTTTTTAAACTTCAATTTTAAATAAAAATATTCTAATAAAATAATAAAAATTAATATTTTAAATTATTTTTCATTATATAAAAATTATAATTTTTTATAAAAAATAAAATTTTAATTTTAAAAAATAAATAACACTCACAAAAAAAATAAAACATTCAAAAATATATTAATAAAAGTTATTAAATTTAGTTTTAAACAAAATTTACATATTATACATTATAAAAAATAAAAAATACACATAATTTCGTTATGTAGATGTGTTGTAGATATTATGTATATATTATATTTTTATTATTTAAATTGTGTATATTTTATATAAAAATTATTAAATATTATGTAAATATTGTATGAATATTATGAGAATAAAAAAAATTTAAAAAAATAAAATTAAACAGATATTCAAAATATTATTTAGACGTATTGTAGATATGTATTAGATGCATTATAGATATGTTGTAGATATAATTTGTATAGTTGAGTGTGTATTTTATATATGTTATATATATTTTTTGTGTTTATGTTTAAAATATGACAATAAAAAAATTTTTAAATAAAAAATATCAATAAAATAAAATAGAGAAAAAACAAAAATAAAAAAAAAAGAAAAAGAGTAAAAAAAGTAAATTAAAAAATGGCTGTTTACAGTATTTATGAAAACAAAAAAAAATTCATGCACAGTGTAATTAATCATTAAAAATATATTTTAAATATTTTTAAGAATATTTACTTTGCTTAAAATTTAAATTTATAATTTCAAAATATTCACTTGCAATTTATAAAAATATAATATACAGTATATATTATAATGTTCGGCCTATAAATTAAAAATATATTAACAAATTCAAATTTTATAAAAATTATTTTAAAAAAATTACGCAGCAATAATTTCAACTTCAAAATATCATCCATAATTATAGCCTTAAACCATATTGCAATAAGAAATATATAATGTTTATTAAAAAAATAAAAAATATTTGATGTAATAAAAGGATTTTGTAATTTAAAAATAAGTGATTTTTCTTAAAAAATAAAAATATATTTTATATATTTAGATAGATTATTTTAAAAAAATAGATTATTTAAAAAAATTATTTTAATTATTTAAAAAAATAATTATTTTAATTATTTAAAAAAAATTATTTTAAACTTCTCGTTAAATATAATAAATTAAGATTTTGAAACTTTTTTAAGTAACTAAAATAATGATATATATTTTAAAAAAATATTCATGTTAATTAAAAAAATTCAAAAAAGCAATTAGAGTAGAGTAAATTTTCTTAATCCAATTAAACTCGACCGATTTGTACGGGTTAAAATTAGTTTAATTGGTTTATAAATAAGTCACATGCCAGTTTGGTTTTAATAATAAAATATATTAAATATATACAATTGGTCGAATTTAAATGATTATTGCTTGAACCCGAATTTAATTAATTATTTTATAATTTTATATAAGTATATATAGACATATATTAAATATTTTTTTATATTTTTTTATTCTTTTCTGAACCCAATTTGATAATATCAAAAGTGAGTTCAAATATAAAAATTCAATATTAAAATCCAATTTATTTAAAAATTAACATCATTTGACTAGACCCAAATGGACTCGGATTGACAAAAAAAATTGTAAAATTTAATCGGCATCAGTTTAGTATTTTTAATACTTAATGGATAAAAAAAATACCTACTCAAATCAACCAAACCCAACCCGTATTATACTCTAAAAGCAACCGTGTAGAAGTATCAATGGCAACTATAGGTGTTGAAATTGGAAGGCTTGTTGGGCTTTGACAGGGACGAAAGAGATTGAAGAAAGACAACTCCCACCATTTTTTATTAGTAATAAAAGTTGCATTGAACAAAAAAGAAATACAACCTAAATTGAAAGACTTTTAACACCTAAAAATAAACTAGACGTAGAAGTCTTTTAATTTGAGATCTAATAAATTTGGATACATATACCAATAATAAGATCACCAAGAGACGAAGGAGGATATTAGGGTGTCATATATTCAATGTAGGGAGGTGCAAAAAAAAAAAAACTGACTAAAAATCGCAACTGAAATTAATGTTGAAAACTGGTAAGAGATAATTTAAGTACTTGAAAAGTGGAGCCAAATCATCTTTAAAGTCCACAAATTGATGGGAGCTACAAATCCATCTTGAGTAGGATTAGAAAATGCCTAAAGCCATGGTGGCCGGTCCAAATCAAGAAATTTCTCTAGAATTATTTGTTGATTTTCACTCCAAACTATCAAATTTTTAAAATTAAACCAAACCACCATGAAAGTGAATGACAAAAAAAAAAAACATATGAAGGCCAGATCTAGAATTTTTATTTAATCAAACCATAAAATTATTTAAAATATATTACAGGAGACCAAGAGGTGATGAAGATCTATGCTACGGTGACCAAAAGGTCAATGACAGTCTTAAATCTATATTTGAAAATTAAAAAGAGAAAAATTGTTAAAAGAGAGAGAAATAGAGAGCTATAGAGAAGAGAAAGGAAATAGTATGAAGGTTTCATTCGATGGCATATCACCTATATTAACTCCCACCATTTTTTGATTGCTTCAGCTTTCATTTTGTTCTAATTTGCTCTTGATTCTCGTATTCTTTTGAGTTTCATTTTTTTTTTTAAGTTTTTTAATTTTTTGCTTTCAAGAATAATTAATGCTATCAAGAGAAATGTTATGCTGGTAATTACCGTATTAACAAGTAGTTATATGTGTGTGTATATATATATATATATATATTCAACATACTATCAAGACTCATTCAATAATAGAAAATATTATAACAAATCAAAGATAATTCTCCATCTATCAAATATAATTTTTCTATAACCACTAAAATTTAGCTTGATGATTAAGAGCATTTATTATTTTTACTTAGATATTGGATTTAAATTTAAAGTATTCTTATTTATCATATATAATTAATAAAAAAATTAATTTTCATGTTGAAGAGATGATCAAGAAAAAATTAAATATTATT
Organism: Garcia nutans; assembly: GCA_947685225.1. NCBI lineage: Eukaryota > Viridiplantae > Streptophyta > Magnoliopsida > Malpighiales > Euphorbiaceae > Garcia > Garcia nutans. Next base: position 51,626,582 of record CANTUV010000011.1, on the reverse strand, counting down.
AACAGTGTAAACTAGTCTTGAAATCATCATGTTGGATCAATTCAAGCAAGGAGTCAGAAAATTTTCGGATCTCTTTTTTGTGGATCATTGATGATCTTTACATACAAACTGATTAACTAATTCCTTAAATTTTTTTATTAATTAATTCCTTAAAATTTTCACTTACACTAATTTTTAAAAGCTTTTATATGTATTAATTAGAAAATTTTATTAAAATTTATTATTTTAACAATTAATTTCACTTATGGATTGTTTAATAGATTACTGAAAAAATTGATTGTTGAAAATATATTTTATAAAAATATATTATTGAGATTATATTTTATTGAAAAAATTATATTACCGTATTTAACAGATGTATCAAAATACAGAAAAAGTGAATTGAAAAGAATGTTAACTTGTTTGCTTATAATCTAATTTTACTTAGAAATTTAAAAAATACCTAAACCATCCTTATAATATTTTATTCTTATTTTATCATATCTTAAAATATAGATATAATTATCTTTTTGATATGGGATCTCACAATCTCATTTTTTAATAAAATAATTTTTTATACTTCTCCTAGGTAAAATATTTTACTAACTGGTTGGTAAAATTTAGCGGACTCAGTATTTTATTTTATATTAATAGTATGTTTGGTAAATTACTGAAAAAACTGATTACTGAGAATGTATTTTACAGAGTTATATTATTAAGATTATATTTTACTGAAAAAAAAATTATATTATCGTGTTTGAAAGATGCAACAAAATACTAAAAAAATTAATTAAAAAAATATTAACTTATTTGATAGTAACTCAACTTTACAATAAAAGTTTAAACAATACATAAATTATTCTTATAACATTTTTTTTCTTGTTTTATCATATTTTAAATTAAGAGTATGATTATCTTTTGACATGTGGGCCATTTAATTTTCATTTTCAGTAAAATATTTTTTTCTACTTTCTTTTACATAAAATATTTTATCAACTGATTGGTAAAATTTAGTGAGCCCAATATTTTATTTTATATAAATTATTTATAAATAAATATAATATTATTGATCAAATAAAATTATATAGTCAATTTTCCTAAAATTTTTATACAACCAAATACACTATAATTATTTACAAATAAACATGATATTTTTTATCATAAAAAATTATTTTATCAACTTTCTCAAAATTATAATACAACCAAATAATATAACAAATGATAAAGCTAATACCTATTCTTCAGGGACTTGATAAGCTTGTTATTTAGATTTGTATCTGTGTACACATTATAGAATCCTATACATTATAGAATCCTACTGTATGTATCTTTCCTCTTGTATTTAAGCTAACATATACACAGTAATAATATATATCAAAATTTCCCAATCTCTTTTAACTTGTTTATGGTATCAAAGCATTCTGCTCTCTAGCGAAATCACGATCCTCTTCCTATTTTTTCTCTGAAATCATGACTGAAACACCACCACAAGAGCAAAGCCCTTCGGTTCATCAATCCTCCACTTCTGGCAATGTTAATATTGCAACTCAACCTCTGAATCAAATAATTTCTTTTAACCCTGCTTCCCAGTTACCTATTAAACTGACGGGCAGTGCAAACTTTCCCACTTGGAAAACACAAGTGTATACTCTAATGTGTGGCTATGATCTGGTACACTTTCTTGATGGTTCACAACCTTCCCCAGCCGAAACGGCAGCAGATTACAAAATCTGGTTTAGGCAAGATAATCTGATTCGCAATGCTTTGATTGCCTCTGTGGATCCAACAATTGCCCCGACTATTGCTACTTCCAAAACCTCGAAACAGGCTTGGCATTACTTGCATACCACATATGCAAATAAATCTCAGACTTGAATATTTACTCTCAGGGATATTTTGTCTAAAATTACAAAGGATAGCAAGTCTATAGCTGATTATTTGCGAGAAATTCGCACCATTTCTGATGAGTTAGCTGCTGCTGGTGCTCCCATTGATCCAACAGAGCTTAATGTGAAAATACTTAGTGGGCTTGGTCCTGATTATAAGAAATCAGCGCTGCTATTCGTGCTCGTGACAATCCCATCAGTTTTGAGGAAATGCAAGACAAGCTTGCAGAACATGAGATCTTCCTTAAACACGAAGAAGCTAAAAAACCAGCAGCATCTATTACTGTGCAAGTTGCTCAAACCACTTCTCAAGGCTCTAACAGTGGATCCAATGGAGGTTCCCGATCAAATCGTCGCTGGAATAATCGGTCTGATTTCAGAAATTTTAATGGATCTACTCGTCCTCAACAATATGGTAATAATCGCTCTCCCAATTTTAATTCTCAGAATGTTTATGGTGGGCAGCAGTCTGTGCAGGGTTGGAGATCATCTTATGGCAATGGTCTGCAGTATGGTTATTCGTCTGGTACTGATCGTAATCGAGTGCAGTGCCAATTATGTGATCGTTATGGGCATATAGCCATTGATTGCAGGTCTCGCTCACATAATCACTTTGAGGCAAAGGCCATGTTTGCAGCTAATCATACTCCAGACCCTTGGGTTGTAGACAGTGGTGCAAATCATCATGTTACAGACAGTCCTATGCATCTTGCAACTCCACAGGAGTATACAGGCGTTGAAAGTATTTCAATGGGAAATGGTAATCTCATTCCTATCACTCACACATGTTATGTATCTTTCCCTACTGCAAACAAGAATTTTGAATTACGACATGTGCTTTGTTCTCCAGACATCAAAAAGAACTTAATTTCTATTTCTAAGTTTACTAAGCATAATCAAACATCTATTGAGTTCTTTCCTGCTTATTTTCTTGTGAAGGATTTGGAAACGGGAGCTCCACTGCTTCGAGGGCTGAATAAAGACGATTTGTATGTGTGGCCGAATAAACCTTTTAGTCGAGGAAGAGTTTTTCTTCACTATGCCGCTACTGCTCCTAGTATTGAAGTTTGGCATCGACGGCTCGGGCATCCGAACATTCGGACTCTTAGATATGTTCTTCAATCTTGTTCTTTGTCTTATGATAAAACTCATGGATTTTCAACATGTAATTCTTGTCTTTGCAATAAGAGTACTAGGCTTCCATTTTTAGCTAATACTTTAAGCAGTCACAAACCTCTTGAACTTGTGTATATTGATATTTGGGGTTCGTCTCCACTTGCATCTGTTGATAACAAACGATATTATGTGATTTTTGTTGACCACTACACCAAGTATACTTGGATATATCCATTGGCCAAGAAAAGTGAAGTTGCTATCATATTTCCAATCTTTAAATCCACTGTTGAAAATTATTTTGAGAACAAAATTAAATCCGTTTATTCTGATGGAGGTGGAGAATACATTGGTCTTAAATCATTCTTTGCTGCTTCTGGAATTCAACATTTAATCTCACCACCATATACACCTCAGCGGGTTGCTCAGGCCGAACGAAAGCATCGGCACATAATTGAAACAGCTCGTACATTGCTGCATCAGGCCTCGCTACCTTATACTTTCTGGACTTTTGCTTGTACAGCTGCAGTTTATCTTATTAACCGGTTGCCAACCGGTGTGCTTCATAATCAGACTCCATATCAATTATTATTTCACAAAGATCCTACTTTCAATCAACTCCGAGTTTTTGGATCCCTGTGCTACCCATGGGTTAAACCGTATACATTTCACAAGTTGGAACCAAGATCACGCCCCTGTGTGTATCTTGGTTTTTCTATACAGCATCACTGCCATCAATGCTATGATCCTCTTTCTTCAAATTTATTTCTTGCACGAGATGTGATATTCTTTGAAAACATATTTCCCTACCAGACTATGTTCTCTCATATTAAACCTCATTTGACAGACACTACTTGGTATACTATTAATTCTCCGCATGATAAGCCTGCATCAGACACTAATCTTGGGATATATGAACCAGTGCCTCCGCCACTTCAAGTCTCACAAGCTGCAGCTACACATACACATCCGTCTATTCAGCCCGTATCATCAGTGGAGTCCTCCTCGTTTACCAATCAAGGTATGACATCATCATCCTCTTTACATACAAATTCTGCTACTCCTAATTCTGTTCTACCAGAAAATCATTCTGAGCAAAATATTTTGCAACCTCCTGTGCCTACTCGGATGGTTACACGATCACAGAATAATATATTCAAACCGAAGCAGATATTTGACTTACTTGCAGTAGTAGATCGCACAAAAATACCAACCACAGTCAAACAAGCCCGTCGTAATAAACACTGGAGAGCTGCCATGAAAGCTGAATATGATGCCTTAATTCAGAACAACACGTGGGAACTGGTTCCAAAACAGCCACAACAAAATGTTGTTGGATGTAAATGGCTTTTTCGAATCAAGTATAAAGCTAATGGTGAACTTGACAAATACAAAGCCCGCCTAGTGGCCAAAGGATTCATGCAGAGACCAGGTATTGACTATAATTCCACTTTTAGCCCTGTTGTTAAACCTGCTACTGTCAGGCTGGTTTTAGCTTTAGCTTGTCAATGGAAGTGGCCTTTACATCAACTGGATGTTAATAATGCTTTTCTTTAAGGAAGTCTGGAAGATGAAGTTTATATGCAACAACCACCAGGTTTTGAAAGTACTGCTAATCCTACTTTTGTGTGCAAACTTCGTAAAGCTATATATGGGCTAAAGCAGGCACCAAGAGCATGGTTTCTTGCACTCACTACTTTTTTACGAAGCTATGGATTTTATGGATCTAAATCTAACAGTTCTTTGTTTATTTTCAAACAATTTGGGGTTTTGCTATATTTACTGGTATATGTCGATGACATAATTATTACAGGGAATTGTTCTAAGGCTGTATCACAGGCTATATCTACTCTTGCTTCTCATTTTTCGATCAAAGATTTGGGGCGACTGCACTACTTTCTTGGAGTAGAATTATTGCATAAAGATGAAGGAATTATATTAACTCAGTCCAAATATATTTCTGAATTGCTTCAGAAGTACAATATGCATGAAAGCAAAGGTGTAAGTTCTCCTATGTCAAGTTCAGAATCTCTGCGTATAGATGATGGTACATCATCAACGGATGTTAAACAGTATCGAGAAGCACTAGGGAAGCTTCAATATTTGTCATTCACACGACCTGACATCAGTTTTGCAGTGAACAAATTGTCTCAATTTATGCATTCCCCAACTCTAGCACACTGGCAGGCAGTCAAACGGCTACTCCGCTACTTGAATCAAACACTGAATTTATGGCTTACTGTTGAAACGATCTTCCTCACTTCAGCTACAAGCTTATGCGATGCTGATTGGGCTGGTGATCCGACTGATCGAACATCTACATCTGGCTATATTACTTATTTGGGAACATCACCAATCAGTTGGTCTTCGAAGAAACAACGAACGGTTGTTCGGTCTTCAACAGAAGCAGAATATCGGTCAGTAGCCGGATCGGTGGCTGAAATTAATTGGCTCATGAACTTAATGAAGGAACTACATGTTTCATTACAAGGGAAGCCGACAGTTTTTTGTGACAATGTGGGTGTTACATACTTTTGCAAAAATCCAGTGTTCCACAGCCGAATGAAACATGTTGCTGTGGATTTTCATTTTGTCAGGGACCAAGTTCATCATGGTGATATTCAAGTGCAACATGTTCCATCCACCAATCAATTAGCCGATATGTTGACAAAAGCTCAAACCAAGAGACTTTTTCAGCAGCATTTATCCCAGTTAGGTGTCATTGCATTAACACCTAACTTGAGGGGGCATAATATAACAAATGATAAAGCTAATACCTATTCTTCAGGGACTTGATAAGCTTATTATTTAGATTTGTATCTGTGTACACATTATAAAATCTTATACATTATAGAATCCTACTGTATGTATCTTTCTTCTTGTATTTAAGCTAACATATATACAGTAATAATATATATCAAAATTTCCCAATCTCTTTTAACTTGTTTACCAAACACTCTACTATTGCGCTTGAACTTTTCAATTATACTATTAATACTTCTAAATTTCAATTTACCATTGTAAATTTTTTCTAACTTTATTTTGTTCTTCTTAAAATTACTATTTATGTTTTCGGGTTAAAATATCACATGTCCAGAAAATGACACGACTCTACGTGTCTAAAAATATTTCATACCAAAAATTTCTTGAAAAATATATATAATTTTAATAACTATATATTAATAAATAATATATATAATTTATTGTAATAATATTTATAAATTAAAAAAATAACATATGCAAGAAACGAGTTCCAAAAACTAGTATGCTATAATAAATGGCTCCTTTAACATTTATTACTATCATGATAAAAATAAAATTATGTAAAATATACAATAAATACTATTTCTTTTTAATTTAATTTCATAAATTAATTATATTTTTGAATTATGCACACCGGGATAGCCCAATGTATATTTTCTGGACAATTCAGAATCAATTATTTCCCTTCTCTATTTGTAATACTATAAAAAAAAACTATGTTTTTGTATTATAATTTATAAAGTTATTATCATATAATCTAAAAAAATTAAAATTATATTTAATTTGTTAAAAATATAATAGAATATTATGCCCGAGAAGTAGCTTTGTTTGTCCAACCTTGACCGGTATGTCGTTTTAATGAAACAAATAAAGGACTAAACGCCAAAACCCCCCCCTAAACCTAAAACCCTCGATGATGCTGTCCTGCTAATCCATGATTGATGCTAGTTTCTAGAGGAGATCAAATGGCAGTAAGGATCCGACTGGAGAGATGTGGATGCATAAACAGACCATTCTACAGGGTCGTAGCTGCTGATAGCAAATCCCCTAGAGATGGCAAGCATCTTCAAGTCCTCGGCTTCTATAATCCCTTGGCAGGTGCAAACATTCCCTTTTTTCCCCTTATCTTTCTTTTGGTTTAAGAGAAAATGTGTGAAAAAGCAGAGTGAAAATATAAATTATGAGCTTTAAGGTTAATGGGTTTTGTTTATTATGAATAAAGATGATGATGAAACTATATTATTTTATTGTTGCTTCCCAAGATTATTGTATATTCTCTTTTACAATTCCTTTTCAGCTTTTTTTGGACAAGGGAGTCATTGATTGCTTTCCTAGAATATTGTGGTGAAGGAATAGAAGCAAAAGTTTTGAATTTTAATTTTATTGTCTATTTGTGACTCTAAAGAAGAGTACTGGCCTTTGAAGATCGATATAATGATGGGTGTTTCAGTTTCATAGAATAATAAAATAACAATCAATTCATCTCTCAAAATTACTGGGGAATAAATGGAAAATATTGAAATATTTTTTGGTTGTGATTTCTGCTCAGTATTTTTTTTCATAAAAATTTGTGCTGATTGATTATTTTTTTTCTTTCTCTTTTCAACAGCTAAAGATGATGATAAACGAGTGGGCCTTAAATTGGATTTAGTGGAGTAAGCATTTTTTTTACTGCTTTTTTCTTATCAAATTCAATTTATTTTTATATTTTTTCATTCTAAAAGAAAATCAATTTATTTTTTAATTCATCATTTGGAGTTATTTATTTCCTTGCTGATTCATAATGGGAAACTCCTTTTACTGTTTCTGAAGGCTTTTTAATTTTTTGAGCTGACTATGTCTTGAGCATCTTTGTATATCTATTGATACTTTTCCCTGTCCTCCCCTTCATCTGTGTGTGTGTTGGGGGTTGTTGTTGCAAAGGATAAAGATGATAACTGAGTGGCATTACTTTGGTTTCCAATTTTACATTTTGACTTAAATTTGAGCTTTATGTAGGAAAGCAATGGTTTGTTTTTTTCCCCTGTTTTCAATCTTTTGATATGCGTGTGATTGTGACCTACTCAGGTCCTTGCTGATAATACATTCGTTGACTTAACTCTGTTAGTTTCAGATGTTCCTCACCTTGCAGCATATACTGCAATATTTGAAATGAGATTTGGGAAAACTGATGGTGATAACCAAGAGTTTACAGCAGTTTCTGAGATTAATATAGTATTTGCAATATTTTCTTTCATTAGTATTTCAGTTTTAAATCCTGCTATGCAAATTCCTTTTTTTTTCTACCTTTCATCTGAGTATTAGCATGTTGGAGATTTTGAATAAACTAATTGCCAAGTTTTTATTGAAGCAGCAGATAGCTGATAAATTCATTTTCAGTGTGCACAAAGCTTTTTGATGATTGTCAATATTCTGATCAATCAAATGGGGACCATTACATATGTGTTGTTGTTTAGTTATTCTTTTCTTCCTGCTCTGCACTGCAGGTATTGGTTATCAGTTGGTGCTCAGCCCACAGACCCTGTTCGACACATTCTTTTGAGGGCAGGGTTACTATCTCCACCGCCAATGGTGGTAATGGGAAACAAAAGTGGACCAAGTGTGAACAAGTCAGGTTGATGCAATGACTGGTGATAATATAGAATCAAGATAATACCAATGCCTAGTGAAAAATATCATGGTAACTCATGTTTTTCCTATTACTAATTAAAAGAAGAGTATTTGCTCTTTATGTTTGTTTTAGGGTAGGGAAGATTCCCAGAATAAACAATATTTTGACCGTTTCTGTAAACATAGCTGAACTTCTTTCACATTTTTTTTATGAAAATTGGAAGTTGTATTGATCTAGTTTGTATCAATGTGCATCATATTTCGTGAATGAACTTGAGAGTTATCTATATCTGTGTCAGAGAACAAATTACCTGGATAAGGAACCGCATTAAAGAAAATATGTAATATGATGTCCCTGCCCGTGCTCGTTATGATATGATAGCATATTGTTCATTAATAGCAACAATACCTTGTTTATGTTATATTGCCAACTGATTTAAGGAGATGCACAAGTATGCTTGTGACTGGAATATTACTCCTGAAAAGGTATAAAGGATTCAAGGAAACATAAAAACTTAGGCGATTGATCTGTTGTAATGTACAAAACTCATGTTCAAAGAGGTCAAGCACAGTTGGATGTTTAATTATTCTTTATACATTTGCAAAGATTAGTCAAGTTCTCAAATGTGCGAGTGATGCTTTGTGGCAAAACCTGCCTATGCTTCTGAAAAATCTACCTTTTCGTTTATTGGGGCAACTCCTTCAGAGGATGGATTCTGAGCTCCTTCAGTGTCAGATGGTTGAGATTCATGCTTTACAGCAGCTTGCAGTACACGGCTTTGAACATCTGAAGATGAAGGTGATGTAGGGAGTCCAATGCCATTGGTTTCTAGTTTTCCAGCAACCCTTGAAAATGCCTGAGCTCCAAGTCTTACAGGAGCAAGCAACCGCCTTCCAACATGAACAATACATGAAAAAATAAATAATTTATAGAAATATCAATGAATAACATGTAGGCAACTCAAGAAACCTGGCCTACTACTTGAAAAATGAATCCTACCTCAAATCAGTAAATGACTGGATAAGAATAAATAATGGAGGTACACGAATATAGATGCTGGTAGCTTAATAGCAGGTTTAAACAGGAACACGCTTAAAATTTTGGGAGGGTCAGATGATAATGTTAATAGAAGCATCCAGAGATGAACAGATAACGCCAATTTTAATCTATGTATCCGCTCCCCCTCAATTTTAATTGCCCCTTTGCCAGTATCTTTTGGACTTTTAGATGGACTAGAAAGGAAATATAATATTTAATACATGGTTAGGAAGGAAAGGAAATGAGGAGATGTGTAACTATTTTATGTTCAGATGCTTTAAAGGATTGAAAGGATTAAGGTAAAATAGTCTTATTAAAATATTATTATTAGTTATGATAGGAAATTATTTACATCCAATCCACTTGGAAAAGCGTACCCTATGCACAAATTCATGTGGGATCCATCTTTCATAATTTCAATTGGATCTCACATGAATGTGATTTTAGGGTGCACCAGGTATATTGAATTAATTTTTCAGTCCAGGAAATTATTTACATTCGTATACAGTATACCTCACTTGAAAATACTGCACCAAATACTCAAATTCATGTGGATCAATCTTTTATAATTTTCAGTGATAATTCTTATTTTCTAAAAATTGAAGATAAAGCAAAATGAGTTTTGAGGGCATAATCTCCAATTGTCTTTTCTTTTCCAACATCATTAAAGATTCAAATCCCATCTCTTTTTCCTTTTGTATCCCTTCTTATCCCTCCATCCAAATCAATCCAGACGAGCTTACATTATTAATGCAAGTTATCATGTGCACAAGGCAAAGCATATTATTTTGGGAGTTAAATGATGTTCTGCTGATATTTACTATTAGTATTTTTCCTTACAGGGGATAGCACCATTATGCCCATCATGTCGGTCCAACAGCTCTTAAAATAATGTCATACCAGGTGCGCACCATTAAAAATTTTCAAATGTGATTAAAAAAAAAGAGAAAAAAGGATGACTAACTCTGCTTCGATTTCAATCTTGTTCATGAGAAAGGGTATGAAATGCAATGTACACTTATCATGTATCAGACGTGGTAGCATAGATAGAGAAGTGACTTGTGTAGTAGGTTTTACCTCACATCTTGCCTGATATCTTCAGTGCCCTTATATGAAGCAACCCGTCGATAAATACCCTGGAGCAGAGGCGGAGATAAAGGGGGTCCCATGGGGCCCTGTTCCCCCCTCAGTTAAAAATAAAATTTTTTTAGGTATATTTGAGAATGAATATTACATTGGTTGAGATGAAACAGCTTGGCCTTACTATGTGAGAGCACGCAACTTCGATCCACGCTCCCAACATTTTTCATCCTTTTTTTTTCCAATCTTTAAAACTGGGCCTTTTAATCAAGCCCATTACAAACAAACAAGATTTGTCAATGACTCTGCCCATTACAAACAAACAAGAATAACTTAATTGTGACTCTTTCTCTTCTATAAAAAAGCATAAAGTTTTTCCTTTAGTGTATCTGTTAATCAAATTGGCATTGCTTTTACCAGTTGCTACAGCTACAGTGGAAAGAGCTTTCTCCGCAATGAAAATTATTAAGAGTTCACTTCGTAATAGCATGGGAGATGAGCTGCTAAATGATTGTTTAGTTACCTATATTGAAAGAGATGTATTTGCAAGTATTGACAATGAAACAATTATGAATAGATTTCAATCAATGAAAAATAGGCGAAGAATATTGTAATTTAATGTTTTAAATTTTCTTTGTATCCAACATTTTTCTTGTTTTATTTATTTTATTATAAATGTTATTTTTGTGAATTATAAATTTTAAGTTAAATTGGACCCCCCTTATCTAAAATCCTGGCTACGCCACTGCCCTGGAGGAGTACAAAGAGCCAAGACTTAGCAAATGTAGGTATTCCTACAAATAATTCAACATATCAAAATAATTTATCCAATATGGTATACTTGAAAATTGGACAGAGCTCCCATCTAAAAAAGGGTTAAAAAAAGAACAGGCAAGCTTTACTGTGAACATGGAAATAAATAACAAACCATTATAACCATCCTAAGAAACTAAATAAATCAATGATTTGTGAATCAACAACACTCTGCCTCCCAGTGGCGGAGGCAGGTGGAGTCGGGTAGGGGCTGACGACCCCCCTGCCGGCCGCCGGACATGTAAACCCTCAGCCCCTCAGCCCCCCAGCCCCCTCAACTTTAGCCCCCCTCTCTCAGCAGTCCTGGCTCCGCCATTGCTGCCTCCTTCTCCCATGATATGGAACATATTAAAGCAAAAGCCATAGCCAAATGGCTCATTGCATGAGTACTCCTTAACTTTAGAAGTTAATGATGAAAAGATATCAAGCCATACACAAACATAAATAGAGATCCAGAAACTGGAGAAAAATGGATACCTGAGCAAGGCCAAAAACACCAATGAATTGTAATGTCTTCTCCCACTCTGAAATAAAATACATGCTTAGTGGACAAGAAGTTTATGAGAAACAAAACAAAGGAATTCGGAGGAATAGACTCTAGAAATATTAAAAAAATATTTACATTTTGGTAAATAGTTTTCGAGAGAGGAAAGGAAAAAAGATAAAAAATGAATATTCAACCAAGAACAGCTGGTAGCTAACAATTTGGCTGGCAGAATTTCACAATCAAGTAATTGATATTAATAATTATGTTTTAGCCAAGCTACATTGATTATCCAAGTGCATCATAATCTCAACTATGACAAATGATGACAAAGAATATCACAAGAAATAGCAATTGAATCGGATTATTGATTGTCTTTTCTTCTTCACAGCAGAGATCATCTAAAAATGTTGCAAATGCAGAGTATTTAGGTATAAAAAATACTATCTGATTAAGGAAGTTTTTTCCAATATGGCAACTAAAACTGCCATATAAAATCTACAATATACCACCCCTAACCCAAAGAAATAAAGAAATAGCAAGAAGAAAATGATTCCTAAAATTAACCTTGCTAGGTCCACCAACTGCAGATTTTTTCAACGTGGCAGCTTTTTCTGTTGTAGGCATACAAGAAACAGGGATCTGAGGAGCATAACGATGCTCAGGAATATTTATTTCTAGCTATATTTATTTAATATTGCTAGAGAACATATGTGAACACCCTAATTGTTGAGGCCAGAGTTATTTTCTAGCTCAAAATTAGATTCTGGAGAATCTATTGACCAGAGCTATATAACAGTTTTTACTTTGGTGGCATTCTCCAAACAAATCAACTTTATTTCTGCCCAATTTGGTCAACATGAAAAGATGCATAAAAAACTCATGCTTCTTTCCATTTTAGAATCACACCAAATTATTCCAGCCTCGAAGCAATACCTCTGAAATGTTCTCTTCAGTAAATACAAAGCCAAGGCTTGCTGAAGAATAAAAACTATTTGCAAGCGATCCAAAATAATTATAGATATCTACAGCGCTTGAGAACAAGGCATGATGTGTATTGGCATGCAGTTAGAGATCAAAGATAAGTTTGGTCACTTATTCAGCTCCATTTTTTATCACTACCTCGGTCCCATTTAAATTGTCGCTTCCACAAAAAAAAAATTGTCCCATTTATATTATCACTTTATAAAATCAATAAAAAGTAATTCTTTTTCAAATTATACCCTTGTTATTAATGAGTTAATTAATGGAGTGAGAGCAGAATATTTTTAATATTAATTAGTTAATGGGGGATATTTTAGTACATTCAAAATAATTTTGTATAATATTACGAGAATTTAATTATTTCTTTAATAAATGTGCACGAGTTGAAGGCGACAATTTAAACGGGACGGAGATAGTATAATTTAAAAGATATACATAAAGAGAAAAATACACACCTAGTAATGCATATAGTGCCGCAACAGAAACCTGTCCATGAAAGCAAGCAAAACATTTATTAGTGAAGATTGCACTAGAGGTTGTATGGCAAGCAAATAACTCTTTGAAATTATTGATTCTTGATATAAACAAAACAAGATATGCAGACTGCTTTTAGTTACTCAAGAACAGTCTCCCAGGAGAAAAATCTAAAATTGATGTAAACTCAGATCCAGACCATATGGAATAGCTTATTTGAAACAAAAAAGAGTTCTTTCAAATATGTTGTAACTCTTCTATGCACATGCTACATCACAAAGATTAATAGTCCCATTCAACCCATCCTTTGGATACAAGAAATCATTTCAAAGACGACTTCAAATAGGAACAAAACTGAGACACAGTAAAATGCTCTATTAAATAAATCATAATGCCAAAACTCTTGTTAGTCTTACCACACCATACCCAAGGATTTGCACTGGAGAAGGACTAATTTCTTCTAGTATTGCCTCAGCTTCCTGAACATGGCTGCAAATTATGCAAGAATATTGTGAAAAACTTAGATTCATCACTAGAAAAGGCAAAAAACAACTGGTATTGATATCAAAGTACATTGAATAACGTTAAATGAAATTTAATCCTTGTATTGGTTATTTTTTTTCTGTTCAAAAGGAAAATAACCTTTTCTATCAGATGGTGGCCTGATATGAAAAGTTGACTTTCAAAATTACTGAGCTTTCTGAATGAGCATAAGAATTACATATTGTTCAAAGTTTACATATTGATATTATCCATGTTATCATATGATCAGGTATCCAGAATGATGGAGTAGCATGATGCATATGATGTCATATACATAGCATGTATCTATAAATTATAATCTAGGAATTAAACTCTAACCTTTTGAAAATGATGAATGATAAATACTTAAACGGAATTATATATCCCTGCACAGTTACAGAAGTTCAGCGGATATGCAGCAGCAACACAATAAATACCTCATTCAGCAAAGTTATTGCTGTCTCAGGTTTGAGTTCCTTCTTTCGGAGACTTTGTTTCACCCAAGACTGGAAGCCACCTTCGACAAAGTATGGTCTCTGTCATGAACAATATAACCAATTAATTAGCAATGTGCCCTTCTTTACTGTAGATCCGGCATGACAATATTAACACGGACAATTTTCTTGCCAATACAAGAAGTTAAATGCTAACAAAATTCTACTGACTTCTCTAGCAGAATAGTTTACTATTTTCGGTAACTTCCTGTTATATCTGATGTTAAAGAAGGTAAAGTTTCATCTCATAAGCCCTATACATAGCCATCCAGCTATATGATTGCACCCATGTTCACTCAAAATGACAACTGGATCACTAATCTGAGCCAAAACAAAATTGAATGGGTAAGTTGTTGCTACTTACCCAAGCAGTCAAAGCATTGTCAGGACTTACCTAGGTGAACTAATAATATACTTTGTGAAGGATTCCTCTATAGATACTGAAGCCAAAACTCTGCTTCTGAACCTATCTCAAGAAGTACTTGAATGAAAAATGGGTTTTATTTAGCATTTAATTTTACAAAGTAACCAGAAAATTGTAAACTTAAATGAACCCTTCTCCTTTGAAACATATGCAGAATCACAATAGCATTAGGACTGCATCAAAAAAAGATTAAGGCCACTTCGCTGGGAGTGATTCAAATTGAGATTAACATTTCTTTCATTAGTATTTGAAAAAAGGCACTTCACAAATGCCACCTTCAGGAGAGTGAATATAAGATGGTACAAAACCTCAAGAGAAAGGTCAAATCATTATAAAATGCAACGTATAGGATTCTACCATAAGTAATATAATGTGTCAAAATTTTACCGTCTGACAACAAATCAATCCGAGTATTTTGATAAGGTTTTGGATGTTTGCTTGGGGCAATGTTTTTCCTTCGAAAAGTAAATGGCATAATCATGCAACAACTAAAATGTTCCTTTTTTCCAGATTGAATGACAACCTCATGAAAAAGGGTTTAGGAAAAAGAGTTGGTGTTGTCTGGGCAAGGCAAATCAGGAAACAGTTGTTGATCTATTGCTTCAGTTCCTACGGCAGAGGAATCATAAACCTTAGTTTTATTGTTATTTAAGGTTGCTTGGCTGATGCATAAATCAACTATAAAATTGTGCAATCTGAAAAAAATAACTTGGAAAGAGATAGCCTTGGCTTGGGGGAGTGTTATCTTTTATGTTGGCTTTGAATGGAACAAAAGAATCAGTTTTTAAGAAAGCGGGGATTGGGCAATTGAACAGTGGTGTTATAATCTTCATTCAGTTGGCTCACAGTCAGATCCTTCATTCGTATTCACCAATTCTTTAAATTTCTTACTTCAGGGTACAAAATTGTTTCTTTAGTTCTCCACCCTATTCTATGTGTTGTGTTGTCCTTTCTCTGTATTTCATTTGCTTTTCCATTTTTTCTTTTATTTATATTTCTCGTGTAATTATCTTGAACCACCCTTATATGCATCATGTGCACCAGGTTTGGCTTTAAAAAAAATTATAATCTGTTAAAGAGAAGGCATTTAAGAGGTATTCAGTGGTTCAAGTTCCAAGTCATTAAAACAACTAGCTACAGCCATTTTAACTACATAGGCAGCTTCTATCAGGCCTCAGTTCATAGAATAGATTAATAAAAACGGAATTCACTTTCTCTTGTCTCAGACTCACTTAAATGCTTAGTTAGTATAGAAGAAGAGTAGAGATATAAAAATACTTGCCTTAACCCCAAGTTTTCTCAAGGATCTTGCAATGCCTTTGGAAGAAGTACCATCTGAAAGGGAGAGAAAACCTGATTCCCCTAAAACATAAAATATGCATAGATCACCAGATTATTTAAATTAAATTGCAAAGGGCTAAATTATGTACCTGACATCATCGTATGTTGAAGCTGAAGACGATTTTGGAGTTTGTCGCCTTCCAGGGATACACACTTTAAGTTTAGCGGAAGCACTACTGAAGGAACGTAATGTTCTCTCAAAATTGTTATGTTCCCCTGGAGACCACGATCCCTTATTTATAACTGATGATGATGATTAATTTCTATTTTGGTCCTTCAACAAAAAAAGAAATTCTTATCGGTCTCTACACTTATAATCCTATTACGAATAGGAAACCTCAATAGTCAACAATCCTAATTTGATCAAAACTTTAATTGACTATTTTAATTTGACTGCAATACATATTTAATATTTAAATATATTTAGCCCATACTTATGATTAATTAGAGGATTAATTTTATCAACATAAAATTAATTCTAACAATCTCCCCTAACATATATTAAATATAAATGTATATACCTTAATGAGCTCATAAAAGCAGTCATACTGAAGGTGCCTCAAACAATCTCGTCCATTGATTATATCGATAAAGG
The DNA here is from genome assembly GCA_947685225.1 of Garcia nutans. Taxonomy (NCBI): domain Eukaryota; kingdom Viridiplantae; phylum Streptophyta; class Magnoliopsida; order Malpighiales; family Euphorbiaceae; genus Garcia; species Garcia nutans. Next base: position 51,609,981 of record CANTUV010000011.1, on the reverse strand, counting down.
ACTGAAGGGCCAGTCGCCACATTCATCGTGACTCAAACCACCATCAATCACATTACCAATACTCTCAAATGACATAGATCAATAATAGGAGTGTAGCATGGAAACTACATGTAATGTGATCTAATCATGCCTGTTTCCAACTGGTCAATCTTAAGTGAGATCAAACATAAATATAATACAGAATGTAAAACATATAATAAAAAGAAAAACTCATTTTTCTGCAGAAACTGAATGTACTTTATAAAATATATCCAATGTCAAAGAGAGCATACATAAAACTTAATGCAAACTTAATGAACAAACTCCCACTGAAACTAAATAGTCTTAAATAATGTGACACCCATATGAGCAGTGTGCTCATGAAAAACTTTCGGTATCACAGCCTTAGTGAGCGGATCCGCAATCATGGAGTTCGTTCCAATATGCTCTATGGATATCTGTCCACTCTGTACTCTCTTCCTCACAGCCAGAAACTTTATCCCAATGTGTCTCGATCGAGAAGAGCTTCTGTTATTGTTGGAGAATAAAACTGCTGAGTTATTATCACAGTATAACTTTAATGGCCTTTCAATGCCATTCACAATGCGCAGCCCCGTGACAAAGTTCCTCAGCCAAATGCCTGATTGGATGCCTCGTAGCTTGCTACAAATTTTGCTTCCATGGTGGAGGTAGCTACTAGAGTTTGTTTCACACTCTTCCAAGAAATAGCACCGCCAGCCAAGAGATATATGTAGCCTGATTGAATTTCCAACTGTCTTGGCATCCCGCGAAATCAGAATTAGTATACCCAATGATCTCAAGCTGATCTGATCGCCTGTATGTGAGCATATGTCCCTTTGTTCTCTGAAGATATCTCAAGACTCTTTTGGTTGCTTTCCAATGATCCATTTCTGGATTGCTGAGATATCGCCCTAACATGCCAACTATGAATGAAATATCTGGACGAGTGCAAACTTGAGCATACATCAGACTCCCAACTGCTGACGCATAAGGAATCTTCTGCATCTCCTGAATCTCAAGTTCACCCTTTGGACACTGATCAAGACTGAATTTATCTCCTTTAGCAACTGGGGTATCAATTGGCCTACTGTTGTGCATACTAAATCTCTTGAGCACTTTCTCAATATAGCACTTTTGTGATAATCCAATAATACCTCGAGTACGGTCTCGATGTATTTGAATCCCTAATACAAAAGAAGCTTCACCTAAATCTTTCATCTCAAAGTATTTTGAGAGAAAGACTTTGGTCTCGTGTAGCAAGTCCTTACAGTTAGTAGCAAGCAATATGTCATCCACATATAAGACCAAAAAGATAAACCTACTCCCACTGAACTTGTGATACATACAATCTTCCATAGCATTTGTCTCAAAACCGAAAGAGACAACTACTTCATGGAACTTGAAGTACCACTGACGAGAAGCCTGCTTGAGTCCATAAATGGATTTTTTTAATCTGCATACCAGTCGCTTTGGGTCTCCAAGTTTTCTGGTTGCACCATATAGATGGTTTCATCAATGTCTCCATTGAGAAACGCAGTCTTCACATCCATTTGATGAAGCTCAAGATCAAAATGAGCAACTAGAGCCATGATTGTCCTAAAAGAGTCCTTCGATGAAACCGGAGAGAAGGTCTCTTTATAGTCAATCCCCTCTTTCTGAGTGAAGCCTTTAGCTACAAGACGAGCCTTATATCTTTCCACATTACCTTTAGAATCCCTCTTGGTTTTAAATATCCATTTGCAACCAATGGGTTTCTTTCCTTCAGGTAATGGAACAAGATTCCAAACTTGATTGTCTTGCATTGACTTAAATTCTTCACCCATTGCCTCAATCCACTTATGAGAGTTGGAATCCTGCATGGCATGATGAAAGCTGATAGGATCATCTTCCACCATGTCTACAATGTCCTCATGTTCCTGAAGATATACTACATAGTCATCCGGAATAGCATTTCTTCTCTCTCTAGTGGACCTTCTTAAAGGCACAGGTTCTGGCTCAAATTCTTAAGGTTGTTGAGCTTGTACTTGAGGAAGAACAACTTCTTCATCCTGATGGAGAAGTTGATCAACATTGTCTTGTATTGGATCCGGAATTGCTTCTGGGATATTAACATTTCTAGGAACCTGAACAGTCCCAGGAGCAAAGATAGGAATCGACACTGAGTGTTCCTGACTCGATCCCTCCTCAAAGACAGTGTTTCTAACCTTATTTCTCCCCCCCAAACTCAACATCCTCAAAGAATGTTGCAATTCTCGTCTCAAAAATAGATCTGGAAGTAAAATTATAAAACTTAAAACCCCAAGATCGCTCAGAATAACCAACAAAGTCTACTAACAGTTTTGGAGTCCAATTTTGTCTCATTAGGCCTATAAGGCCTAGCCTCAGCAGGACATCCTCAAACATGAAGGTGCTTTAGACTGGGCTTGCGTCCAGTCCAAAGCTCATAAGGTGTTTTTGTAGCTGCTTTAGTTGGTACTCTGTTAAGAAGATAGACTGCTGTCTTTAATGCTTCTCCCCACAGAGACTCAGGTAAAGAATAATGACTAATCATACTTCTAACCATATCCATAAGAGTCCTGTTACGTCTCTCAGATACACCATTCATGCTGGGTGTACCAGGCATGGTGTATTGAGGGACTATACCACAGTCCTGTAGGAAAATAGCAAATGGTCCTGGACTTTGTTCACCTGAACCGTCATATCTGCCATAGTACTCACCTCCACGGTCAGATCTAACAGATTTAATCTTCTTTCCGAGTTGGTTTTCAACTTCGGCCTTATAAGATTTGAAAACGTCCAGAGACTCAGATTTCTCATGAATGAGATATAGGTACTCGTAACGTGAGTAATCGTCTATGAATGATATGAAGTATCTTTGGCCATTCCTTGTTGCTGTAGGGAATGGACCACATATGTCCGTATGTATCAATTCTAAGACGTTTGATGATCTGTTGGTACCTAGTCTCTTTTGTTTAGTCTGTTTGCCTTTAATACACTCAACATAGGAGTCCAAATCTGTGTAATCAAGTGTGTTTAGGATACCATCTGACACAAGACGTTCTAAACTAGATTTGGATATGTGATCCAAACGTCTGTGCCAAAGTTCAGCTGAATTATCTATATTTCGCTTCCTTTTGGTACCTATCGTACTTACCTGCAGGGTTTCATTATAAGAATCATTAATATCCAACATATATAGATTATCACATGCATTCAAGAAGCCAGTACCAAAATTTTTTGAATCCATAGATAAAGTAAATAAACTGTCTCCAAATGAACAAGTAAAACCAGATTTGTCCAAATAAGAAACAGAAATTAAATTCCGTCTAAACGTCGGAATAACAAAAGTATCTACAAGATCCAAAAAATAACCAGTTCTTAAACACAATCTAATATGCCCAATTGCCTCTACTTCCACCGGATCGCCATTTCCCACATAGACGTATCTTTCACCGTCATTTGGCTTTCGGTAGCTCAGGCAACCCTGCAATGAAACACTTATGTGAGCGGTAGCACCAGAATCCATCCAATAAGTGTTTCTAGGAGCTGAAGTTAAATTAACCTCAGAACATACTAAAATAAGGTACTTACCCTTCTTGACACGCCATGTGGCGTATTTAGGACAGTCCTTCTTTAAGTGTCCAGACTTGCTGCAGAAGAAACATTTTAATTCCTTAGGCTTCTTTTGCACATGACCTTTATCAACAGTCTTATTCTCAGCAGTCTTGTTTCTCTTATTGTTCTTGCCCTTATCTGCTGAAGAGACCAGATGAACACTCTCCCTCTTAGTAGCTAACAACTTTTCCTCCTCATCCACACAATGAGCGATGAGCTCGTTAAAAGTCCATTTGCTCGGCTGACAGTTATATGAAGTCCTGATCTGCCCATACTGTGGTGGAAGAGAATTCAAAGCTAGATGGACTAATAGGTCATCTGGTAAAACCAAATCCAGGACCTTTAGTCTCTTGGATATTTGGGACATGCTCAGTATATGCTCCCGAACACTACCGTTGCTAGCATACCTTATGGAGGTGAGTTTCGCTAAAAGCGTCCCCACTTCGGCCTTGTCATTTTTGACATAGACCTTCTCCAGCTCAGCAAGATAGTTTTTAGCATTACTTTCTTCAGCAGAAATGGCTCTTCGAACATGTTCTGGGATTCCCTGCTGCATGATCATAAGACCTAAGCGGTTAGAACGCTCCCACTTCTCATACTGAACCCTCTGAGCATCTGTGCTTTCTTCAGTAAGAGGAGCAGGTTTGTCCATCCTGAATGCAAGGTCTAAGTCCATACAACCCAGATAAATCATGATGCTTGATTTCCATGAACCAAAATTTGACCCCTCAAGCATAGGGACAGTGTTAGGATTATACGGCATGCTAGCTGAATTCAGAGAAAATAAATAATAAATAAATGACATAAGCTCACAATCCACAAAAATTGAAACAAATCACAGAAGTAGAGTTCAAATATTGGAAACAAGATACCGGGCACAACATTAATATTCTCATCTTTGGACATAAAATATTAACTGTAATTGGTATCTCAACGCAGTAATCAAATATTGACAATTCAGTCCTGTCAAATAATAAATCTTCCTTTGGGCCGATTTATTATCCACATGGATGAACACATAATAATTATCACATATTTATTACCGCAATGTATTCTCAATTCAGCCAGATAGCAACCTTCCTTTGGGCCGATATACTACCCGCAATGAATTTTAACACACATGTCTAATATCCCAAATAAAGTAATCTACACAATGGAGGTCACTTTGGCGACATATTGCTTCAACCAATTTATCCGAAAATATTAGACACAATCAGGACTAAAATTCCAAAATTCGAACTCAATTTAATAATAATTTTTTTTAATTACAATTAAAAAACCAAAAGTTGCAATTTTAAAAAATTTAATTTTTAAACACTGAATAAGTTTGCCCCCGGAAAAATAATTTAGTCCCCAATAAACTTAATTTAGTGGCTAAATTATAAAATTGGGCTAAAATTAATCAAAAAAAAAAATTCTGGATAAAATCAGAATTTAATTTACGAAACAATATACAGTTTCTTTTTGAAAATTCGATTTTCAAAACTGTTTTTTTTTGGAAATTCGATTTTCAAAAGTTGCAATTTTACAATATACAGTTTCTTTTTGGAAATTTTCGAAACTGTATATTGTTTTGGGCTATATTGGAATATATTTACGAAAATCCCAAATTTACGAAAATAATTTCTTTTTTTTAATCTTTAATTAATTGATTTACATAATTAATTAACCAAAAATTAATTAATTCCAGAAAAATTACAAACCAAAATTCAAGTCCAGAAATTCGATTTTTTCAGAATTAATTAAATAATCTCAGTAATTTAATCCAAAAACAAATCAAACCAAAGTTGATTTCAAATTACCAAATTCGATTCCAAATTAATTCTAGAAAATTACCGAATTAATTTTCTAGAATCAAAACAATAATCAATACCGCAATTTAATCGGAAAATCTAGCAACCTAGCATATGGCTCTGATACCAATTGAAAGGGGGAGAAAACCTGATTCCCCTAAAACATAAAATATGCATAGATCACTAGATTATTCAAATTAAATTGCAAAGGGCTAAATTGTGTACCTGACATCATCGTATGTTAAAGCTGAAGACGATTTTGGAGTTTGTCGCCTTCCAGGGGATACACACTTTAAGTTTAGCGGAAGCACTACTGAAGGAACGTAATGTTCTCTCAAAATTGTTATGTTCCCCTTGAGACCACGACCCCTTATTTATAACTGATGATGATGATTAATTTCTATTTTGGTCGTTCAACAAAAAAGAAATTCTTATCGGTCTCTACACTTATAATCCTATTACGAATAGGAAACCTCAATAGTCAACAATTCTAATTTGATCAAAACTTTAATTGACTATTTTAATTTGACTGCAATACATATTTAATATTTAAATATATTTAGCCCATACTTATAATTAATTAGAGGATTAATTTTATCAACATAAAATTAATTCTAACACCATCAGCATCCATAACTATGACCCTGGACCTGTCCTACAAGTATTAGAAAAGGCAAAATTCTCAGACAACATTCCCAAAGCCAGATTCAAACAACGAAAACTCACAAGTGTTTAAGTGGAAATCCCCCTGTACTCATTTTATAAAATTGATAGTTTGTCCCAAATATTTTAGTGGTCCAAATTTTCAGTTAATTTTTTCAAAAGATAAGTATAAGAATAACTAATTACACTTGTATGGTGCTTAAACACTTCTCCAAGTCTTCTACTAAATTTCTTATCACATTTTGTACCTAGTTATCCCTTTCCTCAAGACAAGACCATGAGTAGAGGGAAGAATAATTTAACAAAAGAACTATTGATGAAAAAAAATCCATGCCCTTGGTTACAGCACACAGTTTGGTGAGATCAAGCCTAAGACATCCCCCCCCCCCCCCCCCAGAACCAAAGAAAAGGAGGGGGATAAACTTTTGGAGCTTTTCAGAAAGCTTCAAAACAATAAGTAGAAAGAACAGTGACGTGAAAACCCAAAGGTACACCTGAACAATTTTCAAGTTTCTAATAACTACAGCAATCAAGGTGTTGTCAATGTCATACAAAATTTAGAAAATTCTAAAATACTTTTTTTTTTGAATTTAACTGAAAGTGTATATTATATATACATTTATTGTATAATTCATATTAGATATATACTTTGGAAAATTGATATTTTTAAAGTAAAAATTGAAAAAGTAAATATTTTAAAATAAAAAATATTTATACTTTCTAAGATATTTTTTAATATAAAGCTCTAAAATAAAAGGTTTGTTGTTCATAATCAGTGATTATGATAAACAAACAAAGAATCAATTAATAATTATGTAGCATTTGATAATATCACTTAATAATTAAAAATAAACTTTTTAATACTTATTAATTTTTAATTATTTGATAAATATATTACTTAATAGTTTCAATTAATTTGAAATTTATAAAATAATAAATAAAAATTAATTTAAAATTTAGAATTAAAAAATAATATATTTTAAAACGTTTTAATATTTAGAAAACTTTTATATTATTTAGCACTTCGATTTTAAAAATTTTAAATACTAATTTTTAATTTTATTAAACAACTCGAACCAGCCAACTCATCAACTCTGAATTTAGGAAAAAGATAACAAGAATAATCTCACCTAAAAACGACGGCGTATATTAAAAAACCACACAGTCCACATTACGCGAAAATTACCAAAATGCCATTACTTACTATTTGCTAAATCAATAAAAACCCTAGTTGCCACTGAGCGATTGAATCTGAGCCGTCGATCTCGAAGTCCATTAGGTGACTCTAGGGTTTTATATTTTGAGCTCCTTCACGGCTCCGTTTCTCTTAAAACACTAGCCGTCGAGCTCTTCCCTCTCGCTTTCTCTTTTTCTCTTCTTTTGCAGATAGAGTTTAGGAATGGTGAGTCTCAAAACCCGAACTCAGTGCATCTCTTCATTTCTCTTCATGTCTGTGCTTATCTACGTTTATTCTTGCTCAGATTTGTTATTATTTTCTTTTTTGTAATTTTTTTCATGAAGTTTGAAAAATGTTGGGCGTAGAAGCTTTGATTTGATTCCATTTGCGATTTTTTTATTGGAAACTGAACAGTTGTTAGGGTTTTGTGATTGATTAACAAGCATGAAATGGATTTGTTTTTGTTTTATTGTTAAGAGATATGAAGCTGTTAGTGTTTTTGAAAGATTATAGCTTTCAGTGATTATTATTGTTGAAATTAGATTGATTTCTGTGAAATTAGTAAAAAAAAATTTATGACAAAAGATCTTCAGATTAATAGTCATGGAGATCCTCACATTGTAGCAGGTCTTCCATTTTAATGAACTATGTACTTAATATATTCTCTTTTTTGTTATTATTACAGGCCTTTGTCAAGGCTCAGAAATCCAAGGCTTACTTTAAGAGGTACCAGGTCAAGTTTAAGAGAAGAAGGGGTATGTATTATCTTAGTGTGTTTGTTCATCAAAATTTTCTTTCATACTGTTAATTATTTGTTGCTTGAAACATACTTGCAGAGGGGAAGACTGACTATAGGGCCAGGATTCGTTTGATCAATCAAGACAAAAACAAATATAACACTCCGAAATATCGGTTTGTTGTTAGATTTGTATCCCAATGAGTCATTTAATTTTTGTTGTGATGGTGATAGTTGCTGTTTTTATTGCCCTTCATGTTCTTTTATTGGTATGTAATAGTTATTCAGTGTTGTCTTGTTAACTGCTTGAGAGATAGTGCTATATATTTTTGATCCTTAACATTGTTTCTAGAGCAACAAGGACATTGTTGCACAAATCATATCAGCCACTATTGCAGGTGATATGGTTCTAGCATCTGCCTATGCTCACGAGCTCCCTCATTATGGACTCGAAGTGGGTCTTACAAACTATGCAGCAGGTATCTTATTGCATATTATTTCTTTATGCTTCTCTATCTGCTACTAAATCTGTCCTATTTTTCAGGAATATCAATCTATTTTTCATGGTGTTTTTTATTGTCTGAGCAGCTTATTGCACTGGACTTCTCTTGGCTCGGCGCACCTTGAAAAAGCTTGAAATGGATGATGAATATCAGGGCAATGTTGAGGTATATTCTTAAAACAATTTCCCCCTGTATCTTTTAAACTAGAATATATGTGTTCCTTTACCTATTGATTCTTGTAAACAAAATTAGCTGTTCTAGTGTATGAGCTTCTAATATAACTTTCGTTATTAGGCAACGGGGGAGGACTACTCTGTTGAACCAACTGAAAACAGGAGGCCTTTCCGTGCTTTGCTTGATGTTGGGCTTGTCAGGACCACAACTGGAAACCGTGTATTTGGTGCTCTCAAGGTATTTTGAAAGGTTACTCTTGTACATTCTTACTAGCATCTCATGGGATATACATGCAAGGAGCATCCCAAGTGTTGATTTTTCTGCATGGCAGGATTGCCATCTTTGTCCTGGAAAAGGACTTCTTTGAATCTGTTACTCCATGTGGTCATTTTAGCAATCATCTTTGATTGAAACTTAGGGTTGGTGAAGTATCAGTTAGGTTTTATGATTCGTTGTTGTCATACTTGTAGTTTAGTGGTTGCCTTCCTATGAGTGCAAGGATAGTCATTATAATGTAATTTTGGACTAATTTCTTTTCTGGAGCTCTGGAATTTGAAGTGATCAGTAATTGGTTGCAGGGAGCTCTTGATGGTGGTTTGGATATACCTCACAGTGATAAGAGGTTTGCTGGTTTTGCAAAGGATAACAAGCAACTTGATGCTGAAGTTCACAGCAAGTACATTTATGGTGGTCATGTTGCTTCATACATGAAGGTAATTCTGTCTGGCCAAAATTACTTTTGCCATGTCATTTTTTGTTGTGTGATTGTTGATAGTGGCAACATAAAATGTTGCAGTTCTAAAATTGTATAACAATATTTTAATTTCTTTGCTTTTTGTTTCTGCAGACATTGATGGAGGATGAGCCAGAGAAATACCAAACTCACTTTAGTGAATACATCAAGAGGGGTATTGAGCCAGATGGCATGGAGGAATTGTATAAGAAGGTTCACGCTGCAATTCGTGCTGATCCAACTGCAAAGAAATCAAAAAAACCTCAGCCAAAAGAACATAAGAGGTTTGTTATTTTGATTACGTGCATAGCATTTATTTCTTTATTTTTTCTATTGTGAGTTTACTTATTTTTTCATGTTAAATATGCTTCATGTATCTGTTCGGATGGAAAATGTTGCAAGATATCTTTAGTTTTGGGTCTTTTCTAAATGTTGTTTTTAATTGTAAGTTCTTATGATAATGTCTTTAAATTGATCTATTAGCAGGCTTGCCCTGCCATAATGTACTTGTTGATCTCTTAGTACTCACTTTTTAGTCTGACTTCCTCCCCAAGGCAAGGAATATAGTCTTTTCATTTCTGTAACAAGCAATGGTATACTTTTATGGCAAAGCTAAATTTCATCTGTTTAATAAGTTTTGACTTGGCAAGGAGATGAGTTTAGAAGTAACAATACAATCAATCGTTTTGTTTAATTCATTTCCTTGATAGGATTTGCATGAAAGTTGCTACGTTACTGTTTTATTTAATTATTTTGTCCATGATAACATTATCATTTAGTTGATTTTAAGGCTTGCTGTTTACTGTCTCTATAGCACAAGGTTAATCTACTGCATTGGTCCAATCATCTGTAATTTTTTTATCAAATTAGTGATGGGATAATATTTTGACTGAAATCTCGTTGTTTGTGTAACACTCACAGGTATAATTTGAGGAAGTTGACATACGAAGAGAGGAAAGCCAAGTTGATTGAGCGATTGCAAGCTCTCAACTCTGCTGCAGATGATGAAGATGAAGATGATGAGTGAAAGATCATGTCAACAATTGTGCTCACATATGTTAAATTTTCTAGTACACATTCCTACTTAGTTTTATTTGTGAACAAGTTTTTTTAAAGTTATTTTTGTTTATTGCTTCCTGCAATTAGCTGTGGACTATTGTGTTTTTAGATGACACGATTTTTGGATGTTTAGCTTGGTATGAAATGCAATTTCAATTTTGACTTGGCATGGTTATGCATTTGTTATTTTGTTTCATGTGCTTATCTACTTTTATCGTTTTTATTCATCCATTGACCATTTGTTGTTTGCCCCCATAGCTTTTCTTGGTCTTTAGTCTGAGGTTGAAGATCTCTCCATGGTTGATTTGTATATGGTGACTTGCACCTCCTTCCCAAGCATAAAAAAAGGGAAAATAATGAATATTTTTTATTTAATGATTGAAATTTAAATATATCTGAATTATTAATTTGAACTCGACTAATGGTCTTAGATTTAGTCTCTAAATGTTTGTTCTAGTTTTCCTGATTTCGTTGCATTTTATGTTCGACGAATGGGGAATGATTATTATGAGAATGGTCGAGTAGATGTCTATTCAAAATGGGAAGTACAAATAGCATCTTTTTGCTAAAATTAATTTCTAATATTTTATTTTGGATTGAGTCTTGTTTTTGTTAACAAAATTTAATATTAAATTTTTATTTTTGAAAATAAGGGATTGATTTTCATATTTTCGGATAATTTTAAAATAGAGTAATATATATATATATATTTTAAGATGATACCCCTTTAACCCGTGTAAAAAGATCATGATTCTTGATATATTCACTGTTCGCCATCACTGTTTAAAGGACAAGTGTGTGAACATACTTTAGAACTTGAAACTGATTTGATATCTTAATTATTTCGAATAAATTTAAATTATTTATTAATTATTATTTGATATGAAATATTATATAAATAATTTCGAATAAATTTAAATTATTTATTAATTATTATTTGATAAGAAATATCGTCTAAAATTTTATATAAAGAATACTGCAGTAGTTTGGATCTTAATCAAGTAGATTATTGTGATATTCACATTAAATTCATCATTTGAGAGGTGAATTTGCACTTAAAATCTCTTATTTAAAATTGGATATGTAATATAAGTTGTATGTAAAATGTAAATAATAATAATATTATCTGTAGTTCTTAAATTTACGGATTTGAAACACCAAATGATTTTCATAATGATAGAGAATTTCTTGAAATGAAACTTTGTTCACCCAAGAATAGAAGTGGTATGAGGAATATGCCTTTGTTATATGCTAGTTATGCTTATTAATCCATCACTTTTGTAATGCAAAACTACCAAAGTAGTCTTGATAAAAAAGAAAAACAAAAAAGGGTCCACAGAAACACAACAAATAAAATCCTTATCTATACCCAACCAATGAATTTCCTCTCTACTTTACATGTAAAGCTCAAAACATTATCATCCACTTATAATTTTACACATTCTACTTCACAATTTCACATTCATATCAAAATATAAAATATAAAAATGTGTTTCCATTTTCGATAAAATCAAACAAAATCTGAGTTGAGAGAACAGTATTGGCCCATTCTCTGACCATAGCACCACCCGCTGCAACTTCTATATCAAAGAATACAAGTACCTATCTTCCATGTGTGAGGTTTCATAAAGTTATATGGGCTTGCCGCACCTCTGTCTCTGATACCCATCGCAGGTTAGTTTTTCTTTATGCTTCTGCATATACAAATAAATAAATATAACTTTATTATATTTTTAATTTTCAAGACTTTGGTTAGGACTCCAATGTGGGTCCATTTCATAATCTATGGTGTTACTACATAGCTAGTGAGTTTTTTGGTAGGAGTTTGTACAACATTCTTAATTGCTCAGAAAACAATTTTACAATGTAGATATCTTAAGGTCACAAATAATATATATTTTTTTTCTTTTACATAAAAAAATTCTTCCAAAGAAAAAGAAAGCACTAAAATTTTAATTAACTATTGAAATTTTAATTAATAAGTGGATTAATTGTTCATCTAAAGTAGGATTTTCACAGCATACAAATAATTTTGTGGACAAAAGTTTAAATCATCTATATATCATGAAATTTTAATCTATTTCCTTAATATATAGAGATTGAAATTAGGTAGGCTTACCCTAAAAATCAAGATTTTTTTTAATTTTAAAATAAATAAATTAAAAAGTGAATTAATAATTCAATGATGGAGTATCTGTTTGATAATATAAAATATAAAAAGTTTAAACCCTTATAATATATATAATAAAAATTAATATTGTCAAATTTGTTGTATTTGTTTTTGTTTTCTAGTTCATAGTGTTTTTGTTTTTGTTGTTTTTTTATTATAATATACATTTAACAATTATAAGTGAAATTTGTGATCTTGTAAGCACCTGCCAAACCCAAGGTCACAGTCTAGCACACCATATTCAAGTTTATGGTGGAATATACTTTCATTAAATTAATTTTTGGTTTTTAGGATTATACAGGGAAAAGGTAATGTGCATTTCTGATATTTCAAACTTTTAATAAATAAAAAAAATTAAAGAAATGAAAATTTTGATTTAGTGATACTAAAATTATTTTTTAGAGTGTTTGAATTTGGAAATGTGCTATTCCAATACAAAATGAAAATTTTTAATATTAGCGGTTCAGATTGAAATTTTAACAAAGTAAATTTATATATTGTTTTTAGTAAATTTATGTTTTCATTTTAAATTGATCCTAAATTATAATTTACTTAATTAGTATACATATTAAAAAAATACATGTAAATCTATATTTTCAATAAAATATATATATTCATTAGGAAGCGAGTGAATATCAAATCAAATGATATATTTAATTAAGATGTATCAAAAAATTCGTTAATAATATTAAATTGTTCTAAATTAAAAAAGATTGCTAAACAGTGTAATAAGGATTGAAATAAACAATTTATACTTATGACAAACACTTTTCATTTTGAAAAAAGATAACATTATTATATTACAAAAATAACAATAAAGATGTCAACATAGTTGTAATTATTTAATCTCTATATGTATATATATAAATTCTAAAATAGATTATATTTTTTTCTTGAACAGGGAAAAGAAAGCTTGTAATAACTAAAAAGAGAGATAATGAAACTATACTATAAGTTAATTTTTGGGATTAAAATGAGAATCAGCCCAAAATTGAATAAATATACTCATAAAAAAATGTGTAATTTAATTAACGAATCTCACCTCCCAACCCCACCTTCCCCAACCAACATTCACTATTTCACTTTGTCCAGTGTCCCAACTAGAAAGAGAAGAGAAAAATGATGCATCAGAGCTCCATCAAATCAGGCGAAACACAGCTTTTCCTGACCTTGAATGGCCTTCAACATCTCGCTGAAACTCGTCGTTTCAAGGTTTTACTTTTATCCAAAACTCTTCTCTGTTTCACACTTCACCTGTTGTTTATTACTTTTCATCTGAAATTGCAGGCATGGTTGTTGGATCAATTTGGAGTCCTTCATGATGGGAAACAACCTTATCCTGGCGCAATTTCAACATGTATGTAAAATCAATTACCTTTTGGTTTTTGGGTATGTTTCTTTTTTTTAGCTTATTTTGTTTTTCTTTTCTTTTCCAGTGAATGATAGAGGAACCACTTTCTATTCTCTGTTTGGATGACAGTAAAAAAGCTTGCAACTTGTGGTGCTAGAATGGTGATTATAAGCAATTCTTCACGGCGTGCATCCACAACAATTGATAAATTGAAGAGTCTTGGTTTTGATCCTTCTCTTTTTGTCGGTGCCATCACTAGTGGGGAATTAACCCATCAATACTTGCAGAGGTTAGTTTAGTTTCTTTTTTTATAAATCTTGTTGGAGGACTTTATAGTGGATAGTCTTTTTGGGGTTTTGTTCTATCAGATGAAACAAGTGTAGTTACTAATTAGAATGTACCTTATTTAATTCTATTATGTGTTTTTCTTGGCTTGGGAATATTTCTTCTTCCTTTCAACTTGATTTTGTTGGAATTTAGAGTGTTATGTATTTCAGTTGTGTTACTTTCTTCAATAGTCATAATTTTATATCTTAAAATTGTTCTCTGGATTTTCTTGTAAATAGGAGAGATGATGATTGGTTTGCAGCATTAGGGAAATCTTGCATTCACATGACCTGGAGTGACCAAGGGGCTATATCTCTTGGGGTATGCCGTTTGGTCGTGTTTCTTGTGTAGATAATTCTTTTCTAATTTCTATTTCTTCTTCTTGTTATACCTGTTTGAGATGTGCATTTTCTCTCTTTGTATCTCTTACTTTTCTATCGCTCCTTTCTTTATATAGAAAACATGAAATGGGAATGGAGAAGTTAGAAAAAAATGTTGCTTTTAACAATCTTATTGATGCAATTCACTGTTTTCTGAGAAGGCTGTTTCAAGCCATGAATTTTCACAAAGATGTGAGGCTTTTCCTATTGGTCCCTGGGAAAGCTTGATGAAATAATTGTAAAGCTCTTATGTTTTTAACACAGATGTTGTTCAATAAATAATCAAATGCAGTGAGCCAGATGATTATTTCTAGGCAGTTATGGCATTTTCATATAAAAATCTTGCTGATTATTTCATTTTCTCCCAGGGTCTAGGTTTGGAAATTGTGGAAAATGTTGAAGAAGCTGAGTTTGTTTTGGCCCATGGCACTGAAGCCGTGGGGCAGTCTTCTGGTGCCACTTCTCCTATGACTCTTGAGGAGCTTGAGAAAATATTGGAGCGTTGCGCTTCTAAAAGAATTCCTATGGTAGTAGCCAATCCAGATTTTGTGACTGTTGAAGCTAGAGCCTTGAGAGTTATGCCTGGTAAAGATTTTGTCACCTTATGCTGTTGAGTGTGGAACCTAGGTTTTGTGTGTGTGTTTGGTTTTGGGAAAGTCATTAGTCAATTAAGCAACTAATATTGGAAATTGAAGCTTCCGGTCATTGATCATGAAATAATCTTTTGTATTAACAAAGAAATTAAACAATTATATGTACTATTAGAGAATTGGTGAAAGTTTTGGTGGCAGATGTGGCCTTATCTTTTAGCATGCCTAAATCCAAGTCTAACTTTCTAGTTCATGTCTCTCATACATTTTCTTATCTTTTTATCTGAAGCTTCAAACCATGGAAACATTTTACTTGAAAGGTTGTGTATGTGTCAACCTCCTCAAAGCCCTTTTTCCAAATTGTTTGTAAGTCATTGAACTTAACTGTATATGCATGCATCCCCTGTTGTGAAAACTCTCATTTTGATAGTCAATAGATATCTCCAACTGCCAAGGAATAAACAAGAATGTCATCATAATCTTCTCTCACATGAAAGCAGATCTCCTTCCCCTTTTAACCTTCCATCTCCTCACTTTACAGAATGCTAGCAATTTAGATTCATGATTGAAGAAAGTTTGCAACAATCTTCTCCTTTTTTCTCTTCAAGAATTTCTAATTTCCCCTCCTCTATTCTCTGTTGTTGATCTAATTGATTTACAACCATTAAAGAGATTGGAAAATAATTAATATTATCAAGGTTTGCTTTCTTTCATAATTCAACTGCAACTCTATAATGTTCATTTTTCATCTTCATTTGTCATATTTCATTGGAGGAACTTGAAATATCTTCCAATCTGAAGAAGATGAGGAAAAAAGGAAGGCCCAACTATGGAATCGGATCCAAACTTAACCATTGGACTCGGTGTGGGTGTGTGGTGCAGCTTCAGTGGTGACTGGGTTTGATATTTAATGTTCTTTAAGAAAAATACTTCTTTTGGTATTATTTCAAAAGTCTCTCTTATCTAATACCTAATCAAATCTAGTTGTGTCTTTAATAGCTCAGATAATTTATTGTATGTCTGGGATCTTAGATTCTTGATGAGATGGTGTCTTAGATCTCGAATGAGATGGTATTTTATAATAAAATGTATAAAAAGTTGCTACATGCTAATGAAACAGAAACATAGTAATGCAAAAACAAATTGAGGTTCATTGTCACTCTAAAGCAAATTACCATGTGTTTTATCATGTGATC
Organism: Garcia nutans; assembly: GCA_947685225.1. Lineage (NCBI taxonomy): Eukaryota > Viridiplantae > Streptophyta > Magnoliopsida > Malpighiales > Euphorbiaceae > Garcia > Garcia nutans. The sequence goes on along the minus strand of CANTUV010000011.1, from coordinate 51,593,514 downwards.
AATTTTCAGATTTTTTGTTTTTACCGGAGCAAGAATTGCTTTTCAAATGTATGCTGTATAGCTTGTGAGAGTGAATATTAAGACAATTATATATAATGGTGAGTATATTTCACTAGTTGTGCAAAGCAAAATGGTCAAGGGCCTTGGAAGATGTTCTATTTTGCAGTTATCACTTGTCAATTATCGATGGATGGAGAGAGATGCAAGAGACTTGAGGATCAGTAATAGTCCTTGTATGTGCAGTTCTTTTTTGAGGGGGATAGTTCTTTTTAGTGCTTTTTGCTTCTTTATAGTGTTTTAAATTCGGTAATTGGAAGAGCTGCTTTAGCTGATTTTGAGCAAGATCAGTGACAATTCTACTGTTCAACATCTTGTTCAAGACTTGAGCCTGCATACTTCTGGTTGGAAGTCCAAGTCTTTATATGATTACTAAGTAGTAACCCTTATCTTAGAGTAGCAAAATTTCTTTCAATTCTTGTGTTTGCTTGTTGTATTGGCTTTCAGGTTGATGTTGATTTATGCTATACCTACTTAAACCATAACTTGAACCCTATATCCTTGCAGTTGCAAATCCAGTATTTCTGGTGGTTAACTTTCTTGTGATATGAGTTGTATTAATGTTGTTAGGTACATTGGCTGCAAAATATGAGAAGCTTGGGGGTGAAGTGAAATGGATGGGCAAGCCAGATAAGGTGATTCAATCGCTTATTTGCTCCCCTCCCAATTTGTTAGTGAACTACATTATCACATCTTTGCTCTGAGGTTCAAATCTAGAATAAACACTCATTGCTTGTGGGACAAACCTATTGCTATTTCTTTCCCATACGGGTGTGGCGTTTGATTGTTATTAACACAATACATGAGCATAATTGGCCTAGTAGCCCACATTTCTTTTCATGTTTATAATGTTGTTATTCTGTTAATGTTTTCTCTTTAATCTGAAATCTTCAATTCTTGGCAGATAATTTATGAATCAGCTATGGCCATTGCTGGTGTTGATGCTTTGGATTCTATTGCTGTGGGTGACTCCCTTCACCATGATATTAAAGGTGCAAATGCAGCTGGAATCCAATCAGCATTTATAACGGGAGGGGTTCATGCGACTGAACTTGGACTTGACAGTTTTGGAGAATCGGCAGAGTTATCTTCTGTAAAAGCTCTTGCATCCAAATATGAAGTGTATCCGTCTTATGTTTTACCAGCATTTTCATGGTAAAAGCAGTGTTCTCAAGCACATTTTCTGGCTGTCTCATTTAATTAAATTCAACATTAGTTCCATTAACCTTAATAGCGCCATTGCAAGATGTTCGATGGTTTGCATTTGATTAGAAAATAAGACCTGTGCCAATGCTTCCAGGCCATTATAGGAATAATGGGTTCTTACTACGCTTATGAGCAATTTCTTCTGCTGTGATTCCTACAGTTATTTATATATTTCAGTCCCTAATAATTTACTGTAATATGAAAAATTTATACTCTCAAGTTGTTGCACTTGGGTTCATTGGGTCCAGTTATTAGTGATCGGTGTTGCAATAAATTTAAACTTGTGGTTTGACTTGAATGAAAAAGTGAATTTATTTTTCATTTTATCAAAGTTTATTTTTTTAAAATTAACATTTAAAAAATAATTTATAAACATATCCAATTCATTTCAAAAAGAGAATTAGTCTTGCTAAATTAAATTTGTTCATGAGAAGTCCCATTAAATAAAAAAATTGAGTTTGTAGAAGGGTTCTTTTTTTTAAGGGTTTGTATAAGAATATTCTCAAAATAAAATAATTTTAAAAGTGTTCACTTTTTATTCTTTCAAAAGCACTCAATTTCTTGAAAATGGAAGTTATACACTCTAATGTTTATTAGTATAATAGAGATATGTTATACATACCATATATATTTTTAGTTAAATTTAAAAAAAATAAAATAAAATAATTTGTTCTTCTCCGCTCAAATTATAAAAAAAAAATTAAAAATAATTTTAGTACAATTCAAGAATTACATTTAAAAAAAAAGTAGTAAAACAAAAATCAATAAGTATAAATTATTATAAAATCCTATTGTACCTTGGGTTTTCTGAGGCATCTTTCTTCATTGAACCAATCTCCATTATGTTGAGCTTCATAATTATAATTGGAATCTCTCTTTGCACCCTCTACTTTCCAAACTTTCTTTGAATATTGCCATAAGAAGAAGAAGAAGAAGAAGAAGAAGCTACCATATGATCATCCATTACATAATCTGCCTCATTTTCTAATATACCAGATGAACACCGCACTTCTTTATAGATGTAAGACTTCCTGTCTCAAACATTTCTAATTCATCTCCACCTTTTGATGGAAATGGCAAATACGCTACCCAAGAATGATCGTAGGGAAAAAGAGTGGGTGGGCAAAAGATAACCTTTTTCAATCCATTACTCTTATTTCTCATGGTAACAGAAGCAAAAGTTACGCTTGAGATCACAACCCAAACACATAATCCCTTGATTTCACCATGCAAAACGTGAAATGATAATGAAGATCCTTCTTCTTGATAGCTGAACCAATTCGGGATCTCACTACTAGGGAAGAGAAGGCGCGGAAGTTTACCCCTGGACAGTGCCTATATTTATTTCATAGTAAAAGGTAATTAATTAAAATAATTTCACTCAGTTCAATTATAAGCATTAATAAAGGTAAATAGATTGGCAAAGAGAAAGCAAACCTGAGCAAGACTTTTCCTAACATAATTTCCCACATTTTTGCAATCTTCCATGTCAATAACGTGTGCAATTTCCACACTCCCCAAACCGTGGATCTCAACCAATTTCTGGCAACTACGAAGAAATATAGACTGTGCTACAATTGAGAGTTTTTCCAATGATACGCAATAATTTGCATGCAAGGAGTCTAAACTTGAGGGAAGCTCAGATATCGATTGTAGATTTGTGCAGGAATTAAGTTTGAGGAATCGAAGCTTAGGAAGGTGACTAATTCCATTTGGCAGGCTACAGAATTTGTTTCCTCCCAAATCCAACTCTTCAAGTAAAGATAAATTCCCAAGATTGGGAATTGAATCTTCAGATAAATTACAGTTACAAAGAGCTAGTTTTTTCAAAGAGCTTAAGCCAGATAGATGCAGCAACAATTTGGAGCTTGAATTATTCTGTGAAAACCATGATGAAAGTAATGAAAACCAAGACATAGATGGTGTAATATCATCCCTTAATCCACCCAATGATAAATTTTCAAGGTTCGTCAAATTAACAATAGAGGAAGGTAGAAACTTAATGCCAGTTCCAACCGCTAGAATCTCAGTCAAGGCTTCCATATTACCCAACTTCTCAGGTAATTTCTCAAGTTTTGAGCAGTAGGAAATGTTTAAATATTTCAGAGTTTTCAAGCAACAAATCCTTTCAGGAAGATTCTTTAGAGCCTCGCAGCCCTTCAAATTCAAGAAAACAAGTCTGTCTAAATCTCCAATAGATTGATGGACCTCTACTAAACTTTCGCATCCCACAAGTTGTAATCTTTCTAAGTTACTGAGCCCCAAGAAGTTGGGAGTTTTAGTAAGGTACACACAATGGCTGAGATCCAGAATTTTCAGCTTGTTGAGAACCTATTCAAGCAAAGGAAAACACATCAGAAAAATAGGTATCATCTGATATGGGGTAAGCAAGCTTCTTTGATTTTGGTATATTGCATATCTATAACTAGATAAAGGGCAAAGATTAAATTCATATAACTAGATAAAGAACTTACTTTATTCTCCTTCCAGACTTGTTTGAATTTGCTATATTGCATGTCTAGAACAACTAGGTTGTGTAGTTGTAAATCAGATGGCAAAGATTGCAAAGGGCAATAATGCCAACAAAGCCATCTCAACTCTGTGAATATATGTTGATAGTCTCCACTGAGATGAACTCCATTGATTTGGAGCAATCTTAGATACCTCATCCTTTCGAAGGATCTTGTACTAATAAATACATTGTTTGATGCTTGTAAATCTAGTACAATACCCACCACTGCTTCTGCATCCTAAAATCATCAACGAGTAATTGGTTAGCAAACTACAGGCAATTTATGAAATATATATCTTCTTAAACCAATTTTAAAGGCAACATTATATATATTATATATTTAGTCAACAATAATAATGAATTAAATGGCTAAAAAGCTAATTGTCCATAATAAACTTTTATTTTTTTTATTTTTCATAAGAGTTTCCATGAAATATGCGAACTAAACAAACTTGCAGTCCTAATAAAAACTGCAACACCACTAAATAAAAAATTAATTGATAATTTTCTTTAATATTGCCACTACTTTGGTGAGATTATTAAATTAGTGCAGTTTGTGCAAATATATTCATTGCATGTACAATATTTCTGCGTTTATATAAAATTCATCTTTTTTTTACAGTTTTATGCATTTTTTTAAATAAATGAGTGCATAATACACTATTTTCATGTGCAATTAGTATGCATACTCATAATTATCTCCTAGCAATAATAAGGATGGCAATATGCATGAAGGACACATCATCCATATGCTAGTATGCTTAATTGCTACCAAAATTGAAATGTAATATCGTATACTTGTAACATATTAGCTGTAGGTAGGCACGTGGTTAAATACATTTCTTACCTCCTGCTTCTTGAGGACATTCAGAACATCGTCCTGAAACCAAAGTCTGCTGCGTTTTTCAGGACGATCGGGTGATGTTTCACGGATAATCTCCCTTCCCATATCTCGTAAGAGATCATGCATTCTTAATCTATTTGCCCAATCAACTGTTATAAGAGACCTTTGAATAAGAACTTCCACACCAATTTCAGGAAAGAAACCACAGCCATCTAATATTTTCATTACATAATCTTTATCCATATTAATAAAAAAGCACGCAATATCAAGAAACATATGTTTTACTTTATCATCATCCAATGTATCAAAACTTATTCTAAGTTTTTTCAGAATTTGATGATGAGGAATCTTTCTCAATTTCTCCATAGCACTTCTACATGTATCAGCGCTTCTTTTGTACAAATAAGAACCTAAAACTTCAAGAGCTAATGGAAGTCCTCCAGCATAATCTACCACGCCTTTTGAAATCTCTGCATATTCTGCTGTTGGATTGCTTTTATTGAAGGCATGCCAACTAAATAGTTCAAGGGATTCATCAGAATTCAATTCTTTAATCTGATACTTGCTGTCGGCTTCAAGTTGAGTTAACAAATGTTCATCTCTGGATGTAATGATTATTCTACTTCCTAAACCAAACCAGTTTCGCTCTCTTGCTAACACATTAAATTGTTTGATTTGATCCAAATCATCAAGAACAAGAAGAACTCTTGTGCAACGAAGTCTTTCTTTGATCAAATTGCTTCCTCTATCCACATTAGCAATCTTAAAATTCTGCAGTTTCAGAACATCACGTAGTATTTGTTCTTGCAATCGAATTAGACCATTGTGTTGCTCTGAAATTTCTTTCACATTCGAAAGAAAACAACTTCCTTCAAAACCATCAGAAAGTCGGTTGAACACATCCTTAGCTATAGTTGTCTTACCTATGCCTCCCATGCCATGAATGCCAACAATTCGAACAGCATTTGTACTATCAATATTTAGTAAGCGAATCACATCTATGGTCCTGGAATCCACACCAACTGGATGTTTGGCTACATCCAAGTAATTTCGATTCAGTTTATTTAATACATCCTGCACAATCTGCCGGATAAAGTTCGATTCATAACTGTTCATTCACACAAAAATAGTTAATATAAGTTAACCTGAAATACTATTCTTATTATCAAAAGCTGATAATTTTCTTATACGAGTAATTAAAGTGAGAAAAATAATAAATAGGTACCTATTTGCCCCATTTTGGAGGTCCCATCCTGATAGATTGGCTGCCTCTGTAAGAGTTCGTCTCCACCTGTTAACTTTCTTCATATCTCCTTTAAATACGTGTTCATGTTTTTCAAAAGCTTGAGCGAAACTACCACTCTGTTTTCGAACTTCTGGTGGAGTAATATTGTAGAATATGGGAAGAACGATTTGGCCGATTGAATTTTTGCAGTCAATGATCTTTACAAGTTCATCAAGACACCAATGGGAGGAAGCATAGCCTTTTGAGAAAACTACCATAGCAATTTTAGATTCTTGAATTGCTTTGAGTAGTTCCGAGGAAATTTGTGTGCCTCTGCAAAGTTCTTCATCGTCTCGAAAGGTACGGATTCCTGCTTGGATTAAAGCAGTATAAAGATGGTCGGTAAAATTATAACGGGTGTCTTCCCCTCTAAAACTCAAGAAAACATCATGGCTCCAACGAGCTCTAGAAGAAGAAGAACAGAAAGAGGGGAACAAAGCCATAGATAGATCCAAAGGATGAAAGATCAGTGAGTAGAAGAATAATTACTATACTGCTTTACAGCTTTGCGTTGTAGAAGAGGAATTACTACAAAGAAAAATATGGTTCATTCTAGAGTTGACTTGCGTTGGTCTTTTTATTTTTTCATTCCAAAGTACATAATTTGCGTTGGACCGTGAATTTTGAAGGCAGAATTAATGGCCAAGCCTAATTTTGAAAAAAAAAAAAAAAGCCTAAAACATGGGAGAAATTAGTTATTTTAATTGGAATGGTAAACTAATTAAATAATAATATATAATTTTTAAAAAAAATTATATTTTAAAAATTTTTAAAATAAATATAGTAATTTTTTAATAATAAAATATAATTATTTAATTGACTTTTTATTTCAATTAAAATATCTAATTAAAATTAATGCTATATTATATAATTTTTCAGAGGATCATGAAAAAAAAATAAAAGGCAATGTGAAAGAAAATGGATAAATGCTTAATTTACCATTAAAATGAGTTTTTAAATCAAATTACTACATAGATTTTATTTTAGAAAATTGATAAAAATAAGTTAAAAAAATTTTATAAAAATATTCTCCAAATAATAAATTTACAAAAATACAACTAACTTCATTAATATTATTTCTTCTTCTTTGTTTTTTTCTCCCTTCACTTCATATCCTCTTAGAAAAAGTCTCCACTTTGAACTATATACAAACATCATTATTTTATTTATTTATTTATTTATCAACTTTCTGAAATAAATTAAAATGAATGAATAAATACATAAGAGTCAATTTCTGATTTCCGTTTAAAATTTCAAACTAGTAAAGAGTTGTGAAATTTCCATTAAGAAAATTTCACTTCGTGGAAGACTTGAGGAGGAGATTCCTGGCGGTGGAATGAAGAATGATCTTATCCACCTATACGAGGTTAAAGGTTAAAATTAAGCATAAAATTTTTATAATTTATTATTATAAAATTAGAATTAATAAAATGAAGAATTAAAAAATTTTAAAATTTAAAAAGTCAAGAATTTCAAAAGACAATAAATAATTAAATACTATGTATTTATATTTAAAAAATATAATTAATTAAAAAATAATAATTAACGGATAAAAAAATTTAAGAGTAAAACATTTTTAATTATAAATATAAATATTTAAATTAGAATTTTTGAATTAAAAATTATATATACAATAGCAACTATATTGGATTAAAAGAAAATGTTTTCTCTTTTTTGCAGTAATAATTTATTCTGTTTTACTGTGCAAATAGTCTAATTTTTAGTAGGACAAATAAGATATATATATATATATATAATGGATGAGTGACAGAAATTAATTTAGCATAATTTATTAATATTATTAGAATTTTACATATATTATACAATAATAAGAAATTTTTTTATAATATAATATATTATATCTAATTTGTAATTTATTAATATTATTAGAATTTCTACTTAATAAATATTATATATTAATAAGTAATTATCTCTTTTATAATCTAATTTATTATATCTAATTTGTGATGAATATATTATAAAATATATAATCGAATGATCTTTTCAATTCTTTAATTATTTGTTCATTTATATTTATATTTAATTTTTTTAGTTTATTAATTTAATTTAGTGACAAAAATATTATTAGTATCAAAAAATTAATTATATTCATGATTAAATAAAAAAATTATATTTGTACATCATGTTAGCTAATGGCTGGTTATAGTAAATTCACATACTCTCACAATTGGAATGGCTAAGAAGTGGAAAAGAGGTATACAAAAATGAAATTATGTAAAGCACTCTGAGAAAGCCATTGTTAAGTTCAAAGAGAAACTCAAGAGTGGGTAAAAAAAGAGAATAAAAAATAAGAAAAACAACCATATAAACAACAGTATAAATATAAAACCAATATCATGAAAATGTATAGAAAAAATAGTAAAAATGATCGAATAAGAACCATTAGAGCAATGAAATAAGAATCATCAGAGCAAACACCTCATCATCAAAGGTGACACTCATACTCGACAACTAATCAATAATTTTTTGAAACTTATTCTAGTGATTTGCAATGGTATTACCCTCTTTATATCTCAACTGCATTAATTTTATGAGATAAAATAATTTATTATTACCTGTCTGTGAAATATATAATTCTTTAAGCTTGTTCCATAATAACTTTGAATGATTCTCATTGCAGTATATATTATCTTCGATAAACTATCGAATGAGACTACGTACTTGTGAGTGTTCAAATTTTCATTCTTTATCTTTCTTGTCGTTGGATTTACTCGTACTAAACACTAGTAGATGCATCTTCTTTATAAATAGAAGATCTTTCATCTTGGATTTTCAAATGTGATAATTTGTGCCACTTAAATTTATCATTTTATTCGTTTTCACCTCCATATTTTCGATCCATAGCTCTAATACCAGTTAAAGAGAAAATTTAAGAAGTAAATCTCAAATTAGCGATGCAACGGGTTCAACGGATCAACCATAATTAAATAAAAATACAAGTAAAATAAAATTAATTAATAAAAAAGAGACACTAATATTTAACATAGTTCACTCTTTTAAATTTGAATTATGTCCACGAGCTAAATTTCGAATGATTTCTTTCACTGATAAATAACATGATTACAAAGAGGAAGATTTTTTTAGAAAAATATTCTAAAAGCACAATCCTAATCATTAAGATAAGCCTAAAATAGTATTATTTTTAAAATACTCAAAAATAAAATCTCACTATTTTGTCCCTCACAGAATGATTTATAAACATATACCAATTCATTTCAAAAAGAGAATTAGTCTTGTTACATTAAATTTGTTCATGAGGAGTCCCATTAAATAAAAAAAAAATTGAGTTTGTTGAACTTTTTTTTAATGGTTTGTATAAGAATATTCTAAAAAATAAAATAATTTTAAAAGTATTCACTTTTTATTCTTTCAAAAACTCTCAATTTCTAACTCTAATTTTAAAAATAGCCACTATAATTTTTATTAGTATAATAGAGAGATGTTATACACACAATACATGTTTTTAGTTAAATTTTAAAAAAAAATTGTTCTTTTCAAATTTGACTCCACTCAATTTGTTTTTTAAAAAAAACCTCAAAATTTCAAGTCGGGTTATAGTTCTGGCTAAGCACAGGTATAACAATACTAATTAATTATTATTTCACTTAATAATTTTATCCTCATTTTGTTAGACGGAAAATGACAGAAATGCAAAGAAAGAATTATTTGAAAGGTAATTTGAACGGTATTATCCTATTGTTATCACAAAACAATTTGTTAAATTTTATCTTAAACAGAAAAAATAGAATTTTTTTTTACAACTCAAATTAATAGATTAATTACATTCATTATAAAATTATTTTTTTAGATTTTCATGAAATAAGGAAAGAAAAATGGCAGAAAATTATGCATATGTCTACATCAATAAGATAAAATGCTCCCTTTTTGTATTTTTTTTTTTTGCACAATAGATGAGGAACCACCAGAAGAAAGTATTTAACGTAATTTCTCTCATATACAAATATTCCTGTGAATTATTTAAAAAACAAGTTAATAATAATCCCCATGTTTACAATTGATTTTTGTTATTGAAAAAATATTTAATTTTTTAGGGTTAATTATGAGATAAAAAAATCCCAACTTATGTTTAAAATTTAAATTTAACTCTAGCCCATGGTAAAAAATTTGTTATATGTAATTTCAAACATATAAAATCTGCTCAATTCAAGACTTTTTTTAATGATCTTAGTACAATTCAGGAATTATATTTTGAAAAAAAAGTAGTAAAACAAAAATCAATAAATATACATTATTATAACATCCTATTCTATCTTAAGGTTTGTGAGGCATCTAATTTATTCATTGCACCCTCTTACTACTTTATCCAAACTTTCTTGAATATTGCCAAATGAAGAAGAAGAAGCAGCTACCATATTATCATCCCTTACAGTATCTGCCTCATTTTCTAATACCAGATGAACACCCCACTTCTTTATACATGTAAGATCTCCTGTCGCAAACACTTCCCATTCTACACCTTTTAATGGTAACTCAAAATAAAATACCCCGGAATAATCTGGGGGATAATTATAGCATAGGAAAAAGATTTCATGTTGACCTCCAGCAACCTCATTTCTCGTTCTCGTAGTAAATGAAGGAAAACCCGTGGAATCACAGGGGCCTGAGATCACAACCCAAAGGCATAAACCCTTGATTTCACCATGCGAAACCCTTGGAATGGAAAATGAAGATCCTTCTTCATAGCTGAATCCTTCTTCTTGATAGCTGAACCAATTCGGTATCTCACTACAAGGGAATCTAAGGTACAGCTCTTCACACGTGGACAATACCTGTTATATTTGTTTCATAGTAAAAAGGTAATTAATTAAAATAATTTCGCTCAATTCATTTATAAGCATTAGTAAGATAAATAGATTGACAAAGAGAAAGCAAACCTTAGCAAGACTTTTCTTAACATAATTTCCCACATTGTTGCATCCATCCATGTGAATCGAGCTTCCAATTTCCATACTGTCCAGACCCTGAATCTCAACTAGTTTTTGACAATTAGTCAGATATAAAAGCGGTGCACTTGACGGAATTGAGATTCTTTCCATTGATACGCAATCAGATGCTTCCAAAGCGATTAAACTTGAGGGAAGCTTAGATATCGATTGTAGATTTGTGCAGGAATTAAATTTGAAGAATTGAAGCTTAGGAAGGTTACTAATTCCATTTGGCAGGCTACAGAATTTGTTTCCTCCCAAATCCAACTTTTGAAGTAAAGATAAATTCCCAAGATTGAGAATTGAATCTTCAGATAAATTACAATTACGAAGATCTAGATTTTTCAAAGAGCATAAGCCAGATAAAGGCAGCAACACTTTGGAGCTTGAATTATTTCGTGAAAACCATGATGAAAGTACTGAAAACCATGACATAGATGGTCTAATATTATCCCTTAATCCACCCAATGATAAAGTTTCAAGGTTCGTCGAATCACCAATGGAGGAGGGTAGAGACTTAATGCCAGTTCCAACCGCTAGAATATCAGTCAAGGCTTCCATATTACCCAACTTCTCAGGTAATTTCTCAAGTTTTGAGCAGTTGGAAATGTTTAAAGATTTAAGAGTCTTCAAGGAGCAAATGCTCTCAGGAAGATTCTTTAGAGCCTCGCAGCCTTTCAAATTCAAGAAAACAAGTCTGTCTAAATCTCCAATAGATTGATGGACCTCAACTAAAATTTTGCATCCCACAAGTTGTAATCTTTCTAAGCTATTGAGCCCCGAGAAGTTAGGAGTTTTAGTAAGATACACACAATGGCTGAGATCCAGAATTTGCGGCTTGTTAAGCGCCTGTTTTGAGCAATGGAAAACACATAAGAAAAATTAGGGAAATTGATGAGTATAGACCAACAGTGTCAAAGGCATTTGATATGCGATAAGCAGGCTTCTTAGATTTTGGTATATAACATATCTGGAACAACTAGATAAAGGACAAAGATTAAATTCATATACTTAGCTAAAGGGCTTACTTTAATAAATTCATAAGACTTAGTTAAAGGGCTTACTTTAATCTCCTTCCAGACTTGTTTGATTTTGCTAAATTGCATGTCTAGAACAACTAGGTTGTCTAATTGTAAATCAGATGGCAAAGATTGCAAAGGGCAATAATGCCAACAAAGCCATCTCAACTCTGTGAATATGTGTTGATAGTCTCCACTGACATGAACTCCATTTATTTGGAGCAATTTTAAACGTCTCATCTTTGTGAAGGATCATGTATTAAAAGATACATTGTTTGATGCTTGTACATCTAGCACCAGACCCTCTACTGCTTCTGCTTCCTAAAATCATCAACAATTAATTGGTTAGCAAACTACAGGCAATTCATGAAACATATATCTTCTTAAACCAATTCTAGAGGCAACATTATATTATTTTTTAGCAAACAATTAAAGAAGTAAATGGCTAAAAAGCTAATTGTCCTTTATACTTTCTTTTTTATTTTTTATAAATTGAGTTTCCATGAAATATCCGAACTAAAAAACTTGAAAGTCCTAATGAAAACCGCAATACCACTAAATTAAAAAATTAATTGATAATTATCTTTATAATATTACAACTACTTCGGTGAGATTATTTAATTACTGCAATTTGTGCAAATACATTCACGGCATATGTTGGAATATGTAAAGACAATCCCACATTGGTGGGAATAAACAAAAACAAGCCATTAAAAGAGCAGGTGGCAACCAACCAAGGCGCCTAAGGGTGTTTTGGAGGAATAATTATATGCTACAACGGTTGTAGCAATAAATGCCTACAACAAGCCAATTGAATTTTTACACGTAGATTAAATATGACACGTGGCGTTATGGAATAATCATATTTAGTCTACGTGTAAAAATTCAATTGGCTTGTTGTAGACATTTATTGCTACAACCGTTGTAGCATATAATTATTCGTTTTGGAGATGAGCAAGCTACACAATACAAGCCCATATCAACATGCGATTGGGTGAATTAGATTCAACCTATCATGAAGATCAAGTCCAACATACTCCACTATATGATGATGGAATTTTAAAAAAATGCCAAAAAAAAATAAATATTTTTAATATTTTTAAATTTACTGAAATTTATTATTTTTTTACATGCATCCGTAATAAATTCCAACAGCATATGATAATGAGGTCTTTAAAAAAATTTCAATATTTTTAATACCAAAATTTATAATTTTTTTTACATGCATCCATTATAAATTCCAACAACATATAATAATGAGGTCTTTATAAAAATGTTAGAAAAAATAAAAAAATTTAAATTTATCATATTTTTAAAAAATATTTTTAAATTAACCATAATTTATAATTTTTTTATAAAAATATCAGATTTAGATAATTTATTTTGAGTTTATTATGAGTTTATTATGAGTTTATTATATGTTTATTATGAGTTTATAAATTTACATAGTTTATTGTGAGTTTATTATGAATTTATTATGAGTTTATTATAAAATGACTAAAATAACCCTTATAAAAATAAAAAAATTTGATAAAAAATTATAGAAAATATAATTTTCCCCATGATAATTTTACGTTTACATAGAAATTATCTTTTCCAATTATATATATATATTTACATAAATATCAGCACATAATACACTATTTCGTATGCAATTAATATGCATAATCATAATTATTTTCCATATTAAGGACGAGAATACGCATGAATGGCATATCATACATATGTAGAAATTACACAGGTTCTGCGAGTGTTGGGCCAAATATACAGTGACCATATAAATGGGTTTGGAACCTCATCTCAACACAAAACCAATTGACTTTTGTTAAGGCCCAATCTACACCACCTTATATGTCATTGTATTTTATTATACTTTTCAGATGTGGAATTCATTTATATTCTTCAACACTCTCTCTCAAGTGCAACTGGGCCTAGCCCAATTGTCACTTGCCAAACATGGATGGCAATCTACTTTTTTCTTTTTTAGGTCCATTACAAATTGTCTAGGCCTATTTTCACTGAGGCCCTAGGTTAACAACGGAGTCCAGGATCATCTGGCTGTTAGTTCATTACCTGGTTAGCTCTGATACCATGTAGAAATTACACAGGTTCTACGAGTGTTGGGCCAAATATACAGTGACCATATAAATGGGTTTGGAACCTCATCTCAACACAAAATCAATTGGCTTTTATTAAGGCCCAATCTACACCACCTTATATGTCATTGTATTTTATTATACTTTTCAGATGTGTGATTCATTTATATTCTCCAACAGCATATGCTTGTCTGCTTAATATGGAAATGTAGTTATGAAAAAGTTCAATTACCATAGGTGGTAAATACATTTCTTACCTCCTTATTGAGCACATTCAAAACATCCTCCGCAAACCAAAGTCTATTGCGTTTTTCTTGACGGATAATCTCCCTTCCCATATCTCAGATGAGATCATGCATTTTTAATCTATTTTCATAATCAATCTTTATAAGAGACCTTTGAAAAAGAACTTCCATACCAATTTGAGGGAAAAAACCACAACCATCTATTATTTTCTTTGCATAATCTTTATCCATATTTATAAAAAAGCATGCAACATCAAGAAAGATATCCTTTACTGTATCATCATCTAATGTATTAAAACTTATTCTAAGTTTTTTCTGAATTTTATGGTTAGGAATTTTTCTCAATTTGTCCACAGCACTTCTCCATTCAGGTATGCTTCTTTTGCACAAATAAGAACCTAAAACTTCAAGAGCTAATGGTAGTCCTCCAATATAATCTACCACACCTTTTGAAAGCTCTACATATTCTGCTGTTGGATTGCTTTTCTTGAAGGCATGCCAACTAAATAGTTGAAGGGATTCATTATGATTCAATTCTTTAATCTGATACTTGCTATCGGCTTCAAGTTGAGTCAACAAATGTTCATCTCTAGATGTAATGATTATTCTACTTCCTAAACCAAACCAGTTTCGCTCTCTTGCTAACACACTAAATTGTTTGATTTGATCCAAATCATCAAGAATAAGAAGAACTCTTTTGCAACAAAGTCTTTCTTTGATCAAATTGATTCCTCTATCCACATTAGCAATTTTAAAATTCTGCAGTTTCAGAACATCACCAAGTGTTTGTTCTTGCAATTGAATTAGACCATTGTGTTGCTCTGAAATTTCTTTCACATTTGAAAGAAGACAACTTCCTCCAAAACCATCACAAAGTTGGTTTAATACAGCTTTAGCTATAGTTGTCTTACCTATGCCTCCCATGCCATGGATGCCAACAATTCGAACATCAATTGTACTATCAATATTTAGTAAGTGAATCACATCTATGGTCCTGGAATAAACACCAACTGGATGTTTGGCTACATCCAAGTAATTTCGGTTAAGTTTACTTAATATATTCTTCATAATCTGCTGAATAAAATTGGACTCATGCATCTTTATTCACACAAAAATAGTTAATATAAGAGAGTTTTTATTAAAATATGGAAGTAAATTTCACAATTTACTAAAATGTGATATTTACTCTCATTATTACTGATTTATGCCGAAAGTTAAATTTTTTATTTGATACTTTAATTTTTTTTAAACTCAAACTGAAACTAACACTTTTAGTTTGAGTAAAAAAAAATTTTTTTTAAAAAAAATTAATTGAAACTGAAACCAAATGTTTAGGTTTCAGTACATCAAAGGCTTTAATTTGAAAATTCAATTTAAAAATAAATAAATTTTATTATTATTTTAAAAAACCCTTCCCCAAAAATTTTAAAAAATTAATTTTTTTTGTTATCACAAAATTTATTTCACCTATTTAAAACTATTTCACTATTTCAAAAAAACTATTTCCCCAATTAATTAAAATTAAAAATAACATAATTATAATTAATAACAATATGATTATAATTAATAATTATATATATTTGATAATAATAATAATAACATAGTTATACTTAATAACTATATAATTAATAATAACAATAATTAATAATTATGTTGAAACTAAATAATTAATAATTATATTTTGGACCCAAATATAATTAATAATGATATAATTATAATTAATAACAAATATAATTAATAATAATAAAATTAAAAATAATAAAATAATTATAATTAATAATAATAATAATAATAAATAATAATTATGTTAGGCTTAAATAATTAACAATTATATTTGAGCTCAAATATAAATAATAATATAATTACAATTAATAAATATTAATAATAAATAAGTAAAATGAATTTGATGTGTTAATTAATAATAAACTAAAAAATTTTGGTTTTGCCACCATAATAATAATAATAATAATAATAATAATAATAATAATAATAATAATAATAATAATAATAATAATAATAATAATATTGAACCCAATTAATTAAAATTTAAAATGACACTAATTAAAAATTCATAATAACAATATGATTATAATAATTAATAAACATAATTAATAATTATATATAATTGATAATAATAATAATATAATTATAATTATTAATAATAATTAAAAATTATGTTGGGCCAAATAATTAATTATTATATTTTGGGCCCAAATATAATTAATAACAATATAATTATAATTAATAATTATATAATTAATAATTAATATAAATAATAATTAATAATAATAAATAAAAATAATAATTATGTTGGGCTCAAATAATTGTTATTATATTTGTGCCCAAATATAATTAATTAATAAAAATATTATACTTATCATCAAATATATAATTAACAATAAATATATTATTGTGTATTATTATTATAATTTTAATTATATTATTATTAATTATATTTGAGCAAAATATAATTGTTAATTATTTGGGCTCAAATTATAATTTTTAATTATTTGGGCCAATATAATTACTAATTATTTTTATTATTAATTATATTTACTAATATAATTATATTATTAATTATATTATTATCAATTAAATAATTATTAATTTTATTATTATCAATTATATAATTATTAATTATATTATTATCAATTATATAATTATTAATTTTATTATTACCGATTATATAATTATTAATTATAATTATATTATTATCATTATCAATTATATATGATTATTAATTATATTTATTATTAATTATAATCATAATGTTATTAATTATAATTATGTTGTTATTATTAATTTTAATTAATTGGTGAATATTAATTTTAATTAATTGGTGAAGTAGTTTTTTTGAAATGATGAAATAGTTTTAAAAAGGTGAAATAATTTTATGTGTTAAAATAAAAAAATTAATTTGTTATAATTTTTGGGAAAGGGTTTTTTAAAATAATAATAAAATTTATTTTTTAAAAAAATTAAAATTTCAAATTTTTGATGTCCTGAAACTGAAACCAAAGTTAATTTTAAAAAAAATGACTCAAATTAAAAGTTTTAGTTTTAATAAGTCAAACTGAAATTAACAGTTTAAGTTAGAAAAAATATAAAATAAAAATTTAAAGTATCAAACTCAAACTCTAATTTTTGATACAATGTTTTAACTCCCGTAAATCTATAATAACGAGAGCAAATTTCACATTTCGTAAATTGTGAGTTTTGCTTCCACATTTTAGTAAAAACCCTTAATATAAGTTAACCTGAAATACTATTCTTATTATCAAACGCTGATAATTTTCTTATATGAGTAATTAAAGTGAGAAAAAGAATAAATAGGTACCCGTATGTCAGATTTTGGAGGTCACATCTAAAGGATGATCATGTTGCAACGTGTAAATGGGTTAAGGCTGAGAAGGCTGAGAAGGATGAAGAGAAGGCTGAGAGAAAGCAAGAGCGGCTGCGTTTGTAAACTGAGGAATAACAATTAGGGTTGTAGATATTTATGTATTATAGCTGTATAAAAATATGTTTACATATAATAGAGCATAGAGTAAGTAGTATACACTCTCTTTTGTATATAAATAGAGTACAGTAATCTCAGAGGGAATACAGAAGAAATTTTCCAAAACATTCTAGAAGCTCTTCATGGTATCAGAGCGGGAAAAAAATATAGAAATTCAGATCTGATTTTCTCTTCTACTTGAAATTAATCAACAATGGCAGAAACACCACCAACAAACAACCAAACAGCAATCAATAATGAATCTGATGCATACAGAATAACTGGATCAGATAATTCAACTTCAACTTTGGTAAGCATTTCTTTGAATGAACGCAATTTCCTTTCATGGAGAAGGTCTATGATGATTGCCCTGAAAGCTAGAGAAAAATATGGATTTGTTAATGGAGATGAGCCAAAACCTGATTCTAATTCACCAATGATAAAGAAATGGATCAAGGTAGACAATATGGTTACCTCATGGATGTTGAATTCAATCTCTGCTGAGATTTCTGAAGCCTTTGTGTATGCAAATAGTTCCAAGGATCTATGGGAGGAGCTGAGTATGAGGTATGGAGAGGCCAATAATCCTCTGATTTACAAGATCTGCAAAGACATTGCAAGTATGAATCAAGGAAATAATTCTGTTTCATCATATTACACAAAAATCAAGAAGTGTTGGGATGAATTAACTTGCCTAAGACCACTACCGAAATGTAATTGTGGAGCAGTGGAGAGATGTACCTGTGATTTAATCAAATCTGTGACTGATTTGGAGAATACTGATAGAGTGATGCAGTTTTTGATGGGACTCAATGATTCCTATGACAATGTGAAGAACCAAATCTTGCTCATGGATCCATTACCTAATGTGGCTAGGGCATATGCAATGGTACAAACTGTTGAAAAGCAAAGAGAGATTAAGTCTCAAATAGTTGATTCAAATGAGCAATCAATAGTCATGTATGCTAATAAACAAGTGCAGAATTCATACCAGAAAACTGGAAGCAAAGATTATAGGCATGCAGGCAAAAACAAGGCTGACTTGTATTGTGACCATTGCAACATGAATGGACACACAAGAGAGGGCTGCTTCAAGATCATTGGATATCCTGACTGGTTCAAAGGCCTAAAGAAGAAAAAAATGCAAGCTAGTAACAATGTCTATATGCAGGATGAAAGGAATGAAGATTATAGAGATCAACCTGCTGTGAGTATAGATATGGCTAAACTGATTCAGCAGGAAGTGCAAAGAGCAGTGAGGGGTAAGACAATGCTTGAAGATCCATTGACAGAGGCAGCAGAAGCACATACAACTTCTTTTGCAGGTATGTTATCTCATTTTCACAATAATAGCATAGATGAAAATGATAAAGGTAATTGGATAATTGATAGTGGTGCAACAGACCATATGACCCATCTTAAAACCATTTTCAATTTTCTAAGACCTCTAAAAAGGCCCAAACCAGTCAGATTACCTGATAACACATATAGGCAGGTTACTCATATTGGAGACATAACATTACACAGACATATGACATTGAAGAATGTACTTTATTTGCCTACGTTTCACTGCAACTTAATTTCAGCAAGTGTGCTAGCAAAACAGGATGGTATCTCCATAAAAACTCTACCTGATCATTGTCTGTTGCAGGATTTACAGACTGATACATTAGTGGCTGTGGGAAAAGAGTTTGAAGGCTTATATTACTTAGACAAATACTGTTTCTTAAAAGAGCAAGTAGCTAGTGCAAATGTTATAAAATGTAAGCAAAATCATCAAAATCATGTGAAACTTTTGTGGCATGCAAGATTAGGCCATATATCAGAACTTAGACAAAGTCATGTAACAGTTGATGATGATATAAATAAAGGCAATTTTGATTGTCATGTCTGCCCTCAATCCAAACAACAGAGATTGAGCTTTCCCATTAGTTTAAGTAGGGCAGAGGGCATTTTTGATTTGGTGCATACAGACCTATGGGGACCTTATTACATACAATCTATAACAGGTGCCAGGTACATGTTAACATTGGTTGATGACCATTCAAGGTACACTTGGACATATATGCTTAATAGCAAACAACAAACTTATGGTGTTCTAGTCCATTTTGTACAACTTATTGAAACCCAGTTTGACAAAACAATCAAAAAGTTCAGATCTGACAATGGATCAGAATTTACCAATAACCAAATCCAAATCTTTTTTCAACAAAAGGGTATTATACATCAAACCTCATGTTCCTATACACCCCAACAAAATGGAAGAGTGGAAAGGAAACATAAGGAATTACTCAATATGGGGAGGGCTTTATTAAAACAGTCAATTTTACCTCAGTATTTTTGGTCTGAACTTCTTCTTACAGCTACCTACCTTCTCAACAGAGTTCCATCTGAACTTCTGTCTTGGAAAACACCATATGAACTTTTATATAATACCAAACCCAATCTGGATCATTTGAAGGTCATAGGATGCCTATGTTTTGCTCAAAACAATCAACCAAATAAGAAAAAGTTTGATTCCAGGGCCTATCCAGGTATTCACATAGGGTATGCACCTCAGACTAAAGGATACAAAGTATATTGTTTGGAGACAAAGAAAATCATCATTTCAAGAGATGTTACATTCAAAGAAACATTTTTTCCTTACCATCGTGCACCAACTCAACAAACACCATCCTTTACATTACCTAAATGCATACCAGATACTGAAATATGTGAAGAACCAAATATACCAATAAATACCAGTCCACAGTTTATACAACCTTTATACCAACCAACTGAATTAGATATACAAACATATCATAACCAACCATCACATATTGAAAACAACAATCAATTAACCCAAATACTGCCAACCAGAGTCAGTACTAGAAATAAAAGGAAACCTGTGTGGATACATGATTATGTTACCAATTTTACACAAATTCCTTTCTCTTACCAAGCCTTTAGTACCACTATTAATAAAATTCATGAACCTTGTTCATTTAAACATGCTATTACTGATGAAAATTGGATAAGTGCTATGCAAAGTGAGTTGCAAGCCCTGGAGGATAACCACACTTGGACTTTAACAACATTACCAAAGGGGAAGACTGCAATTGGTTCCAAGTGGGTTTACAGGGTTAAGTACAAATCTGATGGTACTGTTGACAGATATAAAGCTAGATTGGTGGCTAAAGGATTTAATCAAAAGCTGGGACTAGACTACAATGATAGTTTCTCCCCTGTTGCAAAGTTAGTAACTGTGAGATTATTATTGGCTATAGTGGCTCAGAATAAGTGGCATCTACACCAACTGGATATTAATAATGCCTATTTACATGGGTATTTGGATGAGGATATATATATGAAGCCTCCTGAAGGGTATCTAAAAGCAAGCAAAGGCCAAGTTTGTAGATTGCATAGATCTCTCTATGGTCTTAAACAGGCAGGAAGACAATGGAATAAAGAACTTACTCAGACCTTAATTGCTGAGGGATTTAAACAATCAATTAATGACAATTGTTTGTTCATTAACAAAACTCAACATGGATTGGTTCTGTTAATAGTCTATGTAGATGACATCCTCATCGCCAGTAACAACATTGAGTTAATCAAGCATGTCAAAGACTTATTACATGCAAGATTTACAATAAAGGATCTAGGACAGGCCAAATACTTCCTGGGTTTGGAGATAATACAAACACAGCAAGGTATACTTCTGTCACAACAAAAATTCATTGCAGATATGTTGAAAGATGCTCAAATTAAAGATTCACAAAGCAGAGACAGTCCGTTACCACAGGGAACTAAGCTAATACCTGAGATGGGGTCAGTGTTTCCTGATCCAGAGACTTACCGACGTTTAGTGGGCAGACTTCTATATCTTGGGTTCACACGTCCAGATATAGCATATTCGGTTCAGCAACTTACACAGTTTATGCAAGAACCTAGAACAGGACTTTTCAAAGCAGCAATACATTTGCTAAAATACTTACAGAGCACATCAGAACTTTCATTATTCTTCCCAGCAGCAAAAAGTAACGATCTTTATGCCTATTGCGATGCTGATTGGGCTGCATATTCTGTAACGCGTAGATCTTTGACTGGCTACTGTATATTCTTCGGAGGGGCTTTGATCTCGTGGAAGACAAAGAAACAGACGATTGTTAGTAGATCAACAGCAGAGGCGGAGTACAGAAGTATGGCAATTACTGTCTGTGAACTCCTATGGCTGGATAGAATATTACAAGAAATGAAAGTAAATGTACAGAAACCCATACCTCTTCAGTGTGACAATCGAGCGGCTTTACACATCGCAGCAAATCCTGTTTTCCATGAACGCACTAAACATATTGAAATCGACTGTCATGTTGTGCGCCACCAGATTCAGATGGGTTTTTTGAAGGCCGATCATGTTTCAACGCATCTTCAGTTGGCTGATCTATTCACCAAAACTCTCCATATTCAACGTTTTCAAACATTAGTCTCCAAACTGGGACTTGTTCGTTGTACCAGTCCTCAGTTTGAGAGGGGGGTAAAGGATGATCATGTTGCAACGTGTAAATGGGTTAAGGCTGAGAAGGCTGAGAAGGATGAAGAGAAGGCTGAGAGAAAGCAAGAGCGGCTGCGTTTGAGAGAAAGCAAGAGCGGCTGCATTTGTAAACTGAGGAATAACAATTAGGGTTGTAGATATTTATGTATTACAGCTGTATAAAAATATGTTTACATACAATAGAGCATAGAGTAAGTAGTATACACTCTCTTTTGTATATAAATAGAGTACAGTAATCTCAGAGGGAATACAGAAGAAATTTTCCAAAACATTCTAGAAGCTCTTCACCATCCTGATAGATTGGCTGCCTCTGTAAGAGCTCGTCTCCACCTGTTAACTTTCTCCATATCTCCTTTAAATACGTGTTCATGTTTTTCAAAAGCTTGAGCGAAACTACCACTCTGTTTTCGAACTTCTGGTGGAGTAATATAGTAGAATATGGGAATAACGATTTGGCCGATTGAATTTTTGCAGTCAATGATCTTTACAAGTTCATCAAGACACCAATGGGAGGAAGCATAGCCTTTTGAGAAAACTACCATAGCAATTTTAGATTCTTGAATTGCTTTGAGTAGTTCCGAGGAAATTTGTGTGCCTCTGCAAAGTTCTTCATCCTCTCGAAAGGTACGGATTCCTGCTTGGATTAAAGCAGTATAAAGATGGTCCGTAAAATTAAAACGGGTGTCTTCCCCTCTAAAACTGAAGAAAACATCATGGCTCCAAGGATCTTTAAAAGAAGAGCAGAAAGAAGGGGACAAAGCCATAGATATGAAGGATGAAAGATCAGCTAGTAGAAGTAGAAGAACACTTACTATAATGCTTTACAGCTTTGCGTCGTAGAAGATGAATTAATTATAAATATGGTTCATTCTGAAGTTGACTAGCGTTGGTCTATATATCTATATTTTTTGGTACGTTGGTCGTTTTATATTTACAATTTCCATTTCTAAAGTATGCAATGTCTTAGAAAAATTTGCCTTGCTCTTCACACCTTATCGGTTTATCCTCTTAGAGAAAGAGTTCACTTTGATTCCAACTAGCCAGGAAGTCCTTGTTGAAATCACAAGCCATTAAAATTATGACATGTGGCCATAATTTAAGCCGTAACTCATTGTGCCACTTACTATATATTATTTTGTAATTTCTCCAACAATCTAGAAACCTTACCCAGTATATACTATGATAATTCCATCTTCGTTCCCATTAATGGTGTCTATAAGCAAAGGCCGCCATGGATATTTCTAAAAATTTTATATTGATTCTCTTTTGTTTTCATATTAATTTTTTAAGCCTTTTTTGTGGTGATTTATTATTATCAATTTTTTTTTAAATTTAGCAAACATGCAGATGTGGTCTGCGCTTTTTCTATTTGCGGCTTTAATGGAGGTTTTGATTAATGTTGTTGCTAATTGCTTCGATTGCAGCCCACGGATTAAGAAAATCAATTGTGATTTTAGCGATCTAGATATCTTTGGTCATGAATTTGCACGTACTTTCTCTTTTATCTTGTTTATTGACATCCCATTCTTTTCCCTGCTTGTATACAATGGCGGACCTACAGTGGGACGAATCCCCACTCACATTTCTTCAAAAATTACACACACACACATATATATAAGAAATTAATTGGCTGTTTTTTTTTTCTGGCTTAGATGCTTGATGAATTTTGTATTTTTATTTTTTTAGCAAGAATTTGGGGATAATATGATATGGGTTTTATTTCTTTTCATTAATATAAAACAACAATAAAACTAGCTAGTTCTAAAATTGAAAAATCGGAAATAGCATGCATAGAGATATAATAATTTTTTAGAAGACTTTTTTAGATTTTTTTTTATGATTTATATAATTTTCATATCTTTATTTGTCATGCTATAATTTTCTATATATTCTGATCATGAGGTAAACGATAAGAAACCCAGCCCATGTCTTCTAAACCTGTACTCTGTTTATTTGAATTAGTCTCATTGTCAATATCCTCTCAAATCTTTATTTGATACAGATTTGATAGTGATTCTGTACAGATATTATAGTGGTTTAGGTTTGACTATCTCTAGCAATATTGTATATATAAGTGAGTTTTACAGGATAATAATATAATTAGCTTCCTCCACTTAAATATCTTTCATGGTATCAGAGCTTCCTGACTAACATCTTTTCTTTCAATTTTATATCTTTTTTTTTCCTTCTTCCTCTCGCCATGGCCAATACCACCACCCCTCCTGCAATTGTCGCACCAACTGCTGCAGTAAATCAGCAACTCATTTCCTTTAATATAGCTGCTCAAGCTCCACTTAAATTAACCTCATCAAACTAACTTTCCTGGAAATTACAATTTGAAAGCCTTTTTATTGGTTACGACTTACTTGGATTTGTTGACGGCACCAAACCATGCCCACCCACTGTTACCACCCCAGATAATACACCTAATCCAGAACACCGTCTCTGGATTCGTCAGGATCAGCTTATTCTCAATGCTCTTATTGGCTCTCTGTCACCTCAACTCATCTCCTTTATTGCCAAATCAAAAACCTCCAAGCAAGCATGGGATACTCTTTCTAACACCTATGCCAAACCATCAAGGGGACGTGTCAAACAAGTGAAAGCACAGTTTAAAAATATTTCTAAAGGCAAACTATCTATAACAGATTATATGCAGGCCTTAAAAATAAAAACTGATGAGTTAGCATTGCTTGACTCACCAATGTCAGATGAAGACATCACTGATCGAATCCTTGAAGGTCTTGATGATTCCTACAAAGACACAATTCAGGCAATTAATGCAAGAGACAACGTAATTTCTTTTGATGAGCTTCATGAAAAATTAATTACATTTGAAGCTTCTTTGCTACAGCAGGCTCCTCGAGCATCTGTCGAAT
Organism: Garcia nutans; assembly: GCA_947685225.1. Classification (NCBI taxonomy): domain Eukaryota; kingdom Viridiplantae; phylum Streptophyta; class Magnoliopsida; order Malpighiales; family Euphorbiaceae; genus Garcia; species Garcia nutans. Next base: position 51,568,371 of record CANTUV010000011.1, on the reverse strand, counting down.
TTCCTGTTACAGCTAATGTCGCCACCAAAAGCACTGGAAAGGGATACTTTAGTCAGCCAAATTATCAGTCTCACCAGCCTGGCTTTTCTCATCGAAATTTTCAAAAAAATGCAGGTGGAGTTTCTACTGGTTCGGTTAACAATTCGCAGCAGCGAACTCCTAAACCATATCTTGGTAAATGCCAAATCTGTGGGACGCAAGGCCACTCTGCCAAGAGGTGTTCTCTATTTCGAATTGTTCCAGTTACTCCTGGTACGCAAACTCCGTGGCAACCACAGGCGAATGTCACAACCTATCCTACTCTCTCTTCTGCACAGCCTTGGCTGATGGATAGCGCTGCATCGAATCATGTCACAACTGATTTACATAATTTATCCATTCACAGCCCGTATGAAGGTTCTGATGATATAATGGTTGGCGATGGAACAAGTTTAACCATTACACATTCTGGTTCTACAACTATAAATACACCACACAGACAGTTACAATTAGACAATGTACTTTGTGTGCCTGAAATGAAAAAGAACCTGATTTCAGTTTATCAGTTTTGCAATAATAATCAAGTTACTGTTGAGGATGATTTTATGTTGAACTCATTGATAGTTTCTTCTCATATTGCATTTTAAAATTTGAATTTGTGTGCATTGTTTGAGTTGCAATATGTATGTATTAGCTTCGTTATTGGTTAATGGTTATCCCTTTGTTATTGTTTTATAAATTGTTAAAGTTGCTCAAAATAATGTCGTTTGCTTTGCAGTCGTCATTGCTATCCAAGAAGCACAGCCCTAGGAATGAATCTTCACCACTATACCCCGTTTTCCATGTTACGAGTTGCTTGTTGAATGAAATAAAGCTTTCCTAGGCTCATTAGCAGTATATACCTTGCTGCCATTTTCTGGTTTGAAGTCAACTTATTTTTCCTGTTGTTTTACTCCTTCGTTGCTGCTCAGATCTGATGCCATTAGAAACAAATAGTAAATAAATAATAAATAATGCACCCGTAAGCTAGTAATCGCATTCCGTTTTAAAAAAAGGCCGCATTTATGATCATAAAATAATTAATTTGTTTAATGTTGTGGTTAAAATTAAAATAATTATTTTACTGATAGCTATTTTATCTCTCTATTTATTTTATTTGTTGTTTATTTTATTGATTGAAATATTAATTAATAATGATTATAAATTAATTAAAATATATAATTTTTTGTTGATTTAATTTTATATTTTATAAAATTTATTAATTTTTTATTGAATTATTAATTAAAATATTTTTATTTCATAAAATACTTAATATTCGCATTTGCAACTTGTGCTTGCGATGTTGGTAATGATCCCATTCCAATTCCTTCCGCTAATGAACTCGAGTCTCCGTATTCAGGTTCAAAGCTGTATGTAAAGGGATTGCTTGTTCTTGTTAGCGTGAATGTTTTTACAGGCAAGAGCAGGCTCTTAATTTGGTTGTGTCTTGTGTTTCATCTTCCTCTTTCCTTATTTTTGGCCCTTTTTTTTTATTTTTTAGATAAATAGCTTCAATCTTGCAAGTGATTGTTAAATTAATTATTTTTACAATATAAAGGATAAAGTAACTTTTGATCAATTATTTTTAAGATATATATGGCGGATTGCAACTTGTACATGCTATCTTCACTTGGGCCTTGTATCAGAGTTTTCTTGATGTACTGGTCCTTTACAGCAAAATGAGACGACCAAAATTCAAAGAAAACAGAGTTATCAGTTGTAAACTTTTGAACAGAAAGTAAATTTTTGGTAATTTCAGGAACACATAAAACATCATTTAATTTAAATTTACAAGTAGGAGTAGAGAAGAAACCATTGCCAGTATGTGAGATATGCAGACCTTGCCCATTGCCGACAAATAACTGATCAACACCTGAATATTCATTAATTGCACTCATTTGACGTGGATCAGCAGTAACATGATAATTTGCAAACATATCTAGAATCTGTCACTGAAGGAGCTTGACTCATAGTGGTAGTGAATGGATGAGCCAGATCTGAATGCACCATATTTGCAGTAGGAGTTCGATATAATCGGTACGAAGATCGATATCCTTAATTGTAACCTCCATTGCCATTAGAAGAAGCATTCCCATTTTGATTATTATCAATGTTGCCACGATAAAAACGTCGTCGGCAAGTTAAAGCAGAATGATTGGGCTTGCCACAAATTTGACAAGCACTCAATTCTTTGTAGTTTTCTGAAATTGATTTGGAGGTGTTGTTGAACGAGGTGTGGGTAACAAAGGAGCAAAAGGGGAATTTGATTTAAGACTTAAGTTAGCCATAGGTTGATGAAGATTATTAATAAGTAATTCATGTGCAACCAAATGACCATGAAGCTCAAAGAATGAAACAGGTTCAGGTCGAAGATTAAGATTGGTAATAATGGAATGAAATTCAAATCCAACGTTTTGATAAATTATGGCATTAAACTCAGCTGTGGAAAGCGGACGTCCAGCAGCACCAAGTTCATCAGTTAGCAATTTTGCTTTTTGAAGGTAAGCAGAAATAGACAAATCATTTTTCTTATCTTAAGCTCTTGAAGCTCAATATGTAATTGAAGCTGACGATTTTGGGAAACAGCACCAAATGATTTGGCTAGTGCTTGCCAAACTGCAAAAGAAGATTTAAGACCATACACTAAGGAATAAACTTCTTCGGATAAAGATGCCAATAACCATGATTAAAGCATCTGATATTTGTTGAACCATTCCAGATATTCAGGGTTTGGTTTCGGTGTAGGATCTGTTGCAGAGGTAGGAATAGTTTGAGGAGGAGCAGGTTGAGAACCATCAACAAAACCTTAAGACCTTGAAAATTCAATATAGGACCAAACTGTGTTTTTCAAGCCAAGTAATTGTTGGATTTTAGTTTAATCGAAAAAGAAGAAGCAGATGTGATTGTTGAAGAGGAAGATGATGAGGAGGAAGAAGAAGATAAGGGAACAAGTGTCATATCAAGGTGAATTACGGGAAGCTCTGATACCATATAAAATCAGAGGGAACTTTTTGTATATTGATATATTATCAGTAGATAAAGCATCATACTTATACAACTTGTGTACAACAGTTACAGAAGATAAACAATAGAAAATAAACTTGAAGTATAAAATACAAAGCTAACTAACTAATGAAGATAAGGGCAACTAACTAATGAAGATAAGGGCAAGAGACCCTCTTGATCACGTATTATAACTAACAGCAACCATTAGAAACAGGAAATGCTAGATATTGCTAGGACAATATTTATGTATGAATTTTTTATAAAATATATTATATATCATTACAAAATGTGAACCTAAAGCTTTATTTTTAAAAAAAAAATTTATTTACTAAATATAATAAATGAATTAAATATAAATATAATAAAAATAATTATACAGTGTTGTTTGAATCAACAACCATTGAAGGGTTAATATATACCTTACCGTAGGCCACAACCTTGAAGAAGAATTATGGAGAAAAAATGACTTAAATTGTGAAGCTTATCTTGATTTTTCTCATTTTCACCATCGCAGATTATTATTATATCAAATTATTAATTTAATTTCAAATTTTTAGTGGAATTAATCAGATTCTTTAATTTTCTAAATTTTAATTAATTGAGCTACTAATTTTATTGTTAGTAGTTTACTATAATGTTGAAGAATCCAACTATTTTTATTAAAATTTAATATCAAACTAATAATATGGTAGAGACACTTTATTTTACTTATGGATTTTTTCCTAAAATATCAAGAGAGTGAATAATAACGGGAGAAATTTTAAATTATATTTGAATCAGCTTAGAGAAATTAACAGGAATATAATTATTATCAGAATTACCTTATAAAAGTATTAGAATGAAGAGAGCTCGAATGAAATAATAATAAGGGTCTGTTTGGCTCTGTTTGAGTGATGGTTTACTGTGATTTTAAAAAATATAATTGGCTTGTTTTGTTCTTTTTGAATGATGATTTATTATGATTTTATAAAATATAATTTATAATAATAGAATTGATCATATGCCATGATAACATTTCTTAGGACTGACCATTTATGTCATGTTGCATCAAAATATTAGCATAGGATAAAAATAGTTAGCTCTAATCTAACTCATTTTTTAATATGTTCAGATTTTTAGACTCTTGCTAAATAAATTTATCAAGCAAATTATATAGTACATGTTTAGTTCATTCAAATATATTGCTAAAAATCATTTTTAAAATAATATATATACAAAATTTAATATTGATTTAAAAAATATTTACATCTTTAATTTTAATAACCCATAAAGGTTTGAATGCTAAATTCAAATATAAAGTAAATTAAAATATAAATTTATTATCCAACAATCATATTAGTATAGATAATAATAATATTTTTTAAAGATAAAAAAAATTTAACATAAATTAAGTTAATTTTAATTAAACATATTCACGGATAGGATTCAAATTTAAAATATATAAAAATCCTATTCGTTTTATCTTTAAATGTTGTTTAATTTACTATGCGAATAAAAATAGGAATGAGTAGTTTTCATTGCCGATATTTTATTGTATATAATAGATAATAGAGTTGTTCAATTCACCCGTAAAGTTTTGGGCCTAGTCTCAGGCTTTATACATATATCTTGATTTGGGCCTGCTAACCCGGCTCGGCCCGATATATTATTTATTATATATAAATAATATTATTTATAATATAAAATATTATTTGTATAATATTATTACTTGTAATATAATATATAATAAATTATATTATATATAATATTATTATATATAATAATAATTATTGAATATATGTAATATATATTATTGTGTATACTGCATATATATATATATATATTATAGAAACAGAAAAATAAAAAAATTATAAAAAAATATAAAAAAAAATAAGAGAAGCTCGTTGGCCTGGGTTGCCTGACAAGCCCAAAATAGCCCGATTCGTTCATACTAAAGTCGAACTATAAGCTAAATATATTATGATCCAAAGTATACTCGGGTTGAATTTTAAGCTAAGAGTAAATCTAGCACAATCCAATCCATATATACTCCTAATAAATAAAATAATAAAAATTTTATTGCCTTGAGAATAAAAATAAGTAACTACTCATCTATTAATCAATTTTTATTTCTAACGGAAAGCAAAATTAAAAAATATGCTTTTCTTTATGAATAAAACGTAAAATATAAAATCAACTCAATTTTCTTTATTCATATTCAAAACTAGTATTTATCTCTTCATTATTTATATTTTTTCTCTTTATCTATGTGCAAAAAATGATGATTGTTTATAGTGTGTATATATATATATATTATCAATTAAAACGAACACACAAAATTAAATATATATTTTTTTATTTTTTATTTTTGGTTTTCATTATAGGTATTCTCAATCTCTATTCATTTAATGGTCTAGATATAAGTCTAATTTTGTTTTTGACATAGATCTCAAATTAAAACTCTTTACTCCTTCCCAGTGAGTTATTTTATGAGATTTAAACTCACACCTTACCTACTTTATTAACTGAGTTTTCCATCTTAGATAAAATATATTTTTAATTATTAAAACATAATATATAAAATCAAATCAATTATCTTCATTCATCTTAAAAATATTTATTTATTTATTATTTATATTTTTTATTACATATATTTTTTTATCAATTAAATTAATACATATTATCTTCACATATAAAATTTGTAAACTATTAATTACTAATTTATTATAATATTTTTATTAATTGTTAATTTATTAAAATAAAAACACTTCATGTATAATATATTTATTAAAAATTAATATTAATTTCGATTCTGATTATATTAAAATCCTAACAATTTTTAAAAGAAATCATATTATGATTTCAAACTAAACCAAATAAAAAGTATAAATTGTCATTTTCATTCCAAATTTCATTTTAATTTTATTTTAATTTCAAAATTTGAACTAAATATCCTCTAATATAATGGTTAAAAACTGAAAATATTAATTGATCACTAATTTTATGCAATTATATAATTAATTATTTATTTATTTATAATTTAATTTCAATTAATTTTTTTAAAATTAAAATTCATGGTCGAACTTATTTTTTTATTTATCTCTTATGATTTTTTTAACGGAACAACAACTCAAGGTAGCTACTTGGTGGGCAGAAGGAATATAGAAAATTGACAGCCCTACCATCCACTTCTTAAATTACCTCTTAAATTACAAAAGCAAGATAATAAAATTGTTTTCACTAATACACCAGTACTACTGTATACTCGGCGATAATACGTCTAATCAGTTGTTCTTTTCACTGCTTTTTCGCTTGGCTTCTTTCATTTTTTTTTTTTTAATTTTTCAATTGGTTTCATTTACATAGATTTATGTATTGAAAATAAATATTTACATACACAAAAAATTATAGATATTTAACTTAAATTGCATTTGCACTACAAGTAAAATATAACATAAATCCAAAATATAACGAGAAAAAATAAAATAAAATAAAAAAAATTCAAATAACACGTATTCAAAGATGACGTAGTATATAGTCTAAAAAAATAATGTAATATATTTATCTTTTTTACTCTGAATAAATTTTATATTCACCAATATATATAGAAAATTTAGATTCAGTTCTTCTCCATGCTGGAAAAATGAAATTATATGTAGTAAGATACACTTGATTTTTTTTTATTGTATGGATGATTTTTTATTTTTGTATTATTTAAATTCGACTATAAATTTATAAGATGCTATAATTATTTTATTGTAAATATAATTCAATAATAAATGTATGCATGCATATTAAAAAATTTATTTAAATCACAATTTGTTTTTAGTATTATAATATTTGGAAAGGAAATTGAATATGAATTTGCCTTAGTAAGATTCACCTGTTGTTATTAGAGTATGCTTTGATATGCATTTAAATTATAAATTAATTTTAGGCTTATTTTTTACAATTTATAACTAATTTGAAGGTTTTTGTTTTTGTTTTTTTTTTTGAAAGGTTAATATTTCTGAACCCTTATTTTATATATGTATGTATATGAATATTAAATTATTAAACTACAAGAAATTTCATTATTCTATGCATAAAAAATTAAAAATTAAAAATAAAAAGAAAATCACTCACAAGGTCTCACGTGTTCTTTTGTCAAAAGACGTTACCAATTCATAGAAAACCAAATCGAAAAAACACACCCAAAAAAAAAAAAAAACAGAAAGACAATCAAAAAGCACTTACACTACCACGCTTGCATTTCCGTTTACCAATACCTTCGCTTCAGATCTGTTTTTGACCAAACCAATTTTCAGAAATGGACGGACCTGGACTGGGCAATCCGCCGGATACGGAGATGGAGGAGGCGGCGGCTGTTCCACCACCACCTCCACCGTCTGACCCACAACAACACCAACAGCACCAGGTCCCTCCTTCAGGTGGCATCGAGAGTATCCCGGCGACGCTTAGCCATGGTGGAAGGTTCATACAGTACAACATATTCGGTAACATATTTGAGGTCACTGCTAAGTATAAGCCTCCTATTATGCCTATCGGCAAAGGCGCTTACGGCATCGTTTGGTACTCTTTTTCCGTCTTGATTTTTATTGCTTTTATTTTGTGTTTTTCTGAAGTGAAATTTTGGATTTCGTTGTTATTAGCTCGTCTTTAAATTCGGAGACCGGTGAGCATGTGGCAATAAAGAAGATAGCGAATGCTTTTGATAATAAAATTGATGCTAAGAGGACTCTCCGTGAGATCAAGTTGCTTCGCCATATGGATCATGAAAACGTCAGTGAGTGATTAATTACTGATTTGTTCGTTCATTTTTATATAAAATTTTACTTATTTTGGTAACCAATTAACTAAACTGTGCAAATATTACTCATGACGTATTGGTTTTGGGTAACGCATTGCTTTTGGGTAACATTTAATGGGCATGTATCTTTGATTATTTACCTTTCTGTTGTTGCATTGACAAGGGGGAGAAAATCTTCTTTTTTTTTTTTTCTTTTCAATTTGATAGTTAAATCATGAAGAATTAATACATATTTAGTTACATTTTGCAAAGAAAGTTGTTCTCACTTTGTTTGACAGAGAAGAAAAAGAGCAGTAAAATTAATTTAGACCTTGTATAGATTCTAGTTATATTTCATAGTTCTGTTTCTGTTTCCTTAAAGAGTTTCACTATTTTTATTAGTTTCTATCCTAAAAAGCAATAACTAAATGTTGTATTCTTGGACTTTGTTTTTGCGTTGGAACTTTACCTGTTTTCAGTTCTTTTTCTTTCACATTTTTTATATGTTTTTGAGGCAAAACCTTTCAATTGCTGTCTTTCTGAGAATGGATTAACCTTACTTCTTACAGCAGACAAGGAGATTTTCTACTTTTGTTATATAAATAGCCCCTTGTTTCTCAAAATACCATGTTCTTAGATACTGGCACAGAACAAGGCAATAAAAACTCAGGCATTAATAAGGGACTGTATATTTTGATAAAACTAGTCGAAATCTGGCTTCCATGTTTAAAATTTAAATTGATTCTGTAGTTGACTTGCCAAGAAGATTCTGCCATCATTTGACAAAGAATGTTGTGCATATAGGACAATGTTTGGCTGTTTGCTGTCATGACTTGTCAAAACCTTTATTACAAACTTATTGGCCTTCAAGTCTTTGAATTGTAGTTTTTCATGATCACGCATTCTTAATCATTTTGTTGACAAGTTAATGAAGCTTTGAACCTATCAATTCAAGAATTATATTCTGCAACTTGATAAAGACGTACAGCTTCCTAGGGTGAGATATGGAATCACATGATTTGATGTCATAAAACTATATTTTAATAACTGACTTCAAGAGCATAATTGACAAGGCAGATGGAATAAAAAAAAGTTATAGGTAGGATTTAGGTAAAAGTTGGTTATACATGCTCATAGATGTATTGATATAAAACAAAATAATTTGATGTGACATCAATAGAAATTACCATGTGAAACACATGTAGACGGTACAAAATATAATTTTATATCCTGGGGATGTGGTCTCTAAGCTTTGGCCTTTTGTATTTGAACTTTACCTTTTGCTGCCATTTTTGGTTGAGGAAATTTCTTTGGGAGAAACAAGCCAATGTTAGGTCCCCATTGAAAGTTTATTTTTATTGACATCTCTGGCATTTGTCTTACAGGTCGTTGCAATCAGGGATATCATGCCTCCACCCCAAAGGGAATCATTTAATGATGTTTACATTGCATATGAGCTAATGGATACTGATCTGCATCAAATTATTCGTTCCAATCAAGCATTATCAGAGGAGCACTGCCAGGTTGGTTGATATTTTTATGTTCTTGTTTATAGTATAGCTTTGATGTCATTAGTTCATTTCCACTTTATCAAGTTTCATAGGTATTTTCCCTCAAAAAAAAAAAAGTTTCATTGGCATTCTACCAAATAATTTAAGATAAGACTTTTTAGTGGGAAAAGCCCAAGTGTAAGGGAGGAAGGAGCACAAAATATTTGTTGACTATTTGCTTTGCACTAGCTACTTGGAATTAGTTCTATGTTCCTTGCCTTAACATGTCTGCCTCTAGTGCTGCGCATATAGATTGTTCGGAAGGTAGAAACCATTACATTTTTTTTTCTTGCCTTTCTTATTAATACCTTTCATCACTAGCTCCATGATGCCTTTTCTTTTAGCTGCATGATATTTATCTAGCAATAGTTATGCAGCCGCATCAAAGTTCCTAGGCAATCTAGGATTACTAGTCCTACTCCTAGTCAAACTAGGATTTTTAATACAAGTTTTAATTTCCTTGTTAATTTAGAATTTCTATTTAATAAATTAAATAGGTTTAGAAGTTCTATTTAATAAATTAAATAGGAATAATTTTATTAAGTATTTTCCTTCTAGAAATAGGATTTATCCTAACTACCATAAATAGGATAGCATTATTTAGTTTATGTATCATTCCTTTTATTTCAATTTAGAATTATATTTCAAAGGATTTTTTTAAATCTATCTCATTTGGTTCCAACTACAATCAACCTTATTCTAACCTAATTGTTGAGATCTAATTGTCCTAAACTTTTCCACTACATCATGCGGTATTAAAGTGTTGTAACAAATTCTAAGATTTCTGGGGCTTTTTTTTTCTAAACCATGGTTGAAAGAGGTTGAGGTAGAGGTAATCAACCTTAACAAATAGAGCTTGGTGAGATGAAAAGAATAATGAGGATTTATCCTAAGTTGTATAAGCTTTGCAGCATTAGGAACCTGTAGATGCCTAAATGGAGGCTTTGGAGGCTACTATGAACTTAATTCTCTTGAAGATTTTGTAGTTGATGAGAAATGCGAGGATGTGAACCCTTTTCATGAAGTTGGAACCACCAATTGAGTGGCACGAGATGGATTGTAAGCTTAGTTATTACATGCTCTTGATTTGTTGAGGAGTGAATATTGAAGTAGCTGAATTTCATGCAAAATTACATGTGGAGGATTATTTGGACTAAGAAGCTAGTCTAGATAATTATTGTGAATGGAAACCCTTGCCAGAAAATCGAAAGGCATTATTTGCAAAGCTTAAACTAAAAAGTATTGCACGGTAAGAAAAGTTTAAAAAATCATTTGGGGGCACGTGAAAAATAAACTATAGAAGCAATTTTTGCTTGCTAATTGCACAATGAAATTATATGAAAAATTCCATTGTTTGAAGCAAAACAACCTGTTTGTTCAAGAGTGCATTGTTAAATTTATTAACTTATCACTTTGAATCAGTTTATCAAAAAATAACGTGCAAACTATTGCACGCTACCTTGTGGGTTTGAATCGGTCCATTAGAGATGAGGTCAAGAAGTTGTTGGAGTGAAAGTAAAAGTCCTTGTGTTTGCCTAACTCTAATAGTCTCAAAGAAAGATGGTTCATGGAGAATGTATATGGACAACAGTACCATAAATAAGATTGCAATCAAGTATAACATTCCTATCTCTCGGTTAGAAGATATGCTTGATCAACTAGCTAGTTTTAAGGTGTTCTCTTAGCTCGATTTAAAGAATGGGCATCTTCAAATGAGAATGAGGTATGGAGATGGAAAGAAGACATCTTTTAATACATCAGATGAACTATTTGAGTCGTTGATAATGCCATCTTTCTAATGCAACAAGCACATTTATGAGGGTTATGACAAATTTACTAAAGCCTTTTTTGAATTCTTCTATTATTGCGTATTTTGATGATGTTCTAATTTATAGCTATACTAAGGAGTAGTCATAGCCATTGTACCAGACTTGTCAAAATCAGTCTGAAACCGGTTAAAATTAAAACCATGGCCAAATAGGAACATTAACCATAATATATTATTTGGTTCAGGTTCTTGATCTTTATAAACTGCCGAACTGTTAGTTTTAAACCGGGATCAGAACCTACAGTTTAAACAGCTCAAACTAATGGTTTAAAATATTTTATAAGTTGTTTGAGTAAATTTTAATTTATAGTTAATATTTATACTATATATAAATTTTTTTAAAAATGGAAAATATTAAAAGATTAAAATATTTTATAATTTATTTTGAGTGAATTTAATATTTATAATTAATATCTATATTATATATAATATTTTTTTAAAAAATGAAAAACTGTTAAAAGATTAAAATATTTTGTTATTATAAATTAAAAATTGAATTTTTACAATCAAGTAGAAAAAAATGTCAAAAATGACATGACAATTTAATAACTTTTACTCCCTCTGATCCCATTTAAATGGCGTTATAAAAAGTTTTACTCATTAAGAAACTAAAAAAAGTTACCAGCTTGCTTTTAATTAATAGTTTCTCTTTTCAAAATTTGCACCCATTTTAGAAAGATAATCATTAATAATGGTATTAAACATAGAGAGCAAATTAGTAAATAATATCAAATTTTTGTTTTAATATTTTTAAATGTCAAATATTTTAAATCAAGACTAAAACTCTGAAATGTCATTTAAAGGGAATCGGAGGGAGTATATCATAACTTAATGTTAGAAAAATAATAAATTAGTTGTGCATTTATATAAGTCTAAATAAAATATTTATAAGTATACAAGAAGGAAACATATTGATAGATAAAATTGTCCCTAATTATTATTATTAATTTTTAAGTTATCCTGCTAAACCTTTTTCTGTTTATAAACTAATTTTATTACATTTTACATGTTGATAGACAAAAATATTTACTTATCATATAAGAATTATGCGTCCTTTGATTTGGCATTAAATTCTAAGAGGATATGCAGGTAACCTTTAGAAAATTAAGTTCAAGTCCCCTTTTTATTTTTTTTAGTAAATTAATTTTAATATTTTTATTTTTTACTAACTTTAATTTCAAATTATTTTTCTCTAATTCTTTATTTAAAACTACATGTAAAGTGTCTTTTGAATTGCCCTATACCGCCGCGAACCGCCTCCCTTGAACCACCAACCAAACTGGGATTTGAACTGAAACAGGCAGTATCCGAACCGTCCTTGAATAGCCCTATAAGTGGTTTGGTTCAGATCCAAGAATTTCTTGAACCTGAACAGCCCAGTAGTTCCTGAACCTTGGCCATGCCGGCTAAGGAGGACACCTAGAGTATTTGTGACAGGTAACAATGATACAACAGAAGTAACAACTGTATAGATTCAAAAAAACACGGTTTTTTTTTGCATTTGGAAGTAGTATTTCTTGGAATCATTGTGTTGAGAAAGGATTAAAACCAGATCCAAAAAAGTCTGTGCCATTACTGAATGGCCAGCACCTCGGTCTACTGAAGAAGTTTGAAGTTTTCAAGGTTTGACAGCTTTTTATTGGAGATCTGTTCGAAATTTCAGTTCTAATGCCCACTTAATCATGCTTCCACACAAGTTGTAAATAAGTCCATTCTTTAATACTGTGGGCTTTTATCCTTTTTATAGATTTGATGGTTTTCCGTCTTCTATTGAAGATCAAGTTCAAAAGCTGCCAGTTGGAAAGGCTAAAGTTGTTGAAGTATTAGATATAAAGGAAGTTCGGTTTCGAGGCAACTCATATAGTTGCTTCTTGGTGAAGTGGCTTGGTAAACCAACAAACGAAAGCACCTAGATTTCTGAAGATGAGTTGAACATATTGATCCAACCATATATGAGGAATATGTTAAGGCTTACTCATTGGAGTTGAGTAATTTTTATGCCACGAGGAGAATGATGCGGCTGCATCAAGATTCTTAGTCAATTCAGGATTCCCAGTCCTACTCTAATCAAATTAGGATGTTCATATAAGGTTTTAGTTTTCTTGTTAATTTAGTATTTTGTATTTGCTAGTCTGCAATCATTTTAATAACAAGACTGCTTTAGAATATTCTAAGATGACTACTTTGGGGATGCCTTAGTGACACTCTGAAGGTTGTTAAACTCACATTTTTAAACTAGAATCGGATGGAGGATCCTAAAACCAAATAGTAAAATCTTGCTATTTTACGAACCATGAAAATAACTTTGAAAATATAAGTATACATTTAAAATATCATGAATATGTTTTCAATTATATTATTACATAGAAGATTAAATAAATATACATATCCAACTTATAAATATATGCATAATATATTATTGCATTATAAGTGGTGCATGGGCTAAGTCCATCTGGGTTTTGGCATTGTTCATATTTGTATATATATTCGAGTAGGGCCGTTCGGATCATTTTCCTACAAGTCTGTAACCTGACCCAATAATAAATAGACAATAAACAAGAAGCCTAGCCCAGTTTTTGAAAAACCCATCACAACTCAGCTTGAATTGCTCAGGTTGGCCAGGTTAATTGGGCCACTGGGCTGATTGAACAGCCCTATTACATTTGAAAAAATAGAAATAGAAACTTTAATTTTCAAATTAATTGATTTTTTCTCAAGCTTTTTGTAGGCTAGTACTTAAATTTCTATTACAATTAATAATATTAGTAAGGGACAAGAGTAGGCACATGATATATGGATTGATCATCGATAATGTGGTCACTTCTCTCATTTATTTGATTATCTATGAATGCATCTGTGTTACATTTTAATTTTTCAGAACTTGTTCAATTATCCTTTATATATATATATATGTAATAAAAGTTGAATTCATGAGTTATATAGAAATCTCTTTACCATGCATGAACTTTTTTAAAAAACTAAGTTTATATGAAGTCATTTCATCAAATTTTTTCCACGTGATTATATTTTGGTAGTTATATAGACAGTACATAGTACCTTATTATCATTCTTTTAGTTGACCATATATATTAAATTTCGTTCATATAATTTTTATATTAATTTCAAAATATTCAGAAATTAATATTTAAATTTAAAGTAATAATAATATGCATATATTAAAATATTTTAAGAAAACACAAGTTAAATAAAAAAAATATGACCAAAACCTGCACAAGATGTAGATCCATGACTAATTTTTAAGGTAAAAGCTGAATCATATGTGAACTCGTAAAATCATTGATGAAATCATGCAAGTTTACATCAATTCTACTCAAAAACCATTATAACACGTAAATTTATGCGAGTTGACTCATGAGTTTAACAACCATGATTAGTTTAGTTTCAATCTGATTATGGTTGTCAGTGTGCTCTTAGTATTACTATATCATAATTTGTTAATTGTCTGATCATTTGCTGTTGATACCTGTTACTAAGCAAATTTATTTTGATCATCATACACTGTCAATACCATGTATGACCTTTGCTGTCTATTTCAGTGAATTAGACTAGTCGGTAAATTCTTGCTGGATTATTGTGTCGGTAAAATTCAGTTTGGCAAGTCCTGAGTTAACAACTATGCTTCATATATAGTGATCACTATATTTGGGTTTGTATTTTGGTTTGTCTTTTACTTTAGTGTATTGCAGACATTCAGGATTGAGCTCATCGTTCTATGTTTTGTGCAGTATTTTCTTTATCAAATTCTCCGAGGGTTAAAATACATACATTCTGCAAATGTTCTGCATAGAGATTTAAAACCAAGCAATCTCCTCCTGAACGCAAATTGTGACCTCAAGATATGTGATTTTGGTCTAGCTCGTGTTACCTCAGAAACTGATTTCATGACAGAATACGTTGTTACAAGATGGTACCGTGCACCAGAACTGCTGTTGAACTCTTCAGATTACACTGCAGCTATTGATGTATGGTCAGTGGGTTGTATTTTCATGGAGTTGATGGATCGGAAGCCCCTATTTCCTGGCAGAGATCATGTACATCAGCTTCGTTTGCTTATGGAGGTATCATAATTATTAAACATTCTATCTATACCTTGTGATTTTTCTTTCTTTTTGAGAATTTTGTTATTGCACTTTAAAGCATGTGAATTTTCTGAGGGCTTTTCTTGAATGGGCTAAAAAATATTGAATGGCATTACATTGTTATCAAACTTGGTCAAATGGTGCCTAATGTTTAGGAATGTGAAAGTTGTCCTATCCATGTCTCATGCCATGTAAGAAGGTTTTGCAACTTGAAGATATATTTGTGTGTATCTGATCAATCACTGTAAACCTTGCAGCTAATTGGTACTCCATCAGAGGCTGAGTTGGAATTTTTGAATGAAAATGCAAAGAGATACATTAGGCAACTTCCTCTATATCGTCGCCAATCTTTCACTGAGAAGTTTCCAACCGTCCACCCTGCAGCTATTGATCTTGTTGAAAAGATGTTGACATTTGATCCCAGACAGAGGATTACAGGTGATTGTCTTCCCCATGGTGTTCTGTTGATGGCAAATATTAGTATGAGTTACTTGTGCTGCATCATGCTTTCATATTAGTTTGGTTTGGCATAAGTTTTTCTCATCAACTCAAAATGGGGTCATTTGGTGCTTGTGTTTGATTATATGTTGATTGCTTGGTTGACTAAAGTGTTAATGGCTTCATAAACTTATACATAGGACAAACTTTAAACATTAAACAACTTGACATCGTAACAGAGATGGGAAAGAGGAAAGGAGTTTGAGAAAATCAAGTAAAGGAGAGAAAGGAAAAGGAGAATCAGAATAGCGGGCATAAATGCAGAAGAGAATAGAAAGACAATAGAGATCTAGCAATGCTATCAGTACTCAAACATTCAAAACAACATAGGCCCATACATATAGACATGTAAACTAACTTAGAAACACAATGTCAAATAACAATATTCTGCTGAATATCTGTTGTCTTAACTTGCTAATGAAGTTCAAAATCAGTTCAATCAAAGTCCAAATCGAGTTTGAAAATCTTGCAAGTCATGTCGTTCAGGAATAGTATGAGTGATTTACATGCATAATTGTGGTGGTATAAATTATGCTCTATTAGTTGCATTGTGTGATGAATTTTTCCACACATCGCACAAGTTTGTCAATTCAGGTTTCTTGATATCCTTCATTTTTTTTTTCCTTTGTTACAGTTGAGGGTGCACTTGCTCATCCGTACCTAACATCTCTTCATGACATAAGCGACGAGCCAGTCTGCATGACCCCGTTCAGCTTTGACTTTGAGCAGCATGCATTGACCGAAGAACAGATGAAGGAGCTGATTTATAGGGAGGCTCTTGCATTTAATCCCGAGTATCAGCATCAATGATGATAAGCATTTGTGACATTAAAAAAAAATCCATTCATTGTGAATTTGCTGAGAGTGTGGTTTCCGTTACTTGAATGCTTTTAGTGATTTATTTATTTGTGTATATATGTTCCACCAAACTGGGTGGTTCTTGAATCTTGAATTGAAACCTTTATTATGGGCTGAACTCATCTCATGGACACAGACAAATGAAATGTTGTTTGTATCGGCTGTCTTGCTTATTATTTTGCTCTTTTAGTGAATTTCTCTCTCTGTCTCTCTCTCTCTTATGCACAACTCTTATAGCTGTTGAGTATATATGCTATCTGAATTGAATGTTTTAAGAACACAAAATGAGGTCTATAAATAGCTGAAATTTCACTGCCGGAGTGGTTTCTTCCATGGGCAAGTTTTCGTGCCCTTTCCGAGTCAAGTTGAGCTCTGTACATCTAGTTCCCCCTTTTTTCATTTCGTCTTCCCAATACGTGAAGTTTTATATTGTACCATGTAAAAGTTAATTTTCATACTCTCAGAACCAACTTTCATGTCACCAAACTGGAAATCAGTTGTTATTTATTCAGCAATTAACACTTAAAAAAAGTGGCATGTAAGTGAGCACACATCGAGAAAACACAGAAGAAACCCAGTGCTAGTGAAGGTAAGGTTCAAGTCCATCTAGGACATTTTAATGGGCACAATTGCATGTGTCCATTATCATCTCAACCTATGAAACGCTAACACTTCCAACAAACTGAAGTGTTGGTGTTCAACACTTTTCCCACATGTGCTCAGCACATATTGAATACAATTCTGTACGTATATTTTTTTATTATTTTTTATTTTTTAAATACGTAAAAGACACGGCTAAAATATGCTAAGGACACGTATAAAATACAATGGAGATATATTTTAAGATACTTTTAAGATATTTTATGATATATTTTACATAAAATTTTATTTACATAATATTAATAAATTATTAATTAAATAATTATAATCAATCTTACTTATAAAGTTTCTTTTTTTTGTCATAAAAAATTATTAATTATTAATTGTATAATTATATTTATATATAAATAAACTAATATATATTTATTTTGAATATATCTATTTCTCTCATTATATTATTATAACTTTTTTTATAGAGAATATTTTTTTTATTAATACTACGGAATAGGGAAAAAATATAAATTGATGACTCATTCTACCCAAATTAATAGGCTTTTCCAATACACTCACAATTAAATTTCATTAACTCATGTAGTCATGTGAAAAAACCCCGATACCAAACTTAGTACATGGAAAACTTTCGTACATCATGCAATATAACACAGAATTTGTGGTCATCTGATATATAGTTTACTGCATATCTTGGCACTTACATTTCAGACCAGCCCCAGAACCACATCAAAATCATCCACTATATGAAGCTGACTTGTTAATTTTCCAGTATATGAATATTGCTGCCACCGTATATTCTACAAGACAGTAGCCATGATGCACATAAAGCATATATCATATCCCTCTTAACAACATCCACCACATACCAAACTTACAACACACCAATCCCATTAATTAGCTCCACATCTAACATTAGCAACACTCACTCTGAGTAGCCCTCAGACCATATTGTTTGCTGACATCACTAGCACCACTCTAAATCTAATGACAATCACTCTACGGTATCTGCCAAGAAAAAAAGCCTGCATCTCATTTGACAAACAACATGTATAGCCTGTATCAATCCTCACTGCTCTGCTACCCAAATTAGCATATTAATCATGGTGCTCCCAAAAAAATAAAGTTGCTCATATAATGGACATAATAGAAGTGCGCTACACAGTATATTATGGAAACATAGTTAAATCAGAGTAGCAACGGTTCCAGTAAAAAGCAAGTGATAAAGACATATATATATATATATATATATATAGAAGTCCCAATGAAAAACAAGTGATAAAGACACACACACACACATATATATATAAGTATCTCATCCGCATGTTGTCCTTATTTTTTAAGAATTGCACATATCTATATTGTATCGTGTCCCGTGCCAGTATTTTTGTCCGTGCTTCATAGACCACAGCATAAAAACTGAAGCCATCATAAGGTTTAAGTGGGTAGAGTGATTAACCGAAGCGTATGAGAAAAAATTAAACTATCTGTTTTAATTTAAAAAATTTTCAAATCAGAACTGAATCATTAATGAATGATTAACTGGTATTTTCAATTTTTAACCTTTATATTATATATATATAAATCTAAAAAAAATCATCCACATAACAAATTAAAATTACACAAACATTTTTTAAATTTAGATATCATCCATTCAATTTAATATACATAAAATTTATAATTTATAAATATATATATATATAATTTATATAATTTATAATATATATATAAACCGTTGGATTCGAGTAAGCGAATAAAATGGTTTTGTTAATAAAAAATAAAATCAAAACTAAAACTAAAAATAATAAAAATTGAAAAATCAAACCTAAATTATTAATTCAGTAATTTAATTTAATTAGTTTCAGTCGGTTTTATCAGCATAGAAGTGAGGGAATATCCATAACAAGATAATTTTTATTATGGTCATGTCCACTAGTCAATTAATATAAATAAAAGCATATAAAATATCATTAGAAAACATATTTATGTTAATTTTTCTAACATACGTCATTTAATAATATAAATAATAATAGAATCACTAATACAATCCGTTGTGCCAATAGTTAAAAGATAATGCCCACCTAGCTAGATTCAGAATCTTAAAATATGTCAACTCTTACCACTCTCCTTATCAGTTACGCCTAAACCTTCGCTCCTGTCTTTTTCGCTTTCCCCACACCTTCCATTTCCATGCAAACTCTGCGCACGTCCCGTTAATTCAGCCGAGGTTTTAGAGTAATTCCTTAGCTGACTTCCGCTGTGATTCATCCCCAAAACTTTCCTTTTCCGGCACCGTATTTATGAGCCACCTATCCCCCGCCATCGTCATCCTTTGAGACCTCCGACTGGCTGCACGAAGCCAAGTTCCATATGGTTTCTCAAAGAGGGTTTCCTTTAGTTCATACAATCTATCACAAAACCCATCTTTGTGGCCTATCTTTCCACAAATGAAGCAGAAAATGGGTAATCTCTCATATTGGAAATTAATCCATGAACATTCACCTCCTTGTTTTTTGATTTTCATGCGCCTTCTCAATGGTAAACGAACATCCAGCCTAATTCTGATCCGCATATACTTTCTCCAAATCCCATTAAAATTATTAGGGTCTGATTTCAGAAATTCTCCAACACAATTACCAATCTGAATGGCTACATTTTCTGACATAAACCCAAAAGGAAGATCAAAGACTTGTAGCCAAATCTGAATGTGGAACAGATCAGACACCTTGCTTGGCTGTTCTTGAGGTTCCAGTCTTCTCAGAATAAGGAGATGTTGATTAAAAGTCCATGGACTCATATCCATGACTCTACTGATATCCACCTCGTGAAAGAATCGAAATAGGTAGAGAGAATTCCCCATTTTCTTAATAGAGACTCCTTTCCCCGGTTGCCACAAGGAAGCCATAGTATGCTTCATTGCATTGAAGTTGATTGCTCTGTCTGTGAGGAATCGTCCCACTAGACACAGATTGTAATCCTCCTCAATTGATTCTTCGAGACCCAGTTTTTGTATTCCCTTATAAAGCGGCGTCCTCCTGCCATTATCCATCTCCCCTGATTACCCAACAAGTATATTGAATAGAGAAAAAACCAGGAACACAACAGCTATAAGGAAAGAGCAGAAGGTTACTAGAACAAGACGGAGAAACCCTATTTATATTATTATTTTAATTAGTGTTTAAATACTCTGATAATTATTATAAATATAAAAATATAAAAACATATGCCGGCCAACTGAAAAAATTAAACATATTAATCTGTATAAATTTAAATTAGTACTTATAGAAATAGCTAAAATTTTTTAGTTCAATTTTTATTATATATATATATAGAGAGAGAGAGAGGATGTTTGGCTTAGCTTATAAGCTAGTTAAATCAGCTGATAAATTTTAAATTTAAGTCAACATATTTATTCAAATAATTTTATGAGTAAGTATTAATTTATTATTTTGGTGCTTATAAATAATTGGCTTATAAGTTAGTTTGATCAAATAATTTACTATATTCTAAAAAATACTTTTAAAAATATAACTTTATATCTTTTTCTATTATTTTAATAATAAATTTACTTATAAATTATTTTTTACTAAATATATTAAGTGTTTATCAACTACTTATAAATATTTAAAATAAATATTTAATTACTTAAAATTTTAAATATTTATAAGCTCTTATTTTGTATTTATAAGCTAAGCCGATCAACCACATATATAAATGCCTTTAACAATAAAATAATTTTTTTATTTTATTAATGGAATAATAATTTTTTTAGCATTTATTTAGTTATAATTAATATATACTAAATTGACAATAAATTATATTCATGATTAAATTAAGGTTTCTTTATTTTACTTGTTTGTGTTGGTAATTGTTTATACTTACTGGCAGATGAATTTAGTAGTTGCTGTAAACAGTACAATTATTTTTAAATGTTATAGTGATTTTTTTTTTAAAAAAAAATTGAATACAATAATTAGTTCCAATATTGTAAATAAATATTTGTCATTTTGAAAGAAAGACATGTTAAGAATAGAGATTTAAAAATAAAAACTAATTAAGCTATGTGCTGTACGGCCTGGTCAGGATAAAGCTGATTCAGGGTCTCAACAGGTTTCTTATTGGCTGGCTCCTCCCGTTGGCTTCCTTAAGTGGATGCTGCTCTTTTTGGGCAAGAAAGGAAAGTAGGCGTTGGAGCTATTCTTCGAGATGACCATGGGACTTTTATCAAAGCATTTTCTTGCTATTTAGATTGCTTGCCCAGGCCTAGTACAGCTGAAGCCATTGGTGTGAGAGAGGTCTTAACTTGGCTTAAAAGTTTAAGTGTTGCAAATTCTTGTTCTAGAAGTGGACAGGCCCGGCCCTGAGGGTAGGCACTAAGTGCGACCGCCTAGGGCTCATGCTAGAAAGTCCAAAATAGGGGCCCAAAATCCCCCAAAAAAAATCCTGCATTAAATAGCACAACAGCAGCCAAAAAATAAAATAAAATCCTGGGTTATTAAAATAAAATAAAATCTCATTGAAGTTGATAAGATTATTAATGATTTCGCATCTCAAAATGCCCGAAGAAACTACTTATTATGAATTTTATAAGAAATATTTTTTTTAATACAATGCACCTTCATAAAAAAAGATTGAGAAAATTATTGTGTTTTACTTTTTTAATTTTGCAGAACTATGTTATAGTTATACTGTTAGTTTAATTTCATAAAACGTGTTATGTGGAAAGAAACAAATTTTTTTTGTCATAAAACTTAAATTTATATTTATAGATTATGTTAGGGCCCTCTTTCTCATTATTCGCCTAGGGCCCTAAAAATCTCAGAAACGGGGCTGGAAGTGGACTGCCTAGAAGTTTTTAATGCTCTTAGTAGTAATAGAACTAATATTTCAGATTTTGGGTCTACCGTCTTTGATCATCTTGAGTTAAAAAATTTCCATTGGTAGCATTTTATTTTCTTGGGGTCGAAAATAAGCTAATAGAGTGGCTCATAAGATTGTTTAAGCTGCTCTATCTTTCGCCTGTCCGATTATTTAATAGGTATGTCTAATTTTATTTCTAGTATGGTTAATTCTGAGGTGAGAATCAAGGATCTTAGGTCAGATGTATTGGGGAGGTCTGTTGGCTGGAGTTAGCTGTTGATCCTCTTTCTCGCTTGATTTCATGTTTGTGTTGCTTTTTGCTTTTATAATACTTCTTTAGGATTCCAAAAAAAAATTACTTTCAAAATACCTATGACATTTTTATATGGTTGTGGCGGATTTGAGAATTCATGATGGGTCTGCTTGGGATGAAGAGATTATTGGTGCTATTTTTAGTGTTCCAGAACAGGTTTTAATTAAGAAAATACCAATTCCAATAAGAGTAACAGATGATGGACGGCAGTGGTGGTGGAATAGTAATGGGGAGTATACAGTTCAAAGTGGGTATTCTTTATTAGAAAAGCATAGACTTGATGTGGTTGGTCGAGATGTGAGGATTAATGACTTATGTGGATGGGTGTGGGGATTGCAATTGCCGCCAAAGATGGCGAATTTTATGTGGAGATTGATTTCGAATATTTTACCAGTTAAGTTTGAGTTCAAAGGAGGCATAATTGCGGATGGGGATTGTATTGTGTGTGGAAATGCAACAGAAACTTTGTTTCATTGTTTTATTCAATGTCCAGTAGCGGTTGAGGCATGGGGATGGGCGAAGATTGGTACAGTGGCTGCTGTTGGAAGTATGTTGCAATGGTTAGAAAATTTGAAGGCAAATGGTGGGGTGGTGGAACAACGATTAGCGATTGCTGTGTTGTGGAGTTTATGGCTTAATAGGAATAAAAAGTTGTGGCAGCAAATATCTTTATCAGGCAGGTTAGTGTTTTGTCGAGCAGAGCAGAGTTTGGTTGAGTGGCAGCTGGCGCAGGAGGGTAAGAAGAAAGGTAGTCAATATGGTCTGGTTTTTTCGGGTACTTGGAGCTGTCCAGCGGCTGGTTATGTCAAATGTAATGTTGATGCATCATTCAAGGATAGTCATGACAGTGCTGGTATGGGTTGTATTATAAGGGATCAAAATAGCGTGTTTTTAAAGGCAATGAGGGCTGTGATGCAGGGTGTTTTTAATCCTTTAATGGCAGAAATGGTGGGTATAAGAGAGGCTTTATCTTGGTTAAAGGATGGTGGGTATAAGGTAGTTGAGTTGGAATATGATTGTTTACAAGCTGTCACTGCGCTAAGGAGATCAAGAATTGATAATTCTTATTTAGGTATGGTTGTCTCTGATTGTAAACAGTTGTTTTCTTTTTTTGACTCTATTGTTTTGAGTTTTGTTAGATGATCAGCGAATCAGTGTGCTCACTTAATTGCAGGAGTAGCTGGTTCTTTGTCTGATTATCGTGAGTGGGTAAACTCACCTCCAGATTTTATTGTTAATGTTCTATTTCAAGATATTAATAACACAAAGGGGATAGGTAATCCAATTGGTTGTGGTGTCAGACGCACAGGTTAATTCTGTTGCTATTGTTGAACCCAGCTTTACGAAGAGCTTATTCACGTTTCATTATCGAAAAAAAAATACTTCTTTAGTCTAAAAAAATTAAAAAATAAAAAAAAACTAATTAAAATTATTATTTTTTGAGAATTAAAATTATTTTTTAATATTATAATCTAAATTAAATTTTGTGATTGACTAAATCTATAAATAAAGATATAGATTTAACCCATAATAGAACTATCCTAAGAATGGAGATTTTTTTTTTGAGGAATTTACATCCTCTGCCTCTCATAAACTTTGATTTTTTAACAATACGGGACAGGCTTTTTGTTTTTTAAAAATTATTATTTTGACGTTAACTTTTTTATTTCTATTTTTTCTATTTTATTTTATTTGTGTTTAGAAAATTTTTTTAAATAGAAAAATACAAAAATAAATATATATAATATATACAAAATATACTCTCAAGAGTATAAACAACATCTACAATACTTCTACATAATATTTTTAATATTTATTTAATTCTATTTTTTAAATTTTTTATTTTCACAACATCCACACAATATTCATATAATATTTAATAATTTTTATATAAAATAAACACAATTTAAATAACAAAAACATAACATACATACCACATCTACAACACATCAACTACAAATTTACATAATGAAATTATGTATATTTTTTATGTGTATAATATGTAAAATTTATTTAAAAATAAATTTAATAATTTTTATTATTATATTTTTATATATTATATTTTTTTATTTTTTGTGAGTGTTATTTATTTTTTAAATTAAAATTAAAGTTTTTTTTTATAAAAAATTATGATTTTTATATGATGAAAAATAATTTAAAATATTAATTTTTATTATTTTATTAGAATATTTTTATTTAATAGTGAAGTTTGAAAAAAAATAAAAATTGAAATAAAATATTAATTATAGGAAGGGAAAATATATATTTAAAAAAATTATTTTAATAAAAATAAGATATTTGTAAAATTTTATTTTATTTTTTTATAAAAATATAAATAGTTTTAACTTTTACTATATTTTTAGAATAAAATTTATTTTTTTTAATATAATTACGTAAATGTCTTTTTTTTTAATGCCCCATGTAAGGCGGATTCTCCGCCTCCCTATCACTCGCCATTTTTCCAAATATTGGAACTTCCGATTTTGAGTTAAGTTGAAACTGATTTTGTTTCTATTCTAATTCCATTACCTCCGATTTTTGTTCTAATTTTAGATGGTTAAAGTTCGGATACTCGTTCAGTTTTTTTTTTCCTTACTTCTTGATTGTTTTTATTTAATATTGTTTTTAAAAAAAACTTAGAAATGAACGAATTGAATTATTATAATTTAATACATACATTACTTACTATTTAATACTAAAAAATTTGAATTAGGTTGAATTATTTAATTATTATTCAATATATAAATATCATACAATAATTTTATAATTGAATATTATCTGTTTAATCTATGATAACTAATTAAGAAATTAATAATGGTTGTTTTTCTGAGAAATTAACTGCACCATTATTGTCCTTTTCTCAAAAATTGAAAATCCAACTTTCATGAAAGATTTTCGTTAGATCTCTTTATGTAATGTTCTCTGATAGTTGCCAAAATTCCTGCTAATAGACTTAAAAATGTATTGTCTAAAGCAATTTCTAAATATCAATCAGCTTTCATTCCCTGTAGAATGATAACTGATAATGTTTATATTGTTTTTGTGTTGATTCATGCAATGAAAAGGACATCTGGAAAATAAATAATGTGACTTTAAAAAAAATATCGATAAAGCTTACGACATAGTGGATTAATCTTTTTTTTAGAGCTATTATGGAGAAGCTGGGTTTTTGTGGAAAATAAATTCAATTATGTTGTGTCTCATCTGTTAACTATATAATTCTTTGAATGATAATGAATTTGGCCCTATTATGCCGGGTAAGGGTTTGAGACAAGGATATCATTTATCTCCTTACTTGTTTATTTTGTGCTCGGAAGGATTGCTAGCTCTTTTTCGAGATGCTGAATTGAATGGACAGATATATGGATGTAGAGCTAGTAGATATGATCCTAGAGTATCTCACTTGTTAATTGCAGATAATTCTTTCTTTTTCTTTCAGGCCACAGCTCTTGAGTATGCTCAAATTAAAATGATGTTGGATGCATATGAGAAGTTTTTGGCCAGTTAGGCAATTTTCAGAAATAAGGGATTTATTTCAGTGCTAATGTCTAGGAGGATTTTAAGAGATATTTATCTTTAATACTGGGGGTTACAGCACCCTTGGATCATGGTAAATATTTGGGTATTCCCTTTATAATTGGCCACAATAAAGGCAAGTTTTTAGGCTTTTAAAAGATCGGTAATGGAGAAGATTCCATAATTGGAATAGCAAATTGCTCTCCAAGGCATGTAAAGAAATTTTAATAAAGTCAATGGCACAAGCTATTCCAACCTATTCTATGGCGGTTTTCTCTATTCCAATCTCTCTTTGTGAAGAACTTCAATGAATGATGAACTCTTTTTGGTGGGATTTGAAAAGGAATGGTGGTCATTCTTTGCACTAGATGTCATGGGACAAGCTTACAATTAAGAAATCACAAGGTGGAATGGATTTTTGGGACCTACACTGCTTTAATTTAGCACTATTAGCAAAACAAGGTTGGTGCATTTTAATCAATCTTTGCTCTATTCTATATTGCATTCTCAAAGCTAAATACTTCTCAAAAGGGGACTTGTTGAGTGCCAATATAGGGCATAATCCTAGTTTTACATGAAAGAGTTTAATGGATGTTTTACCATTGTTGAAAACTAGTGTTAGATCGCGTGTGGGAGATGACTCAAATATAAGAGTCTAGAAGGATCCATGGTTGCCAAGTCTTAGTAGTTTTTGGGTGCAGAGTGACAATCCAGATCATGAAAATGTGTTGAAAGTCAGTGATTTAATTTTGCATGACTCTGGTTGTTGGAACAAGACTTTAATTTGTAAAATTTTTTATGCTTTAGAGGCAAGAACTATTTTAAACATCCCTTTGAGTTTTTCTAGCCAGCAGCACATGTATCAATGGCACTATCACAAGAAAGGTGTTATACTGTAAAAAGTGGCTATCATAAAGCTGTAGAAATTATACGTGGTGCGGGTTCATCAAATAATCTTCATTTTTGGAAGTGGGTCTAGTCTATTAATGTTGCTCCAAAAGTTCAAAACTTTATTTGGAGAGCCATTGCAAATGTTATTCCTACACGAGAAAGGTTGGTTCATCGTGGTATCCCAATTACTTCAGGTTGTCCAGCATATGGTATGGTAGAAGATCTAAATCATGTTTTGTTTTTATGCTCAAAGGCAGTAGGAATTTGGGAGAGATGGGGTCTGGATTTATCTATAGTTGGACCTTCTTTTCAACCCACAATAGAAACCATGCTTAGGTTGTTTGATCAATTGAAAATGGAAGAAATTTGCATGCTCCTCTGGCTAATATGGATATCCCGAAATTGTTTAATATGGAAGGCATATCATTAATCTCCAACTGTGGTTTTATCTTGTTTGGATCTTCATCTGAAGGATTGGCGCACTATAGTTATAAACCACAAGCAAATAACAACTAATCAACCATCTACTAATTATTCAATAGATGTATTAACTTGGCAAAGACCTGTGAGAGGAATGTGAAAATGTAATATGGGTGGGGTTGTATTTACAAATCCAAGGCATGGTGATTTTGCCGGTGTCATACACAATAGTGATGCTGACTTTATTGCTGCTATCTCAAGATGGGAGCTTAATATTCAAGATCCTAATTTGATAGAAGCGTTAGCTTTGAGACATGCTCTTCATTGGCTTGGTATGGCTTTTCCATCTCCAGGGGAGAGTCTAATACAAGAAGATCATGAATAAAAGGAGAGTGACACCAAACAAATAGGCTAGCATGGGATAAAGATGCTCTTGCAATAGCATGAGCAACCTTATTAACTTGCCTTCTAATCTAAACTTATTTACAGCCAACTAAACTGGCCATTAATTGCTTACAATCCAAAATTATGCTTCCATACTCAATAGCATCCTCCTTGGAAGTTCAAAGAGCATCAAACTCCAACTTGCTATCCACCTCAATATCAAAATCCTGCCAATTATTCAAAGCAACCCAAGTAAGGCATAAGCTTCCACAATCTTTGGAGAATATAAACTAGTTTGATGACTAGATACTCCTTACGCAAACTGGCCAAGTAAATCTCTTATAACTACACCAAATACCACCCTCCAATTATTATGGAAAACTGCCCCATCAACATTACATTTAAATCTACCTATATTAGGCTTTGTCCAAGCCATACTGCCACAAGAATTTTATGCCAAAATTGACCTACCTACACCTACCCTTTTTGCACTTTTTCAGCTATCCAACAGATCCCAAGCTCTAGCGACGACATTGTATGGTTGAACCATAATGTTTCTCTATAGTGATTCATTTCGTCTACTCCAGCAGCTCCATGCAAGAACTACTACACAAGCTCTTAGCTGGTCATCCTGAAGCCTTTCTAGAACACTCAACAAATCCCAATTATCATTATTATAAAAGACTATGTTGGCTCGAGTCCAATATGTTAGCTGGTGAGTCGCGAGCTATGCTATGGCTATACCGCAAGTGCACGGGTCGCCCAAGTAATATAGTAGTGCGTGAGTTATCGTTCCACTGGGGACAATGCCAAGTACTAGTACAAATCCCAATCGTTGTTTAGCAAATCAATAGTTGTGTGATGCTTTGTGACTAAAAACAACTAAATAATAACTGAAATAAAAGGAAATTAAATGCTGTGCAAAAAGGATTGATAATGATATTAATATAACTATCTAGATATTGAATCCCCCTAGCCTCAATAATATTTATGATCAATCAATTTAGCTAAATCATTTACTAGAATTGAATTGGCATTCCTCTAAATTAGATTAAAGCCTCTCTCGAGTGGATTAATCCCTAATCACTAAGTAGAGTGCTGGAATCTCTTCTCAAACACAATTAAATAGATCTTGCATTAAGAACAAAGAACTATAAACTAAAGGATCTTGTAGGTCTATCTCTAGTACCCCAATCAATCCTCAACCCTTATGAGTATTCAATTCACATCAAGCTTTCTCAAGTCAATAATATGAAAATAACAACCAATCAATAAACATGCTATTATCAATTGGAAATAACATCAATTATCATAAGAATAAAACAACTCAATTAAATGATTCAACTGAATATAATTGTTCAATTCATACAAATTGGCTAGGGTTCATCAACATCTAGATAGAGAAGGAATTAGTTCATATTCAAAGCTAGAAAAACAGAGCAAGATAAATGAGTAAGAGAAGCCAAACAATTCATGGCAGTGAATCTGTATTTCTTCACTTGAGCTCTTGATTCTTGGTTTAGGGCTTGTGTAAGATGTGAATCTTTCTTCAAACTCAACTCAAAACCCTTCTCCTTGCTCCAGCAGCTGGCTCCTCCTCCTCTTCCTTATTCTCTTCCAAAAATGTCTCAGCAAAAACTGCTGTTCTTCTCCCCCTCTTCTCTTTTTATTTTCCTTCAAATCTCCAGCCCATACCTCCAACTCACCATACCATCCATTGTCTACCACTTTCCTTTGGTTCATCACCATTTTCCCTGATTTAGGCAAGCTTTCCTTTTCTTGTTCTTTCTTTTTGGCAAAGGCACAACTGTTGTCCCCCACTTATTCCCCAATCAGTGTAAAGAATCTAACTTTTCGACAGGTGACACGACCACTGACACGCCCATGTCACTGGGCGTGTCATAGGCACTGTGATTCTGAATAAAGGGCACGCCCATCGACACGCCCATGTCACTGGACGTGTCACATCTACTGTAAGTCTAGATAAAAGGCACGTTCATTGGCGACACGCCCATGTTACTGGACGTGTAACAGCTACTGTGATTCTGGACATAAGGCACGTTTGGTGACACGCCCATGCAACTGGACGTGTCATAGCCACTGAATGCAGTATCAAGGGCACGTATATTGACACGACCATGTTCATGGGCGTGTCCATTGATAGATTTTGCTCTTTTCTTCTACTTTCATCCGCAATTCCTCCGAAATGACCATAAGCCTCAATTTATCGAGAATTCCTGAAATTAATCCTAAAATGCACTTTGAACAAACAAATTAAACTCAATTGGATAATAATCATATTAAGAAATGGGAATAAAATATCATTAATTGTGTACTTATCAAATTCCCCCACACTTGAGTTTTTGCTTGTCCTCAAGCAAACTAAATCACTGTAATAAGCAGAAATGACGGAATCCCTCTATATTCAAAAAGGAAAACAAAGTTTTGACAATGCTTGAATCGGATAACCTCACTTTCTCAACCAAGATAATTCACAATCATAATAGCTGAATCAAGAAGTTTCAAAATAAAATTTTCACATACCTAAAACCTAAAAATCCAGAGTTAAAAAATTGAGCATAAAATTCCAGCAAATCCAAATACCATGAACAAAGTACGAAAAACGTGAATTTTCTCTTAAGCATTCTAACCCTCAAATTTTATATTATATTATATATATATATATATATATATATTAAGGAGCCCGACTTGTTTGAACTGATACCAGCCTTTTGACGCGAAGGTAAACATTTATGATGCCGACCCCCGGTTACTTAGCCAGAATCATCGTTCAAATGGCTACTAGCACTATTCATGATTCCAACTCATTTGTTTTGATTTGAGAGTCAAAATCAGCGAACAGGGAAAAATTTTCAAAGCTCCTTTAATTAGAATTATTTGCTTTGGTTATTTTTATTCAAGGGTTATAAACTTAAGGGTCGTACTAAGTCTGACTCAAGAATCTACGGAATTATATTATGCTCAAAAATGTAACTAAGGTTTTAAACTCTAGTAATGTTCCAATTTCCATATGCACAACTTAACTATAGCCATTACAATCGATCCTCAGCAATTGATCAAAATCACTAAGTTAACCTCAACAAGAAATTGTCATTTAGGAAATCTCAAATTAGTTTAATATATAAAGGGAAATCACATCAAGTCACACTTATCATAACAATTTAGCTCACTTAGCAGGCATTTATTCAAGAAAGTATATCTCTCCCCTTACTTAAGATGCACATTGTCCTCAATGTGTGCGCAAAACACGGAACAATGAAGAGAGAGAATAACTACCCTTTCTATGTCCATGAGTGGATGAATATGAGTACGTGTTGTGCTCGAATTAACTCTACCACAAAGCGTCACTCGCAAGTATACGAGGTAGCTGTAGCAAAGGTGATCGCCCCAAGGTCGTTCTCTCAAGGAAGCTAAAGTGGTTAATTGCTTATCAGATTATGTTTAACAAGTAATAAAGAGATTTAAATTGCTCAATAATGAAGAAGATTGATTTGAGTTTAAAACAAATAAAAGTAAACAAGAACTGGTGTTTTGATTCACTTAATAAAAGGTCTAGGGTTTGCACTTCTCTACTACTTATATGTATGAACGGTTATTCCTCTTAACTAATTCAATTTCAAAGATTAAATCTCAAACAACTCAACTAATCGAGTCAAGGAAATAAGCTCACGCATTCAAACCTCTCTCAACTAATCTTGTTATAAGTGAAATAATCTTTTTAATAGGTTATATCTCTAATTCACCTATGTCCCTAATTGAATTGTTCAAGTATTAAACTTCATCTCTCGATCCATCATTAAATACCTTTAAACACATAATTGTTGATCAATCAATTATATATTAACAATGTTTCATTCAATCAAGGCTACAGAAATTATTAGCTAAGAGAATAACCAATTCATACAATCATAGCAAATCCATACAAACCCTAGACTAGATCAAATTAGTTCATAATGCAATCAAACATATTCATCTCATTAATGTTCAAAGAAATCAAAATAGACATGATAATATCCATTCAATAAAAATAAAGAGAATAAGTTCGAGAACAAAACCAAGTTACAACTCCTTGAAGTTCTGAAGAATCTCTTGTTCAAATCTTGCAAGAAGGATGAAACAATGGCTAGAACAATCTAATCTAACTAGTTTTGATCCAAAGTGAAATCAAAATCAAGTAAACAAATGTTAAAACCCTCTATTTGCTCTCTGACGGCTCCAAAATCTGTTCTCAATCGTCAACTCCCCCAACCCTAACTTTTCTTTTTGCTTTTATACGAAACGTCAGCTTTAAAATTCGGTGCGCATTTGGTTCATGAGGGACACGGCCAGGTGATGAGGGACACGGCCGTGTGAGGGCTTGTTGGAGGGACACAGCCACAAGACACGGCCGTGTCCCTTGCCAGTGTCCGCCTCTGCTTGTTTCTCTCTTCTTTCTTCTTTAGTTGAGTGACACGGCCAAGTCATGAGTGACTTGGCCGTGTTGCACTATGATTGAGGGACACGGCCACATGACTTGGCCGTGTCCCTTGCTTGTGTCTTCCACTGTGAGTTTTTAGTCTTCTTTGCCTTTGGAATTGGTGAGACACGGCCAAGTCAGAAGTGATTTGGTCGTGTTGCTTCATTTTGGAGAGACATGGCCAGGTGACTTGGCCATGTCGCTTGCATGTGTCGCCTGACTTGGCCATGTCGCTTGCATGTGTCGCCTGCTGTGATGATTTGTTCTTCTTCAGTCTTGGTTCCTTGGCTTTTTTAACCTAAAACAAAACTCAAACAAACTCTTTAAACAAAAAGTAAATAAACAATAACCAACAAAACATAAACACCATACTAAAAACTAGATCAAAAATGACATAAACACTGAAATAAACTAAAACTACAAAATTAACAAAAACACTAAATAAACCGATTTAAACTAATAAAATACCTAAATAAAACAATAATTATTATAATAAACAAGACACAAATCTATAACAAAAACTAACAAAACAACTACCCCACACTTACAACTTTGCTTGTCCTCAAGCAAATTCACATGGCATAAATTAAAAACTCACACAACCTTAACTATAATTCCAGTACATAGATGAAATACTTTAAGACTCAGACATAAATAATTGCATCTCACTTCAATCAAGGATTTTCTTAACTCATTCATTAATCCAGACATACAAATCTCACCTCTCATCTAAGTGTTTCACTCGATTTCATAGGTTAATTCACTCAAACCACTCATGACTGCATGCTACCATAAACTTGCTTAATTATCCAATCTCCCTCACTGATTTTCTCAAGAAATAATCCGAAGGTCTTTCATTTGGATGTATTGGGGTTAAGGTAAAGGTGTGAGAAAAGATATTTAAGCTGGAGCATCAAGAAATGGAGTATCTAAATTAGAAAATACTCTTGCTAAGAAATTCATAACTCCCTCAAATGGCATACTCACAATCCATTAATACTTCACATACTTGCATACTTCAAGAAAAATAACGAGTCAACATTCCTCTAAAACTAGAAAACATATGGATTTTGTATATATATATCTTTTTCTTTTTTTTCCTTTTTTTTTATCATTCATTTTTTTTATATATATATACAAAATATAAACTTGCATGAAACATCTAGCTTAAAATGTAGAGGAAAAGAATAATCAACTCTTAATACAATGTGCAAAGTATGCATTTCAACCCCAAATAGCAATACCATTTTTTTTTTACCCCACACTTTGAAATAAACCACCCTATTGACATATCATAAAAACTCCATTCCTTAATGCAGGTATGATGATAATAAGAGAAAATTGAGCTGTGAATTATGTTGATCAAACAAGAAAAAGGTTAAAGGCTCAACTTGGCTCACTAAGGAATTCAATATTAAGGGAGGTCTTTTTAAGCTAAAGGGCTAACCTAATTTGCCTTCATCATTTTAAAACCTGAGATTAAATCATAATGTGAGTTCAATCAGTATGCAAAAGCAAACTCTAGATATGCAAAATCATGAAGGTGCACACTTACGAAAAGAAAATCAATCATTTAATTTATAAGGCTCAAAACTCACAAAGGTGGGTTCTCAAAGATTTATATGTCATGAACCGCAGAATGCGAAAATTGATCCTGAATGAATTCAAATGCTCATTTCTATGCTGATACAAAAGTCTCAACTACAATGCTAGAATCACAGAAAAGATCAATAAATTTTCAACAATTATGCCATGCACAACAAACACAATAAACATACCAAGGCAACCAAAACAAAAATTAAAGAAAAGCTAAAAGATTACCCCACACTTTAGAATTTACATTGTCCTCAATGGAAAACAAGAATAATAAAGAGAAAGAATTAAGGACAACCTGTCTTCCATCGTCCCCTGGTGAGGCAAAACTCTATCTTTCAAACACAGATGTGCAAAAACAAAATGCAAGAGAGCTTTAGGGTTTCTATTTATTTAAACTAAACATAAAATCAAAATTGCACAATATAAAATTATAACTATGAAAAAGAAATTCAAACTAATGGGTTGCCTCCCATTTAGCGCTTCTTTAATGTCATAAAGCTGGACATCATGCAAGACAAGGAATCATGGATCAAAAGTGCTGTCAATGATCCTCAATTCCTGAAATCCTTCTTTATATTGCTTAACTCTATGTCTATTTGCTTTAAAAATCTTTTTGGTTCTAGAGTTTAGCAATTCAATAGCACCAGAAGGACATACCTTAGTTACCTCAAAAGGACCACTCCATCTAGAGTTGGGTTTACCTGGAAACAGACGGAGTCGAGAATTAAAAAGTAAAACTTTCATACCTGGACTCAATGTCTGTCTCACAATAACTCTGTCATGAATTTCTTTTGTGTGATCCTTGTAAATCCTCGAGCTCTCAAATGCTTTTGGGTTAGGGTACCCTCGGGTCTCCCTCACTGATTTAGCCTCCTCTTCTAAATTCAGTGTCAGCTCCAATTTATCTGGGGAACCTGTCTGCAAGAAAGCATCTGAAACAACTACTTCAACACAATTAATTACAGAACATTCCTCATATAAAGCAGTTGTAGGAATGAGAGAAGTATTAAAAATAGAAAATTCCACAGTTTGTCCCAAAACAGTCATTAATAATTTTCCATTTTTAACATCTATCAAAGTGTTGGTAGTCGCCATAAAAGGCCTGCCCAGCAGAATGGTGTGTGCAGATGGTGAAGAATTACCTACTTCCATATCAAGAACAATGAAATCCACAGGTACTATCAAACCACCAACTTTAACTAACACATCTTCTATAACCCCTTTCGGGAATCTAAAAGACCTATCAGCTAATTGCAATACCATTTTTGTTGGTTTAAGCTCCCCTAGTTCTAATTCTTTAAACACAGAGTAAGGCATTAAATTCACACTAGCACCTAGATCACACATGCCCTCAGTTCCTTTCCCATTCCCCACAGAAATTTGAATTATAAAGCTTCCAGGATCCTTTAGTTTGGGAGGTAGTTTATGCTGCAGAACAGCACTAGCTACCTCGGAAACTATCACCTTTTCATTCATCTCATACCTCTTTTTCTTGGTGATTAGGTCCTTGAAAAATTTGGCATAAGCCGGCATGTTCTTTATCGCCTCAAGTAATGGTAAGTTAATACTTACCTTAGACAGCATGTTGAAGATGTTAGAAAATTGCTTATCTGGTTTATCATCCTTCAACCTGCTGGGGAATGGTACAGGTGGCCGGTATGGATTGCTTGCTTTATGTAGATCTGCTGTAGGGGACTTCTCCACTGATCTTTCTCCAGCACCTTTGTTCTTTGGTTCTCCTTCCTCCTTGTTCTCTTTGTTACCTGCATTCACAGAATCATTTTCAACATTATTATAAATTTCCTTATCACTTCTAAGAACAGTCACTGATTGTGCCTGCTCAGTTTGACTTGGGAACTTCCCCTTTTGTTGAATCTTCATCTGTTGTGCAAGTTGTCCAACTTGTGTCTCCACCTTCTTAAAAGATGCTTCTAGTGAATCCAGTCTCTTGTTGGTCACCACTTGATTTTTAGCACTGACTTGGATAAAAGCTTGTAAATTTTCTCCAAGCTCTCTATCCTAGACTTCCCTTGACTTGAGGATTGACCCTGCTCTTGGTTCTGACTTTGGAGCAAATGGAAAGGCTGCTGAGAATTATTCCTTGCCCAAGAAAAATTTGGGTGATTCCTCCACCCTGGGTTGTAGGTGTTGGAGTAAGGATCATTTCTGGCCCTAGGTTGGAATCCTCCCATAACATTGACCTGCTCAGCTTCATTCCCATAGGACTCATATGCAGAGGGGCAAATATTTGCTCCATGCCCTAAGTTTCCACAAATTCCACAAATTTCTTGAGTGGATGAAGAAATATTGTTCTTCATATTCAGCATCTGCACTTGCTTTGTCAACTCAGCTATCATACTGACCATCTCACTATTGGCTTCTAGTTGATTCACCCCTTTACTTCTTCCCCTGACACTCTTCTGTTGAGAATTAGCTCCCAACATCTCAAAGATATCATAGGTTTCAGCTGCTGTCTTTTCTCCCATGGCTCCCCCAGCTGCATTATCAACAGTGTTCTGAAATTGCTGGGTTAGACCATCATAGAAAAACTGGTTCAGAAGTTGAAGTGGATAGTGATGATGTGGACACTGGATCAATAACATCTTGAATCTGTCCCAAGCCTCATGAAATGGCTCTCCTTCAACTTGAGAGAATGTAGCAATTTTCCCTCTCAATTCAGCTGTCTTTTGATATGAGTAGAACTTGCCCATGAATTTATTGTAAACTTGCTCCCAAGTTGTCAGTGAGTTCTCGGGCAACATCATAAGCCAGCTCTTTGCCCTATCCTTCAAAGTATAAGGGAAACATCTCATCCTCAACTGATCCTCTGTTAATCCTCCCAAAGGAAAAGTGTTGAGGGTGGAGTAGTAATCCCTAATAAAATTCAAAGGATCTTCATTTGGAACTCCATAGAATGATGGCAGCATGTTATAGTGAATATTCTTCAACTCATAGTTCCTTGCTGCATCTGTCAGTCTTATGCAAGAAGTGGAAGTCCCAATGACAGGTCTAGCAAAATCTCTCATGGTTCTTTGTCTTTCTTCAGCCATTTTAACAGATTTTTCAGATTCTGACTCAAAATCCGAAATGTCCTCCTCTAAAGTATCAAATCCTGTGAAAAGCTCAAACTCATCTCTGCTCCTTTTTACTCTCTGAATTTCTGGAATGAATGGATGCAGCTCTCCTTCAAGTGATCTCCTGCCTTGCATAAACAAAAATTTCTAGAAAAAAGAAATATCAAAAGCAAAAGACAAATAAAATAAAATGAAAAACAATGAAAATAATCTGAAATATATTTTTTAATTTTTATTATTATTTTTTTTTAAACAATTACGCCAATTAGCGTCCCCGGCAGCGGCGCCAAAAACTTGTTGCGCTCGAATTAACTCTACCACAAAGCGTCACTCGCAAGTATACGAGGTAGCTGTAGCAAAGGTAATCGCCCCAAGGTCGTTCTCTCAAGGAAGCTAAAGTGGTTAATTGCTTATCAGATTATGTTTAACAAGTAATAAAGAGATTTAAATTGCTCAATAATGAAGAAGATTGATTTGAGTTTAAAACAAATAAAAGTAAACAAGAACTGGTGTTTTGATTCACTTAATAAAAGGTCTAGGGTTTGCACTTCTCTACTACTTATATGTATGAACGGTTATTCCTCTTAACTAATTCAATTTCAAAGATTAAATCTCAAACAACTCAACTAATCGAGTCAAGGAAATAAGCTCACGCATTCAAACCTCTCTCAACTAATCTTGTTATAAGTGAAATAATCTTTTTAATAGGTTATATCTCTAATTCACCTAAGTCCCTAATTGAATTGTTCAAGTATTAAACTTCATCTCTCGATCCATCATTAAATACCTTTAAACACATAATTGTTGATCAATCAATTATATATTAATAATGTTTCATTCAATCAAGGCTATAGAAATTATTAGCTAAGAGAATAACTAATTCATACAATCATAGCAAATCCATACAAACCCTAGACTAGATCAAATTAGTTCATAATGCAATCAAACATATTCATCTCATTAATGTTCAAAGAAATCAAAATAGACATGATAATATCCATTCAATAAAAATAAAGAGAATAAGTTCGAGAACAAAACCAAGTTACAACTCCTTGAAGTTCTGAAGAATCTCTTGTTCAAATCTTGCAAGAAGGATGAAACAATGGCTAGAACAATCTAATCTAACTAGTTTTGATCCAAAGTGAAATCAAAATCAAGTAAACAAATGTTAAAACCCTCTATTTGCTCTCTGACGGCTCCAAAATCTGTTCTCAATCGTCAACTCCCCCAACCCTAACTTTTCTTTTTGCTTTTATACGAAACGTCAGCTTTAAAATTCGGTGCGCGTTTGGTTCATGAGGGACACTGCCAGGTGATGAGGGACACGGCTGTGTGAGGGCTTGTTGGAGGGACACGGCCACAAGACACGGCCGTGTCCCTTGCCAGTGTCCGCCTCTGCTTGTTTCTCTCTTCTTTCTTCTTTAGTTGAGTGACACGGCCAAGTCATGAGTGACTTGGCCGTGTTGCACTATGATTGAGGGACACGGCCACATGACTTGGTCGTGTCCCTTGCCTGTGTCTTCCACTGTGAGTTTTTAGTCTTCTTTGCCTTTGGAATTGGTGAGACACGGCCAAGTCAGAAGTGACTTGGCCGTGTTGCTTCATTTTGGAGAGACATGGCCAGGTGACTTGGCCATGTCGCTTGCATGTGTCGCCTGACTTGGCCATGTCGCTTGCATGTGTCGCCTGCTGTGATGATTTGTTCTTCTTCAGTCTTGGTTCCTTGGCTTTTTTAACCTAAAACAAAACTCAAACAAACTCTTTAAACAAAAAGTAAATAAACAATAACCAACAAAACATAAACACCATACTAAAAACTAGATCAAAAATGACATAAACACTGAAATAAACTAAAACTATAAAATTAACAAAAACACTAAATAAACCGATTTAAACTAATAAAATACCTAAATAAAACAATAATTATTATAATAAACAAGACACAAATCTATAACAAAAACTAACAAAACAGTACGGTGCCAAGAGTGCGGTGAATGAGGTTTTGCATCAAAACAATATTCTAAAATGCACTCAAAAGAAGGTTAATATATAAAAAAAGAAAGGAAACAGTGCTTAAAGAAAATAATAATAATAAAAGCAATTAAAAAGAATTTAAAACTAAAAAGCGTATTAAAAAAGTAAAGAAATGAAAGACGACATAAAAAAATAAGATTAAAATGTGGCTAGTCACTGCTGGTCTCATCATCAGAGACATCAATCTGTGGAGCAGGTTCCGGTGCAGGTGTAGGTGCAGGTGTCGGTGCACGGGCAGGTGGCTGATAGGGTGGAGGTGGTGGTTGTGAAGGGCGAAACCCCTGATACCGCCAGAATTCCAACATGGATTGCTCCAGCCACTGCCGTCTCAAGATCTTGTGATCCAGCTGGGCTTAGAAAGAATCTCTCTGGTCCTGTATGAGCTGCTGCAGCTCTTCCTGCTGGATTAAGATCATATTCTGGTTTAGCTCGATATTACCTATTTTACCTTCAATCCGACACATCTGATGCTCAAACTCTGTGGGTTTCATGTCATCATCCCACTCCTCATTAACTGACTGGCGCCAATCCCGGAAGGCAGGGGTCTGGACAAAAGAAGGTCCAGCAGAAGAAGAAGGTGCAGCAGTAGTTGAGGGTCCAGCAGCGGTGGATGTACCCGGATAATCTGACGGTGGAGGTGGTGGTATATCGGAGGTAGGAGCAGAAGGAGCTGCCTCTGGTATATCTGAATCCATAGGAGCAGCCTGTAGCCCAGCTACCTTCTCCCTGTTCAATCTCTTCAGTGTGTCCATACCCAACAGCTTGGGCATACCATCCACCGTCATAGGGAGGCAACCATCTAACAAACCCAGCCGGCGAGCAAGTCTCGTGACATACATGCCACCATGTAAAGTACCTGAAGCTCCCTTTCTAGATTGCTCATAGAAAAAATGGGTGATGGCATGGGCTACATTGCACCGGATCTTCTGCGTCATGCAGTGCAGAAAAAATAGATCCCTCAAGGTTACCACCCCTGTACTGCTCAGTCGTGCTGTAAGAGTATGAACCAATAAATTATGCACCACTCGGCAGGGGAAAGAGTCGAAGTTGGACGCCTTAGAGACCTTCGGTTGATATTTATCGGCATTGGGTGCAAAGTCATGCCAAATCCGAGGAGGAACAACCTCATACTCAGCAAAATCCACCTCGGCGTTGAGATAATCGATGGTCTGGACGTCCTCTTCAGTGTATAACCCTAGATGTATCCCAAGGTCATTAATGCTCATGTTGAACCTCTTCCCTCCCAGTCGGAATTTAATTGTCAGCTCAGTAATGGAGAGCTTGGTCTTCTGGAATTGGAAAGTGCAGTAAAACTTCAGTGTAAGCTCTCGGTATGAGGCTCGTTGATAGAGAAGAGCTGGCCCCACCCTGGTTGATCAATCAACTCCTTTACCTCTGCTGCAATATTAACCAGTTCCATAGCCTCCCAATCTAAGAACCGAGGCACGGACCATTCTTTGTTGCCGAATAGTTCGAAGCGTCTGCGTTCCTCGGCATTGGAAAACCTGAGGCATTTGTGTGTTGCCATAAATTTAGAAGATGGGCGTGTAGCAGGTTGGCTGGAACTGCCCTCCCCTCGGGCCCGTTTGGCTGGAAGCTGAGAAGATGATTGCTTGCGAGGGCCCATTAATCTGAAAAATTGCAAATCCGAGTGAAACGAGTAGTTGCAATGGAAAAATGAGAAATTACACGCAAAGTATGCAAATCGGGAGTGAAAATCCCTCCAAAATTGAATGGGTGTGTGAATGCACCGGTGAAAATGCAGAAAATTTGAGAGAAAACGAGAGAAATTTTGAAATTTTCGTGAAAAGTTGCGTTGCCGCTATATATAAAAACGTCGGCACGCCCGTGTTACTGAGCGTGCCCTATGATATGAAAGCCAGTTCGCATGACACGCTCTTTGACACGGGCGTGTTACTGGGCGTGTCACAGGTACTGGATGAAATTACAATCGACACGCCCATCAACACGGGCGTGCTTCTGGGCGTGTCATATACTCTGTGACACAAATGCAAACAACACGCCCATTAGTCTGGGCATGTTCTGAGGGCGTGCCTTAAAATGAATTTTTTTTTTGTGACACGTCTATGGACACGGTCGTGTCCATGGGCGTATGATAGCCTCTGTTTGAAAAATATAATGACACGCTCATAGACACGGGCGTGTCCATTGGCGTGTTGTAGCTACTGTCTGAAAAAGATAATAACACGCCCAAAAACACAGGCGTGTTCATGGACGTGTTATAGCTACTGCCTGAAAAACATAATGACACGCCCAATGACACGGGCGTGTCCATGGGCACGTGCTCAATTTATTCTCCAAAAATCAAATTTCCTCTGCAACTTCAGATGAATGCAAAACAAACAAACAACCATTCAATAAAAGAAAGATAAAACTAAAACAAAATGACGACACAAACCAAAAACATAAAAACGGTGGGTTGTCTCCCACCCAGCACTTCTTTAACGTCGTATTAGTTGGACGGTCGGACAAAATGTCCCTAATCTTGGAGGTGTAAAACCTCCTTTAAGGCTTGTATTTTCCCTCCAAAATAAGATTTGAGCCTGTGCCCATTGACTTTAAAATCTCCTTTTTCTGGGTGGCTTATTTCAACCACTCCGTAAGGAAAAACTTCCTTGACAGTGAAAGGACCAGACCATCGAGATTTCAACTTACCTGGAAAGAGTCGAAGCCTTGAATTGTACAGTAATACCTGATCTCCTGCTTGAAACTCTTTCTGCTTCTTAATGTGTGCATCATGCCATCTCTTGGTACATTCCTTATACATTCTCGCATTGTCATAAGCTTGCAACCTCCACTCGTCTAATTCATTCACCTGTAATTTTCGCCTTTCACCTACACAAGCTAAATCAAGGTTAATCTATTTTATTGCCCAATATGCATGATGTTCTATTTCAACAGGTAAATGGCAAGCTTTTCCATATACCAATCTAAATGGTGCAGTGCCTAAGGGAGTTTTGAATGCAGTTCTAAAAGCCCATAGAGCATTGTCCAATTTCTTGGACCAATCCTTTTGGGATCGCTCAACAGTTTTTTCCAAAATTTGTTTAATCTCTCTATTCGTGTTCTCGACTTGGCCACTGGTTTGGGGGTGATAGGGAGTAGCAAACCTATGTGTAACTCCTAATCTTTTCAAAACCTTTTCAAGCTGAGCATTACAAAAGTGAGTACCCCTATCACTGATAATTGCTATTGGTGTACCAAATCGAGAAAACAACTTCTTCAAAAATTGCACCACAACCCTAGCGTCATTAGTTGCCAAAGCTTGGGCTTCAGGCCATTTAGATATATAATCGATAGCTACCAGAATATATTTGTTGCCAAAAAAGTTGGGAAATGGTCCCATAAAATCAATTCCCCATACATCAAAGATTTCACAAACTAAAATCCCATTCTGGGGCATTTCATCACGAGATAAAATATTTCCAGTTCTTTGGCAGCGATCACAATGATTTACAAAGTCGTAGCTATCTTTAAACAAAGTGGGCCAATAAAATCCTGATTCTAGTACCTTTTGAGCAGTTCTATTGGCTCCCATATGACCACCAGCTGGTCCGGCATGGCATTGACTAAGGATGTTCATTGTTTCGGGCCATGCCACACATCGTCGGATCATGTGATCCTTACATAACTTAAACAAAAAGGGATCCTCCCAAAAATAATACTTTAGATCAGAAAAGAATTTCTTCTTTGCTTGATAAGTTAAGTCCTTAGGAAGTTTCCTAACAGCTAAATAATTTGCGAAATCTGCAAACCAAGGTGTTTCAAAATTTAGATCACTTACCTCACTTACCATAGCGTACAGCTATTCATCGGGGAAGTGATCATCAATGTCCCCTTCTTCAAATCTCTTTAAGGTTGGATTCTCCAAGCGAGGGAGATGATCTGCTGCAAGATTTTCTGCTCCCTTCTTATCTTGAATTGTTAAGTCAAATTCCTGCAACAACAAAACCCATCGTATTAGTCTAGGCTTAGCATCAACTTTCGCGAATAAATACCTTAAAGCCGAATGGTCTGTATAAACGATCACTCTCGACAAGATTAGATATGATCTAAACTTGTCAAAAGCAAAAACCACAGCTAGCAGCTCTTTCTCTGTAGTTGTGTAATTCACTTGAGCTGTGTTGAAGGTCTTGCTCACATAGTAGATAGGCTGAAAGTATTTCTCCTTGCGTTGACCCAAGACTGCCCCTACTGCAAAGTCACTTGCATCGCACATCAGTTCAAATGGTAGGTCCCAATTAGGAGCTACTATGATTGGAGCATGGGTCAATTTCTCCTTTAGGGT
This sequence comes from Garcia nutans, assembly GCA_947685225.1. Classification (NCBI taxonomy): domain Eukaryota; kingdom Viridiplantae; phylum Streptophyta; class Magnoliopsida; order Malpighiales; family Euphorbiaceae; genus Garcia; species Garcia nutans. Next base: position 51,525,262 of record CANTUV010000011.1, on the reverse strand, counting down.
TGTGAACGCTCTCAAACATTCCTCATCAAAAACAAAATCGACATCCTTCTCAAGGAGTCTTGTCAATGGACGGGCTAGCTTTGAAAAATCTCGAATGAACCTCCGATAAAAATCCGCATGTCCTAGAAAACTTCTGATAGCTTTCACAGATGTGGGTGGTGATAGCTTCTCAATTATGTCTACCTTTGCCCGATCCACCTCAATGCCCTTGCTTGAAATCTTGTGTCCCAACACGATTCCCTCTTGAACCATGAAATGACATTTTTCCCAATTAAGCACCAAATTGGTTTCCTCACATCTCATCAAGACCCTTTCAAGATTTTTCAAACATCTTTCAAATGAGCTGCCATAGACCGAGAAATCATCCATAAACACCTCCATGATATCCTCTATAAGCTCATCAAAGATTGCTATCATGCACCTTTGGAAAGTTGCAGGTGCATTACACAACCCGAATGGCATTCTTCGATATGCAAATGTCCCATATGGGCAGGTGAATGTAGTTTTCTCTTGGTCTTCAGGGGCAATAGGAATTTGGAAATAGCCTAAAAGATCATCCAAAAAGCAGTAATACTCATGACCGGATAACCTCTCCAACATCTGATCGATGAAGGGTAAAGGAAAATGATCCTTTCTAGTTGCATCATTTAGTTTTCTGTAGTCAATGCAAACCCTCCAACCGGTAACTGTTCTTGTTGGAATCAGCTCATCATTTTCATTAAGGATCACAGTCATCCCTCCTTTCTTTGGTACTACCTGGACTGGGCTCACCCAAGAACTATCCGAGATCGGATATATAATCCCTGCATCAAGTAGTTTTATCACTTCAGCCTTCACTACATCTTTCATCTTTGGGTTTAGCCTCCTTTGTGGTTGCACTACTGGCTTGAATTCGTCCTCCATCAGTATCTTGTGAGTGCAATAGGATGGGCTAATACCCTTGATATCTGCTATCTTCCAAGCTATCACTTGCTTATGTTTCTGCAACAACTGGATGAGTTTTTCTTTCTGCTTAGAAGATAGGTGGGAACTCAGAATTATGGGAATTTCTTTTTCTCTGCCAGAAACCCATACTCAAGGTGATCCGGAAGAGGCTTCAGTTCCAAGTTGGGTGGATCAATCACCGATGGTTTTGGCTTTTCTTCCTTTGGCATTTCAATGGTCTCATATGCCCTGCATTTGAATGATTTGCTTGCTTCAAGAAAAGCAAGCTGCTCCATTGCTTCTTGACCCTCAATATTTTCCTGCAATAAACACAACTCAAGGGGATCCTTGGAAACAATGTTAGTAATACAATTTATGGTCTCATGCTCAACAACATCATTGCATGATTCCGCCTCATCAAGTGAAAGTGAATGTTTCATGGCATCATGTATCCTAAAAATAACTTTCTCATCACCCACTCTCAAAGTCAATGTGCCGTCATGAACATCGATAAGGGCACGGGCTGTATTTAAAAATGGCCTACCAAGAATAAGCGAAACATCTGCATCCTCATCAATATCAATGACAACAAAATCATTGGGGAAAATGAAATCCCCGACTTTTACCAACACATCTTCTATTATGCCACGAGGGTAGACTATCAATTTATTGGCAAGTTGGATGGTCATGAGTGTTGGTTTAGGTTTACCAATGCCTAGCTCTTTAAACATTTTTTAGGGCATAACACTTATGCTAGCCCCCAAATCAGCTAATGCACTTTTAACCTCAAGATTACCTATAAAACATGGAATGGTAAAACTACCTGAATCTTTTAACTTCTTAGGTAACCGTCTTTGCAAAATTGCTGAACTTTTTTCAGATAAATGCACTAAAGACACTTCCTCAAGTTTCCTTTTGTTAGAAAGGATATCTTTCAAAAATTTAGCATACTTAGGCATTTGTGACAAAGCTTCAGCAAATGGAATGTTAATATGCAATTGTTTAAAAAGTTCAAGAAACTTACCGAACTGAGCATCAATCTTGTCCTTGTTCAACCTTGCCGGATAGGGTACTCTAGGTCGGTATTCCTTCAAATTGGGGCTGCTTTCTTGTGGCTACTTCTCTCTCTCACTTTCAAGTGCAGCTTTCTCTCCTGAAGTGACAGGAGGATCATCTTCTTTTTCTTTTTCTTGTTCTTCACCCCCTTTCTTTTCCACATCTCCCTTGATCTCTTTTCTACTCCTTAGTGTAATTGCCTTAAGTTGCTCTTTAGGATTTGCCTCAGTGTTGCTAGGTAAACTTCCTTGTGGTCTCTCACTGAACAATTTGGCAATTTGCCCCACCTGATTCTCCAAATTGTGGATGGAGGCTTGTTGATTTCTAAGGGTGGTTTCAGTTGATTGAAACCTGGTTTCAGAAGCTGCTATAAATTTCTCCATCATGTCCTCCAAACTACTCTTTCTTGGAGGGGCAGCTTGTTGATGTTGGGGTTGCTGGAATCCAGGGGGAGGTCTTGGATTATTTCGATTATTCCATGAGAAATTTGGATGATTCCTCCACCCCGGATTGTATGTGTTGCTGTATGGATTATTCTGTTGTTGCCTTGGCATATTCCCAACATAATCTACCTGCTCTTGCTTAGCAAACATGTTGCCACTTTGCCAATCTTGACTTTGATGTCCACCTCCACACCATTCACAAGACATCACCTGCATTACTTTCCCAGAAGAAGAGGCCAAAGAATCAAACTTCTTATTCAATGCTTCTAATTGGGCTGTCAAGGCCACCACCGGATCTAATTGGTGTGAACCCATGACCTTCAGCTTTCCTTGCTCTCTTGGGGCTTGCCATTGATAATTGGTGATAGCCATGTCTTCAATTAAATCTCTTGCTTGTTCAGGTGTCTTGTTGTTTATGGTACCACCAGCTACTGCATTAATGGATTGCTTACTTACATAATTCAACCCATTGTAAAATGTTTGAATTTGAAGCCATAGTGGAAGCCCATGATGAGGACACCTTCTCAGCAAATCTTTAAACCTTTCCCAAGCATCATAGAGGGTTTCACCATCTTGTTGCAAAAAGGATGAGATGTCATTCCTCAACTTAGCAGTTTTTGATGGTGGGAAATATTTCTCTAAGAACTTCTCTGCCAATTGGCCCCAGGTGGTAAAAGTCCCTGAAGGAAAATATTTCAGCCACTTCTTTGGTCTGTCTCTAAGAGAAAATGGGAACAACCTCAGCCTAATTGCATCCTCTGAGACATTATTTATCTTGAATGTGTTATATATCTCCAGAAAATTCTCAAGATGTGCATTAGGATCTTCATTAGGAAACCCATCGAATTGACAAGTCTGCTGCACCATTTGAATTACATTCGCCTTTATTTCGAAATTGTTTACAGCAACTGTCAGCCTCCGAATACTAGATTCAGCCCCATTCAAATCGGGCTTAGCAAACTCCTGCATTGTTCTTGGTCCAGCTCCTTCCATCACTTCGAATACTTCTTCTTGTTCTATTTCCAGATTTACTCTTGAACTTACGTCTTCCAGATCTACCTCCTCTTCTTACTTTTGCTTTCTTCTCAACGTTCTCTCTAGCTCTAGGTCTAACTCCAGTAGTTGGGACGAGCTGGATTTGGTCATAAACAATAAGAAATACCTACAATGATAGTAAACCAGCAAGAACTAATATTAAAAATGATTAAAAATAAAACTAAATCAACAATCTTAATTATATTACTAATATTGAAACCGTTGTCCCCGGCAACGGAGCCAAAAACTTGGTGAGTCGCGAGCTATGTTATGGCTATACCGCAAGTGCACGGGTCGCCCAAGTAATATAGTAGTGAGTGAGTTATCGTTCCACTGGGGACAAGGCCAAGTACTAGTGCAAATCTCAATCGTTGTTTAGCAAATCAATAGTTGTGTGATGTTTTGTGACTAAAAACAACTAAATAATAACTGAAATAAAAGGAAATTAAATGCTGTGCAAAAAGGATTGATAATGATACTAATAGAACTATCCAGATATTGAATCCCCCTAGCCTCAATAATATTTATGATCAATCAATTTAGCTAAATCATTTACTAGAATTGAATTGGCATTCCTCTAAATTATATTAAAGCCTCTCTCGAGTGGATTAATCCCTAATCACTAAGTAGAGTGCTGGAATCTCTTCTCAAACACAATTAAATAGATCTTGCATTAAGAACAAAGAACTATAAACTAAAGGATCTTGTAGGTCTATCTCTAGTATCCCAATCAATCCTCAACCCTTATGAGTATTCAATTCACATCAAGCTTTCTCAAGTCAATAATATGAAAATAACAACCAATCAATAAGCATGCTATTATCAATTGGAAATAACATCAATTATCATAAGAATAAAATAACTCAATTATGATTCAACTGAATATAATTGTTCAATTCATACAAATTGGCTAGGATTCATCAACATCTAGATAGAGAAGGAATTAGTTCATATTCAAAGCTAGAAAAACAGAGCAAGATAAATGAGTAAGAGAAGCCAAACAATTCATGGCAGTGAATCTGTATTTCTTCACTTGAGCTCTTGATTCTTGGTTTAGGGCTTGTGTAAGATGTGAATCTTTCTTCAAACTCAACTCAAAACCCTTCTCCTTGCTCCAGCAGCTGGCTCCTCCTCATCTTCCTTGTTCTCTGCTTCCAAAAATGTCTCAGCAAAAACTGCTGTTCTTCTCCCCCTCTTCTCTTTTTATTTCCCTTCAAATCTCCAGCCCATACCTCCAACTCACCATACCATCCATTGTCTACCACTTTCCTTTGGTTCATCACCCTTTTTCCTGATTTAGGCAAGCTTTCCTTTTCTTATTCTTTCTTTTTGGCAAAGGCACAGCTGTTGTCCCCCACTTATTCCCCAATCAGTGTAAAGAATCTAACTTTTCGACTGGTGACACGACCACTGACACGCCCATGTCACTGGGCGTGTCATAGGCACTGTGATTCTGAATAAAGGGTACGCCCATCGACACGCCCATGTCACTGGATGTGTCACAGCTACTGTAAGTCTGGATAAAAGGCACGTTCATTGGCGACACGCCCGTGTTACTGGACGTGTAACAGCTACTGTGATTCTGGACATAAGGCACGTTTGGTGACACGCCCATGCAATTGGACATGTCATAGCCACTGAATGCAGTATCAAGGGCACGTATATTGACACGCCCGTGTTCATGGGCGTGTCCATTGATAGATTTTGCTCTTTTCTTCTACTTTCATCCGCAATTCCTCCGAAATGACCATAAGCCTCAATTTATCGAGAATTCCTGAAATTAATCCTAAAATGCACTTTGAACAAACAAATTAAACTCAATTGGATAATAATCATATTAAGAAATGAGAATAAAATATCATTAATTGTGTACTTATCATTAGCTCGAACCCAAACCTCTACCACAGTTTGGCAATTAAAAATCACATGTGCAATGCCTTCTATTTCACCACATACATGACAACTTGTGCTAACTGATAATCCTCTTCTAGCTAACACCTCCTTTGTGGGCAATACACCTCTAATTATCCTCCGTAAAAAAATCTTTAAGTTTAAGTGGGACATCCAAGTTCCAAACTACATTCTAATTTCCAATCAGCCTTAACTCATTCAAAGATGTAAACAATTATACAGCAAGATAATAAGCAGATTTTACACTATAATTACCATCTTTTGAGAAATGCCAAGTCAATTTATCAGATAACTCTCTTAATTAGATAGGAATTTGATATATTCTATTACAGTAAGTCATGGAAAAAATAGAGTTTAGCTTTAAGTAATTCCATGTACCTTTATTATGATCAATGAGGTCTGTAACATGTAAAGAATCCATCCCATCTAACAATAAAGGGGTTATATAAAAATTATTCTCACCACCATTACCAACCCTCCATCTAGTCCCTCTTCGAATTAAATCTTTAGCCATCCATATACTTCTCCATATAAGACTATGATTAGACCCTAGTTTACTATCTAAGGACTCCCCTTGAAAGTATCTTGCTTTAAAATCTTTACAAATTAAAGAGTTTGGATGAGATAAAAATCTCCATCCTTGTTTGCCCAACATAGCAAGATTGAAACTTCTTAGGTTCCTAAAATCTAGTCCTCCAATCTTTTTATTCACACATAGCATGTCCCAAGCTAACCAATTTATACTCCTCTCGTTATTCTTTTTAGAACCTCACCAAAAAGAATTCATAATCTTCAGAAGATTGGTATATAGGGAGTTTGGCAAGTAGAAGATGCTCATACAATAGGTAGGAATGGCTTGTCCAACTGTCTTTACCAATCTCTCTTTACTTACTCTGGACAATAACTTATTTTTCTAGCCCCTTATTCTCTTCTATAACCTCTCTCTAAGGAAGTTAAATATCTGAGTTTTATTCCTACTAAAAAGTGAAGGCAATCCCAGATATTTGCTACGATCTAATGTATTCTATACCCCCCTCACCCCCCTCTTAAAAAAATCATGATAGCTTTCTTTTTTCTGTTGGTAGTGGGCAATCCCACATTGGAAGGAACAAAGAAAAAGAAAGGGAATATAAACTTGAAGTGGCAAAAGACAAAATGACTCAAGCCATTTTATCATGAAGCCCAATTTGAAGGAAGCCCAATGAATTCAAAGAAGCCCAACACTCAATTTTAAAGAAGCCCAAGAAAAAAATTATCCATGGAGTCCTAAAACTTCAACATAGTATCAGAGCCTCAATGCCTCCAACGGGTCAAAAGATCCTGGCCAAGTCATGCCCAAGTGATATACCCATAAGGAAGCATATTGCACTTGGAGAAAGAAATGGGCCATACATCAAAGAACGCCCAATTATGAAATATGATAGATTGTGGATTAATTTAAAGCTAATCATCTAAGCTTAATAAAGTGCCAAGATCAGTGCTTATGGAAAAAATATGAAGCTGATCCTTTGAGCCCAAAGAATGAGTCAAGATTCAGTCAACAAGCTGAAGACTGAAGTTTGGTCAAAGTCAAGCCTGTGAGTCCAAAGCAAGAATGTTCAAATGACAACTGGACTTCAAAAAGAAATATAAAGTCCAGCCTAGTTGCACTTAAGGGGAAGTGTTGGCAGTGGGCAATCTCACATCGAAAGGAATAAAGAAAAAGAAAAGGAATATAAACTTGAAGTGGCAAAAGACAAAATGGCCCAAGCCATTTGGTCATAAAGCCTAATTTGAAGGAAGTCCAATGAATTCAAAGAAGACCAACACTCAATTTTAAAGAAGCCTAAGAAGAAAATTGTCCATGGAGTTTTAAAACTCCAACATTAATTCCTGACTTATGAAAACTGATAGCTTAACCCGACGCCTGCTCATAAACATGCAAAATATGCTTCACCCTTCAACTTTTGTTAAGGTCAGCATTAAAGAAGACGAAATTTTCTGCTACAAAAAATAAATGAGAGACATTAGGGCAAAAGCTATTAAGCTTTGCATCATGAATAAGACCTCTCCTTTCTTCTTTCACTAACATTGCCGATAATCCCTCCGCACACATAATGAATGAATAGGGAGATAATGGATCTCCTTGTCTTAGCCCTCTGTTAGGTATGATTGGACAAAGGCAACCATTACATTATCAATAATCAACTGACTAGGTACAAAAGCAAACTGTGTTTCAGAGATAATATCAGGCAATAACTTTTTAAGCATGTTTGCAAGTACCTTAGCAATAATCTTGTACACCACATTATACAAAGAGATAGGCAAAGATCTCTCGTGTCAGTAGGATTTTATTTGTTTAGCACAAGAACAATAATAGTATCATTTAAGGAAGAAGGAAAAATAGATGATGTCGACTAGTTTTGACAATTTGACACCACCTCAGGGCCCATGGTATCCCAAAAAAATTGAAAGAAACTCAAGTTTAAGCCATCTGAGCCTGACGCCTTATCTAGAAGCATCTTTAAAAATGCAACTTTGAATTCTTTAGGCAAGAACAATGCTAACAATCTTGCATTATCATTTGAAGACACTCTAGGATGAATGAGGGAATTCATTATCCAATCTCCATTAGAAGCCGAGAAAATATTCTGGAAATAGTAAACTATAATAGGGCCCATTTCTTCAATTTTACTATGACCAACACTAGATTAATCCATCAACATTTTAACCATATTATACCTCTTCCATTTTGAAGCTTAGGCATGACAATAATGTGTATTCAAATCCCCATTACTCAACCAGAAAACCTTAAAGCGTTGACGCCAATAAGGATTCTGCTAGTACCAAACTCAATTCAACATATCCTGAAGAATACTCCAAGCATCACCTGTTACCCCTTGTTGTCTAGCTCGACTCACTTCCCTTCTCAGCTCCCTAATCTTCTTTTTAAAATCACCCTGCTCTGATTTACTCCATGCTAGCACAGTCCCTGCACACACATTTAACTTCTTTTCCAAACTTAATTGTCGTGCCATCTCCCAACTACCTTTAACAACATCCACAATGCCATTAAGAAGAAGCCACCCATTTTCGAAATGAAACATGTTTCTTGGAGGGCGATCCATCATTCTTCCTTTTTGTAAAAGAATTGAACTATGATCACTAGTTCCTGCTACCAAATTAAACAACAAACTTCTAGAAAACAAGTTCAACCAGTCATCAGTTGCCATAGCCCTATCAAGTCTTTCCATCACAAGATTACCAGGCCTATGTTCCCTCTCCCATGTAAACCCAAAACCCTGCAATGGGATATCGATAAGCCTACATCTCTCTATTGTCTCCTGAAAACCAATGATTAAATTAATTGGTTAAGGATCACCATCCGCTTTATCTTTGTATGAAAGCATGTCATTGAAATCTCCCATAACAAGCCATGAAGAGATAAACGATAAGACAAACTACAAAGTAAATTCCAAGACTACCTTATCCTCATCCTGTCAGGAAATCCACAAAAGCCTGAAAATCTCTATTTACCCACATTAGGATCAGTTATTTCCACGTCAATATGGTTATTAGAGAAATTTGCCACCATCAAATCGACATTTCTTCGCCATAACAAAGCCAACCCACCACTCCTATCAATTCTATCAACACAGAAACAAGAATCATACCATAGTAATTTTGTAATTTCCTCCGCCCGCTACTAAAAAGTTGAAGTTTCCATTAAAAAAAAAAAAGAAGGCTTATTAGTTTCTACAAGCTCTTGAAGAACTAATACTGTACAAGGGTTGCTCAGCCCCTGGCAATTCCAACTTAAGCAATTCATTATCCTCGGCAAGCTTGATTACCAGGTCCCGCCATTTGGAAATTGTTACTGTGGGAATAGTTTTTATTTTTTTGTTTAACTTTTTTGGAAAAGAAATTAAAATATATTCTATAATACTATTAAGTTTTAGATTTTCTTAATTAAATAAAAATTATTTTCACACCAAATACAAAAGTATTTTGATTTTGAGAGTATATTTTATACCAATAAAACTCTATTTTTAATATAATATATTTTATATCAATAAACTTTTTTTTCTGTAACAGATGATTTTTGACGTTTGTCTCCTTCTAAAATTTTTATTTTTGTTTTTGATAATTAAAATTTTTATTATTATGATACAGTTTTTAAAAATATAAAATAAGTTTTTAAAAATATAAAATATAAACTAAAAATTTACAACATAAAAACAAATCCTTAGCTGAGCTTAGCTCTCCTAAATTTATATTAAAAATTCCAAAATATCATTAATTGGTAAAACCCCTCAATGGCTTTATCTCATAATATCATTCTTATATTAAAATTTTAATAATTATTTAAAATTAAAATGTCTACCTATCCTCTTAGAATTCAATTCCAATTTTAATCAACTTTGAAAAGTTATAATTTTAACTATAACCATGACGGACGGCTTCCATAATGGTTTCAAACTCAAACCATTTTTCAATTTAGATTCTAATATTTTACTGATTTGATTTCGATCTAATTGTTCAAATCATAATCAAGGCCAAGCCCCGCTGCCATCCCTATTACATACAAATTTAATTTATAGTGATTTTTAAAAAAATGACTATATATAATCAAAACGGAACCTGATATTATGCTAAAAGATGGGCAAAATAATACTAAAATGAAACCATTAACATGCAACAATTATTAGACAATCTAACACTCATCAACAAATGATTTTTTAATTTTACCTATTGAGTTATTTTAGCCGCTAAAAACCCAAAAAAAATCATAATAGTAAATTAGTACTTTTTTTTTTGGCAAAAGAAATTCAAATACTAATGGGGGAAAATAAAAAAATACTCATTTCATTGAAAAAGATAGAGAACTAATTATCCATCATTATGCGGTTTTTGACACCAATAGTAAGGAAAAAAATGAAATTACAATTACTTAAAAAAGATGATGAAATTATTTTTATTTCCATACGCCCAAATTTATCATCGTACCGCATGCACTAAGCACAACGGAAACAATTGTTTCTTTATCTTTTCTGATAAACAATACAGCCTAATATTCCAACAGAACTGCAATGAAATACTGAAATGAATTTATAGGAAGAAGAAGATTGAAACGAACTAATATTGTTACAAGCTTTGGAACTTTTAAAATAATAATCAGACTCATGTTTGCTGCAAGCGAATCACTCATGAAAAAAATTGAAGAAAAGGCTGCCATTGATATCCTGCTCTAGGAAGAGACTTTTATGGAGTATGGAATGCCAATTTCAACCATGGCATTAACTCTTTATGCTCCCAAAGAATCTGGAAAGTGGCACAGGACCATCAGCCTCATCTTCATCACTGTCGAATCGCTTGGATTTTGACCTGTGCTTCTTTTCTTTCTTTTTTCTCTTAGATCTCAACTTTGATCTTCTTGATTCTCTCTCATCATCATTGCTACTTGAAGAATCTGAGGATGAACCTGATGAGCTATAATCTGAAGATTTTCGCCTTGAATGCTGCAAAGACAATGTTAAGTTATAAGTTTATATGCATAAGAGCAGCATTCACAAACAGGAAGGCAAAACTGAAAGGCAAGCTTCTGGTTGAAATAAACAATCTTAAAAGACTCGATGCTAATGCCTAACGGCTAACCCAAGTAATGAAAATAAAAGATCAATTTTGCTGCCCATCTTTACAGCTCTACTTCAACTTTATAAGTAAAAATCAAAATAAAATGAGATTTTAGAACAACAATTATGACAAGAAAGATTTGAAAGTGAAATAAGAAACAAAGAAAAGCTTTTAATTTATTCATGCACTCCAGGAATGAATATAAACAATACAACCACCAAAATAACAGTGCCTAAAGTCTATGTCCTTGCTAGCAAAGGATTCATCTTTTCAAAAAGTAGAGACACTTACCAGGAGACAAGATACTGCTGACGTACAATTTTTATAGCCAAATCTCAGTTGTACATCAGCAAATGATAAAATGACAAGTCATTCGATATAGAATTTCAATTTGATTTTCCTGTTGAATTTCCATAGAATTTCAACATGATTTACTCTTAAAAGGAAAAGTATAAAAGAAAGACAGAACAGCATGCCAAAAATATGACACCACCCAAGAATTTTAGTATGTTGAATGCTGTATCAAGAGACAATGCAAAGGTAGTTGGGATGCATGCTGCAACTTGAAGCACATTTTCATCCTTTAAGTCAACGGCCATATCACTCCATGGGATGAAAAAAAAATCCTGATTCATAATCCATCTAGTCAATTTCATGTCAAGCTCCACTCCATTACTATTGTCAGATACAAAATATGGCCAAAATAAGCTTTTTTGAATTAGTTTATGAAGTAGACTAACCAGCCATACGCCCCAAACTTTATAGTGAAGCATGAAGTCATGTCATATTCTGTCTTCATTGCAGGCAGTAAGGACTGATGATCAACTGCGATTACTCTAAGAGGGTCATTTACCTTACTGGGGATGAAGAGAGCATTGTATTAAAAAGGGGCTCTGTAAATGTTGACTTTCTAATTTCAATGGCATTATAATTTTATCAGGAAATTACATGGATGACTTTCTAATTTCAATGACGAGTGGGAACACAGCCTACAAGTAACATGAGTTTAATTATCAATTCAGAAATCAAGTAATGTCAACAAGGAAGCATGGACACTGACATGGAGACACAACATGGTTTTTATAAAATATAAGACACAATAAGGTGATACACAAAAATAGAAAATATAAATTATTATATTTCTAATGTCAATAATAAAAACTTGAAGCGTTGATTCATAAAGAAAGAATAGTTAAGAAAAGAGTTGAAATCTGAAACATGTTTGAGCAGTAAGAATGAAAGTTACCATGTTTTTCTTCTTTTTTCTTTTCTTTTCTTTTTTTTTGAATATGACCGTCATTAGTTAAAGAATTAAGAGTTTGCACGTTTTATCTTCCTAAAATTCTCAAGTTTAAAATTGTAACTTGAATTTGACTCTATTTTGATGTTTAAAGCTTTGTTTGGATGACTTGCAATATGATTTATTAATATATGGTATGGTATGGTACGGTATGGTACGGTATGGTATGGTATGGTACAGTATCATAAACAGTATTTATTATGTTAGGAAAATAAAATATTATAGTATGGTTAATTAAGCTGTTTTTGTTTGGTTTGATGGTATGGTATGGTAAGTATATTAAAGATAAAGAAAATAGAATTTTGGTTCAAGAAGAGGATATTAAGGAACGATAGAGAAACTATTTTGAGGAACCCCTTAATGGTAACCATAGTGGTAACATTGAGGGTTTAGACAGTAGGCCCGAGAAAAATGTAAAGTACACTAGATGAATTAGGCTTTCTGGAGTTAAGGAAACTTTGAAGAGATGAAAGTTGGTAAAACTTGTGAACCAGATAAGATATCCGGTTTAAAAATATTTGGAAGATAAAGGAGTTACATGATTGACATCTTTGTTCAATAAGATCTGAAGTATAAAGAAAATACTTGATGAATGGAGACAAAGTAATTTGATATCTATTTTTAAAAATAAAGGAGATATTCAGAATTGCTCAAATTATAGAGGTATAAAAATTATAAGCCATACTATGAAACTGTAAGAGAAAGTTGTGGAACACCGTTTGCGTTTAAATACTTATATCTCCCCAAATCAGTTTGGCTTTATGCTTGGTCGATCAACTATGGAAGTTATCTTCTTTATAAGAGATTTGATGGAAAAGTATAGAGATGAAAGACCTACATATAGTTTTTACTGATTTGAAAAAGGCTTATGATAGAGCCCCTAAAGAAGTTTTATGGTGGATCTTAGAGCGTAGGGGAATATCTATACAATATATCCAAATCTTAAAAAATATGTATGAGGAAGCCATCACCAGTGTCTGCACTATGGGAGGGGATACTAGTGATTTTTCAGTTTCTATTGAGTTACACCAAGGTTCAGCTTTGAACCTTTATCTTTTAGCCTCAGTCATAGATGAGCTAACAAGACATATACTGAATGGCATCTCTTAGTGTATGATGTTTGCAGATGATATTATATTAATAGATGAGACTCAAGTATGGGTAAGTCAAAAGTTGAAATTATAGAGAAGCACGTTGGAATCTAAGGGTTTTAAGCTAAGTAGAACTAAGACTGAATATATGCATTGTAGATTTAATAATGAGAATAGAGAAAGATGCAAAATTGTTTTAGACGGAATAGCAGTACCTCATAGTACTCATTTAAGTATATTAGCTCTATTCTTTAAAAAGATATGGGTTGTGAAGAAGATGTAATTAATAAAATTAAAGCTGGTTGAATGAAGTGGAGGGGTACTATAGGAATTCTATGCAATCAAAAGATACCAATTAAATTGAAAGGAAAATTCTACCGCATTGCAATACGGCATGTGATGATGTATAGTAGTGATTGTTGGGTAGTAAAAGGATAACACATGAATAAGATGCATGTTGCGAAAATGAGAATGATAAGATGGATGTATGGTCACACTATAATGGATAGAATCCGCATTAAATGCATTAGAGAAAAAGTAGATGTAGCACCCATTGAGGATAAGATAAGAGAGCATAGATTGTGATGGTTTAGCCATATGAAATGAAGACTTAGCAACGCGCCGGTCAGAAAAACCGAACAAGTTAAGAGTAGATATAGCTAAGAGAGACAGAGGTAGGCCTAAGCTGACTTGGTCAAAAGTGGTCTAAAATAATCTTATGATGTTACATCTATCAGAAGAGATAGCCTTAAATCATACTTAATGAAAAAGAAGAATTCATATAGCCGATCTCAATTTACTCAGGATTAAGGCTTTGTTGAGTTGAGTTGAGTTTTAACTGAAACAGCATCTTTTCTCTTGGAACGGTACTGTTTCAGCATGAAATTTAAAAAAAAAATTAAAAGGGAAAAATTGTAAATACGTGTGAGGGGTTGTCTTCTTCTACCCCTCACACACCCATCCCTTTCCCAATTCTCAGCCCCCCACCCCCCGGGCAGCCAGCAAAAAACCACCTCTCCCCTACTATATTGGTGCTTGTGGCAGCCGGTGAGAGGGGGTTGACGCCCCATACGACCCCACCTGAGTCCGCCACTGGTAATGACCCATACCATCAATAACTATAGGCTACCATCATCCAAACAAGGGGTAAGGAGCATAGTTTAATGTTTAAAATTTTGTTTCTTGTTCCTATGTCCAACACAAGTGTCCTTGGTGTGCCCCTAACTGTCCGATTGAAAGAAAAAAAGAAGAAAACTTTGACACACCCATGTCAATGTGTCCATAAATTCGACACCCTAGAGACGCTGATAAAGTAGACCCGAAAAAGAATATGTGCTTCCTACAAGTGTAATAGTTTTTAAGTCACATCTGAAATGCATATTCTGAAAACACATTTTAAATACTAGAAATTCAGGCACCTTTCTCTTTCTGCTGCTCCGTTTCTTTAAATCCTTGTCCTTTTTATCTGCAAGTAAACATCTGATTTAGAAGGCTAAACAAAGAGACACCAGTACTTATTCACACAACAAAATAGTTTCATTTATCAAGGTTTCTACACATACCTTTTTTATGATTAGACTTACTACTAGAGTGGTTTCTTCCATGGGCAAGTTTCCGTGCCCTTTCAGCATCAAGTTGAGCTCTGTACTCTTGCATCATTTTATCTGTATCAGCTTCTAGTTTCCCCTTTCTCATTTCGTCTTCCTAATAAATGAAGCAGGACCAGATTTGAAAGTTACATATTGTACCATGTGAAAATTAATCTTTACACTCTCAGAACCCACTTTCACATAACCAAACTGGAGATCAGTTGCTATTTACTCAGCAATTAATGCTGAAAAAATGGGCATGTATAAGTGAGCATACATCAAGAAAACACAGAAGAAACTGAAAACTAATGAAAGTAATAAGTCTAGGATATTTTAATGGACACAATCACATGTTATGTCCATTATTACCACAATAAAATATTGAATCCATCATAAGGTTCAAGTGGGGGAATGTCCACAACTAGATCAATTTTTATGGTCATCTCCACTAATCAAGTAATATAAATAAAAGCATATAAAGTGGAAGATATAAACATCAGGCAGTGATATTAAAAAAAAAAAAAGAATTAAAAACCACTAAATATCATATGCAAAGCAAGTGATAAAATGGTTAACCATTAAACAAATAATTGTGCTGATGATGGGAAGAACTACGTGCCAAGCTAGAAAAGCCTCTGGACAAGAATCTTAGGGTAGGTTGTAAAATTGTGATTTGAATTAGGGCACAAAATCCTTATTATGTGAATCAAGAATAAAATTAAATTAAATTGTAAGATCCAAATCTCAAAATCAATTAGAAACCATATATATCCATGTACGACATAGTTGTCAGAAGCGCGAGGCGCAAAAAAGCGCAAAGGGTCCCGGAGCCTAAAGCGCGAGCCTCGAGGCTCAGGCGCGGGCTTCATCGAAGTGAAGCGCAAACACGCATGAAACTCTATAAAACTAATAAAAACATAAAATAACTACAAAAATACAATGTTAACCATACTAAAGAACATATCACACAAGTATTATCATACCACATCATATAAAAACTATGAAACACATAAAAAGCACACAAAAAAGACACCGCATAATAGATATTTCACATAAAATGTCTCATATGATATGACAAAATAGTTTAACCCAATAACTACTACTACTAATAGTTTAATTAACTTATTACTAATATTGTAATACCACTAGGGCATGACTTTAGGACTAATTGTTTTATTCCTAGTACTACTTTGTGACTAATTAGCCTATCAAATATCACTCTATCACTCTTCTTCATCATCAAAACCTTCATCAATATCTTCATCCTCCTCCTCCTCTTCCTCCTCCTCATCATCATTGTTTACAAACTCTTCTTTCTCTAATCCCTCCTCATCTTCATCATTTTCAATTTCATCCTATCTCTAAGAGCAAAAGGACTAGGAGTATGTTTCTTGACCCTAGAATATACATTTCCTTTTCCCTTTCCCTTTGCTAAATTGCTACTAGGAGTGGGATTAATATTTTTCCCCTTGGATGATCTAGTCAAATGATCATGCTCATTGACTCCAGCAACTTTAGCAACTAAACCCCATGTCAAATCATCACCATCAAATACAAGTTCATCATCATCTTCATCACTATCTTGTGTTCCTCCCATCAACCATTCATTGCTCTCATCTATATGTGTCAAAGAAATAGGGTCAATGCTATCACACATATCATATCGACGCTTCAAAGCTCGATTATACTTGACGAAGACTAGATCATTTAAGCGTTTTTTAGCAAGCCGATTTCTTTTCTTTGAATGAACCTGTAATACATAATACAAATAATTGAAATAAGCAAACATCCTATTAATTAGCTAAAATTTTAAGAAGATGCTCGTGAATATATATTAAGTTTGAATACTTACATCTTTAAATATGCTCCAATTACGTTCACAACCCGATGCACTACAAGTGAGGCTAAGCACTTTGATTGCAAAATCTCTTACGTATCTGACTCTTCTCTTTCCTTTTTTTTTTAATTATTTTTATGTTAATCAATCACTAACTAGGAAAATTACTAAATAGGAAATAAAATATTTAAAATTCTAAAATCACGCCTTATTTATGCAAAGCGCGCTTTTTCTGCGCCTAACAAATCGAGAAGAATCACGCCTAAGCGCAGAAACGCGTAGCTTTTGAGAAGTGCGCTACGCTTCAACTGTTGAAGCCCTAACGATGGAGTCTCACCCAAAGCGCGCCTCAGGCGCGCCTAGAGCGCGCTTTTAACAACTATAATGTACGATGAATAAAATATATCAAAATATGGATTATCTTGATAAAAATGGAGTAATCATATGACCCATCGGAGCTATAAAAATTGACCAAGCAACAAAATAACAAAAAAATATTGAAATAGGAGTTCATGAGGCTAATTCATGCAGGGCAAACAGAATCATTTGGTTTAGCTTAAAATTTAGACCTGTTAAAAGCTTTTTGTTTTTGTTTTCAAGTTTCATCCAAGTTCAAATACTTGGGAGAAGATTTAGGGATTCTTTTCATAGTATAATTGAAGTTGAACTTTGAGTTCTGAACTTATCAAGTCCTACGGGTTTGTTATAGAAAGAACAGACCAAATTGACTGCTTAACTCAATTGAGTCTCAATCCAAGTATATTTGCAATAGATTCAAATTGCTAAGGTTGGAAGTCAAATAAAATCATAAAATTTGAATTGAGAATTGTACGAATCTAATAACAGAGGTCGCAGCCCACAATCTTCACTAACCTATCCATATAAAATCCTTTAGTGTATGAAACCTTAGAATTTAGTTTTCCCAGTTCCAATCTAATTTCATAACAACCTTTTGTAGCTTATTAATTACCCAAAGCTGCAGAAAGATTTAGATTTGCCTCAGCAGCAACCAGCAACTTGGAAAAGAAGAATAACAAACTAGTAACTACTATCCTTGAAAAAAAAAAAAAAACTGTTTGCTTTTTCCTTGAAATCACCATTTACTTTAATTATTTTGCCTATTGCTGCAACATGTCACTACTAATGACATGAACAATTGTCAAGCATATCACTACTAACGACATGAACAACACGTTATACTTGGTCCTCTTGATAAAGAGATACATATAATTATCACATTGCGTGCTTGTATGCTATTAGACGAATTATTGGGACCAGATTTGTTGTTTTTAATTTTACCAATTCTCATAAATTCATCATTGATATTGATTCTTTTCGCTATCAAGAAAGAACTTCAAATTATTCATGTATTTTAATCCTGTTAAAATTATTGTCTAAGAGAGTTCTATGAAAAATCCCATTTGGAAACTATTTTAATCAGCTTCCATCAATAGCATTTTCTAGACGTATGCCAGATCTTTCTCCCTCTTTCATTTTAAAACTATTGCAAAAGTTTAGATTTAGTCAAGAACTTCACTATCACCACTTGCAATTGCATTGATGTAAAGAAAAATAAAAAATAACATAGCAATAGCTTACTTTCTGCTTTTTCTTGAACTCTTCCCATGTAATTGTGTGAGAAGTTTTAAGGCTTGCCAAACGAGCAGCATGCCATTCTGGTGAATGAAAAGAACCATCCACCTGCGACTGTCCTCATCAGAAGTGTTCCAGTAAAACAAAATCCAAAAAAAAAAAAAAAACTGGGGTTGGGGAGGCGGGGGAAAAGAAAAAAAAGAAAAAAAAATAACAATCAACAATACAAAAAATAACACTACATTATCCAAATTATAATCCTAAATGGTAGAATTTACTCAAGTTTCCCCAAAACGAGGAGAGAGAAACAAATTGAAAAAAAAAAGTGATGCTTTTCATTAACTAATTTATCCATACACAATGCTGTGCAATTCTCCACCAAGTCATTTATGTAAAAGTGATGAAAGAATAATTTGAGGATTAACTCAGTTATAGATAAAATATGTTCATTGTGCATGACACCTCTCCCATAAACAAAATATTTCAAATTTTTATCAAGGGAACACTCATATCAGCACAAATTTGTCAAGTCGCCCACTTTTGCAAATAAAAAACTGACATATAATGAGCTTAATTATAAAACAAGCTTCCATTTACTACCCTAGAACCAAATACTCAAATCTTTGTAAATTCATTATTATATATTCTAATGGTTCAAATGATCAATATCAACATAACATTGCACCATATATAAAAGCTTAGCCATCTCTCTACACAGCCAAAACAGAAGTTTTTGACATTCAAACGATTTCACAATGAGTGTTTCATAAGGTATGATATACTCAAGATATCATGAAAAACACAATGGAGCTTCATTTGGATTTGCATAAAATAATGAATAGGTTACAATTTCATATGACAATTAATTAGTACAACTTGAGACTCCAAAATTACAGTTATAAAGCAGCTTAGTCAACAAGTGAGCAATCAAACAAGATAAAGATTCAAGTCAAAGTTCCATCTTCTTCGCTTGAAACTCCATATAAGAATTCTCAAATGAGTACTACACATGTATTTAAAAAAATTTTGCAAGTGCAATTAGCCATACTGTATTACTGCAAGTTAAGGCTATGTCTTATGTTGTCTTCTCACCCCTGACGACCACATTTGTGCATTCAAATAAAACATAAATTAAACATTAAAGTGTCATTTCAGCATCTAATAATTTTACATAGGGGAACAGGGCCTAAAGATCCTCAAGTCTTGTATAATGAAATTAAGCAATCTACAAACACAACACTGGCTTTGGTGATAAAAATGGCAAAAGTACGCGAAGCACAAGCAGGAAATACTGCCTCTTGCTTATCCACAAAAGTTAATAATAACATTGTATCATGGAAGCTCAGTGGATATAGTAGAAAGAGAACTCCATGAAATTGCGGATCACTGCCAAGCTCTAAGTTAAAAATTATTGCTAATACAACTTTGTCTCAAATTATGGTCAGAATGTGACACTAGACAATCAAAAAACAGAATGACAAAGAAAAGAAAAAGAGCAAGAAAGAAAACTGAAAGTGCCAATAAATTTAAAATAAAATTGATTCTAAGCATCCTCAAGAGAATTAAGTATGGCGATATAGAAATATTCTCCAGTTTTCTAATACCCAAACCATAAGGGTAAATCATCACAGAAGATGGATGCTCTGGACATAGCTACATGAGGAAGCATCTTTCATACATATATATTTCTCAGGATCAACATTCTTTAGAGATTTGATTATTAACCACTCACCTAATGACGCATGCTATAAAACCGATCAACCTAGGATTACATGAGTACGCATTGGAAACAAAGTTTTGACTACTGAAATACATTAATGCAACTTCCACAAGCAGTCAGGCACTATATTAAAATCAGAATAATATAAAAATGACAGAAACAGCAAAACTCAATATCCAGTTATTACCCAGTTATTCTGTAGCATCAACAGAAGGATAAAT
Source organism: Garcia nutans (assembly GCA_947685225.1). NCBI lineage: Eukaryota > Viridiplantae > Streptophyta > Magnoliopsida > Malpighiales > Euphorbiaceae > Garcia > Garcia nutans. The sequence continues at coordinate 51,504,929 of CANTUV010000011.1, read as the reverse complement.
TTGTGCCCTTCACCATTTTAAATAACCAATAATCACCATTTTAAATAACCAATAATCTTTTTATATATGAAAATATTCCAACTTTATGGGATTACTCAATTGATTTCAATCCGACAAAAGAGCATGTTAAAAAGTTTATTGAACCATAGATGCAGTACCATTTACAAGCCACCATTCAATTCAAGCAATAAAAGTTCGAAACAGAACAAAATTTGGAAGTAAAAAAAAATTTACAGAATAAATGACCTATCAAATAACGACATATATTAAAACACGATTCACATTCAATCCTCCAAAGTGAGATTGATATCCAGCCACCCATTGACACGAAAATATTAAGCACAGCACAGGCAACAAAGATAAAAGCGAAGAACAAAACTTTAGAACACCCCAAAAGAAAAACTATCGCATAGGATTAAAATTGAAAGATGAAAAATATTAAAAACTGAGTAATAGATAATGAATAGTATGAAAGGGTACAAACCATGCCATCTTCGATCTCTTCGGGGCCGGCAGAGCTGGAGCCAAGTCTCGCTCTCTGCAAAGCTTTGTAGGCTTGATTTTTCCCCATTTTGAAATCTGAGAAATACCCAGATGAACAAACGAGGGAAAGTGCCAGAAAGTAATAATTTTTGAAGGAAAATTCACCAGAAAGAGAATGAAAGAACTTTTTGGAAAGAGATTTGATTAGGGTATTAACGGTCCAAAACCCATGTAAATGATAGAGCAAAAATTGTGGGCGAGACAGAGAAAGGGCAAATAAATAAATACTTGATTTTTTTTTTTTTTTGATGATAATATTTATTCTTTGTCGTTCCTATCGAATTTCTTTTACAAAAAAAAATAATAATAGAAACAATTTCTTTTGCGAAATTGGTTTAATCACTTGACAAAAAAAAAGGATCATATAATATTATAACCTCTTTGATTAAAAATTAAAATTGGATTGTTATACGGAAAATAATATTTATATATTAAAATAAATTTTAATTATATATGATTATTATTAAAAATATTAATGTACAAGTATTTACGTGACCGACGTCAATATATTAAAATATTTAAAAATAAAATCAAAATATATATATATCATAATTTGATAATTATTATATAATTATTTTAAATTATTATAATTTTTTAATAAAAATTTTAAGTGTAAATTTAAAAAAGATATTAGTTAGAAATATAACCGCTATTTTTATTTTTTAATTAATATTCTATATATACAGTAGGATATTTAACCCTTGATTAACATAATTTTTAAAACCCAAATCACAAAGAATTTTAGTATAAAAAACTTGTTTATTAAATCAATTATTCCTTCACGGGATGTAATATATCAAGAGAAATAGTAATAAAAATTATTTTAAAAAATGATTATTTAACTGTATTTTTATTATTAGTTAAAAAATATTTATTATAGTATTTTTCATAATAAATAAATCTATAAAAAATATTTTTCAATCAATAAAAAATAAATTATTAAATAATTACTCTTTAAAATAACTATAATTAATATTCTTTAATATATCAAATGCAATAACTCCCTTTGAATATTCGTTAGCTTCTCAAAAATAATATCAACCATCAACCTTTAGTTTGATGACTAAAAATTTATATTACTCTTTGAATTAGATTTGTAAGTCTTTTTTTTTCATATATAATTAATAAAAAAATTAAAAATATTTAATTTATTTTATACTAGAAAAATATTTAATTTATGTTCATTAGTACCGGATGAGGCCAATCGGATTCATAGACTTCCAATGGAATTACTTACTCCTTGTTTAAAATTCTGAGGAAATTATTTTTTTCTTTAAAATTTCATTTTTATTTTTTTTAATTTGAAAAATATTTTCTTAAAAAAATAGATATTTTTATAACATATACTAACAATTTACTTAATATATACTCAATATTCATATATTGTACTTTTATGATTTTTCAAATTATTTTTATAAATTTTTTATTTGTGTAATATTTTTATAAATATTTTTTTTGTTTTTTCAATTATTATTGTAAATTTCCCTAAAATTTGTGAAGTTCAAAAGTTTGATTTTCTCTCATCTCCAGCAAGTGCATTGAGATCTCAAAGCCCACAAATTTATGGTTTGGGCTCTGCAGTACGCAGTGAGGCTAAGGCCCTTCGTTGCCTAGGGCATGACTCAGAAATGCAATGATTCTATTTTTTTTTACCAATACTGCTGAATATCAACCTAACATAATAACTTGCTGATTTTATACAACCAGGGGCGGAGCTAGGGGGGTCGTGTGGGAGCTGACGACCCCCCCTCGCCGGCAGCACAGAACTAATATACAGGGGGTCTGCGCCGCCGGTGGTGAGTGTTGCAGAGAGAACGGGAGAGCTCCGCCCCCCTCAGCCGGTCAGCCCCCTGCTTGCTGCAACTGCGAGAGAAGAAGAAGAAGAAACAAGCGTGAGAGGTTGAAGACAACCTCTCACGCGAAATTACTATTTTGCCCCTCGGGGCTTTAAATTTTTTTTTTAATTCTATTGAGTGAAACGGCGCCGTTTCTCTTGAAACGACGCCGTTTCACTTAATACGTTAAAAAAAAAAAGCCAGCAGCAAACGCTGCTGGCTCGACCGAAAACAGAGAACAGAGGGGCAGAACTGAGAGACAGAGAAGAACGGAGAGGAGAGGCGGAGAAGACGGCGACACTGCAACACCGAGCCACCGGAGACGGCGACGCTGCACCACCGAGCAATTTGGTAATTTTGTCCCCCTCAAAAACTCTCTGGTTCCGCCACTGTATACAACCGAAAATTAAACCTATTCAAAATTTGGATAAATTGATTTTTTTTGGGATTTATATTAATATTTGTGTTTAGGTTTCTTTACCAACCAGTATAGTTTACTTAACTTTGAGTTTTTAAATTGATAAATATCAATAAAATGCTTATTTTATAACAAATTTTAAATGGACACTTAAAAAAAAGTTTAAAAACGGTTATTTTGAATAAAAAATTATTATAAAATGTTTAACTCAAACAAATGTGATTAAATTAATATACAAAATATATAAAATATAAATAAAAATTCTCATTTATTAATTATTTATCTTAGTCTGTTCGTCTCAAATTTATAAATATATTTTTTATTTTTTTAAATTATATAATATATACTATCTTAATAAGTTAATTTATGTGTAAATTGTAACAAAATGTGTTATTATAACCTAACTGGCAGGAATGCCCTAACTTGCCCTAACTCCCTAATGTATGCAATTTCTGGACCAATGTGAGATCACCCAGTAAAATATTCACTCTATATGTCATGATTTGGATAATTTATATTTAAAAAGTGCGTGAACAGTAATAAATGCGTGATTGTAAATCAACTGGTAGAAATAATCTAACCCCCAATGTATGCAATCCTAGTCCAGTGGAGAATCACCCAGTAAAAATATCTACTCTATCTGCCATTATTTGGACAATTTATATTGAAAATATGCATAAACAGTGACAAATGTGTGATTGTAAACCAACTAGAATGAATGTTCTAACTTACCCTAACCCCCAATTTATGCAACTCTGAACTAGTGAAAAATTATCCAGTAAAAATATCTACTCCATCTACCATAATTTAGACAATTTATATTAAAAAAAATGCGAAAACATTAACAAATATGTTATTGTAAACTAAATAGCAAGATTGCTCTAACTTGTCCTAACCCCTAATGTGTATGCAACCCTGGACCATTGGGGATCACCAAAAAAAATATCCACTCCATCTGAAATCATTTGGATAATCACTTTTGAAAAAAGTATGTAAACTGTAACAAATGTGATTATACACTAACTGGCATGAATGTCATAACTTGCTCTAACCCCCAATGTATGCAACCCTAGACCAGTGGAGGATCACCCAGTAAAAATATCCACTCCATCTATCATGATTTGGACAATTTATATTGAAAAAAGTATTTAAACAATAACAAATGTGTTATATGTTTATTTGAAGAACAATATATCAATCAGTTTGTAATGTTTATTACATAGTTTATTACAGACGATGGAAGACAACAATGTAATCTTATTTCTGAATAGTTTAGGTACTTACATCTTATGAAGCATAATGAACTGTAATAGAATTTTGACAAGTGAGTCTGTTATGACCTTGCTCTCTACAATGGCTACAATTCGAAAATGTTTTATCCTCGCCCAAGGAAGGAATTCTGCATTTTTTACGTCTTCCAGTTGAAGTTCAAACATCTGAAGGTAGAAGAGTCATCTATCTGACATTGTCTGGTAAAGTCCAATATATTATATGAGGTAAAGGATTTATGACTCCTTTATATGTTTCGTACTAATAATCTCAAAAATAATATGGAGAACACAAGTCTTGAGTATTATATTCACCAATTTCACAACTGCAAGAACATGCACGTATGGAATCTGGTTTAATTGAAACCTCCTACAACAACAATTCCGAAGTGACATATCCACCATATGGTTTCGATCAACATTGTACACGTCGTACCTCATATTATTAGCAGGTTCAATCTATCATTAAAAACATATTTATAAAATTAATATGTAATTGATTCATAATGATAGCACACAATTCAATTTTGTTGCATGAAATTGATATAATTCAATTACATTCAATTTTGTAAAATTCAATCTGCATGAAAATTGATATAATGCAAATAGATGGAATTTTGTAAAATTCAATCTGCATGAAATTGATATAATGCACTTACATTCAATTTTGTCGCATACATCATCCTCTTTTTTAGCCTTCTCTCAATAACAGGTGCAATCTTTATAGTATATTTTTATGCCTTACTTCGGCATTCGTAAAACCAGCTTTGTAACATCTTTCACATCTCGCTCACAAATGCGGTTATGGGAAGCTCTCGTGCCTTGACAAGTGCAGCATTAAAAAATTTCGATATGTTAGTAGTCATGATATTGCATCTCCTTTTATTCATAAGAGAACATGTCCATCTATCAAGATCAACCCCTTCGAGATACTCTTTTTCACCAATAATAACAATATAGAACAAACCAAAGAGTAAACTGAAATTATGGATTTTATATGATCTGGCCATTTTGTAATAATGCTTTTCAAGATCCTTTGTTAAATTTCATAATTTGCATTTGAGATTATTAAGAATGTGGTACATACAAATCGTATGAAATGTATTCAGAAAGACGTCTGATACTTCCTTCTGGATGCTTCGATTATGGTCTAAAATAATAACATGACCCAGCCTTTCACCAAAGGTTACCTTCAACCTTCCCAGGAACCATGTCCATGATGCATCATTTTCGGAATCAGTAATCCCAAATGCCAATGGAAAAATTTGTTGATTGGCATCATGACAGACAACAGTAAAAAGTACTTCGTGGTATTTTCCTTTTAGATGAGTTCCGTCAATGGATATTACAGGTCTATAGTTTTTGAAACCTTGAATTGAATCATCAAATGCTAAGAAGAGATAAAGAAATCGATGATCATCATCACAATGCACATGAACAACTGAACCTAGATTTGTTTCATGCAGCATGTGAAAGTATCCAGGAAGAATAGTGTAAGACTGTTCAGGAGTATCCAATATGATATTCTCGTAAACATACTCCAGCCCCCTCCATGCAACAGAATAACTGATCTCCATCCCAAATTGCTAACGCATATTGTCGATCAAATCTGTAGGTTTGAATACTCTTCCTGAATTTATCAATTTTTTTAACACACTCCGCGACAACTCAACTTATAGCTTGTCTATGTCTACTTTTTACAAAATTAGTTGGGCATGAATGCTCCGCCACATATTTCATTACCATCCAACGTACTTGATTGCCTTTAACTAAACTTTTTACCCTCAGTCTCCATTTACATGATTTATCAATATAGCGGACAACGATGAATGATGGATTTGACTTGAAAACCTTAAATTTAAATTGCTCCCTTATTGCTACAATTGACAATGTCATTATTAAATCTCTCTTTATTCTAAATATTTTACCCTCTCTAATAGAATACCCAATTGAACTTTCACACAACATATTGAAATTAAAATCATTGCTTGATTCATGTAACCCTAAATCCGCACCCTCGGTGCCATTTCACTATTTTGTTCCATACGTCCAATCTACATGGACCTCGATAGTATTCTAGACACCAGTATTATAAATGTTGTTTCCTTCGATCAAATGGTCAATGGTGTGTGAACGCAGAATGGCATGAGCAGTATACAAATGGACAAAAACCTCAAAAATTGCATGGATGTCTTCTACCATCAGAGACATAAGTGAGTTTTCATCTTTATATTGATTATGATATTGATCTTTAGGAATTACTTCAAGATCAGGAACCTCTCATTCAATAATTTTTTTCATATCTGATGAATCATTGTTGTGATGTCCAGATTTAAAGACACCTTCTTCAATATTAGCATAAAGTGGATGCCTCAGTCTATTTTCGGCCACAAATGCAAGGAACACGTTAAATGTTCTATCATCTATAATATTATAAAGTGATGCTTCATCATATCCAGTAAAAAAGTTGAACCCGGTGTTTGAAGTACCATCAATATTAAGCACGCCCGATACCGCTTTCTTTAGTTCATTGAAATCAGCTTGTTCTATCCATACAAGGAATTTAGTACATCCCCTACATATTTTGATGTCTCCGCATTAAAGTTTTCTCCATAATGGACTGGGATAACAACACTACTTTTCAACATTTAATTTTGAATGTAAATTATCAATAGCATGCAGTCACATATAATAAACAAAACCAAAACTATTAAATATCCAGGAGCATTCTATATAGGAGATATAAGCATTGTGATGGGGTTAGAGCAAGTTATGGATAGTTAGGGCACTTCAGTAATCTTTTTTTTTCATAAAAAAATAAGATAAATCATACGGATGTTATTTTCAGACTAAACAATGCAGGGACTCTCAGAAAGTATCCAAGAGCATTATATATAGGAGATATAAGTATTGTGATAAGGTTAGAGCAAGTTGGATAGTTAGGGCATTTCAGTAACCCTTTTTTTTTCCATCAAAAAAATCAAAATAAATCGGACGGACATAATTTTCAAACTAAATATTGCATTGACTCTCAGAAAGTATCCAGAAGCATTCTATATAGGAGATATATGCATTGTGATGGGGTTACGGCAATTTATGGATAGTTAGAAAATTTCAGTAACCTTTTTTCCCATTAAAAAAATTAAAATAAATCGAACTGATATTATTTTCAGACTAAATAATGCAAAGACTCTCAGAAAGTATCCAGAAGTATTTTATATAGCAGATATAAGCATTGTAATGAGTTAGGGAAAGTTATGGATAGTTAGGGTATTTCAATAACTCTTTTTTACCATCAAAAAAATTAAAACAAATCGGGCAGACATTATTTTCAGACTAAACAATGTAGAGACTCTCAGAAAGAATCTAGGAGCATTCTATATAGGAGATATAAGCATTGTGATAGGGTTAGAGCAAATATGAATAGTTAAGGCATTTCAGTAACCTTTTTTCCTATCAAAAAAATCAAAACAAATGGGACGGATATCAGACTAAACATTACAAAAACTCTCAAAAAGTATCAAAGAGCATTCTATCTAAGAGATATAAGCATTGTGATAGGGTTAGAGTAAATTATAGATAGTTAAAGCATTTCAGCAACCATTTTTTCCCATCAAAAAATTAAAATAAATCGGACGGACATCATTTTTAGACTAAACATTACAGGGACTCTCAGAAAGTATCCAGGAGTATTCTATAAAGGATATATAAGCATTGCGATAAGGGATTAGGGCAAGCTATGAATAGTTATGATATTTCAGTAACTTTTTTTCTTATAAAAAAATTAAAATAAATGGGACGGACATCATTTTCAGACTAAATATTACAAAAACTCTCAAAAAGTATCCAAGAGCATTATATATATGAGATATAAACATTGAGATGGGGTTAGGGCAAGTTTTGAATAGTTAGAATATTTCGGTAGTTCTGCTCATATCTATCCTTATTTTTGCAGAATGACTGTCAACCGGACACAGATGTTAATATAGAATAAATTCAATAAAATGAATCATTTTCTATTCAAATAGTTATCATTCCACAGTCAAAATAATTTATATAAAACTGCATTGCATAAAATTTAAATCGAACATTTATCTGCATATTCGACTAAATAAATAAAATATAAAAATAAATCACATAAAGAGAGAGATAATTGAAAGAGATAAATTTTGTCGATCTAGTGGTGATAAATTCGTGTTTTAAAAAAAGAGACAAAAAGTTAAAAAAGACATATTAATATTTTAGAAATAAAGAATGCCTGTTATAAATAAATGAATGTTTATTGGGTCCCACAGTCCATACATGTATTAGGGTTTCTACTCTATAAATAGAGGAGTTCCCCATCAGTTTAATACTATGCTCATATCTCTTAGTCTATATTCTTCTTGTCCTCTTCTCTCTTGTCTCTTGCCTCTTCCTTTATTTTTCAACACGTTATCAGCACGATTGCTTTGGTTTAAGGTTGCTTCGGTGTAAGGTAATCTCATGATTGTGAATAATTCTTTTAAACTTACTTTGTGTTTTAATCGGCATGATATAATTTTTTTTTTGCATTAGATTTGGGATGAGATTTCGATTCATTTCTCAATGTTAATGTTTCTTATGCCAATTCGTTTTCAATTTTAATGATTACCCATTATCCAAAGATTATTATATCAGTATGATTATATACATCATATTTTATTATTATTATTGTTACTTTGTAATCAATTTCACGTTATCTTGGATAGAAATCCAATTTGTTGTTTTATTGGGTATTGTCAAAGTTTAACACATATATTTTGTCTTATTTATATCATACCAGCGATGTTCAAACTAAGAATTTAGATTTTTGTAATCTGTTTTAATGAGCTCGGAACAAATATTCCGTAACTATTAACATTCATACGTTTTACTTTATTTTATGTTTTTTTTATATATTATGTTTTTATATTATAGTGCTTTCTAATATGAGTATATTTTATTTTATTTATTTTTTATTTTTTATTTTTTTAAGCATGGCAAATATTGCGAAACTCGAGTTTGCAGCCCTTTATATTTCGGGCAAGAATTATTTATCATGGATTTTGGATGCTGAAATCCATCTAGATGCTAAGGGTCTTGGTGACACTATTAAGGAATGAAATCAAGCATCAAATCAAGATCGAGCAAAGGCGATGATTTTTCTCCGCCATCATATACATAAGGGATTGAAAACTGAATATTTGACTATTAAAAACCTTCTTGTTCTTTGGAACAATTTGAAAGAAAGGTATGATCACCAGAAAATTGTTATTCTCCCAAAAGCTCTTTATGAGTGGATGCATCTGCGATTGCAAGATTTTAAATCTGTAAGCTTATTTAATTCTGCCCTTTTTAGAATTAGCTCTCAGCTAAAGTTATGTGGAGAGAATATTACTGATCATGACCTATTAGAGAAAATATTCTCTACTTTTCATGTTTCGAATGTTGTTTTACAACAACAATATCGTGAAAAAGGTTTTAAAAAGTATTCTGAATTAATTGCTTGTCTTCTTGTGGCTGAGCAAAATAATGAATTATTGATGAGAAATTATGAAGCTCGCCCAATTGGATCTGCTCCATTCCCTGAAGTGAATGGAAGCCAAGCCCACTTAAATAAATCTATGGCATTCCCTGAAGCGAATGCAATTTCATATGGGCATAGACAAGAGTATAATCGTCGTGGGCGAGATCGTGGTCGAAATAACTCTCGTGGCAATCGCAATGGTAGTCGTGGTGGTTATAGAAATACACCATATCATAAAAATGGGAAGAATAATGAAAGAAAAAGAACTAATGAGAATAATGGATCTAATCCATCTTCTAATGTTAGTTGTCATCGATGTGGTGGAAAAGGACATTGGCTACGTACATGTCGTACGCCAAGACATCTTGTTGATCTTTATCAAGCATCTTTGAAAAATAGAGGAAAGAATATTGAGACAAATTTTTCCTACAATGATGGGCAAGATGATACTGCGATTGATGTCACCCATCTTGATGTTGCTGATTTCTTCTCAGACCCAAATGGAAATATTGATCATTTAGTTGGCAATGGCAATCTTGATGCCTAAGTTTAGTTTTTGATTATTCAATTTTATTTTCCTTTATGAATATTTCTATCATATTTTATATTGAACTTTATAATTATTTGGATTTTACTTTATTATGTTTTTATTTTAAACTTGTGACATTTTATATTCTTTTAAGTATTATATTAATTTGCTTCTTATATTTTTGTGAAGACATTATGGATGCTACACAAACTTTAGTGGAAAAAGAAAATCGAGATTTGTGTATTGCTGATAGTGCATCAACTCACACGATTCTTAAAGATAGAAAATACTTTTCCCAATTGAAAATGGGAGAAGAATTTATTCATACTATATCTGGAAGGAAAAGAATTATTAAATGCTCTGGAAGAGCAAGTATAATACTTCCAAGGGGAACGATTATTAATATTAATGGTGCATTATATTCCCCATTGTCTCACAGAAATTTATTAAGTTTTAAAGATATTCGCCTAAATAGATATCATATTGAGACAAAAGATATGAATACTAAAGAATTTCTTTGTATTACAAGTACCATATCAAACAAAAAATGTGTATTAGAGGAACTACCTACAGTTTTCTCTGGTTTATACTATACTTGTATTCGCACAATTGAAATTAATATGGTTGTAAACCAGAAATTTACAAATCCAAGTGTATTTATTATTTGGCATGATCGATTAGGTCATCCTGGATCAATAATGATGCGAAAAATTATAGAATCTTCATGTGGACATCCATTGAAGAACCAAAAGATTCTTCAATCAAATGAATTTTTTTGTCCAGCTTGTTCTCAAGGGAAGTTGATTATTAGGCCATCGCCTAGTAAAATTCAAATTAAATTACCAGCGTTTTTAGAACGCATACATGGAGATGTTTGTGGACCAATTCATCCACCTTGTGGACCATTTAGATATTTTATGGTCCTAATTGATGCATCCTCAAGATGGTCAAATGTTTGCTTATTATCAACTCGAAATTTGGCATTTTCGAGAATGCTTGCTCAAATAATTCGTTTAAGAGCTCAATTTCCAGATTATTCTATTAAAACAATTCGTTTGGATAATGCTGGTGAATTTACATCTCAAGCCTTTAATGATTACTGCATGTCAATTGGAATTAAAGTTGAACATCATGTTGCTCATGTTCACACTCAAAATGGTATGGCAGAATCATTCATTAAAAGATTGCAATTAATTGCAAGGTCATTACTGATGAAAATAAAACTTTCTGTATTACATACAACATCACTTATTCACATCAGGCCAACAAATTATCATAAATTCTCCCCTCTACAATTAGTTTTGGGTCAGGAACCAAATCTTTCCCATCTTCGAATTTTTGGATGTGCGGTTTATGTTCCAATTGCTCCACCACAACGCACAAAGATGGGCCCTCAAAGGAGGTTAGGGATATATGTTGGGTATGAATCTCCATCAATAATTAAATATTTAGAGCCTTTAACTGGAGATTTATTTACGACTAGATTTACTGATTGTCATTTTGATGAGTCAGTTTTCCCAGCATTAAGGGGAGAAAATAAACAGTTTGAAAAACATATTAGTTGGAAAGAATTATCTTTATCTCATATGGATCCTCACACTGGGCAATGTGAATTAGAAGTTCAAAAGATAATTCATTTACAAAATGTAGCAAATCAATTGCCAGATTCATTTACTGATCCAAAAAGAGTAACTAAATCTTATGTTCCAGCTGAAAATGCTCATGTTAGAATTGTAGTCCCTGAAGGACAAGTTGCCCAAGCTAGTGAGTCTATTGCACGCCAAAAACGTGGTAGACCAATCGATTCTAAGGATAAAAATCCTAAAAAAAGAAAATGAGCGAATGTTCAAAATGACCAAATTTCTGGAGAAAATGCTCTTGAAGAGCAATTTTTTGAGAAGACACTTGACATTGTGGAAAAGTTTTCAGAAGAAACTCAGGTACCTGAAAATATTGAAAATGATGAGATCTCAATAAATTATGTCGTATCTGGTCAAAAATGGAATCGAAGCCAAGTAAACGTCGACGAAATATTTGCATACAATATAGCGCTAGATATTGTAAAAGAAAACGAGGATCTTGAACCTAAGTCTATTGATGAATGTAGACGCAGAATTGATTGGCCAAAATGGAAAGATGCAATTGAGGCTGAATTGAAATCCCTTGAAAAGCGTTAAGTTTTTGGACCTGTTGTCCAAACGCCAATGAATATCAAGCCAGTGGGATATAAATGAGTTTTTGTACGAAAGCGAAATGAAACTAATGAAATTGTGAGATACAAAGCAAGACTTGTTGCCCAAGGTTTTTCACAAAAACCTGGCATTGACTATGAGAATACATATTCTCCTGTGGTGGATGTAATTACACTAAGATATTTAATAAGTTTGGCAATTCATGAAAGTCTTGAAATGCATTTAATGGATGTTGTGACTGTCTATCTGTATGGCTCACTTGACAAAGATATCTATATGAAAGTTCCTAAAGGATTTAAGTTGCCTGAAGCACAAAAGTTAAATTCTCGAGAAGTTTATTCCATTAAGTAGAATAAAGCTCTCTATGGATTAAAACAATCTGGGCGAATGTGGTATAATCGTCTTAGTAAATATTTAATGAAAGAGGGCTATAAAAATGATGCTATATGTCCATGTGTTTTTATCAAAAGATTTGGATCCGGATTTACCATTGTTGTTGTCTATGTTGATGATCTAAATATCATTGGAACTTCAGAAGAGATATCTAAAACTGTGGATTTATTGAAAAAAGAATTTGAAATGAAAGATCTCGGAAAGACAAAGTTTTGTCTTGACTTGCAAATTGAGCATATTGCAGATGGTATTTTAGTCCATCAATCCACATATATAGCCAAGGTGTTAAAGTGGTTTTATATGGACAAAGCACATCCATTAAATTCTCCAATGGTTGTAAGGTCGCTTGATGAGAAAAAAGATCCTTTTCGACCTCGAGAAGATGATGAAGAACTTCTTGGTCCAGAAGTACCATATCTTAGTGCAATAGAAGCATTGACATATCTTGCTAGTCATACTCGACCTGATATAGCATTTGCAGTAAACTTATTAGCAAGATATAGTTCTTCACCAACACGAAGACATTGGAATGGGGTTAAACATATTCTTCGATATCTTCGTGGTACAATGGACTTGGGTTTATTTTATGCTAACACATCAAAGTCAGTTTTGATTGGTTATGCAGATGCAGGATATTTATCAGATCCACATAATTGTAGATCTCAAACAGGTTACTTATTTACATGTGGAGGTACAGCTATATCATGGCGATCTACAAAACAGACTATTGCTGCTACTTCTTCTAACCATGCAGAGATTTTGGCCATCCATGAAGCAAGTCGAGAATGTGTTTGGTTGAGATCAGTAATTCAATATGTTCGAGGTACATGTGGTCAACATCCTCAAAAAGAACTCCCAACAGTTTTATATGAAGATAATGCTGCATGTATACACCAGTTAAAGGAAGGATTTATTAAAGAGGATAAAACAAAGCATATTTCACCAAAATTCTTCTTCACTCACGATATTCAAAAGAATGGTGATATTGATGTTCAACAAATTCGCTCAAGTGACAATCTTGCCGATTTATTCACGAAGTCGCTTCCTACAACAAGTTTTGAGAAATTGGTGTACAAAATCGGAATGCGCAGACTCAAAGATCTCAAATAATGTCTTCATGAGGGGAAGTAGAATACACACTGCACTCTTTTTCCCTTTTAAGGTTTTTATCCCATTGAATTTTTTCTTGTAAAGGTTTTTAATGAGGCAGTATGTTATCGCGTATTCATGTAGTTAGTAATATTTTTAAGACATTCAAGGGGGAGTGTTATAAATAAATGAATGTCTATTGGGTCCCACAGTTCATACATGTATTAGAGTTTCTACTCTATAAATAGAGGAGTTCCCAATCAGTTTAATATTAGGGTTTCATACATGTATTAGGGTTCATACATATCTCTTAGTCTATATTTTTTTTGTCCTCTTCTCTCTTATCTCTTCCTTTATTTTTTTAACAATGCCATATTTTTTTTAATATTAATTTATTAGATACAAGAGTATTTCAGTATTTTTTTAATCTATTTAAAATGATATAGATTTAAAAAATATTAAAATTTTAAAAATTAAAATATTCTAGGTGATTTTTAAATAACAAATGTGATAAATTAATTTATTACGTGTTGGAGAATTATTCTTTTGAGTGAGACTGGCAATAGCCGGTGAAACAGTAAGGCACGCGGTTCAATAAACAGACAGGTGTCATTTTCTCAGGTCCGCTTACTGCTCTATTCACGGTTTTCTATATTATTGTGTCACTTCTTTCGTCTTTTTCATTTTTGTACGGCGTCATTGTGCCTTGTTATTATTATGATTATTATATTTATCTGGTGTTTTCACCGACTATTAAACCACGTCGTTTTTTAAAAATTGTCTTTATACTCGTACAAGTCTATCCAAAATTGCAACCATTGAGGCATTGACAAAGATTTTCATCACATTTGTTCAGCACTTATTTTTCAAACTCGTTAAAATGAAATTTCTCTTTCCTTTTTTTAATGTAATTATTTAAATACAAGCTCATAGTTGAAAAATAATTTATATATAAAATTCCAATATATGGGAAAATCATGAAATCTAGAATAAAATTGGAGAAGACGGCATTCGTATAATTTTTAGAACAATAAATACAAGTTATTTATATAATTTAATGAAAAATACTTATTAAACATAATCAATTCTTCTTTCTCCACATCAATACTTAAAAAAGAATTTTCAATTTCAAAATAAAAAAAGCAATCAAATTCTCTAAATAAAAAAGCAATCAAATTAATCTCTCTGAATAATAAAAAGAAAATAAATTTTCCGTTAATGCAAATAGATTGTCAAATTACTTAAATTTTTAGTGTGTTATGAGATTGCTTTATTGTTTTCTTTATTTTCTGTTTATAAATTAATTTCATTTTCTGATATGTTGCAAAAACACAAAAATATAATAATAATTATATATGTAAAATTATATCAAATATTATAATATAATATAAAAATTGATGAATCTTCACTGTTGAGATGAACAATATATATATATATATATATATATATATATATATATAAGCCTAGGAATCAAAGATTGCTTAGATTGTCACTTCATCAAACTTTCAAAATGGCTTTTTCTCTTTTTTTTTTTCTTTTTTGATTAATTGTAATAATTTATATAAAATTTAAGATTGATAATTAATAAATTATATTTATAAATTTTAATATTCCATATATTAATTATACATTAATATAATTTTGTCACGACCCAAACTGGAGTGCCGGGATCAGCGTAAGGCTATACCTAAGTACAACCTTACAAGCCTAATTTAAATTTATTATTATAGTGTAAAATTACTAAGTTGAATAAATTTATTCCATAATCAAGTTCAATAACTAAAATTCAAACTAGATGCAAAGAAACAGTCTACTCCTTATTACAAGAAAAAGAGTTCGAACACGGTCCGCCCATAAAATATTCAAAAATCTCTATGGAGTAAAGAATATATACAGACGAACCAAAATCCACAACCAAACTAGAATAACCCACAAGAGAACGGCCGAGCTCACTAAGGAATATAACTTCAACCTGCAAGTCAATCTATAAGGGTGTGAGCGTTATATATAGACGCTCAGTAAGTTCATGAGAAGCAGAGAAATACTAATACAATTTAACAAAGTAATATATAACAAGTAATCATCCACAATAATTTCATACATGATAGTGTATCGGGGTCTACAAAATATAACATCATCCTCCTTCAACCATATCCAATAACAAGTAGGCACGTGGCCCCAAGAGCAAGTAGGCATAAGCCCCAAGAACAAGATCGATATCGATATACAAAATAGTCTCCATAATCACAATCCATATCCTCCGTCCCCATTAGACACACCATTGCACATCACAAGAATATTCAATATCACATCAAGGCATTTAGTAAATAGCATACAAGTTTCTCTGTCTCCTATTCACATGCGAGACTAGGGCAAGAAAGGATAATATATCGATATTAGAAAGAATAATATATACGAAGGGCTTATATATATATAATAGCTTAGTTAGCAAATAACACATCACAAATAATACACATACACCCATGAACTTACCTGGTATCCATCCAAAGAAAGCTTAGCCAAATCCTCACAACCTACTGACCTTGAGCTTCAGCTGGATTATTGCCTAAGAAAAGATAATTACATAGTCCAACAATCAATCTCACTATCTCATCTATCATGAGGGATGCAATGCATGCTATGAATGCAAAAAGACCAATACTTAGCCAACAATTAACTAAGATAATCCAAAATTAAAAACCAACCCGACTCAACTCAAAATTATGGTTCAACCCAATGGTTAAACCAATCGCACCTCAAAATACAAAATCAATTAATTAATTAAAATTTATTAGAACCAGAACCTCAACTCAATTTTTATAACTCATTTATCAAATAATATCACATCAGTCCCTATGCAAAAATCATAATTCATACCAACACCCAAAACCGATAAAAATTCTTAAGTAGTCCCTATAATTCAAAAATTTTCAGAAAATAATTCCATAATTCAAAAACTCTGGAAAAATTCCAGTAGCTTCTCCAACATATAAATAACGTGTGTGCAAAATTTCAGATTAATCCAAATTTATTTGATCCCCCAAAAATATTTTACAATATTCTGGTCCTGTTTGAACCACTAAAAATCAGTACAACAAAAATCATCATAAATCCTTCACATTTCGTTACAAAAAAATTATCCAAATAATTTTCTCATATTATAGACATCATGATGGACAACATATAAAAATTTCATAATTTTTAGAAACCTCTAAGTCCCTCAATTTAATTTTTAAATCGGATTCATACAACTAGTTACCATATTGGCAGCAGTTGAGAAATAAATTTACTTTGAAACACAAACATTTGAACCAGACCTCAAAATATTTTTTTATAAACACCTAACATCATATCATAAAACATATCAAAAATTCAGACCTAGATCATTTACCAATAATTTTTAAAAATTCGACAAAGTTACTGGAATATCAGCAATCACAGGCAGTAATAAATTTTCACTTTATTAATGAATTAAAAATATAAATCAAACATGAAAATTCTAAAATAAATTTCTAGATCAAGTTTAACATCCCTAGAACAGATCTAAATCAAATTTGGTTACAAATCATAAGCCTATTTTCATAAATCTCAAATCCAAACTCAATAACACCAATAACACCCTTAAACAATTTAATATATTTAAATTCATTAAAAATCAAAATCAACCTTAAAATTTTATTTTTAAACATCTTATATGTTATACTAACACTAAATAACAAAAATCATGCCATGAATTTGGAAGAAATTGAAAAAAATTGAAAAAAACCTCAAAATCTCGAAACTGCCAGAAATTAGAAGCAAAAAACGACATGCCGAGAATCCACGCTGCCACGCCGAACGACACACGTGGCTCGCCGAACGACAACACCTCCAGCCCGCAGCTCCGTGCCGAACGACATAGTCACACGCCGAACGACACTGGCACTCCTGCGCGGGCACTGACGAAACGACAACACTCTGTTTTGGCCCAAAAAATTTAATTTTCCTTCCTCTTTTCTCTCTCCGACGGCACAAGCAATTAGACACTTAATTGGGTGCCCTAACATCCCTATTTATACAAATTTTAGGTGGTAAATTACTAATATACCCCTAAATTAATTTATTTAATTTAAAAATACCCTAAAACTCTTTAAAATTCAAAAAAACACTAAACTAACTTATAAAAATTCACAACTAACCCTAAATTCAATTATTTTCAGAATTATTTTAATTAGTTAATTTATTTATTTAATTTAATTTATTTTAATTAATAAATTAATAAATACCCGAAAAATTTCCGAAACATAACCCCTAGCAAAATTATACTTAAAATAACCGTAATGACACCACGGTCACCAAAATGATATCAAAAATAGCAAAACAAAGCCCGAAAATTTTTCGACCGTCAAAATGACCAAAATACCCCCCGAAGCCAAAAACACAATATTATACTCAAAACAAACGTCTCAACACCCAAATTATGAAAATAAGCACCAGATGTTATAAAATGCACCCGAATATTAATTGAAGGTAAAATTACCATTTTGCCCCTAGACTTCAATTTCCCCAAAAATCAAGGGTTTTACAAATTTGACAATATTAATTGATATATATATATATATATATTTTAAAAATTTTAAAGGTTAAAAAATATATAACTTTTAACATTCATAATAAATTGATTATAAATTAAATAATTAATTTATAATAATTAATTTATATATTTTTGAAATTTAAAATTTAAATAATAAAATATATAATTTTTAACATTTTTAATATATATATATATACATACATCATCAAATTTTAAAAAAGGCTAACTCACTTTTTTTTATTTTTTAATTAATTTTAATAGTTTTTTAAAAATTTAAAATTTAATAATTAATAAATTATATTTATGAATTTTAATATTCTATAAATTAATTATACATTAATATAATTTAATAATATATTTATATCTTTTTAGAAATTTAAAATTTTAAAAAAATATAACTCTTCACTTTTATAATAAATTAATTATAAATTAAATAATTTATTTATAATAATAATAATTAATTTATATATTTTAGAAATTTTTAAAAATAAACAATAAAATATATGATCTTTTAGATTTTTAATATATATTTAATATCTATTTAAGTAAAAAAATTAAATGAAAGTATCATAATTTACATGGTGCCATAAAATATATATATGCATAATGTGAAAAAAAAAATAATTTTATTGCATTTAGTAGAAAAAATCATTAATATACAATTATAAAAGATCATGTATTTAATAAATTATTAATAATATTTTTAACTTAAATTATTAATTTATAAAAATAAAAGTAATATATTTTAAATAATTATTAATATTTAGGATTATTAATAAATAAAAATAAAAAGCTTATATATTTAATAAATTATTAATATAAATTTAATAACAAAAAAATATTAATATATAAATATCAAAGGTTAGATATTTAATAAATTTAATAAATATTTTAACTGAAATAATTAACATATAAAAATAAAATATTATATATTTAATAAATTTTAATTGAAATTATTAATATATGTAAAAATAAAAGATCATGTATTTAATAAATTTTTAATATATAAAAATAAAATATCATATATATAAAAGAAAATTTATTTACTAATATTGAAAAATGAATGAAAAATATATTATGAAAATGAATAAAAAGTAAATTATCACATAATATATACATAATATAAAAATATCATATGTTATAGTTATTTTTTTTTATATATTATTTGCATCTCATAATTTATCATATAAAACTATTAACATATAAAAATAAAAAATTATATCATATTTTAATTTTATTTTCTAAAACTATACTAATTATTGCTAATTATATTAAATTTAAATTTATTGATTAAAACTATTAATATATGAAAATAAAATGTCATGTATTTAATAAATTATTAATATATAAATATAAAATATTATATATATATATAATAAAATTTTTATAATGTGATAAAAAATTACACATGCATATCGCGTGGATATGAGACTAGTAATATAAAATTTGTAGTTTTGGCAAGTTATATATGGTTTTTGACATCATATTTCAATTTATTGGTTGTAACATACATATTTGAAATCAAAATATCAAAATTGGTGTAATAAAAAGCAA
This sequence comes from Garcia nutans, assembly GCA_947685225.1. NCBI lineage: Eukaryota > Viridiplantae > Streptophyta > Magnoliopsida > Malpighiales > Euphorbiaceae > Garcia > Garcia nutans. Next base: position 51,485,008 of record CANTUV010000011.1, on the reverse strand, counting down.
TACCACCAATTCTCAATTATTAAGGGCCTGTTTGATTTAGCTGTTCATAGCAGCTGGTAGTGGCGGATAGCTGGTAGCTGATTCGGGTTAATGTTTGGTAAAAATACAATAGCTGTTGCAGTTTGAATGTAAAATTACCAATAAGCATATCATTATCTAATAAATATTAATTTTTATTTTATTTTAATAGGGTTAATATAGTCTTAATATGAATCAGCTATCAGCTGATATGAAAAAACTCCGAGTAGGAGCTTATTGAAACAGCAGCTGTTTGGGGTTCCTAACAGCTATCAGCTGCTGTTTTAAAATTTTACCAAACAGCTGCTGTTTGGGGTTCAAACCTCTATCAGCTGCATCAAACAGCTAAACCAAACACTCCCTGAGAAGAAGAAAAAATTAATTAGGGAAGAACTTGCAATCACAGTGCAAGATAAATGCAGGGTTGGCATCTCCATTTCACATGAAGAATGGCAGATAATTATTATTTCACAACCGCTGAAGTAACATTTGTCCCAAATCTTTAAATAAATATTTTTGGTTTTTTATTTATAGCTTGAGCATCCTTAAATAGATTTCTTTTACACCAAATCATTCTCTAACTAACTAGCCATCGAATTATATAATAATTAAACAGCTCATTGTTAAAATGTTTTAATCACAACTTCCTGGTAATAAATTGCATTTTGATCATATGAAATTTTTTATTCCTAATTTGGTTTTTGATTGCTTATTTCTTATGTTCTAAATGTTTGAATTTGTCTATTAATTAACTTTGCAGTATTTTGCTTGGGCGATTTCACAGTAATTATTTATTTAAATATATTCATTTTTTATTACCCAATATATTGAAAGATGATACTATAAATTTTCATAATAAATAATATCAAATTATATTTTAATTTGGTAAATAGTAATATTATATGAAACGAAAAATCTATATTTCTCATATAGATTTGCTTTGAATATAGCAAAAATTTTATGTGTTTTTTTTTTCTCGTAGGAGCAAGATAGAAAGAATTTTATTCTTATCGGTCAGGATAATGAGTAGGAGTGGATATAATTCGATTAATTGACTAAAAATTCAGTTAGATTAACTGACCGTAGTTTAATTTAGTCAATTCTATCGAAGAGTTTAGGTTATTTAAGTTTTTGATTATGTTAATGGTTAACCAATTTGATTCAGTCGGATAACCGATTAATCAAAAATTTTAAAAAATAAACTTTTTATTAATTTTTTGTTAAAATCTTTAATTATATAAATTTTTATTATAAATATAAATTTTTTATTACAAAATAAAATTATGTTTTATTTATTTTTTTAATACATTTTGTTAGTTATTTAATTATATTAATATTTTTACTAAAAATATAAATTTTATTATAAAATAAAAAATTGATCGATTCGGTTAATTAATCAGACTGATCGATTTGATTCGGTTAATTAACCAAACTGATCAAAATTAAAAATCGATATGTTCGATCGATAAAATTAATGGTTGAAATGATCGGTCAAATTAGAGTTAACCGACCGACCGAATACTCACACCGAATGATGAGTATATTTTTAGTCCAATGAAGATCCCCTTTCCCGCTTACGAGGAAATCCAGTATAAATAATATATATATATAATATATACATTATAATATATATATTATACATTTTTTCTAGTATACAATTTGGTACTATATTATATAACTGTGTATATATTATATTAAATTATGTTATATGTATATTATATTATGTATATTGTGCTTTAGTTATTTGCATAAATAAACTAAATTAAATTTGAAATATTTTATTTTATTATATTTTTAAAATTTTATTATATATAATTATTTAATATATAATTATTATGAATTATGAATTTTTCATATTATTAAATTTTAATTAAAAAATAAAATAATAGACTTTTTCCGTACGATCGGGGATGAGATAAATTTACCTTATTTGTGGGGCGGTAGATTATTCAAATTTATATTATTAGCCAGAGAATTTATAAATGGGAAAAAATTTATATTAACATCTAATTTAAAAATTAATCATTGATTGTTAATAAGAAAATAATAAAAATATATGGGAAAGAAAAATCCAACATTGATTAAATACAAATTATATAAATACTTTATATATAAAATGGGTTATCTAGCTTTAATAATTAATTTTTAAGGTTTACTTTTTTAAACATGCCCATTAAAAAAGTCTTAATTTTAATTATTTTATCAATAGAATTTGTTTAATATTGAACAAGGATAATAAAAAGAACACACAAATAGAGGTTTAGTGTTGAAGTAAAATTAATTATTACGAGTAATTGGATGTTTATATGAAAACGATATTCTTACGTTCTTAGTTCGAATAGTATTAATAATATTAAGATCTTTTTTTTTTAACATAACACTAAGATCAAATTAATATAATGCATAATTTCAATGTACATATGATGAGACGTGTCGGATAAAAATACTCTTTTGGTTAGTTATCTCAGAAGTCAGAATTGGAAAATTAAAGCAATGATCATTGCAATATTAACGATACACGGACATCTCTTTCTATATTTTTGCTTGCTCACTTGGATGATTTATTCTTTAATTTATTATCTTATTGTATTTTGTCCGTTGAATTTTCATTACATTGTATTTGATAAATTACTGTAAATATATTTTTTACAGATATATTATAAAAATTATATTTTATTAAAAAATATTATATTATTATATTTAAAAAATATAATAAAATATTAAAAAATATTAATTTATTTTGTTACAATTTAGTTTTATAAAAAAAATTAAATAATATCTAAATTACTCTTATAATATATTTTTTTATTTTATCATATTTTAAAATAATGATATGATTATTTTTTGATGTGTGAATTTCTCAATTCACTTTTTTGTTAAAATATTTTTTTTATTTTCTACAAATAAAATATTGAAAGGGGGAGAAAACCCGATTCTCCTAAAACCTAAAATATGCATAGATAACTAGATTATTCAAATTAAATTGCAAAGGGGTAAATTGCATACCTGACATCATCGTATGTTGAAGCTGAAGACGATTTTGGAGTTTGTCGCCTTCCAGGAGATACACACTTTAAGTTTAGCGGAAGCACTACTGAAGGAACGTAATGTTCTCTTAAAATTGTTATGTTCCCCTGGAGACCACGACCCCTTATTTATAACTGATGATGATAGTTTCTATTTTGGTCCTTCAACAAAATAGAAACTCTTATCGGTCTCTACACTTATAATCCTATTACGAGTAGGACACCTAAATAATCAACAATCCTTATTTGATCATAACTTTAATTTGACTATTTTAATTTGACTGCAATACATATTTAATATTTAAATATATTTAGCCCACACTTATGATTAATTTTAACAATTTAAAATTAATTCTAACAATCTCCCACTTGGGCTAACATATATTAAATATAAATATATATACCTTAATGAGCTCATAAAAGCAGTCATACTGAAGGTGCCTCAAACAATCCCGTCCATTGATTATATCGATAAAGGACTGAAGGGTCAGTCGCCACATTCATCGTGACTCAAACCACCATCAATCACATTACCAATACTCTCAAATGACATAGATCAATAATAGGAGTGTAGCTTGGAAACTACATGTAATATGATCTAATCATGCCTGTTTCCAACTAGTCACACTTAATTGAGATCAACCACAAAAATAACACAGAGTGTAATAAACAAAAGTGAATACTTCATTTTCTGCAGAAACTGAATTAACATATCCAAAACCAAATAGAGCATTCAAAACATAATGAAAACATAATGAACAAAACTCCCACTGAAACTAAACGTCCTCAAACAATATGACACCCACATGAGCAGTGTGCTCATGAAAGACTTTCGGTATCAATGCCTTAGTAAGAGGATCTATAATTATGGAGTTCGTTCTAACATGCTCTATGGATATCTGTCCACTCTGTATTTTCTCCATTTACAGCCAGAAACTAAATACCAAATAGCTCCTACTGTCATTGGAGAATCAAACTGCTGAATAAATGTCACACTTAAAACTTTATTAGCATTTTCAATGCTAGCCATAATGTGCAGCCTTGTGACATTCAGCAAAGTAAAAAAAATTCATAATCAAATGTCTCATAGCATACTACAAATTTCAAAACCATGGAATGTAGTCTAATGTGGATCTTTTGCTACTCAAGACATTCGATAAAGTCAGAATCAGTATACCAAATGATTTCATACTAATCTGCTTTCTGTATGTGAGCATACGTTCCTTTATTATCTGAATATATCTTAAAACTTTATTGGCTGCCTTCCAATGATCCATTTCTGGATTGCTGAGATATCGCCTTAACATGCCAACTATGAATGAAATATTTGGACGAGTGCAAACTTGAGCATACATCAGACTCCTAACTGCTGACGCATAAGGAATCTTCTGCATCTCTTGAATCTCAAGTTCACCCTTTGGACACTGATCAAGACTGAATTTATCTCCTTTAGCAACTGGGGTATCAATTGGTCTACTGTTGTGCATACTAAATCTCTTGAGCACTTTCTCAATATAGCTCTTTTGTGATAATCCAATAATACATCGAGTACGGTCTCGATGTATTTGAATCCCTAATACAAAAGAAGCTTCACCTAAATCTTTCATCTCAAAGTGTTTTGAGAGAAAGACTTTGGTCTCGTGCAGCAAGTCCTTACAGTTAGTAGCAAGCAATATGTCATCCACATATAAGACCAAAAAGATAAACCTACTCCCACTGAACTTGTGATACATACAATCTTCCACAGCATTTGTCTCAAAACTGAAAGAGACAACTACTTCATGGAACTTAAAGTACCACTAACGAGAAGCTTGCTTGAGTCCATAAATGGATTTCTTTAATCTGCATACCAGTCGCTTTGGGTCTCCAGACACAAAGTTTTCTGGCTGCACCATATAGATAGTTTCATCAATGTCTCCATTGAGAAACGCAGTCTTCACATCCATTTGATGAAACTCAAGATCAAAATGTGCAACTAGAGCCATGATTGTCCTAAAAGAGTCATTCGATGAAACCGGAGAGAAGGTCTCTTTATAGTCAATCCCCTCTTTCTGAGTGAAGCCTTTACCTACAAGACGAGCCTTATATCTTTCCACATTACCTTTAGAATCCCTCTTGGTTTTAAATATCCATTTGCAACCAATGATTTTCTTTCCTTCAGGTAATGGAACAAGATCCCAAACTTGATTATCTTGCATTGACTTAAATTCTTCACTCATTGCCTCAATCCACTTATGAGAGTTGGAATCCTGCATGACATGATGAAAGCTGATAGGATCATCTTCCACCATGTCTACAGTGTCCTCATGTTCCTGAAGATATACTACATAGTCATCCGGAATAGCATTTCTTCTTTCTCTAGTGGACCTTCTTAAAGGCACAGGTTCTGGCTCAAATTCTTGAGGTTGTTGAGCTTGTACTTGAGGAAGAACAACTTCTTCATCCTGATGGGGAAGTTGATCAACATTGTCTTGTATTGGATCCGGAATTGCTTCTGGGATATTAACATTTTTAGGAACCTGAACAGTCCCAGGAGCAAAGATAGGAATCGACACTGAGTGTTCCTGACTCGATCCCTCCTCAAATATTTCATTAACTGGTTGATAAAGTTTAATGAGCTCAATATTTTATTTTACATAGATAATTTATAAACAAACATAGTATTTTTAATTAAATATAATTATTTAGTTAATTTTTCTCAAATTATTATGCAACCAAATACACTATTAGTTTAATTATTTGCTTTTTAAATGTTTATATATTTGAAAATTCTCATTATAAAAATTAAATTTATAAGAATTGTTTTAATAATATTTAATTTATACTCAACTCAATCATTCAATAATAGCAGTTAGTTATATTGAATTTCTTATTTTAGTTTTGAATTATATACTCTGTAAGTATAATATTTTTTTATTATATTATAATTATTTATTTTGAATTAATTTGTAAATAAAAAATAATTATATATTTAAACAATTTATATTATTTAATAAATAAAACTTGAAATAACTGAGAAGAGAAGATAAGGACTTTAGAACACATGAATCAGTTTTCCTTATATGTGTGTATGAAAAATAATGTATCTCATATTATGCTAATAAATTTATCATGTGTAATTTAAATTATTAATTGTTAATAAATTTATCATGCATGTAATGTAACTTAAATTATTAACTGTTAATAAAATATTATTAATTTTATTTTTATTATGAGAAATAAAAAAAACAAACAAAAATGAATAACTTAAGTACTTTACAATGGATTGTTAAAAAAAAAAAGTATTTAACAAGGGAAATCAAATAGGATTCTGCACGTAAATTAGATATTTTGAAACTGAATCGAAATATCGAATAAAAAAAATCTATATTTGAATTGTATAGTCTGCCTTTTGACTAAAATCAAATATAAATGATCATTGATTTTAGTCGACACAATTCTAGATATTAGATAGTATTTAAATTAAAAATTATACTGAATTATATTAAATCATACTAAATTATTATAAACTTTAACAACCAATTATATTTTAATAATTTATCTTATATTTTTATATAATATAAATTAAATATACTCACAATTTTTAATAAACTATAATTAGTACCTTATTAAATGCTTAAATATATTTAATAAATATATAGTTTAAAACTATGATATTTAAAAATGAGTGTCAATTAAATTAATTTATTTTATTAATGATAAACATTATTTTAAATTATTATCTTGATACTATGAGAAAAATAAAAATTGTATTTAGTGAATTTCACTATTAAGATAGTGATTTTTAAGTAAATAGTGGCCTTCATTAGCTAAGATGGTGTTAGCAGACAAAAATCATTATTATACTAAACTTTTATTTTTTTATTTGTTTTAAATATTTTTAACTTCTATTTTTGCAAGTAGTTTATTTTTAACTTTGAAACCAAATTATAAATAGTATTAATATTTGAATTGAAAATTTTTTAAATATATTTATTTTTTATATCTTTTAAGAAAATACTCCGAATATCTATATTGAATTGAATTGAATCAGTCCAAAGAATTAAATGTCTATTTCATATTATCCCAAAAAATTAAGATAATACAATATAAAGATTTTTATTTTTGATATGGTCATGGAGATTAAATTTTTGAAATCCTAAACTTTTAATTCGGTTTTTGATATTTGCAAATCTGAAAATTGAATCAAACTATACACAAGTTTAGAAACAGAGTCTGTGCCAAGAGGGACAATGGTTCCTATATACATATACATATATATACATATATATATATTTATAAACACATAAAATTAATAATATTTATATTTATATAATCTATAATTAAGTTATAATATAATATATATTCATATAATATATAGTATTTATATATATTTTCAGGTGTACGCATATTTATTTTTTCTTTAAATTTAATTTTTAAATATTAATTATTTTAAAATTTAAAATTAGTTTTTAATTTATTATTTTGATAATATTATTAAGTATTATAATTATTTATAATTATTGTTTAATTTATAAGTTTTAGTTTATTATTTTGATGATTAGATTAATCATTTTATAATTTAGTTATGAATTAAAATTTAAGTTTTGATGATCAAGCTAATTATTTTGGGATCTAATTATGATATTGTAAAACCCTTGATTTTTGAAAAAATTGAAGTCTAAGGGTAAAATGGTAATTTTACCTTCAATTCACATTCGGGCTAATTTTATAACGTTTGGTGCTTATTTTCATAATGTGGGTATAGAGATGTTTGTTTTGAGTATAATATTGTGTTTTTGGCTTCGGGGGGTATTTTAATTATTATGGCGGTCGAAAAATTTTCGGGTTTCGTTTTGCTGTTTTTGATATCATTTTGGTGACCGTGATGTCATTACGGTTATTTTAAGTATAATTTCGCTAGGGGTTGTGTTTCAAAAATTTTTCGGGTATTTATTAATTTTTAATTAAAATAAATTAAATAATTAATTGACTAATTAATATAATTCTGAAAATAATTAAATTTGGGGTTAGTTGTAAATTTTTATAAGTTAGTTGGGTATTTTTTTGAATTTTTAAAGAGTTTTAGGGTATTTTTAAATTAAAAAAATTAATTTAGGGGTGTATTGGTAATTTTCCACCTAAAAATTGTATAAATAGGGGTGTTAGGGCACCCAAATGAGTGTCTAATTTCTTGTGCCGCCGGAGAGAGAAAAGAGAAGAAAAAAATAACTTTTTTTCAAAAAATCAGAGCTCTTGTCGTTTAGCAGTGCGCGCGCGGATTAGCCAGTGTCGTTCGGCGCGGAGTTGCGGGCTGGAGGCGTTGTCGTTCCGCAAGAGGAGCGTGTCGTTCGGCGGGCCAGCGTGGATTCTCGGCCTGTCGTTTTGGGCTTCTCCATTCTGCCAGTTTTGAAATTTTTGAGGTTTCTTCAATTTTTTTTCAATTTCTTCTAAACTCATGGCATGATTTTTGTTATTTAATGTTAGTATAACATATTAGATGTTTAAAAATAAAATTTTAAGGTTGATTTTGATTTTTAATGAATTTAAATAAATTAAATTGTTTAAGAGTGTTATTGGTGTTGTTAAGTTTGGATTTAAGATTTGTGAAAATAAGCTTATGATTTGTAACAAAATTTGATTTGGATCTGTTCTAAGGATATTAAACTTGATCTAGAAATTTATTTTTGAATTTTCATGTTTGATTTATATTTTTAATTCATTAATAAAGTGAAAAATTATTTCTGCTTGTGATTACTAATATTTCAGTAACTTTGTCGAATTTTTAAAAAATATTGGTAAATGATCTAGGTCTGAATTTTTGATATGTTTTAGGGTATGATGTTAGGTTAGCTGTAGGATTTTATTTGGGAATTTTAGGTTAAGATTTATATTTTTAATTGAATTATTGATTTGATAATGCTGTCTGTGCATAGTCACTGTAAATCCAGTACTTTTGTTGAATTTTTAAAAATAATTGATGTTCGATATTAATCTGAATTTTTGATATGTTGTTTATTAGGATGCTGTGAATTTGTGAAAAATAAATTGGAGTCTGGTTCTAATGTTTAGGTTCCGAAATAAATTAAGAATTGACACTGCTGTTGGTTAAGGGTTTTCTGATGATGTCTGATTTGAAAATTATTTTGAAGGTCTTAGATGTCTTGAAAAATTATGAAATTTTTATATGTTGTACATACTGATGTCTATAATATGAAAAAAATTTTTGGATAATTTTTTGGAACGAAATGTGAAGGATTTATGATGATTGTTGCTGTATTGATTTTTAGTGGTTCAAACAGAACCAGAATGTTGTAAAATATTTTTGTGGGATCAAATAAATTTGGATTAATTTGAAATTTTGCACACATGTTATTTTGATGTTGGAGAATTTTTCTGGAATTCTTCTGGAATTTTTCTAGAATTTTTAAATGATGAAATTATTTTCTGGAAATTTTTGAATTATAGGGGCTATTTAAGAATTTTTATCGGTTTTGGGTGTTGGTATGAATTATGATTTTTGCATAGGAACTGATGTGATATTATTTGATATATGAGTTATAAAAATTGAGTTGAGGTTCTGGTTCTAATAAATTTTAATTAATTAATTGATTTTGTATTTTTGGGTGCGATCGGTTTAACCATTGGGTTGAACCATAGTTTTGAGTTGAGTCGGGTTGGTTTTTAATTTTGGATTATCTTGGTTAATTGTTGGTTAAGTATTGGTCTTTTTGCATTCATAGCATGCATTGCATCCCTCGTGATAGATGAGATAGTGGGATTGATTGTTGGATTATGTAATTATCTTTCCTTAGGCAATATTCCGGCTGAAGCTCGAGGTCAGTAGATTGTGAGGATTGGACTAAGCTTTCTTTGGATACCAAGTAAGTTCATGAGTGTATGTGAATTATTTGTGATGTGCTATTTGCTAACTAAACTAATATATATATAAGCCCTTCGAATATATTATTCTTTCTAATTTCGATATATTATCCTTTCTTGCCCTAACCTTGCATGTGAATAGGAGACAGAGAAACTTGTATGCTATTTGCTAAATGCCTTGATGTGATATTGAATATTTTTGTGATGTGCGATGGTGTGTCTATTGGGGACGGAGGATGTGGATTGTGATTATGGAGATTATTTTATATATCGATATCGATCTTGTTCTTGGGGCTTATGCCTACTTACTCTTGGGGCCACGTGCCTACTTGTTCTTGGATATGGTTGAAAGAGGAGGATGTTATATTTTGTAGACCCCGATACACCATCATGTATGTGATTATTGTGGTTGTTACTTGATATATATTACTTTGATTGTATTAGTGTTTCTCTGCCTCTCATGAACTTACTGAGCGTATTTATATCGCTCACACCCTTATAGATTGACTTGCAGGTTGAAGTTACATTCCTTAGTGAGCTCAGTCGTTCCCCTTGTGATTCTCTAGTTGGGCGTGGATTTTGGTTCGTCTACATATTTTCTTTACTTCATAGAGATTTCTAGATATTTTTGGGCGGACCGTGTCCGAACCCTTTTTCTTATAATAAGGAGTAGACTGTTTCTTTGCATATAGTTTGAGTTTTAGTTATTGAACTTGATTTTGAATAGTATCATTTTTATTGATGACTTGATTTTGGAATAAATTTATTGAACTTAGTAATTATGCACTATAATAATAAATTTGAATTAGACTTATAAGGTTGTACTTAGGTATAGCCTTACGCCAGTCCCGGCTCCCCAGTTTGGGTCGTGACAGATATGAATTGAGAATTTGAAATTTTATAATTAGGGTAATTATTTTATAAAAAATATTATATCATAAAAATTTATTAAAAAATACTTTATTTAAAATACCTCAAAAAATATATAAATATTATTTAAAAAATAAAATATACTATGTAATTTCTCAAAGTACAATTGAAATATTGAAATAAAAATAATAAAAATATTAATATTTAATTATTTAATATAAAAATAAAATAAAATATAAATATTAATGTTAACTATTTATAGTTTTTTAATATAAAAATAAAAATAAATATAAATTTATCTGTAATTTTTTTGCTTAATTTTTTTTTCTATTTAAATCATGAATTTGCCATTGTTTATAAATTATAATAAATTTAAAGTCTTAAAATGATATTTTAATATAAAAATCTAGTTTAATTATTTAATTAAATTGATAAAGAAGGGTAAGAGTATTTTTCTTTCTTTTTGTGTGAATATTTTTATGTATTATTTTTTAAAAAAAAAAAGCTAATATTGGACTGTATTGTATTGTAATATGATGTCTTTTAGGCATTTAAGATTTGTCTTAGCTTAGTGGACGTAATCTAAATGTAAACAGAAGCTTTAATTTTTTATATTAAAAAAATATATTAATTAATATATCATAATAAAATTATTATAATTTTATTATAAAATGTGTTAAGTGATTGATATATATATATATATATATTATATTATGTGTTATTAAAAAAAAAAGGACAAGAGTCCTCTTCTATCACTCAAGGCTCGAAATGTTCCATCTTGACTTTGAAGAAGCAAACTAATACAAATACCATTGGGCATGAGAAACATCCCTCCCTGTACAATGCTTTCCATTCCATGATTGTAATTTTTTTTTTAAAAACAAAAACAGAGAATAATTTAATATTTAATTGTATAATCAAATCAATATGGTACTGGCATTATTTGCTGCGCCTCCAATTGCGTATTGGAAATATAATCACATTCTAACTGTGTAATTCTATTTTTTTTTAACTTAATATAAATGATTTTTTTTTATTTTTATATTTAAATATTTTAATTCCTCTAATTTTTATTAAGATAATATATATTTTCAAATGTAGTTATTAATTTAATCAACATTATATTTAATCGTTTTAAAAAATAAATTTATAAATTAATATTATTTTTTAAAATAAAATTTTATTAGGTAAAAACAAATCAAAAAAATAAATAAAAGAAATAAAAAATTCAAAGTAGAGTTGTCATCAATTTTTTAATGGATAATATTTTATCGGTGTTTCGTTACTTTACTTTTTTATTTATTTTTTAGTTTTGTAGTTTTATTTATTTTTAAAATAATTTTTAAATAAATATATAAATATAAAATTTAATATTTATTATTATTTTCATATTTCTTTATTTTTAATTATTATATTATTATCTTTTAATTTTGTGTATCTTTTTATTTATAATTTATTCTTAAAATAATTTTTTAAATCAATGTTAATTTAAAATTTATTATTTGCTCTCATTTTTATATTTATTTATCTTTTAAAATAAAACTGAATGTAATTTAAATTTATATCATTAATTTTTTTATTTGAACATTATATATTTTTTTAAAATAAAAGTTATTTTTTCTTTTTAAATAGAGATATATTTATCATATAAAATATGATAAATGACAGATAAAATGAATATCATGTTAAAAGTTAAATTATTCGTAATATATTATTATTATTCACTATTTATATTTAATAAATTTAAAAAAAATTAAATAATTTTAGTATTTAAATATATTTTATATATTTTAAAATTATATAATTTTATTCATATTTTATAAATATATTTTTTAATTTATTAATAAAAATTTATTTTATATTAAATAAAGAGATAAAAAATATCTAAGTCCAGCCATTCAGCTCCCTAATACGTTTAAATTAAGGTTTTTATCTTTCATTATTAAAAAAAAATTGTACAGGATAAGACAATGATTCCAATCAAATAAATCTAATATATTTTAACTATTAATTTTTTAATTTAATAATATTAGAATCACACGGAGAATTAAAATATTTAACAGTAGTTGATTTTTTAAAAAAATAAAAATTTTAAATTTATGAGCTATTTACTTATAATTTTTTTTGTTAAATTTTTTTGAACTATTTTTGTTAAATACTTGAAATGTAGAAATAAGTGGTCAGATTTTGAGAGTGAGAAGATAATGCATGGACATTATACGGACATGCCATTGTACCATTATTTAATTACTCGCATACTACTTTTTCCGGTCAAACGTTGAACATGTGTGGAATTAACAATTAATTAATTAATACTACTTATTATTTCAACATCTAAATATTTTTTCTAATCACAAATAATATTAAATTAATCATCTATTACTTTTTTCTCCACCAAATTAAATTATCACTTTTAAAAAAAATTATTCATTTTAAATTATTATTTTATATAATAATAAAAATAATAAATATTTTTAACTAAATTTTTATAATTTAATTAATAAAATAGGAATATAATATTAATAAATTAATAAAAAAATATTTTAATATATTTAAAATAATTTTATATAATATATAAAAAAATTAATATCTTTTTTAATATGTATATATAAATTAAATACATATAAAAAATTTAATATCTTTTTTAATATGTATATATAAATTAAATATTACTATTTCAGCAAATTTTAGAGCTTTTTTAATTAATATTTGTTTTTTATAATGTTAGAATTACATTATTGAAGAATTATAGGTGGACTTTAAAATTTATTTATATTTTAATTTAATTTGTATTTTCTGCACTTTTATATTTATACTTACAAAAATATTATACTTTTTTAAGTATAATATTTTTGTAAGTATAAATATAAAAGTGCAGAAAATACAAATTAAATTGTACTAATATTATTTGTTATATATATTTTTTAAATTGGCTTTCAAAAATATATATATATATATATATTAAATTTTATTAGTCTAAAAGTAGGATAAAAAATTGAAATTAAGTCTGCGAAAGAAGTGAAAAAGAATAGAGTAATATGTATAAAGACAGCATATACCAAAATGGTGGGAAAGTGACAGTGACGTTGAGATACATTTATGAGTTATATATGATGATATTGAGTGTCAATATCTACATTTAATATTTAATTATATCGTGAAAAAGGTATAATCGGGGGACTATACTATTTTTTTATTATTTCATTTTATTTTTAATGTCCATATTTATGTTAGGCCAAAATAGTAACGACTATTTATTAATTTGAAAACTGCCTCCATCTAACTTAGAAATATACTTTACAAACACATGAACTAGAAAGAATTATTCATGTTAATGAGGAATTGATCTGTTTTATTTCAATTCATTCAAAATTTAGTTTTTTTTTTTACTTCTAAAAGTAAATTTTAAAAGCAACTTCCTATATTATCCATTATAATTGTATAATTACTAAAATGTATACTAAATAAAGTGTATAAATTACCGTGTTATTAAATATTATGATTATCTTTAATAAATGGGAAAATTACAATACTTGTGATTATCTTTAATAAATGGGAAAATTACAATACATTTTAATTTTTTTTAATATCTAACAACTTTTTTGCATACATTTTTATATATTAGATATATATCTCTGAAAATGGTTATACTTTTAGTATACCAAATATATTTATAAAAATGAGATATTTTTAAAATTAAAAATTTAAAAAGTATGTATTAAAAAATAAAAGTGACCATTTTTAAAAATATTTTTATTTTTTAAATACTTTAAAGAAATCACATTATCTCTAAATCAATAAAAAAATTAATATGGCATTGATTAATTTTCTTAATGCATGTGTAAGAATAAAATAGACTAATAATTTGAAAGGAATGAAATATATAATATTTAAAAAAAATCATTTCCCTTGTTTTTAATAGAAAATTTATATTTTTTTATTAATTACATATATATATATATAAAATATTTAAAAAATTCAAATTTAAAATTTAGATGAGAGTAACCAATATTAGTTATTACCTAACAATGATTTTCTTTTTTCCCATTAACCCATATTTGTAGCATATAAATTAATAAAGTAGCATTACCATTTTTTTTTATTTTTTGAACTGAGGTAGTACCAATTAGTGTAGTAATTATGGAAGTTTTGTAATTATATAAGAATGATTAATATGGTTTTATTCATAGAATTTGAATTTATTGAAATCTTTTTTTTTAGCATAAATTTATTGAAATCTTTGAGAGAAAAAGGTTGGTAAGAGGAGACAAGAAGGTCATTCAAGTCAACATCATTTCTGCTTACAACGACCCAACAAAGTAATTTTAATGACTTAATTAACAAATTGTGACATAAAGTAAGTCATTATTTGATTTCTTAAGCTTATTATTGGAAAATAAAATGTAACTACACAGCACTAAATTCACTGCTCTCATTATAATTTGCCATCAACTTTTAGCATACAACATTCTGTGGTTTTAAAAAATATATTTATATAAAAAAACAAAATTCGCAAAGAAAGATATAAGAAATTTCTAAATATATAAAATCCTTTTCATGTATTATATTTTAAAAACAAAAAGAAAAATAAATATATAAAAATAAACTAACAGAAGTTTTTTTTTGAAGAGCAAACGAAATATAAAACTAGGCTAAGATTTTGTTCAGGTTCATGGTTTAAATGAAAGGACAAATCTTTTCTAACATGGCCACTTTTCAATAACGATGGTTTAAATGAAAGGACAAATCTTTTCTAACATGGCCACTTTTCAATTACGTGAAAGCAAAAGTTTTTTTTTCCCCTTATAAATTCCAAATCTTTGATTAATTTTATTTAATTTTTAATTTAACTTCTACCTCAAAGTGTAAACAGCTCATTTTCACCTGCAATTTTTTTTACTACTGAGAGAGAGAATTTTGATCGAATTTTCATCCACAAAACGAAAAAAGAAAATATTTCGAATCCCAATAATGAACAATTTTCATTGTGTCAGAGATTTTTTAACTTCTTCTTCTCTCTTTCTCTCTCTCTAATTGCAGTACTTATTATATTACTACTTTCCTCTTCTTGACTGTGATGGTGATGATGATTATTTAGAGTTCTGTTGAAAAATGAAGAGAAGGATAGAACTGTGAAAATGGCTTAATGGGCATTTATAGTTTTCTCGGAAGTACCTTTCTCTTTGTTCCTACTGTTTCCTCCTTCCCCCACCTTGCAGTAGTAGCTTAATCAGCTTTCCCCTTTCTTCTCTCTATCTGTGAGTTGAAGGACATTCTCTCTCTGGACCTCTCATTATCTATATTCGTCTCTTCTTTCTGTAATAATGCTATAATCAATCTCTCGAAAAAAAAAGGATACTCACTAGGAACAAAGCTTGCCTCTTGCTATTCTTTATTTTCTCTGTGTTGGTTTTTTGTGGAGACGATTCAAAGTTTCAAACCCAGAAACAGAACCATCATCAAATGTTAAAACTCGTTTCTGCTTCTCCTTCTAATTTACTCACAGAATAAAGTTCATTTCTTTTTTTCTACTCTGTGTAATCTCCATTGAAGCATCCGTCAATGACTAAGTCCCGCCTGTAAAAGTTGGTTTAATCATTTTTTTTTTTCAATCTCTAGTTCTCGAGACAGAGACAGGAGGCTAGAGAAACTGAAACAGGGCAAACAGAGCATTTTTCTCCTTATAATGGCTGCCTTCACCAAGAAACAGAGCATTCTCCTTATTTTCTTTCTGCTCTTCACTACCGCCGTCTTCTCAGCTACTCACCACCGTCACCTCCTTCATCAACCTTTCTTTCCTTTAACTACAACTGTTCCTCCAATTCAATCTCCTCCTTTTCTTCAAGCTCAAAATCTGCCTCAAACTCAACCCAAGTACCCTTTCTCTACTACTCCTAACACCCCACAAAAGCCTTTCTTTCCTTCTTTTCCATTTCCTCCACCTCCTCCTCCCTCTGTTTCCAATCTAGCCACTTTCCCAGCTAACATTTCCTCCCTCCTTTTCCCTCACCCTCCTTCCTCTGCCTCCTCCCACCGCCACCTCATAATCTCCGTTTCCATTTCTCTCTCTCTCCTCTTTGCTGCCATTCTTGCTGCTCTATCCGCTTTCTTTCTCTACTCCCGCCGTCTCCACCACCACCACCACCACACAACCACTTCAGAGAAAACTTCACGATCCGACAGTCTTCGCCTTTTCCCTGCAAACACCATCTCTTCCGACGGCTCACCCAAGCCTCCAAAACTTCCACATCGCCCTGGTGTTCCCAATACTAGCTCAGAGTTTCTCTACCTTGGCACATTAGTAAATTCTCGAAGCGGAATCGATGATCAACATCATCAAAAGGCTACGAATTCGAGCAATGCTGGAGTCAAGATTGGCGTATCATCCTCGCAATATCAGAAATTGGGTTCCCCAGAACTAAAGCCACTGCCACCATTACCGGAACATAACTATACACCCAGATACAGAAGCGGTGAGGAACTGGTTGGGTCTTCCAAACACGATGAAGCTGATACGGATACAGAGGAAGAAGAGTTCTTTTCGCCCAGAGGATCATCTGGGCGAAAAGAGACTCAAGAGAGTCCAGTGCGAATTGGATCGAGTTCTAGAAGAGATTTTCAAGGTGTACATGGAAAGAATAATTTTGGGTCTAGAAGCTTTAATTCGAGAACTGCATCATATCCTTATTCGAATTCTTGTTCTCCAACAAATTCAATACCCAGTAGCAGTGCCTCTCCAGCTTCAAATTTGAGCAGAAAAACTAAATCTCCAGAGACTACCATTGCTATCCCTGCTCCATTTCAGTCCTTGAAGCGGTCACCATTATCTATTTCTTTATCTTCTTCACCATCATTGTCTGGGAGAGATTCAAGAAATACGCAGAACTCTCCAGAGCGAAATTCTGGTTTTATGGGTCAGAATAACATGTCTCCGACAAGATTAGGGAATGTTCCCAAACAATTTGTGCCCACAAAACAACTGCCGCCTCCGCCACTGCCACAGTTTTGGGAGGTCCCACTAGAGGCAGGAGTGGCTGGTGAAGTGAATTTGGCAAGTTCTGGGCCTCCTGTTCTTGTTACTCCTTCAAGACCTGGTTTGATTCAAAGTGCAATTCCAATTTTAGCTGATGAGCAATTGCAAAACAATCGAAGCGTTGAGAGGACTGAAGAGACCATGAAACCTAAATTGAAGCCTTTACATTGGGATAAAGTTAGAGCAAGCTCGGATCGAGCTACGGTGTGGGATCAGATAAAATCCAGTTCTTTTCAGTAAGATAATAAAAACTTTAGCTTTTTAATTTTTCATTTGCATTTATTTGGGCGTAGTCTGGTGCTTTATCTGATCTATTTGTGTTTTTTCATTTCAATTAGTTGCTTTCTGCCTTTTTTGTTTTGACTAATTTGTATGGTTGTTAAGTTTGTAGAATGTCTTTGGTGTAATTGCAGATTAAATGAGGATATGATTGAGACACTGTTTATGGTGAACAACTCAAATTTGAACGTGAAAGATAATAATGGTCGGCGGCAGTCTCTTCCATTGCAGAACCAGGAGAATCGTGTGCTTGATCCAAAGAAGTCTCAAAACATTGCAATTTTGCTGAGGGCTCTTAATGTAACCATTGATGAAGTATGTGAGGCCCTTTTGGAAGGTGATGGCTCGCCTTACTCTGAGCTTTCTTTGAGTTCTGATAATATTAATATTTTACTTGCCATGGCCATACTTTCAAATCTGTTAATTCAACCTTAGTTTTAAATTTATAAAACTATTCTTTTTTACGTTTGTTTTGTAGAAAATAAGTTATCCATAGAAAATGCTAGTTCCGGATATTCAGAGAGAATACCAATACAGTCTCCCTATTGTCATTACATGCATATAAGCAAAAGCAGAAAAGAAAAAATTTCTCAATATAAACACTGAATTTTTTTATTGCTTGACAGCGTAAATGCTTAGATTCTTTTGTCAGTTTTATGAAAATGTGTTGGTGAGGCATGATTGCTTTGGATTAGCAGAAGTCTGATAACGGTCTTGATTGCTAGAAATGTAAAGCCTTTCCACTTTGGAGGAATATTATCTTTGCCAATATGAGCTGATGTCTCTTTCCCTGCTGGAAATAAACCAAATGCATATCTTAAATTTTTCTGATAACGGTCTTGATTGCTAGAAATGTAAAGCCATTCCACTTTGGAGGAATATTATCTTTGCCAATATGAGCTGATGTCTCTTTCCCTCCTGGAAATAAACCAAATGGATATCTTAAATTTCTAAACTCTAAACAATATGCAATATATATATTTGATAATCCTCTTTATTTCCCCAATCTCGTTCATGTATGAAATTGTTAATCGTTCTCTGATATGACAGGCAATTCAGATACGATGGGGACAGAGCTTCTGGAGAGTTTATTAAAGATGGCTCCAAACAAAGAAGAACAGTGCAAACTAATGGAGTTCAAGGATGAGTTGCCATTTAAACTTGGCCCTGCTGAGAAGTTTCTCAGGGCAGTGCTTGATATTCCTTTTGCATTTAAGAGGGTCGATGCAATGCTTTATATTATTAATTTTGATTCAGAAGTTGAATACCTCAAAAGGTCATTTGAAACTCTAGAGGTAAATGTTAATTTGCTTATGCATACTTGATGCTACACGGGGGTAACAAATTTCATGTCCTTTCAATTATAGACTATATATTCTCAACAAATCAAGTTTATAGATAAACCATGTGCTCACTGTTGCGCTCATCATGGCTGGATCATATTTCTTGCTCATGTCAATTTGAAGTTCTTTCCTATCAGGAATGGAGATTGGAAGGGCTCTAGCTAACAAAATGAGAGATAATTTTAACTGTGAGCATTAGGATTAGATTGGAACTTGTGCTTTGTTTTCTGTCCCGTGGCTTGGTTTATTATGAACTTGAACTTGTACCTATAATGCTCTCTCATTTCCTTGTCCATTTTCTTTCTGCTTGTATATTAAAATCGGAAAGTAGCAACATTTTGTGCAACCTATATGATCCATGATCTTTGCCAACGTGCTAAAAATGATGCTTTTGGTTATGCCAAGGACTGAATTTTCCTGCATTTGCTTGCTCTTAGCCTCTTATCTGTGCTTTCCATTGATTGCCAGTGCATTTTTAAATGTGGGATTTTATGAGAATTCTTTTTCAATATTCACAATATTGAATCCTGAGGTGCTAGTAGTTTCAGGAAACTGAAGTTTGCCTACTGTAATGATGCCAGCAGAACTTATCCTTTACTAGCTAGGAATGTGTCTGTACTCTAGCTGCCTGGTTGACAGCAGAGATTCTAAAAATACAGTTTAGGTGCCTTAGTCAATTGAGGGTCTTTGATATTTATTATGAGGGTCTTTGATATTTATTTTGAAGGGTTTGAATTCTCAAATTAGGATGCTAATAATCAGCTGAATTCCACTTGTAGAATGATAAGATTGAGTTGAATTTTTCATATTGTTTTTGCTATTAAATATTTCTTGCTCTAGATACAAGCTTAAAGATCCTGAAAAACATAATCTTCTCCTAAGTTAATATATCTTTATTGGTAGTTTATAAGCTCATCTGCTCTTAAATATATTTGCAAAATTTTCCATAATCTTCCGGCTGCTGCTCACATTTCTTTTCCTTTTTAATTTCTTTCCTCCCTTTAGGTAGCTTGTGAAGAATTAAAAAACAGCAAAATGTTCTTGAAGCTCCTAGAAGCAGTGCTTAAGACTGGGAACCGCATGAATGGTGACACCAATCGTAGCAATGCCCGTGCTTTCAAGCTTGACACGCTCCTTAAGCTGGTTGATGTCAAGGGAACAGACGGGAGAACTACTCTTTTGCATTTTGTTGTTCAGGAAATCATTAGATCTGAGGGTTCTCGTCTTTCTGGTACCAATCAGAATCAAACAGCTGAGAAAACTCAACAATCCACCTTCCAAGATGATGTTGAATTTAGGAAGCTAGGCCTACAAGCTGTTTCAGGATTGAGTGGAGAGCTTACCAATGTAAAGAAAGCTGCTGCAATGGATTCAGACTTGCTAAGCGGTGAAGTTGGAAAACTTGCCATGGGCATTAAAAAAGTTAGGGAAGTTCTGAAATTAAACGAGGAAATTTCATTGAAAGAAAGTCGTAGGAAGTTCTCAGAGTCGATGAATGGATTCTTGAAGAAGGCGGAGGAAGAAATTGCAAGGATTCAAACACAAGAAAAACTTGCTCTCTCTTTGATGAAGGAAATAACTGAGTATTTCCATGGGAATTCAGCTAAGGAAGAAGCTCATCCTTTTCGAATTTTTATGGTGGTAAGGGATTTTCTTTCCATTCTTGATCAGGTATGCAAAGAAGTTGGTAAAATCAATGAGAGAACTATATACAGTTCAGTCCGACCTATGCCAATAAATACAAACCTTCCACCAGTTTTTCCTGGATTCAATGCAAGGCAGCACAATAGCTTGTCGGACGATGAAAGTTAATCCTTGTCTTAGCGCTGACCTCTGCTCCAGGTGACTGCAAATCTCAGTGGAGCGCCTAATCAGAAAATCAGTGGTATATTTGAAAGAGGATCTTAACTGAGCTGCTTAACGTATGTAGTCCTTTTGGTTAGCCTTTTTTTAATTTTTTGCATCTAAATATATTTGCTTACGAGATTTTGGATTTGTTTATTTTGTGTAATATACAAGAGCAATTATGTCAGGATATAATAAATCCTTGATGCCAGAATAGTTGAATCTATCTTGTAAATCAGTTAGTGAAATTTAAGTCTTTTTTTCATGTAATTCTCGTATGAGCTCTGATAAGAAAGGTTAAATAGTGTTGGCATATATGTATAAAAAAAAGTTCCAATCTATATAAATTTGAATTTTTTTAGAATAAAATCTGACGCCAATGGCTGATTTGATAATTTCAAATCTTGTTTATTATCAATGCATGGGTTGATTAGTTATTCCTACTATTTAAAAATCTTCCAAGTACCTGACTATAGTATGATAGAAATTTCCATGCATAATATTCTCATTATTTCTATAAGAAAATCAATATTTTGACTATTTTATTTTAAGAAATATTCAATGAAAACCTTATTAGCTAATAGCTATCACCATGCCATCAAATTCTTCCATCGTGGTGAGGTTTGGAGAGAGAAAGAGATTAGCAGCAAGCAATAAATACAACAGGAAAAATTCAAAAATGGTTTTACAAGAGAAGAAAAACCTTCACTTTGCTTCTGTAAGTGTAGAAGTAACTGAGAAGCTGACTCTACTTTCATGATTTTGCAATCAGTGCGTTCTCAGCATTCAATACGTTCAAGCACTCGACGGGCTTCTTCTTCTGTAGCTGGAACAACATTTCGAATCCTCAATCCATCTTTAATGGCCTCAGGACGGACAGTGAATGTGAAATAGAACTTGTTAGATACCTGTTCAAATTGCAGGACATGCATTGTATAACAAACTTGGCAAAGAAAATTCAAAGCAGTTGGTTGTACTTGCAAATGACTTGGAAACTGGCATAAAAAAAAAACTAATCCTATTTTGGTTTGCATTGAATTTTGTAACAAGTGAATTAGATTGCAATTGATAAGAGTTCTTGTGCTTGCAGAAGTACGTGGGTAGTGTTTTTCTCGGAATCACTTCATTTATTACATTCAACTTCTGGTGTTTTGAGTCATATTTGTGAATTCAAGTGTTTGAACAGCAAAACGGAAGGTTCAATTTTTGTTTCAAATGGCAAAGCAGCTTGAATTACAAATTGCTGAAGTCCTAAATGATGGTTCTTTTTGCAGTTCATTAGTTCTTGCCCATTTGAATTCACGCACATACCTCACTGGACCTTAGCTCAGGCCTTGTAACATGAGCTACAACTTCCACATTTATCAGAGGTTTACTAGAGTCCTCAAGCTCTGTGCACAAAACACGAGACTTAAAGCGAAGAAAATTTCCAACATCCACCTGCATCAGTAAAATAAAAATGAGATTTGTCTGTATCATTATGTAAAAGAAGTAAAACATCTAGCTTAGTTCTGCGTCATTCATGCATTCACCATAAAGCAAGCACTGTTATTCACGTAATAGCATCTCCCTAGCTGAAAAAGAGAACTGCAAGATGCTGACTGAAGATGCACTTGAAACTCGGAAAAATCCATGAGGTATTGAGTTTTAAGACTTTTGCTCTAGATGCTATTTAAAGCATTTCATGAAAATTTGCAAAAATTAGTTAGCACAAGGGTTGCAGCTTACAGGTTTAACAAAATCAACATGATAAATTTCAACAAAGCGTGGTGCTGCACCAGAAAATGCATAAGCAGTTGAAAGGGTCAGTTCAAATGCTTTGTGCATCAGAAATCCTCCAAAGATGCGACCATGAATGTTCCTTTTCTGTGGTTGACAGATCAAGGAGTTTGATGGCAAGTATCCTTTGTAAGAATGCTATCTCTGTCTACCAATGCTGGCATGTCACAGAACACCCGCCCTTCAGCTAGCAATGCATTGAGCCTTTGCAGGTCTCTATTCTTAATATCTATTTTATTTTCTTCCCTGTTCCTTTTCCTTGTTTTGTTTCTTTCCTCTGCTTCTTCCAAAAGCAATTTTTCTTGTTGAGTTTCAGGTGAGATCTGGTTGACTGGAGCTGATTTTACTGTCTTTGAGTCACGAGCCACAAATGTGAAATTTGCTGTAAGAGAGACTGAGTCGGATGGATTGGAGGTCCCTGCAAGGCAATTTTCCTTGCTAAAGATAATAGAAAACACAAGCTTGAAAATTTTAGAAAATGTGTAAGAAAATGCCACTTTGATTAAGGCTGTTTTATTGGGGAATAGTCATTCAACAAATCAAGAAATCACAAAAGTACAGAAGCTCCAGAATGTTTAACCTTCTTTTTTATTAAAATTCTGAAAACTCAGGGAATTCATCTATGCAAAAGAAGAATAGAAATGGAGTGAAAATTCTCGTGGTAGTATCAAAGCAATTTCAAATAGTAAATCTACAAACTGCTTCCACCATTTTGCATCATTGGAAGGTAATAACTTCTGAAAATACATTAACATATACAAGCCACATGATCTAATGCTTTCACATCTATGTGGGAAAGATCTGAGTAGAAAATAGTAGAAAATATGAAACCACCAAAATGTAAAGAAAATAGGCAAACTACTTTTGCAAACTAAGAGTTGTGGGGATAAAACAAAACCGGAATAGAGCAGAAGTTTTTCAAGCCAAAGAACAAGATTCCAGTTAAAACTATTAAAAACATAAATAATAGAAACATTAGCAAAGCAGTCACAGTGAATAAAGAAGGCCAACATGAGCATAATTAAATAGCATAAACCATACATCCCTGACTTAAATTTGAATTCATGCAGTTGGTTCGTTTTCACAAGAATGAAAACTATTCCCTTCAAAGTTGTATGTTTACACACAAGCACCCCAAAAAAAAAAATAGAAGAGTTTAATCCGAGCACTTGAAAGATTAATTTCACAAGGAATATTTAACACATCTAGTTCCTATAATTATCACATGGCCTTTTCAGTTCACCAAAATTTTTCTTTTTTGTTTTTCCATTATCAACTCACTTTAAAATGACAAAAAGCAAATATTTTTTGTACTAATCAGTAAGTGTCTTACAGCGACAGAGAATAATGTGAACTTTGACATATTTTTTGGTAAAAAGCAACACTTATTACATTACCCTTCACGCAAGCTAAACTGCCATCTAGATTTTTTTTTCCTTCTTGTACACTAAGGCCTCGTTTGGCTCATGACATAGCACAGAATAGTCGGTTTTGGTTGAAATTTAAATATAGAATAATTATTTCATAGAGTAGCAAATTTATGGTGACAAAATTTTCTTAGAAATTTTTAATTTGTAATAATTCATTAATGTATTCAATAGAATACATATCTTGGGCTTCAATGCCATGACTTCAATAACCAACAGAAATGAACATTTATTTCCCCTACCAACTATCATCTGCAAAATGGACAGACTCAGTTTTGTAGGCAACTTTGTCAAACCCCTCGATATTAGTACACAAGGATTATTAACCAATTCAAAACTAAAAAATGGCCTTAACTAAGGGGAAGGAACGCACATATCTACAAATAAACTGAAAAGTGCGATATTAGAGATGATCAAACAAACACTGCAAAAATCTTTGATCTGATAAAAAAGTCTAGCTTGCAAAAGAAAACAACAGACCCATCATTCACCAAATACCTGCTGCTGACTGAGTAACCTCCACTTGAATCTCCATCGATGACCGCCCAACCCACGTAACAGCACCAGTTATTTTCAAATCTGTATCAACACGGATTGGTTTTTTCAGAACTATCCTGTCAACAGAAGCAGTGACCAACAAAATAGGCCTTGTTATGCCATCCTCATTGCAGCAGTGCTGGTCAACAGTGAACTTCTCATCAAAATAATGATAAAGCACCCAAAAATGAAAAAGAAAATCACGACAATGGTAGTTTAGTGTAACAGCACTGTATAGAGTTGCACCTGTAAATATTATGTAATTGCTAAAACCAATTACAGTGAAAGTACAGAATGAAAATTCAATTTGGTCCTAGCTGCATTGTGGATACTCATAAAACCTAATCACTAATATTAGCAAATCAATACACAAACTCCGATCCAAAATACCTCAAATCCTTTGCATTTTGAAGAATATAAATAATGTAACTAGGATAAAGTACTTTTAGCATCCAAACAATACCAACCAGCCAAATTTAGAGAAAACATTATTATCATTTCAAATAAATGATGATAGCAATGCAGAACTAATTAGAACCAGGGGCGAAGCTACTCTTTGGAGTTGCCCCCCTCCTCATTTAGAAAAAAATAATTATTATATATATATTTATATTTATTAAAATTTAAAAAATTTTTAATTTGCCCCTCTCAAAATTTTAATTTGCTTCTATTTTTTAGAATATGCAATAAGCCAAAAAAAATAAGTCTCAATTAATTATTTCTTGTCCAATTAAATATGTTTCTCTTGTAAAAAAATTAATTAAAAAGTTGATACTCTTCAAAAAGAAAATTAGAAAGTAGTCAAACTTTTCAATCAAATTAACTTGGAATTAATGAATTAAAAAAATTAAAATTTTTGGGACTAATTAGATTAAATAGCTGTATTATTTTAATATAACAAAAATATTATGATTAAATTTAAATTTATTGTCATAAATTTAAAATATTATAACAAGAATAATATGAAATAATATATTTGCTACAGATAATTAATTATATAACTAACCAATTTAACTAAATTATATAGCATCAAAAATTTAATTTTTGTAACCAATATAAATTTTTACTATAAAAATTCATAGTTGCATATGAGATTTATTGTAACGATCCAATAAAGAAGAAGAAAAATTAAGAAATAATACAAGATTAAATTTTTTTAATAAGTTTTCATTTTTTTAAAAAAAAATTCTCTTCACTTTTGATTTTTGATTGTGTCATTTTTATTTTTAATATTATGTGATAATTTTATTTTAATTTTTTAAAGAAATTATATTCATAATTTAATATTTTTTATTTATATTTTATGTATTATCAGGTTAATTTAAAGGTCATTGCATATATATTTTAATATTTTATTTAATTAATTTAATTTTTTTGTAAATGAAATGATCTATTAATAAATTGATAAATTTATAAAATAATAATTGTATAAGATATGTAAATAGTGTGAAAACTAAAATAAAGAGAAAATAATTAAAGATAAAAGTTAGAATTTTTAAAAGAAAATTTGCCCCTTCGATGAAAATTCTGTCTTCGCCCCTAATTAGAATCCAATTTTCACTGAGATAATAGCAAAACACCAACAAACACAACTTCTCCGAAGCAATCATACCTTGTTGGAAATGGGTTCCAGCAAGAGCATCAAGATCTTCAACCAATTTGCCCATCCTAACCTCATTCCAAGGGTTCTCTGAGTACATAATCAGAAAAAAAATTATAATGAATACTAGTCCTGCTCTTTGACGGGGTTTTTGTTGCCAATTCACTTTGTGCACTGCCATCAAGGGACGGATCAACAGGTTTCTCAAATATGCTTGATCTTGCTGCCCATAAAGAATTTGTTACTGGTGAATGGTACATCCCAGGCCACAAACTGATAGGTTTTCAAATCGAAGAGCCTGCATCAATTGGTTCTGAGCGTTCAACAGGTGAAGTAACGGAGGAAGAGACCATTGGCACCCCAGTTTGTGGATTTGGATTTTCATTCTAAAAAAATCTTCTTTGAAAGAAATGGCATCGGATTCGGTCACATAATGAGTTTTTGAAAATGGGTTTTGGTTGTTTTGATAACTTGGATAAGTGGTTACTGAAGATGGATACATTACCAACGCCAAAGCTTGAAACTTTACAGGAATTTAAAAATGAAACAGTTTTAGGATCAGAAAACAAGATATTCAAAGTCCGTTTGAATTGTTTCGATGGATTGGCATAAAGGGTATTGGATAAATTAATGTAGGGATCATCAGGTGAAGGTGTTTGTGAATGAAGATGAATACTGAGAGTGAAGTGTTTGAGAGATGATGAATTGGTTTTCGATTTATTAAGAAGATGGCGAGAAACTGATTTTCTGAGCAGTTTCATGATTCAATTTCAGAGTGGAGGGGAAAATGCTTAGGAATACAATGTTAAGCGCTCTTTTAAGGGAAGGAGAAGATCAACAATTAACAGCTCTTTAAAGTTTGGCTTGGCGAACATTACTGGGTTTTTTTTTTAATAGTTCGTCCGGGTGTATAAAAATTTTAAAAAATTAACTATATAACTTTATTTGATCAATAATATTATATTTATTTATAAATAATTTATATAAAATAAAATATTAAGACCACTAAAATTTACCAATCAATTGATAAAATATTTTATTTAGAGAAAACAGAAAAAATATTTCACTAAAAAAATAGATTATGAATTTACGTGTTAAAAGATAATTATACTTTTAATTTAAGATTTAATAAAATAAAAAAAATATTATAAGAATAATTTAGATATTATTTAAATTTTTTCTGTAAAATTAAATTGCAACCAAATACATTAATATTTTTTTAATTTATTTTTTTAATATTTTATTATATTTTTCAAACACAGTAATATAATATTTTCTAGTAAAATATGATTTTTATAATACTTCTTTATAAAATATATTTTTAGTAATTTACTAAATACACTATAAAGTAAGTTAATCAAATCGAAACTTAAAATTTCAATTTTGCCAAATTTTTTAATAACTATAATAAATAATTAAAATAATAATAACCTTAAGTTTTAGTTTGGCCAATATTACTATTTTTTTTTCTTAAAATAAGTTGGTCAAAATTTAAAATTTTAGTTTGATTAATTTTTTAAAATAATAATCATAAATAATTAAAATAATAATAATAATAATAATTACTAAAATAATGCTAACAATAATAATAATATTTTAATTGAGTAATATATTAAAATATTAAAATATTATTTTAGATAATAATAATAGTAATAAATTATTAAAATAATAATAAAATTTTAAAATAATAATAGCAATAATAATAAAATAATAATAATTAAAATAATATTAACAATAGTAATAAATTAATAATAATTGTATTTATTATTATTTTTATTAATTTCTAAAATAGTGTTATTATTATTATTTTCCAAAACAATATTAAAATATGATCATGTATTACTCAATTAAAATTTATTAATAAATATAATAATAATAATTATTATTATTATTATTATTATTATTATTTTTAATAATTATTATTTTTATTATTATTTTTAATAATTATTATTTTTATTTTAATTATTATTTCTATTATTAGGCAAATTCCGATTTGGCTAACTTAATTAAAAAATAGTATTATTATTATTATTATTTTTAAAATAATATTAAAATATTTTAATGTATTACTTAATTAAAATTTAATTAAAATTGTTGTTATTGTTATTTTTATTATTTTAATTATTAATATAATTTTGATTATTTTTTAATCATTATTATTTATTTTTTTCTTAAAGTAAGTTAGAATTTTGGTTTGACCAATCTTTTTTAATAATAATAATAAATAATTAAAATAATAATAATTTTAATTTTTGATTTGACCAATATTACTATTTTTTTAAAAGTAAGTTAGCCAAACGAAAATTTTAAAATTTTAATTTGGCCAACTTTTTTTTTTAATAATAATAATAATAAATAATTAAAATAACGATAATAATAATAATAACTTCAAGTTTTGATTTGACCAATATTACTATTTTTTCTTAAAGTAAGTTGGCTAAATGGAAATTTAAAATTTTAGTTTGACTAATTTTTTTAATAATAATGATAAATAATTAAAATAATAATAATAAAATAATTATTTTTATTAAATTTATAATAATAATAATTTTAATTGAGTAATAAATTAAAATATTTAAATATTATTTTAGATGGTGATGATGATGATGATGATAATAATAATAATAATAATAATAATAATAATAATAATAATAATAAATATGTATTTTTGCCCCTATATATAGGGAGCGCATAAATTTGACCTTAAAAAGTTTTAATGACAAAAATATTAAAATTTAAAAAAAATTATTATTTTTGCCAACGGGGCTAACTAACAATTTTTTTTCCTCCGTTAGTGGATCTGCGTGCCAAGAGTAAGCTTTAATATATAATAGAAGTGGGTCCCATTCTACAAATAAATATATAATAATATAAGACATATAATATAATTATAATTATAATAATATGGGTTTTTTGGGATGGCCGTTACTGGTTAACTATGGCCACAACCTTCTTTTTTGATCTGGTAGTGACCGCATCTTGGGCTAATAGAATCAAGCTGAAGTAATGGAGTTCATCCAATAGCAGCAGTATTAGGTAATTCATCATCAAAAGCATTGAAAATAGTAAACTCTTTTAAATTTGTAGTCAAAATTATTATTATTGTAGGTATCAGAACTGAAGAGAGGAGACTAGCAAAGCTAGAATCATCAGAGATGTTCATTCGCAAGGTTTCAAATTCAACATCTTCAACGGGTTCATGTCCACACTTAACTTGTATACCCATATATGTATATATGTGCAACAGTGTATAATATTGGTCTTGGTGCTATATAGAAATCACTTACTCTGAGTTTTTCCTATTTACCAAGTCTTTGGCTTCTTATCTCCAAATGTCACCAAACTTTTAAAAAACGATGTGGTGTTTATACTCTGCTCAAACTCCATCAAAATCCCTATGCTCTACCTCTTTTTACATCAACTCGGTGTCATTGTCTCTCCTGGAAATCCACTCAGTACTGACTTAGAGATCTCCCATCAAAACGATCTCTCTAAACCAGCCATCGCATTTGCTACATCAACTAGATTTGATTTGAAGAAGATGTTGATTTGTTTTTAATCGATAGCGTTAACAAGGCGGTGGTGGTGATGGAGAGATTTGATTTGAAGAAGATGTTGAGAGCAGTAGAAGAGTTCCAACTGATGCATTTGGGGTAGTCTGGCGAAAAAAATCATTTATAGTGGAGCCCATTGTTATTTAAAAAATGACAGGTCAAATATAATTAATGGAGAAAACTGCCAGTTAAAAAAACCGTTAGAGATGGGGCAAAAATAACATTTTTTTTTTAAATCCTAATATTTTTATTCTTAATTTTTTTAAAGATAAATTCATATCCTCCTTGTAACAAGGGCAAAAATACATATTCTCTATAATAATAATAATGATGATGACTCTATTTTTTTTTAATTACTCTATTTTTTTAATTAAGTTGTCTAAAATGAAATTTGACCCATTTTTAATAATAATAATAACTATTATTATTATCAAAATAACAATAACAATAATAATAAATAATTTAAAAATAATAAAAATTATTAAAATAATAATAACAATAATAATAAAAATAATAATTATTATTAAAATAATACTAACAATAATAATAAATTTTAATAATAATTTATTATTGTTATTTTTATTATTTTTCTAAAATAGTATTATTATTATTATCTAAAATAATATTAAAATATGATTATGTATTACTCAATTAAAATTTAATAATAATTGTTGTTATTATTATTTTTAATAATAATAATAATTTTTAGTTATATTATTATTATTTTAATAATTGTTATTTTAATAATAATTATTATTATTTTAGTTTTTTATTATTATTGTTATTTTAATTATTATTATTATTATTAAAAATTGGTCAAATTTCAATTTGGCCAACATAATTTAAAAAATAGTGTTATTATTTTTATTTTTATTTTTAAAATAATATTAAAATATTTTAATTTATTACTCAATTAAAATTTAATTGAAATTGTTATTATTATTATTATTGTTAGTATTATTTTAATTATTATTATAATTTTAATTATTTTTAATAATTATTATTGTCATTAAAAAAATTGGCCAGTTTGGCCAACTTAATTAAAAAATAGTGTTATTATTATTATTATTATTATTATTTTCTAAGATAATATTAAATTATTTTATTGTATTGCTCAATTAAATTTTAATAAAATTGTTATTATCATTATTGTTAGTATTATTTTAATAATAATAATAATAATAATTTATTATTTTAATTATTTATTATTATTATTAAAAAGAAGTTGGCCAAACCGAAACTATCAGTTTGGCCAACTTTTATTAAAAATATAAAAAAATTTAAATTAAAATTTAAAATTTTAATTTATATTTTGGCTCTTATAATTTAATTAATATAAAAAAAATTAATATTTTAATAAAATACGTTACTTTCTCTCATGTTTATTTTCCCTACTATTTTCATAAAAAGTCCTTCGGTTTGAAAGATTCATACCCAGCTCTTCTGCAAATTGAACCATTTGATTTTCAATTGGTCTTCATTTCCAATGCTATTTTATTACAGCTTTCTGTTCACTCCATGGGCCCCTTTTTTTTAAAAAATTTTTTTTACACCATTCAACATTTTAATTATAAATAAATTTATTTACTGAGATATTTTAACTATTTTATTAAAATATAAAATAAATTTATAATCATAATAAATTTATAAAAATTATTATATAAATATAATAAATTCATAAAAATTATATAAAATATAATAAATTGATAAATTAATTATAAATTTAAATATATTTTAAAAATAAAATAAGTTTTAATTTTTTAATTTTTTATAGTTTTTTTTATCAAAAATCTTTTTTTATTCCATTTTGAACTGTTATTTTTATAAATTTAAAGTAGTATTATTACAACAACAACAAAGCCTTAATTCCAAGTCAATTAGGGTCGGCTATATGGATTCTTCCTTTCCACTCAATATGATTTAAGGTTATCTCTTCTTGTAGATGTAACATAATAAGATCATTTTGGACCACTTTTGACCAAGTCAGTTTAGGCCTACCTCTGCCTCTCTTAGCTATATCTACTCTAACTTGTTCAGTTTTTCTAATTGGCGCATCGGTAGGTCTTCGTTTCACATGGCCAAACCACCTCAATTTATGCTCTCTTATCTTATCCTTAATAGGTGCTACTCCCACTTTTTCTCTAATGCACTCATTGCGGATTCTATCAATCCTAGTATGACCACACATCCATTTTATCATTCTTATTTCCGCAACATACATTTTACTCATGTGTTGTCCTTTTACTGCCCAACACTCACTACCATACATCATAGCAGGCCGATTACAGTACGGTAAAATTTTCCTTTTAATTTAATTAGCATCTTTCGATCACATAGAACTTCTGTAGCACCCCTCCACTTCATCCAACCAGCATTAATCATATGATTTACATTTTCTTCACAACCCCCATCTTTTTGAAGAATAGAGCCAAGATATCTAAAATAAGTATTATGAGGCACTGCTATTCCGTCTAAAATAATTTTGCCTTTTTCTCTATTCTTGCTATTAAATCTACAATGCATATACTCAGTCTTAGTCCTACTTAACTTAAAACCCTTAGATTCCAAAGTGCTTATCCATAACTCCAA
This sequence comes from Garcia nutans, assembly GCA_947685225.1. Lineage (NCBI taxonomy): Eukaryota > Viridiplantae > Streptophyta > Magnoliopsida > Malpighiales > Euphorbiaceae > Garcia > Garcia nutans. The sequence continues at coordinate 51,452,247 of CANTUV010000011.1, read as the reverse complement.
CTTTTGATTTACCCCTGCTTGAGTCTCATCTATTAATACAATATCATCTGCAAACATCATACACCAAGGGATGTCATTCTGTATATATCTTGTTAGCTCATCCATGATCAAGACGAAAAGATAAGGGCTCAAAGCTGAACCTTGGTGTAATCCAATAGAAACGGAAAAATCCTTAGTATCCCCTCCCACGGTGCGGACACTGGTGGTAGCTCCCTCATACATATCCTTCAAGACTTGGATATATCATATAGATATTCCCCTACACTCTAGTACCCACCATAAAACTTCTCTAGGGATTCTATTATACGCCTTTTCCAAGTCAATAAAAACCATATATAAATCCTTCTTCATCTCTCTATACTTTTCCATCAAATCTCTTATAAGAAAAATAGCTTCCATAGTTGATCGACCAGGCATAAAGCCAAACTGATTTGAGGAGACACAAGTATCTAACCGCAAACGGTATTCCACAACTCTTTCCCATAATTTCATAGTGTGGCTCATAAGCTTTATACCTCTATAATTTGAGCAATTCTGAATATCTCCTTTATTCTTAAAAATAGGTGTCAAATTACTTTGTCTCCATTCATTAGGCATTTTCTTTGAACTTAAGATCTTATTGAACAAAGATGTCAACCATGTAACTCCTGTATCTCCCAAACATTTCCAAACCTCAATAGGTATCTCATCTGGTTCACAGGCTTTACCAACTTTCATATTCTTCAAAGATTCTTTAACTTTCGAAAATCTAATCTGTCTAGTGTATTTCACATTTTTCTCTGGCCTAACGTCTAAACCCTCAATGTTATCACTATGGTTACCATTAAGAAGTTCCTCAAAATAGCTTCTCCATCGTTTCTTAATATCCTCTTCTTGAACCAAAACCTTATTCTCTTTATTTTTAATGCACTTGGTTTAAATCACGACATTTATTTTCTCTTATCTTAGCCAATTTATAGATAGTTTTTTCTCCTTCTTTTGTTCCAAGTTTCTCATACAAACTCTCTAAAGATTGTGCTCTTGCTTGACTAGATGCCTTTTTAACATTTTTTTTTTGCTTGTTTGTACTGCTCAAAAGCATCATTGTTATTACACTTGGGCAAACTCTTATACCATTCCTTTTTACTTCTTACCGCTTTTTGCACTTCCTCATTCCACCACCAAGACTCCTTCGAGGGATGTCCACACCCTTGAGATTCTCCAAGAATCTTTCTAGCTACTCTTCTAATTGTTGTAGACATACATATCCACATATCATTTGATGACATACTCACATCTTCCTCTCACCCTCCAGCTTTGACCAACTCATTCTTGAACAACAATTATTTTTCACCTTTTAAAGTCCACCACCTAATCTTAGGACTATTGTTCTTTTTTGGCCTACTAGTCAACCTCTTAAACTTGATATCCAAAACTACTAACCTATGTTGAGTGGTCAAAGCCTCACCTGGAATAACCTTACAATCTTTGCATCGAGTTCGATTGGCTTTTCTTGTGAGTATGAAGTCAATCTGACTTCTATTTTGCCCACTTTTAAAGGTCACTAGATGTGATTCCCTTTTTATAAAATATGTATTTGTCAGAATCAAACTATAGACTAAAGCAAAATCAAGGATACTCTTACCTTATTCATTTCTAATTCCAAAACCATACCCTCCATGTACCTCCTCAAAACTTCCTGTCTTTTCCTACATGTCCATTTAAGTCTCGTCCTATAAAAATATTTTCATCATTTGAAATCTCTCGCATAAGTTCATCCATATCATCCCAAAAATTTTGCTTGCTCTCTCCATCCAATCCAACTTGAGGGGCATATGCACTAACTATGTTGATGGTCTCATTCTGGATCACATGTTTAATTGAAATAATCCTATCGCTTACTCTTTTCACGGATATAACCTTCTTCTTTAGGTTCTTAATTTTAATAATTAATAAATAAATATTTAAAAAAATAATCAAGTAAATCAATATGATTTTTTTTATAATTAATTATTATCTAAAAATGAAATGGAGAAAATATTATTTATTTTTAGTAAATTTTTTAAATAATAATTAATATTTAATAGATTATAAATTTTTTAAAAATAATTAAAATTTATTATTTAATTAATAATTTATTTATTTTGTAAATATTATTTATTTAAAATATTTTTATTAGTCCAGGACGAATGGAGCCGAAAATATGATACCGATTCTTAAAAATTTCAGTTGGTGTAATAATAATTTAATTAATCTTATTTTATAAAAAAGCAAAAGCGAAACGACAATGCTTAAGGTAAAATAAATAGACACATAGGGCTGACCTGGGCTTGTTCAGTCAATACCCTTTTCCGCTTAAGCTCGGGTTCAAAATCGAAGCCAGAAAGTCGGAAAGGTAAGCGCCAAGCAGATTCATTTGTGAATCTGTGATCTCTCAATCAGTTTTTTTTTAATTGAATAAATGATGTATGTTCACTGTTTAAAATCTTTATTTTTTAGCATTTGCGTTCTTTCGTATTTTGTTTATTTGGTTTCTTTCTGTGAATTAGAGCATGCTTGAAGTAGTTTCATGGTATTTTGCGTTTAAGGTTAATTTTTTTATCAGCAGTGAAATAATTTGAAATGACATATGCCCATTTGGAATTCTTGCGTATTTCTGCCAAGAATAATTCTTGTTTTCAATTATTTTATGGATATTTACAATTAAAGTTCACATATTTTGATGGGTATTGGTAAGGGACCTTTTTTCTTTTTTATATTTTTCCCCTCTGTTTGTTGATTTAAGGGCTTGTGTGGATGAATGATGGTAGTAATAAGATTTTCTTTTTCTCATTTCTTTTCTTTTGTTTTTTGTTAAGCTGTTGATATACACAAAAGGTAGCTTTCCTCTCCTCCAAACCACCCCCATTTTTTAGTGCGATTTGAACCTGAGACCTTACAAGATTAAACTTGACCGTTGGATGTTCCGGACTTTGGGAATGTGGTAGTAGCACTATGATTTAACTAGCTTTAGTAGTGATTACATGGACTACTTAGGGTAGGGCTATACTCATTTGGTTTTGCAGAAACTAACATGCATTTGAAATTTTCTGTGGTTCATGTTGTTAAGCATGCTTAAGCAAGTGTTTGGAAAAGTTGCTATTGGTTGTATATGTTTGTGTGTGTTTAAGAATAGGGCTTAGTTCTTGATGACTAATTAGTCTATGGTTCACCTGATGCTAGAAGACACCTTCGTGTGGACAGTGTCTGATTTGAGTTTCATACTTCTTCCACAGAGCTGCTTTACCTTTATAGTAAAGAGAAGTTATATTTGTCTAGAATTTTTGGGTTATATGTTCATTAATTTAGAATCTAACATATTTTCTACAACATGGATTTGACAATTATATTGCTGTTTATTTATTCATTTTTGGTATTTTGATGCTACAAGATTTTATTGTGTTGTTTTATTTGCCACTAGCACTATGTAATACACTTTAATTTGCTGCAGTTGCTTAACCTTGGAGAAAGCTCATCTTCATTGTAGATAAAGAACAAATGAGTGCAGGTGGAGAGAAGGGGTCAACCACCACAAAAACCCCTGCAGACTTCCTTAAATCTATTCGTGGACGACCAGTTGTTGTCAAACTGAATTCTGGTGTTGATTATCGAGGTTAATCTCTTTTTCTCTATATTTTCAATATATCGTCATTTTCATCAATCTGTTTTATTAAATTTTCCATTGGTGTTTTAACTATAAGGTTAGATAATATTTGGTCATATATAGCTTTTGACTTTCAAAATTTGATGACCTATTGAAAATTACACTCACAAGTACATTATGAGCTGGTCACTGACAATTTGACAAACTTGGAAGTTCTCTAAACATTTGGTTGGCCAGTGCGACTGTTTATCTGTGACAGATCACCTGCCATGGCCATATTTAGTGGTCCTTTTTGTTATCTTCTGGAAGCATGAAAGTGGCTTGATGATACTGCATTGGAGATAGGTGGCGAATTTCTTCCAATGGAGGGTTTCTCATAACGTGCAAATTCGTTGAAATGCATCATGTTGCTTAAGAACATAATACTGTCGTAATTGGAATGATATAACAATGACAAGCAAAAGAAGAAAATATTTCTCTGTGATGGATAGAAGTTTCTATGCTGACTTGTTATCAACGTTTTCATATCATTATTTTCTGTTTCATTCTTCCAACTGAAGTTTCTTTGCCATACAGTTGTATTAGAATGTGAAACAAAAATAACATATTGCATAGATGGTACATCTCCGGCATCCAGTGTTCAATCATTTGTCTTGTAAGTGATAGCTGATGCAAGCTATACAAACACTGTTCATTTGTTATTTTACCTGTTTCTCTTTGAATCATGTCAAATGACGGGGCACATGCATGCAATCCATTGAAGAGAAATATAAATTAGTATCCACACCTTATCTTGTTACTGATATGTTGTTAAGTATTATACAATTTCTGTTACTGGGCCTAATGACTGCTATGGTTTTGTGGGAAAGACGTGTTAACAAGTTTTAGGCAATTTCTAACCTTAGATTTCTTGAAAGGTATTGAACTTTAGTTGACAGCTTGACATCCTGGAACTTGCAAGAAGTATCCTTTAGCTATTCCCAAGCCAAAGCTGTTGGTGTGTCTTTTCCACGGCTATACTATCTTATTTCATTTTGGGAAGGGTAGAGATTGGGTCTGATTTGCTGCTGGCCGGTTTATGGTTGACATGAATGGTTACTTTGGCAAAATTGCAGAAACATGTTTGAAAAAGGATGTCTTGACGCGTAAATACTCTTATGCAGGTATTTTAGCTTGTTTAGATGGATATATGAACATAGCAATGGAGCAAACTGAGGAATATGTTAATGGTCAATTGAAGAATAAGTACGGCGATGCTTTTATTCGTGGAAACAATGGTATGGAGCGAGTTCCGTGTTCATTTATTTATGAATTTTTGACATTCAGCTTTTATGACATTGACTGGATTTTTAATACAATAATATGATATACTTTTAATGCAGTTCTGTACATTAGTACATCAAAGAGGACGTTAGCAGATGGGGCTTAGAATTGTCATGAAAGAACAGAAGATTTTGACAATGTTTTTTATGATTATATTGTCATGTAATATCACAGGTTAGTAAGACAACAGCTTGACGAGCTTGGTAGTCCCTTTTCTTGCATTGGCTATGGATATTTGAGACTCTTATTTGTAATAATTGTATTTGTAATCTAGAAGTCCAGATTCCCCAGATTATGTTTTTATGTGGGTTCAGTGATCATGTGCTTGTTTTCATTTCCTAATGTGGTTGTGGCCTCAACGTTGGGTCATCTTTGTTCTCTTTATGTTCAGACGTCCCTTGCCCTTACTTTTGTTTAGACAAGATTACTTGTCAAAGTAAAATGGAATATAAGAAACATAAGAACGAATTCTCAGAAATCTAAGAAGAAATGAATGGAAACCCAACGGCAAGCCTGTGACAGTGAAAAACCTAAATACAATATGACCATATACATGCGATCTTTCAACCATTCATTTTCACTTTTAGAATTTTACAGTAGCCTTTCCTCCCTTCGGCTAAAAGTTTTACGGGCTTTGCTAAAATTGAAGGAATATATATTACTTGCGTCCACTCACCACTGTATATTCTTTATAATTTTCACTATATATAATTTGATAAAAGGTTTAGATTTTTTTTTTCTATCCAAAATTTACCAAATTCATAAAATCCATTTATTTTCAATCCAAAATAACCTAAAAACGCAATAAAATTATCAAAGTAAACTAATATTTGGATAGATTATTAGATACAATATGGTTAATACTTCAATGTTAAAAGTTTTGAAATAAACCAAACAAACCCGATGCACACCCCTAAATTGAAAGTATTAAATTGCTGATGAATTAATCCATTTAAAGTATGGAAATTCAGCTTGTTGGAAATCCTGAAATGTTAACAATTACATCTTTCACCAAAACGACAAAACCTGAACCCAGTGTTGGAGGCAACTGCTATCTTTTTACACTATAGCTTTCCATATCACTTCTTGGATTTTGCCTTGAATATATTTTCCTTATAGTATCTGAGCTCTCTAATGCTCTCTTTAATATCATCCAATGCTCTATGTTTACTCTCCTTTGCAGGGTTTTTTTTATGATCTGTATCGGTAAAAAAATTTTAGTATATGAATAAACCATTTAAGTTTATTTAAAAAACTTAATATTGGACAACATATGAATGCTTCCACTATTCATCCATCTACTGATATTATGATAAAGAGTAAGAATGCTATTGCAAAACTTATTTCAGAATGTGCATGCTAATACAGATATTTACCACGGGAATACCAGCGAATGCACAATGCCTTGACACTGCTAACATCAACAACAATATGAGGGAAGAGACTAGCCAAATCTGGCATGTATTTCTGTGAAAGGAAAAAGAAAAAAACAGGGTTACAAAGAGGAAAACAAAACTGAAATTTTACACATTAAATAACAAAACTTGAGACTGCTTAATCACGATAAAAAAATGCGCAAGATAAACATTGAGGTAGGGCATATGATTTATTTTCAGATAATGAAAGAAGGAACAGAATTTAAGGATTCATAGATAGAAACAGGATGAATAGTTAACTTCCATTATGATGCTTTTATCATATGTGTTATGCAATCTGTTGTTTTGGAATCAGATGAATTATACCAACTGGGAAGAAAAAAGGAACAGAAGCCTGAAGGGAATAACTTATCAACTGACAAGTTAAAGTTCGTGAGTTTATGGATTCTAAAAGGAACACTGCAGGAATGTGGCATAGTAATCCTAAATCATTTGGTTGATGAATCAGAAATTCCTGTGATAATCACTAGAACAATCAAATTACTCATGACTATATCATAATTCACTAATCACCTTTTAAAATATACAAATGACAGTCCCAATGCTCAATTTGGTAAATTCTGATGTTATTTTCATATGTTACTATTTGTCTGTTGAGTGAAGATAGAGATTATTTTCCTACTTTACATTTAATAGTAGTTTCTTCCCCTTTTCAGATACTGCTTTTGGGTTAGATTACCCTGTCCTTTCAATCACTTTTTTCCCTCCTCCTCTCTTTGCTATATTTTTAATAAATAGTACACTGGAGCTTGTACTTTATTGATTGAAATTAAGATAAAGAGTGCGATTTGGATCTCCAAATATGGATAGCTGAAGTCACCTTTATTTTGTATTTAGAATGAAGAGTCCACTGGACTCTTATTTTTTATGGTAGACTCTTGAAAGTAACGAGTTCGATACTTATAGAGAACTCCTTGGAGATGCTCTAACCCCACTTCCATACCTTCCCCTAGCTAAACGTTGTGTTACTAATACTTTACTTGAAACCCTAGAATCTAGTGTGTTCCTCCAAACCACTAGCTTTTCTTTAACTCATCCATGTTTTGTCAACTCATCAATGATGAAGGAAAAAAGATTACTCAAGGCTAAACCTAGTAGTGAATACTTCTTGCATGTATCTTCATTATAAAACTCAATCAATTGGAATATAGGACAGTTTTTCATATATAAACAACGTAAGTAAAATTTGATATCTATATAGAAGGCATAAGTTGGATTCCTAAGAGAAGTTATATGGCTCCATACCAAGGTCTTTACATAAGTTAATTTTACTTTGTTTTCTTCAGAAGATGAGAAAGGATCCAGCAGAAAGGCTAGTGCTCACTTCATTTATCTAGATATTATATGATGTGTTCTATTATTTTCTATCATCCAAGAAAATCTCCCGATAAATGCAAGCAAGTAGTTGGCATGGAGATGTGAAGGTGTTGAACAAGTGACAAGTGAATCAAGAAAAATAAGCAAATTTCATTTTGTCATGTTCAATCCCTAGGTAAATAAATTAATTAATTAAAAATTGCCAGGACAATTTTGGAATCATCCGCCCGGTGCTCACAAGAATTCAAATATTGATAAATATGAATGTCAAGCAAAAATATCAAAATTAACATCTGTCAGAAGATTAGTATGGGATAGGAAATAGTATAATATTCTCTCAGATACCTTTAGAAATAGGAAATCCACATATATCGAATTTCCTGCCAGAAGAGGAGTGTATGTACCAACATGTCTCTTGACAAATTCTATAACCTGTATGAATCCAGCAATGATCATGCAACATCTTCTTTATGTAGAACCTAGAGTTACATAAATCTTCAGAGAAAACAACGCAATCCACAAGAATGCCATGATTTTAAATTTAAATTTACATGAAATGAGGACACAATGGTAAGCAAACAAACTTAAAATGATTAGATCCTATACAGAGTCAAAGTGGAAGGAAAACACAACATGATTACTACTTAGATGGTGTCAATCCAAAAACTAGACATGCTACTGAGAAATGATTTTACCATCCAAAAAACAATAACCTCGTAATCAAATTATAGAGACAGAGTTCTATAACACCACACAAAACCTCTTAACTTTCTTTCACTAAAAGCTCTTAACTTGAAACTTTTTATCCACTACTGTCAATATATTCCACAAGAATGGTTCCTCGCATATAGCCGCCTTTTTCTCCACATACCTACTCAATCCCATACAAGCTACAAAACCTAGACCATTTCCCCTAAATGCATAGTAACTTGGAAGACCAGAGCCGCCGATCTTCAAGGCGTCAATCTAAATTCTAGCCACTCAGTAAAAACACCAAACAAATATAGACTTGACAAATATATATATATATATATATATATTTTTTTTTTTTCTATTGCTCATTTGAGATAACACATTGAAACTCTTCTTTTAGTAACTCTTACGAACAGATTTTGACCAAAATTTTCAGATACTCGCAATTTTTTGTTTAAAAAATACCTAACTTAAGAGCAAGATCAATAACCAAGCCACACTCAACTTGGTTACAAGCTTACATCTGTACACATAGATAGATTAGACCTAACATATTGCTCAACACTCACACGTACACACATGTAGCAGTGTTGAGCTAATTGATTTAAGCTCTTTTAGTCAGATAATGATAGCATAGTTCACAAAGAGCTGTCTTAAGTATTTTTTTTCATGGTAGATACTCTTCTATAATAATGATGTGTCTCAAGCTGCCATCCCATTGCCACTGGAAAGGAATGTTAAAATTCTTGCTCCTACGTGATTTGATATCTCAAAACCACTAAAAGGAAGAAAACTAAAATTTCTTAAAGCAAAGACAATGTGCAACAATTTTTTCCACTCAATCGAAAAACAAAGAAAAAGATTTTTTGCCTATGCTCGAGCAATAATTAACTTACCTTCTCAATTTATTACTTCAGCATGAAAATGTTCATATGGTCATCTTTTGACCCAGGATGGGTTGGAGGGTTGGTTATAAAGGGATGAATTTGGATTTATAAGGAGGTTAGAATGAGTAGAAACTATAGACAAGAGGCTGGGGTCTGTAAAGAATGGAGCTCGAGAAACAAATTTAAGTAATAACAGGGAATTGTGAGGTTGTAACAGGGGGAAAGTGGGGCTGTATGGATAAATTAAAGCACTATAAAAAGTAAGAAAAGTAAAATAAGAAAAGTTTAAGCATCACACAAACTTTCTTGGACATCATATCCACAATCCCATGGCATCAAACCTTCATTGAATTGCTTCGCACATCTAGAAATAGCATAATTACTAGTTTATTTATTCAATAACAAAGCTGAATTAAAAGCATTACAATACTAAGTATCTATATACTCAATACTTTCAGTCCTTTAAGTAAAGGACTTCAAAACTAGTTTGGACTCCTAAATAATCTAAAAAGGAATAAATTCTTCCTAAACTAAAAAATCTAAATAAGACTGAAAATTAAAGGTAGCATACACCTAAAGAAATCTGAATAGATTTTCCAGCAAAGCTAGAAAATATAGATATGCCCCTGATTTAAAATAACATAACAGTAGTTTATTTATTTAGCTAGACACGTGAATTTAACTAAAAAAATACTAGTAAATATTCTATAATTTCCTCAATAATGCCAATATTAAATGGGAACAGTAATTTTAAGCTTGAACCTTTAATTTGAATTTCTTTGTTCTCCGTCATCTTTTCAATATTAAAACTACCTTCACTAGAAGCTACATGGTGAGGCTTAATCACCAGAAATGAAAATTTAAGGCCATTAATCAAGGCCCATGGCCAGCACTGTACAATAAATTATATATGAAGCCATCGAAGATATATGTCAAAACAAGCATTCCACTTAATAAAGTTCTGGCAAACCTGCTTTTCAGCTTCTCCTTCACTCACTAAACTCTGGAGCACTTTCTCTGTCAAACCTATAAACAATCATAACTTGTTAAATTACCTAGAAGAAAGCATAAAAAAATTATATTACCTAGAAGAAAGCATAAAAAAATTATCTTCCTATCATTATTGTTCTTACCACTGGCTGCATGATGACTTTGACACCATTCCCCCATCTGCTCTAAGCACTCTTTACTCTGATGGATGATCAAGCTAGGACCCTGAAAGAGGAGATATTATTACTTATAACATAGAATTCACCATACCGATACGATGCCAAATCAGGCAAATGGACAAGCATGGACAGTACAAAGTGATGTCTTTCAAATAATACAACAGATGCAAGCTCACAAACATGTTCAAACACTTCGTTTAAATGTTATTCTGTACATAATATTGAAGTTCAATTGAAAATTAGTCATTTCTATTGTAACATAACTTATACAGAAAAACATAGCCAATGCAATTTAAATGAAAATTTTATTAACATATAACTTTGAGAGCCATCTTTAAGAAATGAAGGCCCAGATAATTATTCTGCCATCAAGGTGCTCCATGAATAATTGGTTCCTCTCTCATAATAAATTTAAAAATGAAAGAAAGCAGAGACAATAAGTGAGTCCTAAATATACAAATGATGGCTTCATCTAAGACTATTGAGGAAAAATGAGATTAGAACAAGTGGAGAAGAATATTGAAAGTAGGGAAAGCACCTGCGAAGGAATCAAATCCTAACATTATTCACAAGGTTTTCATCATCTTCAGGAAGTTCCCCTTCCCTCTGTTTTCAGTAATACCTCTTCTTTTTTTTTTTGGCCAAAGTTTTCAGTAATACCTTGATGTCTTGTATATTCTAATTTCAATCTTTGGTTATAAGATGCTCAACAAACTGCGCTCCTTAACCCAAAGAATCATATGGACCATTTTGAAATAGCTACAGCCAAATAGCCAGGAGGAACACTATCAGAAAAATATCATTTTAATATCATGGATGCATAACTCTATTCCATTGGATGTCCTTCAGGTCCATTCCCTCCATTACATTAAAAAACACAATAAAGCTATGCTCCAAGCCACATAGATTTCCTCTATCAAACCTACCAAAGTCAATGGTCAAATAACATCCTCACTGTGCACAGCATTACCCAGTATAGCACAAAAGAACCAAGAATTCTGACAGTCACATGGTAAGATAAATATGAATCCTGAACATCTAAGGATCACTTATGAGGCTAGTAAAAAAAATCGATGTTGATAGTTAATTACCTAATGCAAGTATAGCATGAGCTCAATACCCCAATAAAACACAAGAAGAAAAAACCTCCAACAGTCACTAAAGCAAATGTAGACTGGTTTGTCAAATCTTTCAGAACCCTAATATATGCTGCGGCATTATGAGCACGTGATGCATTACAATTATGCAGCTTCTAGATCAACAATTCTCAATAAGAATTTGATGTGTGCGTGCGCCCATTTTTTTTTTTATCTCATTTCATCTTACATTTGATAAGAGCAACCCAAATGAAGAAATGATAGGGTTTAAAAACTTCTTTTAAAAGAAAAAACGAAAAGTAATGCGCACAAATTAAACCAGTAAAACTCCATTGAGTCCTTTAAAAACAAAAGCAGGCATCATATCCCTAACAAACATTTTAATAGCAAACAATGTAAAAGGCTTATATATATGCAACAAGCAAATAGCAATATATGAATCATTTCACTACAAAAAACATAAATCACTTCAACATGCAAAATATTTAAAAATTGAATGCAATTAAATAAATGCAAAACAAAGCCCTAAATCAAGCATCATACAATGGTACAAAATGAAAAATACCTCCACTGATTTAGTCAAATTGCCATCTGTAATTATACATGCAATCTCCAGTATTCTATCAACTTCGATATTCAGACCTAAGCAACAGCACAAGTAAAAAAAAAGAGAAATAAGAATCATTCTAGTCTCAACATCATCGTGTCATTAGCTCATTACCACATACAATTCAAACAAATAACGTAAATGGCATGAAAATTCAAAGACAAAACAAAATTCTGCTCAAATTTCTGCTTGTGGGAACATGCAATGCAAATGAACCCACAAACATTTCAAAAACAATGACAATGGGACTTCAACTTACAAAGTATTTGGTAGATAATGTAAAATCCTTAACTTTTCAAAAGTAAAATCAAGACCTTGTACTAAGTTTTTTATTTTATGAATTTATTAGATTCCATTATACAAGATCTTGTTTAGGAAAGACAGAGTTCTGATGTCATTTAGCAATTTCAATATTATCTAGGGATTTATTTTGTTTGCTTACCATTATTACAATTTTACTTTTTATATGATGATCTTGTTTAACGTGAAAACAAAGAATTTACATAGAAAAAGCAGAGTCTCAATGCTTCTGATTAAGAGGTTTTGCTACCTAGGCTTAGTTTCATTCCTATTGTTACTATTCTTACAACTTTTCCCTACTATAGAGCTGATTCCAATGCCTTATGAAAGCATCCTTTCCATGTTTCAGAACCCAGTATTCTTGTAAACAAACAAATGATTCCCCACTAATTCTCCTTTTGCTTCCTTCCACACATACAACAGCTTGCTTCCATGTAGCATAGCTGCCAAATCACTTTCCTTTTATATGCCATTCTAGAATGCGGATGATAGGAATTTAGTGCCCAAGACTTATAGAGGAGTTGCAAGCATAATTAATTTTAAAATTACTTTCACCATAGTTTTTTAAAAAACAAATTATACAAGATCAACTTTACTCTAGGCACAACTGATAAAGTTTTTCCTTTGATGACCAGCAGCTCATGGGTTCAAGGCATGGAAACAATTGCTTTGCAAAATGCAAGGGAAAGGCTGCATATTATTGTGCCATCCGCCCCTTACCCTGCATTAGCCAGGCATTACTTTGTGCACTGGGTGAAACACTCAAGACAACCAAAAACAAAAAATAAGAGATCGCAAACTAAATGAGCTCATTTACCAGTCATTTCTAAGTCAATCCAAACAAGAGGCATTTTGTACTCTGTTGAGGATGGAAGTGGAATTTGTTCATCTGGTTTATCATTTTCTATCACCAAACTGGAGACGGATCCATTTATGTTGTTCTTATCCTCAGCTGCCACAAACAATATGCATCATCAACCATTGATCTACTTCAATAATAATAAATTATTTATCACCTCTTATCCTAGTTGAATTTCTTATAAACAAAAATAAAAGAAACAACTGAACTTTTAACCAAATAATTCTCAAAACAAACCACAGATAGACAATTTACACTAACAAAACCGTAGGTCAAGAAGAACCTAAACACATGGACACTGTATTACTGTTAACTTCATAAGTAAGCATTGGCCAATAAGAACCTAAACTCACAGACACTGTTAACGTCGTAAGCAAGCATTGGCCAATAAGGCTCCATTTGGACCAAAAAAAAAATATAAACCCACATGTTAACTTTGTATAGATAAAACCATAACCATAATAGTGTAGAATTTTTTCCATGACTATGTCCAAGAACAAGAAGGACATGTGGCATCATTACCTGCATTATTGGTAGAGACTGGTTTAGCTTTAGAGGAAGTAGAAGCAGAAGGGGAGGTTACAGTATCCATCTGATCATCTTCAACATCAAGGTCCAGCACAGAAAATGCGTTGGAAAGGCAGTCCATGATTACAACTCACTATCACTGCAAATTGCTATGTTTAAGTCAGATTACTTTCTTGTTCAAAAGGGGGTTCTATGGGAGGCCACAAGGCCCTTGTTCTCTGGTCAGATGAGCCAGGTTTTAAAATATTTTGACCAATGCAATCAAAACAAACGAATAACTAAAATGAAGCACCATGATTAGAACAGTTTCTAATTTCAATAACAAATCACATTCATAAGTCAATGGAGACAAAACCATTTTCTATTTAGCAGAAACAACACATATAGCAAGCAATAAAACTGGGATTAAAGACCACAAAAAGGTTTCGCCATAACAAAAATGAAACAAAAGAAATCACCTCTAAAATCTCTTCAAAACGGAACTCAAAAGCTTGCCCAGCGAAGCAGCAGCAGCAGCAACAACAACGACCACCTGACAATTACCAAAGGCGTTAAAGAACTAAAATCAGTGACAATCTATGGAGTAACAAGTTGATAAAGGAGGAGTACAGTGGTGGCGTGTAGTTGCCGGCGATAATAACCAACGGTGGCAATGACGGTTGTGAATGGAGTGAAGAATCGGCGGTGGTGAGCAGAGACTTGTAAGAGATTGAAAATGGGGTGAAGCAAGAGAACGCAAGTAACAAGGGAGAAAAAGAAAAGAGAGACAGTGCCGCAATTATCAATTTTAGCTAATACTGCGGTTATTTCTTTCTCAATATATTAAGTAATTTCAAAATTTAAATAATTTTGAGCAAATAAAATAAAAATTAAATTATAAAAATTAAAAAATTAAATCTAAATAGAATTTAAATAATAGCAATAAAAAATTAAATCTAATAAAAAATTAAATAAAACAAACATTCTCAATATATATAGTAATTTCAAAATTTAAATAATTTTGATCAAATAAAATAAAAATTAAATTATAAAAATTACAAAATTAAATCTAAATAGAATTTAAATAATAGAAATAAAAAAAATAAATCTAATAAAAAATTAAATAAAACTAACATAAAATTAAATAATAAAAATAAAAAAATATCTAATCAAATAATAAACTTAAATAAAAATTAAAATAAAACATTTAAATTAACTAAAATTAAAACAAATTCCTAACAAAAAAATAAATAAATTGTAGAAATTAAAAACCATAATAAACTAATTATGATGAATAACTAAAATCAAAATTTGAAGATAAAATCAAAATTTCAACAATAAATACTAAAATTATGATGAAGATAACTTCTTAACACTTCAGAATTAAAAAAAAAATACATATATGTAATATGCGTATGTAAAACTAATTACACAAAATTTCTAGCTACTAAAAGTCAAACATAATAAAACCTAATAATAGAAAATATATTGCAGCCCGGTGTACGAATGCTTTTATAATGAGAGGAGTTCGGAGAATGATCAGACCCATTAAATTTTTGTACGAGACCTTTTCTTACAATTAATTGCAAGAGATCGTTTTCACGACTCGAACCCGTGAAAAAATAAATCATCAATTAAATAGTTAAATTTAAATAGTTATGAAAAAATCACACAATAACATCAATTAATTTAATAAAAGTAAAAACATAATTAATATAATATATTACCTTAAAATATGAGAAAAGAATAATGTTGTAGTGTTAAAATTGAATATTATTATAGGAGGATAGAATATTAGTGTAATACCTATGATTTTAATATTATATATAGATATATAGATAATTAATCACGACTTTATATCAAATAGAATATTATAATTTTATTCAAATTTTTAAAATAAATATAATAATTATTATCAATTCTAATTTTAATTGAATTTTTTAAATAGATAAATATTTATTATAATAAATAAATAATAAATTATTTTTTCTGAAAGGATTATAGAAATATTATTACCAAAGAAAGCTAAATAACATGGGTAAGAAAACTTGGAGCTATACTGGTTTTTGGCCGATTCCTTGTTGGGGTTGGTATATATAACCGAATCTTATGCACGGATTCATACATATATTTGAGTAGATGCAGAAATAGAATCCATGCATCTCTGCATTACATTAGACGAGTAGAGCGTTTGGTGAAGATGCTCCGAAACGTTTCATTGTATTTAGGCTACTGTGTCTGCATTTGTGATTCCTGTTTGTAATTTTTTATTCTTTTTTTTTTTTGCTCATTTTATAATTTGATGAAAGCCCCACTGCTCTTGATGAAGGAGACACTCCGCTAATCAATGAGTTTTTATATATATATATATATATAATTTATTTTACAAATAAAAATAAATATTGAAGATGATATATATATACATCTAATATTTTTTTATTTTTTATTTTTTTATCTTATAATAATAATATTAAAAAAACTAGATATCTATATATTTATTTATTTACTATAAAATTTTATAATATTGTTCATTTGTCCAAAAGTTATATTTATAATATAATGTTTCTAATAAAATATATTTTATTTTTATCGAAGTATTAGTTATATGAAAAAAAATTAGAATTCCTTCAAAATATATCAAAGTCTATAATAAAAATCTAATAAACTCCATTAAATTTTATATAGAAATCTAACATTATCTATAAAATTTCATTAAAATATTTAAATTATATTAAAACCACCAATTCTTTTAAAATTCATTAAAATCCTAATCCAATACACCCCTCTTAATTTCCCCTACAATCTCAAATTTACTGGACTTCTCATGCACTAAATGAGATAAAATGAATAAATATTTTGCAGTTATATAAGATTAGTGGATATTCACACTTTTTTAGTTGTAAAAAATTTATAAAATTGCTAATTTATTTTTAAAATTTTATTTATTTATTTTTTATTATTACCTCAAAAATTGAAATAAAGGAAATTTAACTTGTATGTTAACATTTGTAAAATAGTTATTATATGATAAAAACACATAAATTCTTTGCGTAAGAAAATTATTAATAACATAAACGAATTTGTGTTGTTACATACTTTTTTTATATGGGAACTAGCATATGCACGAGTATATTTCTATTTATCACATATCATTTATCCACCTAACCATATAAAATAAAATTTCGTTTTATTAATTTTTAAAGTTTAACAATATAAAATTTAACATTTACATATATGCATTGTAATACGTTCTTAAATTACAAAATTAAAATTAAGTATATCAATGAATACTATGTTTTAAATTTAATCAATCAATTTTCTTATTAATTAAATTATTTTCATATTCTCGTGCTCAATTTGCATATTGTTTCCCTAAAGAATAAAGATATTATCATTTTCCATGCGCTCTACCTGTAATTGGTGGAGAAGATTAAGAAAAAGAATTATAGCGCGTTTAATAAATTACTGAAATAATTAATTACTGTAAATATATTTTATAGAAATATATTATAAAGATTATATTTTACTGAAAAAAATTATATTACTGCATTTAAAAGATGCAACAAAATACTGAGAAAATAGATTAAAAAATATTAATTTATTTGATTATAATCTAATTTTATAAAAAAAATGAAGTAATATCTAAACTACCCTTATAACATATCTTTCTTATTTTATCATATTTTAAATTAAAAATATAATTATCTTTTAACACGTGAACCCTCAATTCACTTTTTCAATAAAATATTTTTTCTATTCTTTTTGAGTAAAATATTATTACCAACTGATTGATAAAATTTAGTAGACTCGGTATTTTATTTTACACAAATCATTTATAAATAAACATAATATTCAACTTTTCTAAAATTATTATGTAACTAAATACACTGTTAATCAAGCTGATGACTGATGAGACATTTTATCCAAAAAAAAAATCACATAAAACTCTTCACAGCAAAACTGAATGAATTTAAATTGCATTAATATAAATGGTAGTATCTTAAATAATCAAACTCAATTTCAGAATTAAATGATTGATACCTCTTCCTTGTGAAGATTCCCACTCTTTCTATAGAAGAAAGAAGCTTTTCCTTTATCTTCTGTATTAGATTCCGGACTGCTGTCAGCCAAAAATCTTCTATCCTCTCTTATTTTTCTCCTAGGTCAGGTCTTGACTTATATCTGACCCTCTTACTTTTTGTTGTCAGGGATTTTTTTAAAAATAAGAATTTCTCCCATGATTTTGTTGCTCTGTTTGATGTATATCTAGAAAAGTTTTAGTATTTCACTTAGTTTTACAATTTCTGACGCCCTAAAGTTTATTAAAAGATGTCAGAAGCAATCTAACCTCCTTTGTTTCATAGAATCAAGAATCTTCCCTTGTATGTGTTATAGTTTGCACACCAGAAAGAAGTTTTAGGCACTTGTTTTTGCCTCTTTAAATCAAGCTAATGATCCAAAAAGTCCCAGATATGATTTATCCCCTTCTTTCAATCCTCATCTTCCTTTTCTCTGATATCTGAGGATATTTGGAAACCATGCTGCTATTGCTTATTATTGTATATCTGTGTTCTTTTGTTTCAGCAGAGGCACTTCTTAGTGATTTTTTCTGCTAGTATCTTGGCCTCTCTCTCTTCATATAAGATGTTCTTGTGGCCTGTTGTTTGCTTCCTTATGGCGGAGATTTTCATACATCTATGTTCTGTTTGTGCCTTATGATTCCCCAACCATGTAAAGCTTTATGTATCTAGTTTTAGTTTATGAATTTATCCTTTACTGATAAAAAAATAAAAGTAAAACAAAAATCATTTTCAGAATTACTTCCAATTTTCATATGCAAACGTGAATCGAGCCTCATGAAAAATCAAACACCAGTTTAAATAGGAATTCTCCACATAATTGAAGAATGACTATTATACAACCACATAATAATTTATTCTATTCTTATTGTATTCATTCATTTTGCAACCAAATGAAGTAAAAAGGTTTTGGACCTAATAAAAAAAAAGGCCAAACAGACAAATATGCCAACATAATCAAACAGTGAACTCATTAGCTATTTGGATAGGACGCTTGATGTATATGATAGGACAAGAAGATGAAACCTATAGACCATTTTTGGTTATTAAAAAACACAACCATTTTCTGGCCATTTTATGATAACTAGTTTTTTTATTTTACAGTTGCCATTATTTGTTACAGGAGGCCGGGCTGACAATACAAGGTAAAGGTAAACCAGATTCGAGCACTCATAACAAACCTCAACACCGAGACGCAAATAGCCCCCCTGTGCCCTTTGCTGCTATTACTTTGCCAACTAGTATTTTCCACCTAGCTTCATCTTTCTTAGTCTGCTGCTGCATTTTTTCCTTGAAATGTCTATTAACAATGTAACAGAATGTTAACAAGCCATCATTCAACACATTACAATTTTAAATTCACTTTGGTGTTCTAGCAGGCTAACTGCATTTTGACATTCCCTCAGCCATGGGAAACCATTCATACTCAACAGTTCAACAAGAAAGGGGGAAAATCTAAAGTTTGACTTTTAGAAGATAAAATATTATTCATTATACAAGCAAATTAATATGAGTCACCAAATGAACCTAGTGAATTAGCTAAAAATCCTAGACTCTAGTCCTTTAAGAACCCTTGGCCGATTCAGCAACCTGGATGGATAAACTGATTATGCTGTAAACAGCATGCGATAAAACCTATCAATTTTCTGTACTGCTGGCGACAAACAGTAATTGGTTACTGAAGTCATTAGTTTAAAGCTGACCATTTCTGGTAGTTGCACAGAATCAGAGACTCGATACTCTATAGCTAAGGATATATTTAGGCTTTCAATTACCATTAAAAATATAGTGTTCATTTTTCTAAAAAAAAGTAATAAATAAAAGACAGTAGATAAAACAGTTAAGTAATTGAATGGGTTTCTGACATGCATGTATAATGCATCCAGAAAAAGAAAGTGATCTTTATTCTGGTATCTTATGTTGAACCCTTTGTTTTGGGTTCACATTCATCTAAAAATCCTTTTTTTGACCCTGAAAACTTAGAAGCAAAGAGGCAAAAGGGTGCAATTAAGTTTGATGCTTACCTACAAAGTGGAACCTTGCAACAATCTGGCTCACTGCACATGCGGGAATGCAGTTCAAGCAGTTGCCACATGCGCTTGCAGTGAACACATCCACTGGGAACCCGAGTCTTACAATTGGAGAAATGACGGACTAAGTTCTCAAGCCCCTTGCAAGCAGGAAAATTGCATGTGACCTGGTTTCCTTTTAGCACTTTGTCACGAGGACCAATTGTTCTGCACCCATCCCTACATATGTGAAGGAGGGCCTCCATTGCCTCATAGAGTTGCAAGTACACCTTTTTCTCTTCCATTTTCTTCAACCTATCTTGTTTTCTCTGACAGCAACAAGTAAAACTATCATCCCAATTCCTAGGATTAAACAAGAGGAGTAGATTATGTTCATTCCAGATATCATAACAAGGTGTATATAAAAGACAAACATTACCACAATCACTAAACTCTTCAAGTAAATTGAGGGCAAAGAAAATGATGAAAGATTTGGGGATTCAAATATAATATGAACAAAAACCAATGAATGGTGGTAAAGTTCATAATTGTAGACATCAACCAAACAATGATCTCTTTCAAAATTTAAAATCAATACGAAAAAATGACCAGAAAATCCAACACTTTTATAGAGTAACATGGTTCATTGCATAATCAAACTTTAGGACTTCCAAAACACAGAGGAATAACTCACGTCACTATGTAGACATTCTGTCCAGAAAATATATTCTGCTGGACTATAGTCTAGAATTGCTAAAGACCAATAACTAAAATCGAGAACTCCCTTTCACAAAGGAACCCAGAAGGTATTCCTCCCAGTAACTTTAGTATCTTGTGTTATAGACAGCAGCTTATATAGAGGCATTCATCATATGTGTTACAATAAATTTGAACGGAAAATATAATTGGATACATCAAAACCAATGGATAAATCATAAAGATGAACCTAAAATACTTGATCTTGACTTGCATGTCTAAAACACAAGAAACAAAATTCAGAAAAAACATGCACGTGTGTAACTTCTCACCTTAATGTGCAAAACTAAAACAGCCCTACTAAATATTGTTAACTTAGGAGTCTATAAATTATTTTAAAAAAAGAATCTGAAAAACACACAAATACTTGACCCTGCATTGATGTAGCATGTAATGCACTTCAGAATAATTGCAACATGTTTGATATGTTTGCATCAGACAAGGATTAAGAATGGACTTACAGAATCTGCTTCAACGACAGATTCCACAAGCTCTTGTTCAAGGGCTGGATTGGCACGCTTCATAACCTTCCAACCTTCAGTTGATGATATAGATTTGAAGTCCTTCACAACCATACGGACACAAAAAAGGGAAAGCTGCGGTGCATCACAGTTCCTAGCTAACTGGAGCACATCTATCACATTTTCTTTGGTCGACCAACCCTTCTCTAAAAGGTGTACACAAGTTCTTTTCAGTGACGGGATTGAATATGAGTGTGACAAAACCAACAAATGGAGAACAAATTTTTTCATCTGTTCCTCGTCAAAGCTGCATTAGGTTGTCAAAAAGAAAAAATTTTAACCATTTAAATAAGAATAGCATACAATACAGCCTGCATGGAGAAAAAGAAAAGGTCAGAAAAGGAAACGTTCACCAACCTGTTTGACAATAATGGCATTTTAATGCTTAGCACCTAAAATGCCAGTCTATAAAATAAATTCCATTTCTTTTAAGTATCATCAGTTGATTAATCTTAGTTAGCATAGTAATGTCCACTAAACAATTTATTCATCATATCATGACAATGACATGGCCTTAGTATAGCTATACCATGGAAGATGAAACTAATTTTATATTGGCTTAAACTAATTTCTGATCTAATCTTCCACAAGCACTATTTGGCCAAGAGGAAACAATATGAGCTATGAGAGACTTGATATCACCAAAAACATATCAAAGTTGTGTACTGTCGACATATTCTATAAAAATTAAGCCCCTCAAATATATAATGATGTATAATATCCTTCCAAGAGCATAACAAGAAAGACATTGAATGGTGTACAGTATCAAACTATCAATTTCAGTGACATATTTTAAGGGTAATACATAAAAGGAAAAAGATATTTCAGATACCAGGATGAGTATAAAAAACGAATGAATGTGTAAGCAGCTTCATAAGGTACACCAAGGATTTTGATGTATCTAATCCCATTCTTAATCTTTGATTGCCGCAGAAGATTCTGAAGGACTGGTGATGCAATACTCTGCAGAAGACAGTTAAAGCTGGTAAGTGTTTAGCCAAACCTTGATTGCAAATTTGCCATTGATTGACTTCATAAATCTGTATATGACAAAATTATAGACATTATACTTGTACAGCGGAAAGAAAAAAGAACAAAAGTTATGTACTTATTTTCTGCACCAACAATGGCTTTCTGAACACTGCCCCAAATTTCCTTTAGCATCTAAATTTACAAGGCCAAAGCCTTTTTTAAATGTAGGCACCTTCAACCTTTTCAGTTTATCTAGTTGAAATGAAAATCTTTCACTAAAGCAATTGTCTTTGTGGTTCTAGTGAGAATTAGGAAATTTCAACTTTAGTGAATACACAGGAAATGTTCAATTAACTCACCAAAACATTGAAATGAGCTGGAATGTATGATTTGCCATCCGTAATAATACAGACATCAGCACCACATCCTTCCTTGAATAGCCTGTCCCATGTATCTTTTATCTCCTTGGGAATTGAACAACACTCTGAAATCCTTTTGCAAGCATTGGCTCTAATAAATGTTTTATCAGGAAAAGGAGGTGGTTTGGGTATGCTACTGTTACAGGACCTAGAAGTGATGGGAGATTCCAGCACACGTAAAACATCGGCCGAATTCATTTCCTCCATTTGTATATTGAAACATCTACCAACAGATTCACCAGCTGCAGATAGCCAGGATGAATCAAGATCCGGTGAAGCCATCAACCATTAAGTTCAGTTACAGGAAAAAAAAGGTCTTGGCAAGAAGATATAAAAGTCTTGCCAAGAAGATCTGCAAGAAAAAAAAATGAATAATTAATTGTAAATGAACTGAACAAAACAAATATTTGTGTTAGAAAAAGTGGGAAGAATAAGGAATGCAACATTTAAATGAAATACTCATGTACAGTAGATTTATCAGAAAAAAAATCCAATTATATACATTTTCAACATTGTATCTCATGATTGTGTGATGTGTTTCGTATATCCAAAAGATTTCGTAGAAAGAATATCAAACTACACAATAAACAAAAGAAAAGTTTAAAGTATCATGAAACAGGAAAATAATAAGTAGCAAATTACACAAACTAAGGACTTGCAGACCGTTCAATTCACACAGTTTTCTTTGAGTGCCCAATTAGAAGTTCCTTGCTTTGAGTTAAATTAAATGTTTTCTCAATATTTTCATTGAAATCTATTATGAGAGATTCTCATTAAGTCCAACAAAAATGAAAGCAAGTCCAAAAAAGCAATATTTCATTGCTTAATCTCTCTAAAATTAGGTGAAACAAACATAAACTAAATAAAGGTGAGTTTTCTCAAACCAAAACATCAATGGAAGACATAAAAAAAAATTCAAAACATTCAAATAGTTTATATTCATCACAAAACTATACAAACTAAAAAAAAAGTGTCAATAGGCATTGAGAACAGAAAGGAAACTACAGAAAAAATCAAACATGGCATAAATAAATTAATCAAATAGCAGAGAGAAAGGATCACATTCAAGTTCAAAGAGCAAGAATATATCTAATTTTAGGGGAAACCTACATCAAAAACTTAACTTTATACTCCAAATCTCGAAAGAATTTTATTATGTATTAAAAAAAAGAAAAAGAAAAAAATAACAAAGAACATATTTTACCCTCACCCCCTCAAAAAGAGATTCTTTAACTAGTTGTATTTCTTCTTCTGCAACAGTTTCTACGAAACTGGCGATAAAAGTGAGATTTTCAACTGCTGAAGCTGTACCTTTAAATAAAGAAGCAAATCTCCTCCAAAAAAAAATAAATTAAAGATTTGCCTGATCTTCTTCAGAGTTCTAATCTATACATATCAGAAAGTATACCGCTAAGAAACCTGTACCAAAAAAATATTAATGGTAATAATGAACATTAATCAATAATCTTAATTGACTAATCCTTCTAAAAACAAATATTTTATACGCAATTTTGCAAAACTGAAACATTTTGTAAAAGCCAGTGAAAACTGATTACACAGAAAGTAAAAGTAATATTTACCAACTGTTTGTTTCCAAGGAAACTTCACTTTGCTCCCGAGAAAAAAAAATGCCATTTTTGGTAAAAGGTTATTTTCCCAGAAAAATTTATCTTCAAGCCAAAGAAATTCACAACAATTCCTAATCGAAAAAAGGGCTCAAAACAGAGAAAATGTGAAACAAATAATCGGATTTTGAAACACGATTAAACAAAAAAAAACAACAAAATATATAAAATTTTCATCTAAAACACCAAAATTTAATCGGATTAATACCCAAAACATGAAATTCAAATAAATTTGTTAATTCAGTCGAAAAAGGGCAGAATCGAATCAGACAAAAACAAAGAAATTCGAAAGAGGAAAAAAAAAGGGTAGAAACTTTACCTGAATTAGGGGTGAAAAAAAAAATTAAAAGAATGAAAAATGAGTTATAGAAGCTGAAAAAGGGCAGCGTGTATGTGTGTTAGCATTTGAGAAAGAAAGAAGACGCGCGCCTAAAACAGGAGGGTAATTAATGCACGAGCAGTCTTCTTTTATATGTTCTCTTCTTCGTTAGCAAAACAGGAAATCAAAGTTTTTCTTTCTTTTTTTGGTTTTTTTTAAATTTTATTAATATTTAATATTAATATTTTATTTTATTTTATTTTTGAGATTATTTTATTTTATTATTTCTGAAAAAAGCAGTTTCTCTTATTGTATTTGTAAGAAAACGAATTGAATTTATCTTATTCAGTATCTCGTCTCTGAAATATTAATATGATAATAAAGTTAAAATTATAATTTTATTAAATTTTAATTTTCATTAATTAAATTATAATAATTGGAAATTTAAATTCATATGCTGGATATATTCTAAATTCGTATTCTGGATATATTATTAATATAAAAGTCATAAAAATGTAAATTTTGTTTTTCTTTAATATTAGGAATGAGAGAATTTAAGATGGTAAATTGAGCATAATGTATATCACATAAAATATAATTTTTATTTCTTACTTCTATAAATAATGAAAAATACAAACTTAATGTACCAAACAAAACTATTTTATAAAAATTATTAAAAATATATATTTTTATATATGACCATTAAACATATAATGTATAAATTTGAATTTTCAATACAATATATTAATATTTGCAAAATAAAATTTTACATGATAAATAGTATTTTTATGATTTGGATAAAAAAATAGTATTTTCATGATAAATATTATTTCACATATTGAAATATTTATAAAACTTGTATATTTTAAATTGAGTTAAATACAAAATCAAAATATGGATTTAAATTTAAAAAAATTAGATTAAACAAAAATTACCTTTTTTAAATATACTTGAGTACTATTTATTTAATTTGAAGTAAATCTTTATCCATTTAAGTAGGCAATAAATATATTTCCTATTTTAGGTAATGTTTTAAATTTGAGTTTATTCTCCACATTAATGTTTTTAAATTTGACTATTTCATCTCATTGTAATATATAAGTCCAAACTTACCATGTTTCTCACTGAAAAAAATTAATTATTAAAAATATATTTTATAGAAATATATTATAAAAATTATATTTTATTAAAAAAATATTATATTACGGTATTTAAAAGATGCAAAAATATATTAAAAAAATATTAACTTATTTAGTTGCAACCTAATTTTGCAGAAAAAATTTAAATAATACTCAAACTATCCTATAACATCTCTTTCTTGTTTTATCATATCTTAAATTAAGTTTATAATTTTCTTTTGATATGTGAATTTCTCAATTTACTTTTTTAGTAAAATATTTTTTTTAAAATAAAATATTTTATTAACTGGTTGATAAAATTTATTAGGTCTAATATTTTATTTTACATAAATTATTTATAAATAAACATAGTATTATTGGTCAAATAAGATTATATAATCAATTTTATAAAAATTCTTATACAACCAAATATGCTATTAATTTTTTCGTTTTTACTTCAAATGCTTGCACGCTTCTAATACAATAAATAGACATGAGAGAGAGAATGCAAATTAAATTTATTTCTCTAATTTGAATTTATTAGGCAATAATTCAGTATATTAATTTTTTTCTTTAATATGAATTTATAATTTAATTTTATTAATTGAAATATCATAAATAAAGAAAAAATGCTTCTAAATCAATTTACTATTCTCAATACTTAAATCAACATACATAGTATCCCAAAAAAATAGTATAAAGTGTTCATATTTCTCACCTTAATTAATTAGTTTGTTTCTTGTTTATTATACATTTAAATCTCAAAGCATATAATCTTATATTGTAATAATTTATTTGATTTCAATGTGGATCAATCCAAAGTTCACTGGTCTATATATTGCTATTAATATTTAAAAAAAAAGTGATATTTTTAATGTACAATCAAATTACATTAAGCAAACAAAATTATTATTTAGGAAATGAGAGAGTAACACTACAAAAATTCCAAAGTATATTATCATTGCCCAGCTGATTACTCCCTCTGTTTAAAAAATAATGTCAAATTTTGTTCTATAAATTTAAAAAAAATATAATTAATATATTTTTTTTATTTTTATTTATATATTTATTTTATTTTAAAAATAATTTAAATTATTATTAATTTTTTATTTAAAGTATTAATTTATTAGATGGTAAAAAAGGATATTAAATATATTTTATAAATAAAAATAAATAATTATTTTAGAATATTTTAAAATGGATTAGTGACGTGGAGGGGGAATATAATTTAATTACAACTGGTTAATTAATAAATTGTACACAAGTTTGGAGTTGGCTATTAAATGCAAGTTATTTGTCAATTTCTATGAGCTTCATTGGAAAGTCCACTTATTACACCTGAGATTTGACTTGCATTGTCAACCATAAGCATTTAAGGATTAACAATTAATAGCCAGGAAAAAAAAGTTATATATTAATATAATTAATATATTAAAAATAGTATTATACATATAAATATATAGAAAATTTAAAATTTATATATTCATGCATTATAAAAATATTTATAGTAAAATATGTCTAATGCATTAAAATATATATTTTTTAAAATTGATTTGTGAATCCATCTATCAGATGGAATTATCAAAGTATTAATTTTATATTATATTGCTTTAATTAAAAAGAAAAGTTTTTAAAAATAATTGAATTTAGTAATTTGAATACAAAAGAATAAGTAAAATTTTATTACTTGTTATTTTTTGGATAGAAAAAGCATTAGAAATTTTAATATGAGTAAAGAAAAACATGAAAGAGGTAGAACAAAAAATAAATATGCTAAGATTTCAATTAAATTAATACAATAAAAATATTTTAAGTAGAGTAAAATAATTTATTTACCGACATTCGAATGCATTTTTTTCTTTCTTATTTTTAATCTTACAGTTAAAAAGTGAACAAAAAATAATAAAAATAAAATCAAATAATATAATATAAAATTCTAAACCTAAATATAATTAATAATATGTTTATCTTAATTTATTTTTAATGAAAAATTTTTGTCAAAACCATGTCAAAATTCTATCCATGCACCAAGCTAATTATAATTTATGAAGTAAATCATAATACTAAAAAAAATAATTTTAATTAGCTTTTATTGTGATTGGTTAGGTATATGGGTGGGGTCATGAACTTGATATATGTAAGAATTTTTTTATTTTTATGATAATTAAATTTATATTATCAATTTTAAAGTTAAAAATAAAATAATAAAATAAAAAATATCAAAATTAATATCTAAAAATTATGACTCATAAAATTCATTAAAAATTAAAATAAGCATATATTGTATAATATATATTATAATATTATATATTATTATAGTATATTTATATCACTTGTAGAGCATTTTTTTTAGCAAGAAGAAAGAATATTATTTATATTTTAAAAAAGAATTTCGAATATTATTTATATCTTAAAAAAGGAATTTCCATACATTCAGTGTTCACCAGTCATTTGAACAAAAACGGTAAAGATTGAAAATTATAAAAAACAGTAGAAGCTTGTGACATCCTTGTCATTTGAGCCAGTCCATGAGCAATTTGATTGCTCTCTCTGAATATATGAGTGATGCATGAACTTGTGGAATGAAGGAAGCTCGATATGCTCAGAGCAACTAAATTTATTGGGGGAGGCGCCTGAATGATAGAGATTACCTCTTGGGAATCAACTTCAATATGCAAAGGAGGGCTAATAAACGAAGAGCTCCAAGCGATGGCATAATGCGTAGCATAGAGTTCAGCTTGAAAAGAGTTTGCAGCACACACATATATATATATATATACATACAAAATAAAACTTAATTGATTATATAATCACAGAATCTATGTTCGCATTCTTCTTATTTTGTCTTATATGGAAAGGGTTTTCCGATTTCATATGGAAGTAACAAAAACCATAAAAAGATAAGTAAAAAAAAAAAGGTAACATAGAAAAAAAAAATCTCTATAGTTTTTTAGGATAATTCACTGTCATAAAAAATATTGTTGCAGTTTTAGTATATATATATATATATATAATTTTTTATATATATTAATATGAAATAATATAGAAACTAACAATGTTAGTATTGTATATAATTTTTTTTTGAAAATTTTAAATTTTAAAAAAATTATATTTTTCTACTTTACATACTTTCTTAAAAATTTATTTTATTCTCAAAAATATCAAAATAAAAATTTTATATTTCTTTTGTTTCATTTCAATTATCACTTTGTAAAAAAAAATTATTTCACTTTAAATTTTATTTTTATAAATTTGAGATATTATTTTTTTTATCCCGTAAAGATAGACTTACTTCTCATTTCGTAATATTTAAAAATACTAATTTATTTGAGAATTAAGGCCATGTTTTTGCTCCATCTCGATAGTATATTATTACTTTTTGCAAATTGTGTTTATAATTTTAGAAATTGCTTATTTCAATATTATGAATTTTTGAGAATGTTTGATCTCATTAATTAAAAACTCATAAATAATTGATAACAGGTAAAATTTATTATCTTAGTATTTTAATATTAAGATTGAATTGAGAAAATTAATATGAATGAAAACCAAAAATTTGATATTTATTTTTAAAAATAGACAGGTAATGAAATGAGAGATTTTTGGAATGATTTAATGGTCTGTGGAGGTCGGTGGTTTGTTGTAATTCTGGTGCATTAAAGTCTAAAGACAAAAAAGAAAAAAAATGAGTACAAAATGGGGCAAATAATTATTTATACTTTTTTTTAATTATTATTTCTACTTTCGATCTATGCCAAAAATACAAAATATATGTATTCTTGGGAAAGCAGGCCACACTCAGCTTGTCGTTATGCTATGTCTGAGGAAAACTTTCGGTTCCTAATTAATTAATTGTTTCAGGACCTTATATTTATTTATTTTTCATTTACTATCATCGACTAATAATTAAATATTCAAACATTGTTTTTAAATAGTAATTATAAATGCAAATATCAAACGCTAATTTTCCATTGCTGATTCAAATAGATTTTTAATTTATTTTATTATCTATTAATGAAATTTTTTTCTAATGTTTATTGAATAATAGATTTAAAATATAATAAGATTAAAAAAAAAAAAGACGATGTCAATTTTTTTTTATAAATGTAATTTGAATAATTAGTTTTCGCTAATTTGTCACTAGCTGATTGAATATGGTGAATTTTAATGTTTGAGAATTTATAGTCAAATGGTTATTAATTAAACATTTGGAGTAGCACAATAATTTTGTTATAATTTATATATTAATTATTAGTTTTTTTTATATATAATTAAGAATTTTAAAATTTTTAATAATTTTGTTATAATTTAAATGTTAAATAATTAATTTAATTTAAATTTTAATATAAATAAAAAATAATATATTTTAATTTTCAAAATTAACAAATTATCTAATAAAAACAAATCGTTTAAACCGTATATTTATACCTTTGGATAGTTTTATTATTTTTAACGATTTTTATTTGAAAAGTGATTTCAAAATTGTTCAAACTGAATTTTATATCGTTTTAGTTATATAGAAACGGTTTCCATATCTATATTTTAATGTATATTATTTACATTGAATTTAGCTATAGAATTCCTGGTTAAGAAAAGGATAGATTTCTTGTTAAAATGGGGCACAAAAATAAGAAATTAATGACTCCAATCCTATTTTAATCTATTGCTATCCTTCTAAACAGAAAAAATAAAGCAAAAATTATTACATCATATGTGATGTAATAAATAAAAAAGACAAATTGCAATATAAAAAATAAGATCGATTTTTAATTACACGTGCACCTCTCGTTAAATTTTATTTCAAAACACATGTGCTTATAACTTTATAATTATAAATTTTCTTTTAAAAAAATTACGTTTTTATAAATTTTGGTGTAAAAAAAAATCTGTTAGGCATGGATTGAGTTATGATTTGCCACAATCCGATTTTTTTTATTGGGTTTGAGTAATGAGTCAAGTAGCATCTTATTTGTTTTTATATTTTTAAAAATTTTATTTTTGATTATATTTTAATTGTTATATTTTAATTTATTGTTTAAAATCTAAAAATATTTTTTAGTATTTTATAAAAATTATTATTATATATATAATTAAATCTAAATTTCTCATTATTAATTAACATTTAATTTATATATGACTTAAATTAAAACTTTAGAATACATATCGTGTTTATAACAAATTAAATTATGATCGATCAAAAATCATATATCATAATTTATATAAAAAAATATAAATTAAATTCATAATTTCTTTTAAAATTTTAATCTAGAATTGATAAAAAAATTTTACAATATTTAAAATCTAAATATTTTTATTTATTTATTACTATCCACGAGAAGACGATGAACTCATTACCTCGGGAAAGGAGAGAAGATATGATTTGACTGACAGATAAAAAAAGGAAATGTTAGTGGTGGAGGTTTCAGACAACTCGTGCAGGGTCCACTTCGTACGTCCATCCACACGACCATCTTCTGACATATGACTTCCCTTCAATTAGCACCTTACACGTGGACGACTTCATACTAGGAGAGAGATTCTGTTGGGTATGGGGCGGCTATATTTTTTTTAACAAAGAGAACGGTAACAAAAATAATTAATTATAAAAAATAAAGAATTTAGGAAATTACTCGTGTATATATAACCCAATCCAAAATACTAATAAATTATAAATTTTAGTAATTTTTACCGGGTCTTATTATATAAAAATGTCTTTCAATTTTTTCTAAAAAATAAAAAAAAATAAAACATATTTTCTCTTTATTGGCTCTCTTTTTCTATTCGCCCATAATTTTTTTTCTTTATCTATTATTTTTTAATTTTTTTCTTTTACTTTTATTCAATTATTTCTCTCTTTTTTTTTGCCGATCTCATCTTAATCTTTCGCTTTGCCCTATATTTTATAAATTTTGCGGCTTCATTTGTTGTTAACTAATTTGCTTTGCCTCAAGTAAAAAGATAAATTACATTAGTTTTTTTTTTAAAAAAAATATAATTTGAGCTAACATGATAAGATGTTGACAAAACAAGTAGGTGTTGGGCGTCGAAAAAATATTATCTTATGAGTTTGTTATAAGCATATTTTTTTAATATGACTTGTCATGAGTTTGTTATGAATATATTTTTACTGGTATGACTTGGTATGAACTTGTTATAATTATTTTTTTACTAGTATGAGTTGGTATGAGCTTGTTATGAGCATATTTTTACTGAAATAATTTAGTATGAGTTTGTTATAAGCATATTTCTACTGGTATGACTTGGTATGAGCTTGTTATGAGTATATTTTTATCGTATGACTTGATATGAGCATATTTTTGCTGATATGAGTTGGTATGAGCTTGTTATGATCATATTTTTAATGGTATGACTTGATATGAGCTTGTTATGAGCATATTTTTACTTGTATAATTTAGTATGAGTTTGTTATAAGCATATTTTTACTGGTATGACTTGGTATGAGCTTGTTATGAACATATTTTTACTGATATGACTTGATATAAGCATATTTTTACTGATATGAGTTGGTATGAGTTTGTTATGACCATATTTTTACTGGTATGATTTGGTACGAGCTTGTTATAAGCTTATTTTTACTTATATTACTTAGCATGAGCTTGTTATGAGCATATTTTAATATGACTTGGTATAAACATATTTTTATTGGTATGAGTTAGTATGAACTTATTGTAAGCATATTTTTACCGGTATGACTTGGTATAAATTTGTTATGAGCATATTTTTATTGATATTATTTGGTATGAATTTGTTATGAGCATATTTTTATTGATATGAGTATGATATTAGTATATTTTCATTGATATAAGTTTGATATGAGATAATGTTGTTGATATGAGTTTGATATGAGTAGATATAAGCTGGTACTAGTTTTATATGAGTTTGAAAATGAGTTAGTAATATTGATATGAGTTAGTGTTATTGATATGAGTTTGAAATGATATATATTTTTATTGATATGAGTTTAATTTTATTAATTTGAGTTTGATATGAGTATCTTTTTACTGATATGATTATATTTTTACTGAGATGAGTTTGATATGATTATACTTTTACTGATATGAGTTTGTTCTGAGTATATTTTTACTTGATATGAGTTTGTTATGAATATATTTTTACTTGATATGAGTTTGATATTGATGGTTCTGATTGTAAGGCATTGATGGATAGCTTGAAAGTTATCGGAGAACGAATCCAATTTATGGATAAAATAATTATTCTCATTTATTATGATGAGACGTTGATAAATATATTAGTGATTATGTTGAATATATTTTTCTGAATAGAATGGACGAATTCAACGAATTTAAAAAATCACTATCAGAGACGCTTCATATGGACAATACATCAAAGATAGAATTCAAATTTGTTACCGGTAATAACCAACATCCTCTTTATGATGTGGTAGATGATAGGTTACTTAGGATATTCATTGGCATTGCAACGGATGATAGACTTAAACATCTATTGATTGTTAGTGTTGAAGAAGGAGCATATAAATCAGGACACGATAATAATAATCCTCTCGGTGAAAAAAAAGTCCAAATAGACATATCGGGTTTTTGTCAAAATCTAGACAACGTAGATGCAAGAGTTGCACTAATTACCGAATCTATCAATATAGCCCCAAAATATTATAAAAATGAAGATGATGTGGCTAATTCACAGGCAGAGGAGCCGACATAATATAGTATTGATATTTCTATAGATTTTAAAGTAGGGCCAGAGTATCATCATACAGGTGTGGAACACATCGATATCATTCATTTTAATTGCAATAATAAGGCAGAATATGCGACTCCTGACAGTGAAGAAACGGTGACAAACTTGTTTACATGCAAAAGCAATAAAAAATTATTAGGCGAAAGTTATATATCTGAAATGATTGAGGAGAGAAAAATATTTAAGTTAAGAGATGATCTTAAGACAACAGTGTCCCTCATTGCAATTAGGAAGAAATTTCAGTTTAAGATATTCAAGTCCAATATTTCTTTCTTTGTCGTGCGTTGTATTGATAAAAGTTGTACGTGGAGATTGAGAGCAAAAAGTTTTGGAGACTCGAAGGATTATTGAATGGTGACAAAATATGTCACCCAACATGTATGTCCGACTGATTTTGATCAGAGTAGACACAAATAAGCAACTAGTTGGGTTGCTGTGAAATGTGTTAAGAAGCGATTTATAAATTCTGGAAGAATTTTTAAACCTAAGGATATGAGCAAGTTTTTACTTATATGGTTCGGTATGAGTTTGTTATGATCATATTTTTACAGGTATGACACAATATGTGTAAAATAAAATTATATTTTTACTTATATGAGTGGGTATGAACATATCTTTACTAGTATGACTTGATATGAACATATTTTTATTAGAATGACTTAGTATGAGTTTGGTATGAGAATTTTTTTACAGGTATAACTTGGTATGTACATATTTTTATTGGTATGACTTGGTATGATCTTGGTATGAGCATTTTTTTAATGTTATGAGTTAGTATGAGTTTGTTATAAGTATATTTTTACTGATATGACTTGGTATGAATATATTTTTACTGGTATGAGCTTGTTATGAGCATATTTTTACTGGTATCAATTGATATAAGCATATTTTTACTGGTATAACTTGGTACGAGTTTGGTATGAGCATTTTTTAAAAGGTATGAGTTGGTATGAGCTTGTTATGAGCATATTTTTACTAATATGACTTGGTATGAGTCTATTTTTACTAGTACGAGCTTGATATAAATATATTTTTACTAGTATGAGTTGGTATGAGCATGTTATGAGCATATTTTTTCTGGAATGACTTGGTATGAGCATTTTTTTAATGGTATGAGTTGGCATGAGCTTGTTATAAGCATATTTTTATTGATATGATTTGGTATGAGTCTATTTTTACTGGTATAAGTTGATATGAGCTTAGTATGAGCATGTATTTACTGGTATGAGCTTGTTATGAGCATATTTTTCCTAGCATGACTTTGTATGAGCTTGGTATGAGTATATTTTTACAGGTAAGACTTGGTATGAGCATTTTTTTAATTGTATGAGTTGATATGAGCTTGTTATGAGTATATTTTTTACTGATATAACTTCGTATGAGTTTATTTTTACTGATATGAGCATATTTTTACTGATATAAGTTGATATGAGCTTGTTATGAGCATATTTTTTCTGGTATGACTTGGTATAAGCTTGATATGTACATATTTTTGTTGGTATAACTTGGTATGAGCATTTTTTTAATGGTATGAGTTTGTTATAAGCATATTTTTACTGATAGGATTTGGTATGAGTCTATTTTTATTGGTATGAGTTGATATGAGCATATGTTGGCTAGTATGAGTTGGTATGAGCTTGTTATGAGCATATTTTTTCTGGTATGACTTGGTATGAGCATATTTTTAATGGTATGACTTGGTATGAGCTTATTATGACTATATTTTTACTGGTATGAGCCTGTTATGACCATATTTTTACCACTCTATTTTTATTGGTATAAGCTTCATACCAACTCATATCAGTAAAAATATGATCATAACAAACTCATACCAAGTCATGTCAATAAATACCAAGTCATAATAATAAAAATATGTTCATAACAAGCTCATATCAGTAAAAATATGGTCATAATAAGCTCATACCAGTAAAAATATGCTAATATCAAGTCGTATCAGTAAAAATATGCTCATAACAAGCTCATACCAGTAAAAATATAGTCATAAAAAGCTTATTCCAAGTCATACCAGTAAAAATATACTCATACCAAATTCACACTAACTCATACTAGTAAAAATATACTCATAACAAGCTCATACCAGTATAAATATGATCATGACAAGCTCATACTAGTAAAAATATGATCATAACAAGCTCATACCAACTCATACCAGTAAAAATATGCTCATAACAAGTCATATCAGTAAAAATATGCTCATAACAAGCTTATACCAAGTCATACCAGTAAAAATATGCTCATACCAGCCTTATGCCAACTCATACAAGTAAAAATGTGCTCATAACAAGTCATATCAGTAAAAAGATGGTCATAACAAGCTCATACCAACTCATACCAGTAAAAATATGCTCATAACAAGTTCATACCAGTAAAAATATGGTCATAACAAGCTAATACCAGTAAAAATATACTTATAACAAGTCATATCAGAAAAAATATGCTCATACCAACTCATGCCAGTAAAAATATACTCATAACAAGCTATATCAGTAAAAATATGATCATAAAAAGCTTATACAAACTCATATCAGTAAAAATATGCTCATAACAAACTCATACCAAGTCATACCAGTAAAAATATTGTCATAACAAGCTCATATCAGTAAAAATATTATTATAACAAGCTCATACTAACTCATACAAGTAAAATCATAAATTTCACTAAAAATCAATGAATTCCACAAACACATTTTCATTCTCGCAGTCAAATTAAGCACAACGATATATAAGAGAGAGAGAGAGAGCAAATACCTTTGGATAGGCGTGACGAACAATGAAGAAATAGCGGCTACAAGAGAAGAATAGAGAAGACAGAAACTTCGACTTTAAAATGCTAAAATGGGTAGAAATAGAGAAAACAGACGGTCAAAAATAATTGATGGCGATTGGCGAGAATTTCATGCTTCGACAGAGAATATGAAGGAGAAGATGAAAGTCAAAAATGGAGAGAGAAGAAAATTACTTCTAAAAATATGAGTGTGCTTTTAAATTAAAAGGATATTTTTATTTAGAAGAGTATAATTAAAAATACTAAAATCTATAATTTATTAGTATTTTGATAAAGAATATATATCTGATTAATCTCCAAGAATTTGAATCTTACACTTAAATTATGATCTATTTAATAAATAAAAGTTTTAAAAATTTATTTTAAAAAAATCCTTAATTGTTTTATTTGTAACATCAAATTGGGATTATGAAATCATAATTACAATTACTTTATTTGCTAATTTGTCTAACTTTTAATGTTATTGTTAAAAAATTAAGGAGTCTATCCATACTTATTTTTTCTTCTCTGTTATTTCTCTCTTTGGAGTATCTCTTTGCTAGGATTTTTAAGGCGTGACAATAGATTTTGGACTGTCGTCGGCCTCTTGGCCGATGGCAGCCCAAGATATATCAGTTTCTTAGCATTTTGTTTTCTACTTTCAGAGTTTTTACTTTGTTTTTTAATAAATCTATTTACGCTCAAGTTATTTTCTCTCTTTTTGCGACCTCTTTCTCAAGAAAGATTGGGTTTTTGATTCTAAATCTAGCAGCTGTCTGATATTGGAAGGTGTCAATCTTTGCTCTATCTCATGGATTCTCAACTAAAATTTCGAAAGTTCATCACTTTTCTCCTGCTTGCTTGCAGATCTGCCTCCTCTTTTAAACTCTTGTGAAGTTTTCATTTGAAGATGCTTCCTGCTTAGTGTCTCTTGCAGCATCAGAGTTTTGGCTCAGAACATGCGAACTCGGCAACAAGTTTCTTCTCCGGCCCATTGTAGGACGTTTGCTCCTCTCCTTCTCTCGCCTGATTCAAAACTTGAGGTTGTTTGAGGTTTCAAACCTCTATTCTTTATTTGTCTTATTTTTAGTGTTGGTTTGATGTTTAGCATACTCTTTAGTTCTGCCTACTGTCCAGTTATTAACCTTTGTTTTTTTGGCCATGGTTTAAAGTTTGGCTCTTCCAGAGCCTGGGAGGTTGCTTTCCTAAGGGGAATGGTTTGTTCTTTGGGTTTTAGTTTTCCTGTGTAGATCCTGTTAGAATTAATTTTATATTGATAAAATTAATCCTCTAATTAATCATAAGTATGGGCTAAATATATTTAAATATTAAATATGTATTGCAGTCAAATTAAAATAGTCAATTAAAGTTTTGATCAAATTAGGATTGTTGACTATTGAGGTGTTCTAATTGTAATAGGATTATAAGTGTAGAGACCGATAAGAATTTCTGTTTTGTTGAAGGACCAAAATAGAAATTAATCATCATCATCAGTTATAAATAAGGGGTCATGGTCTCCAGGGGAACATAACAATTTTAGAGAACATTACATTTCTTCAGTAGTGCTTCCGCATAACCTAAAGTGTGTATCCCCTGGAAGGCGACAAACCTCAGAATCGTCTTCAGCATCAACATACGATGATGTCAGGTACGCAATTCTACCATTTGCAATTTTAGGTTTAAGGGAATTAAGTTTTAGGTTTTAGGGGAATTAAGTTTTCTTCCCCTTTCATTTAGGGGAATCAGGTTTTCTTCCCCTTTCAATTGGTATCAGAGCCCTATGCTAGGTTGCTAGATTTTCTGATTAAATTGCGGTATTGATTATTGTTTTGATTCTAGAAAATTAATTCTGTGATTGTAATTTTCTAGAA
The DNA here is from genome assembly GCA_947685225.1 of Garcia nutans. NCBI lineage: Eukaryota > Viridiplantae > Streptophyta > Magnoliopsida > Malpighiales > Euphorbiaceae > Garcia > Garcia nutans. The sequence continues at coordinate 51,414,216 of CANTUV010000011.1, read as the reverse complement.
TTAATTTGGAATCGAAATTAGTAATCTGAAATCAATTTTGGTTTGATTTGTTTTTTGGATTAAATTACTGAGATTATTTAATTAATTCTGGAAAAATTGAATTTTTTAGACTTCAATTTTAGGTTTGTGATTTTTTCTGGAATTAATTAATTTAGTTAATTAATTATGTAAATTAATTAATTAAAAAAAATTTTGTTCTTCGTTTTGGTTTAGAAGAACACAGTAAACGTTTAATTTTTTTTGTTCTTCGTTTTGGTTTAGAAGAACACAGTAAACATTTAAAATTTTTTTTGTTCTTAATTTTGGTTTAGAAGAACACAGTAAACGTTTAATTTTTTTTTGTTCTTCGTTTTGGTTTAGAAGAACACAGTAAACGTTTTAATTTTTTTTTTGTTCTTCGTTTTGGTTTAGAAGAACACAGTAAACGTTTAAAAAAAAATTACCTTACTCCTTTTCATTTTTTTTTATTAAAAAAAATTCATTTAATTTTAAAATTGCAATTTTGATTGTAATTTAAAATTTAATTCAACTGAGTTTAAATTTTGGTATTTTAGTTCTGATTGTGTTTAATATTTTTAATAATAAATTAATTGAAGCAAAAAGTCACCAAATTGACCTCTATTGTGTAAATTGATTTATTTGGGATATTAGACAGGTGTATTAAAATTCATTGCGGGTAGCATACCGGCCCAAAGGAAGGTTGCTATCTGGCCGAATTGAGAATACATTGCGGTAATAAATATGTGATAATTATTATGTGTTCATCCATGTGGATAATAAATCGGCCCAAAGGAAGGTTTATTATTTGACAGGACTGAATTGTCAATATTTGATTACTGTGTTGAGATACCAATTACAGTTAATATTTTATGTCCAAAGATGAGAATATTAATGTTGTGTCTGGTATCTTGTTTCCAATATTTGAACTCTACTTATGTGATTTGTTTCAATTTTTGTGGATTGTAAGCTTATGTCATTTATTTATTATTTATTTTCTTTGAATTCAGCTAGCATGCCATGTAATCCCAACTTTGTCCCTATGAATGAAAATACTGATAATAAGACTACTGATAAGGGAAAATATTTGGTTTTAGTCTTTTCTGAAGTTAATTTAACTTCGGTACCTAGAAACACTTGGTGGATAGATTCTGGTGCTACTAGTCACATAAGTGTTTCAATGCAGGGTTGCCTAAGTTACCGAAAGCCAACTGACGGTGAAAGATACGTTTATATGGGAACTGGCGAACCGGTAGAAGTAGAGGCAATAGGACATTTTAGATTGCGTTTAAGAACTGGAAATTTTTTGGATCTAGTAGATACTTTTGTTATTCCGTCTTTTAGGCGGAATTTAATTTCTGTTTCCCATTTGGACAAATCTGGTTTTACTTGTTCATTTGGAAACAATAAAGTTACTTTATCTATGGATTCAAAAATTTTAGGTACTGGTTTATTGTATGCACTTTATAATCTATATATGTTAGATATCGATGCCTCTTATAATGAGACCCTGCAAGTTAGTACTATATGTACCAAAAGGAAGCTGAATATGAATAACTCAGTTGCTCTATGGCACAGACGTTTGGGTCACATATCCAAATCTAGAATAGAGCGTCTTGTGTCAGATGGTATCATAAATACACTTGATTTCACAGATTTGGACTCATGTGTTGAGTGTATTAAAGGTAAACAAACTAAACAAAAGAGATTAGGTGCCAATAGGTCATCAAATGTCTTAGAGTTGATACATACGGACATCTGTGACCCATTCCCTGCAGCAACTAGGAATGGTCAAAGATACTTTATATCATTCATAGACGATTACTCACGTTATGGGTACCTATATCTCATTCATGAGAAATCTAAGTCTCTGGACGTTTTCAAATCTTATAAGGCCGAAGTTGAAAATCAACTCGGAAAGAAGATTAAATCTGTTAGATCTGACCGTGGAGGTGAGTACTATGGCAGATATGATAGTTCAGGTGAACAACGTCCAGGGCCATTTACTATTTTCCTGCAGGACTGTGGTATAGTCCCTCAATACACCATGCCTGGTACACCCAGCATGAATGGTGTATCTGAGAGACGTAACAGGACTCTTATGGATATGGTTAGAAGTATGATTAGTCATTCTTCTTTACCTGAGTCTCTGTGGGGGGAAGCATTAAGGACAGTAGTTTATCTTCTTAACAGAGTACCAACTAAAGCAGCTACAAAAACACCTTATGAGCTTTGAACTGGACCCAAGCCCAGTCTAAAGCACCTTCATGTTTGGGGATGTCCTGCTGAGGCTAGGACTTATAGGCCTAATGAGACAAAATTGGACTCCAAAACTGTTAGTAGCTACTTTGTTGGTTATTCTGAGCGATCTCGGGGTTTTAAGTTTTATAATCCTATTTCCAGATCTATTTTTGAGACGGAAATTGCAAAATTTTTTGAGGATGTTGAGTTTGGAGGGAGAAGTAAGGTTAGAAACATTGTCTTTGAGGAGGAATCGAGTCAGGAACACTCAGTATTGATTCCTATCATTGCTCCTAACAATGTTCTGGTTCCTACGCCTGTCACTGTTCCAGAAGCACATCAAGTTTCAATACAAGACAATGTTGAACAATTTCCTCAAGAACAAGCTCAACAACCTCAAGAATTTGAGCCAGAACCTATGCCTTTAAGGAGGTCCACTAGAGAGAGAAGAAATGCCATTCCAGATGATTATGTAGTATATCTTCAGGAACATGAGGACATTGTAGACATGGTGGAAGATGATCCAATCAACTTTCATCATGTCATGCAGGATTCCAACTCTTATAAGTGGATTGAGGTAATGAGTGAAGAATATAAATCTATGCAAGACAATCAAGTTTGGGATCTTGTTCCATTACCTGAAGGAAAGAAACCCATTGGTTGCAAATGGATATTTAAAACCAAGAGGGATTCTAAAGGTAATGTGGAAAGATATAAGGCACGTCTTGTAGCTAAAGGCTTCACTCAGAAAGAAGGGATTGACTATAAAGAGACATTCTCTCCAGTATCATCTAAGGACTCTTTTAGGACGATCATGGCTCTAGTTGCACATTTTGATCTTGAGTTACATCAAATGGATGTGAAGACTGCGTTTCTCAATGGAGACATTGATGAAACTATCTATATGGTGCAGCCAGAAAATTTTGTGTCTGGAGACCCAAAGCAACTGGTATGCAGATTAAAGAAATCCATTTATAGACTCAAACAAGCTTCTCGTCAGTGGTACTTCAAGTTCCATGAAGTAGTTGTCTCTTTTGGTTTTGAGACAAATGCTGTGGAAGATTGTGTGTATCACAAGTTCAGTGGGAGTAGGTTTATCTTTTTGGTCTTATATGTGGATGACATATTGCTTGCTACTAACTGTAAGGACTTACTGCACGAGACCAAAGTCTTTCTCTCAAAACACTTTGAGATGAAAGATTTAGGTGAAGCTTCTTTTGTATTAGGGATTCAAATACATCGAGACCGTACTCGAGGTATTCTTGGATTATCACAAAAGGGATATATTGAGAAAGTGCTCAAGAGATTTAGTATGCACAACAGTAGACCAATTGATACCCCGGTTGCTGAAGGAGATAAATTCAGTCTTGATCAGTGTCCAAAGGGTGAACTTGAGATGCAGAAGATTCCTTATGCGTCAGTAGTTGGGAGTTTGATGTATGCTCAAGTTTGCACTCGTCCAAATATTTTATTCATAGTTGGCATGTTAGGACGATATCTCAGTAATCCAGGAATGGATCATTGGAAAGCAGCCAAAAGAGTCTTGAGGTATCTTCAGAGAACTAAGGGACATATGCTCACATACAGGCGATCAGATCAGCTTGAGATCATTGGGTATACTGATTCTGATTTCGCGGGATGCCAAGACAGTCTAAAATCCATATCAGGCTACATATATCTCTTGGCTGGCGATGCTATTTCTTGAAAGAGTGTGAAACAAACTCTAGTAGCTACCTCCACCATGGAAGCAGAATTTGTAGCAAGTTATGAGGCATCCAATCAGGCAATCTGGCTGAGGAACTTTGTCACAGGGCTGCGCATTGTGAATGGCATTGAAAGACCATTAAAGTAATACTGTGATAATAACTCAGCGATTTTATTCTCCAACAACAACAGAAGCTCTTCTCGATCGAGATACATTGGGATAAAGTTTCTGGCTATGAGGGAGAGAGTACAGAGTGGACAGATATCCATAGAGCATATTGGAACGAACTCCATGATTGCGGATCCGCTCACTAAGGCTGTGATATTGAAAGTTTTTCATGAGCATACTGCTCATATGGGTGTCACATTATTTGAGACTATTTAGTTTCAGTGGGAGTTTGTTCATTATGGTTACATTATATTTGTGTATACTCTGTTTTGTAATGGATATATTATGTTATTAATACTCAGTTTCTGCAGAAAATAAAGTATTTATTTTGTTACACTCTGTATTATTATTGATTGATCTCACTAAAGTATGACCAGTTGGAAACAGACATGATTAGATCACATTACATGTAGTTTCCATGCTACACTCCTATTATTGATTTATGTTATTTGAGAGTATTGGTAATGTGATTGATGGTGGTTTGAGTCACGATGAATGTGGCGACTGACCTTTCAGTCCTTTATCGATATAATCAATGGACGAGATTGTTTGAGGCACCTTTAGTATGACTGCTTTTATGAGCTCATTAAGGTATATACATTTATATTTAATATATGTTAGCCCAAGTGGGAGATTGTTAGAATTAATTTTATATTGATAAAATTAATCCTCTAATTAATCATAAGTATGGGCTAAATATATTTAAATATTAAATATGTATTGCAGTCAAATTAAAATAGTCAATTAAAGTTTTGATCAAATTAGGATTGTTGACTATTGAGGTGTCCTAATTGTAATAGGATTATAAGTGTAGAGACTGATAAGAATTTCTGTTTTGTTGAAGGACCAAAATAGAAATTAATCATCATCATCGGTTATAAATAAGGGGTCGTGGTCTCCAGGGGAATATAACAATTTTAGAGAACATTACATTCCTTCAGTAGTGCTTCCGCATAACCTAAAGTGTGTATCCCCCGGAAGGCGACAAACCTCAGAATCGTCTTCAGCATCAACATACGATGATGTCAGGTACGCAATTCTACTATTTGCAATTTAATTTGAATAATCTAGTGATCTATGCATATTTTAGGTTTTAGGGGAATTAAGTTTTCTTCCCCTTTCATTTAGGGGAATCAGGTTTTCTTCCCCTTTCAGATCCTTCCTCTGGTTCCCACATCCAGATGAAGATGATTGTGCACTGTGGGTTTTCTTCTAATGGTAATCTATATTGTTCAAAAAAAAAATATTGCTTGTTCAAAAAAAAAATATTGCTAGGTTTATAATATACTATTAATATATTATTGTGTTAAAATAACTATCTTAATTAGTCTTGCTCTTTAAAATCAATTTGGTGATTGCCCTTCCAATTTAATATTTGAATTTTCTTATCGTTTTTTTTAGCAAATGAAAGATTTCATTCAATGAAACAAGAATAACAACATAGCCTTTACCAAAGGCTTAAAGGGACTAGAGTCAATACAGAACTCGAAGAGACAGAAACGAGAGCAAACTATATTTAAAGATATCAATGCAACCAAAATAACGCAAAATATAAAAAGAGACAAAGCAAGCTATATCTACAGGCAGCCCATGCAACCAACACAATTTACAAGAAAAAAGGACAGATGAAGAAAATTGAAATGGCCAAGCAACCTTCAAAAAAACATAAATAAAAAATAAAAATGCTATTGAGCATGAACACAGTGAACATGACCAAAAGGGCTACAGGCGTTTCTACGGTTTCACTGATATTCAATATTTAAGAGAGTAAAAGGAGATGGAAAATACAACTCCCTCCTTAGATCTTGTATCTTTGCAAACAGATTCACCATCTTAAAACCATAGGAGTAAAGCATAGATTAAATGCTTCTAGCAATATTGCTTTCATAAAAGAAACACAAGAGAATTGCTGCTGTAACTTAAGAAGAGAGACATTTGAGATTTTTCCAACAACAAAAAAAAAAGTATTTTTCTTCAAAAAAAAGTTCCACTTGAAACAAATAAAAGGATAAACAAATTAAGCCTTATAAGGGCTAACACTATAAGAAAAAACTTAACAACGATAAAACTAAGAGAAAAGAAGAAGGGAAAATAAGAAAGAGAGGATCTAGGGCTGTTGCTGGCTTTATACGTTTGGAAAAGGTTGAAGAAGAAAGAGGGAATTTTCTTATCATGAATTATAAAGCATTTTCGTTTTGTTTTAAATGCCTAATGATTTGAAGGAAAATATTTTTTTCCTCTATTTTGTAAATAAATTATTTCACTTTTGTTTTAAAATCTTAGTTACTATTTTACTTCTCTAATTAAAACTAAAAATATAAATATTCATTTTAGTTACATTTTTTCCTAATTACCCACTGAAAATTCAATTTTTATCATGTACCCTTGTCAATTTATTTTTAATTGTAAAAATGACAAGTATACTTTTTTTTTATCACATACCAAGTCATGCCAATAAATACCAAGTCATACTAATAAAAATATGCTCATAATAAGCTTATACCAGTAAAAATATAGTCATAACAAGCTTATACCAGTAAAAATATGCTAATATCAAGTCGTATCAGTAAAAATATGCTCATAACAAGCTCATACCAGTAAAAATATAGTCATAAAAAGCTCATTCAAAGTCATACCAGTAAAAATATACTCATACCAAATTCATATTAGTAAAAATATACTCATAACAAGTTCATACCAGTATAAATATGATCATGATAAGCTCATACCAGTAAAAATATGACCATAACAAGCTCATATCAACTCATACCAGTCAAAATATGCTCATAACAAATCATATCAGTAAAAATATGCTCATAACAAGCTCATTCCAAATCATACCAGTAAAATATATGCTCATACCAACCTTATGCCAACTCATACAAATAAAATGTGCTCATAACAAGTCATACCAGTAAAAAGATGGTCATAACAAGCTCATACTAACTCATACCAGTAAAAATATGCTCATAATAAGTTCATACCAGTAAAAATATGGTCATAACAAGCTCATATCAGTAAAAATATACTCTTAACAAGTTATATCAGAAAAAATATGCTCATACCAACTCATGCCAGTAAAAATATACTTATAACAAGCTATACTAGTAAAAATATGATCATAAAAAGCTCATACAAACTCATACTAGTAAAAATATACTCATAACAAACTCATACCAGTAAAAATATAGTCATAACAAGTTCATATCAGTAAAAATATTATTATAACAAGCTCATACTAACTCATACAAGTAAAATCATAAATTTCACCGAAAATAATGAATTCCACAAACACATTTTCATTCTCGCAGTTAAATTAAGCACAACGATTTATAAGAGAGAGATCGAGAGAGAGAGAGAGCAAATATCTTCGTATAGGCGTGATGAACAATGAAGAAATAGCGGCTACAAGAGAAGAATAGAGAAGACAGAAACTTCGACCTTAAAATGCTAAAATGGACAAAAATAGAGAAAACAGACGGTAAAAAATAATTGATGACGATTGGCGAGGATTTTATGCTTCGACAGAGAATATGAAGGAGAAGATGAAAGTCAAAAATGGAGAAAAAAAATTACTTCTAAAAATATGAGTGTGCTTTTAAATTAAAAGGATATTTTTATTTAGAAGAGTCTAATTAAAAACTACTAAAATCTATAATTTATTAGTATTTTGATCATATGATGAATCTTACACTTAAATTATGATCTATTTAATAAATAAAAGTTTTAAAAAATTTATTTTAAAAAAATCCTTAATTGTTTTATTTGTAACATCAAATTGGGATTATGAAATCATAATTACAATTATTTTATTTGCTAATTTGTGTAACTTTTAATGTTATTGTTAAAAAATTAAGGAGTCTATCCATGCTTATTTTTTCTTCTCTCTGTTCTTTCTCTCTCTGGAGTATTTCTTTGCTAGGATTTTTAAGGTGTGGCAATAGATTTTTGAACTGTCGTCGGCCTCTTGGCCGATGGCAGCCCAAGATATATCAGTTTCTTAGCATTTTGTTTTCTACTTTCAGAGTTTTTACTTTGTTTTTTAATAAATCTATTTACGCTCAAGTTATTTTCTCTCTTTTTGCGACCTCTTTCTCAAGAAAGATTTGGGTTTTTTTATTCTAAATCTAGCAGCTGTCTGATATTGGAAGGTGTCAATCTTTGCTCTATCTCATGGATTCTCAACTAAAATTTCGAAAGTTCATCACTTTTCTCCTGCTTGCTTGCAGATCTGCCTCCTCTTTTAAACTCTTGTGAAGTTTTCATTTGAAGATGCTTCCTGCTTAGTGTCTCTTGCAGCATCAGAGTTTTGGCTCAGAACATGCGAACTCGGCAACAAGTTTCTTCTCCGGCCCATTGTAGGACGTTTGCTCCTCTCCTTCTCTCGCCTGATTCAAAACTTGAGGTTGTTTGGGGTTTCAAACCTCTATTCTGTATTTCTGCCTTATTTTTAGTGTTGGTTTGATGTTTTGCATACTCTTTAGTTCTGCCTACTGTCCAGTTATTAACCTTTGTTTCTTTGGCCATGGTTTAAAGTTTGGCTCTTCCAGAACCTGGGACGTTGCTTTCCTAAGGGGAATGGTTTGTTCTTTGGGTTTTAGTTTTCCTGTGTAGATCCTTCCTCTGGTTCCCACATCCAGATGAAGATGATTGTATACTGTGGGTTTTCTTCTAATGGTAATCTATATTGTTCCAAAAAAAATGTTGTTAGTTTTATAATATACTATTAATATATTATTGTGTTAAAATCACTATCTTAATTAGTCTTGCTCTCTAAAATCAATTTGGTGATTGCCCTTCCAATTTAACATTTGAATTTTCTTATCATTTTTTTTAGCAAATGAAAGATTTCATTCAATGAAACAAGAATAACAACATAGCCTTTACCAAAGGCTTCAAGGGACTAGAGTCAATACAGAACTCGAGGAGACAGAAACGAGAGCAAACTATATTTAAAGATATCAATGCAACCAAAATAACGCAAAATATAAAAAGATAGTATAAAGCAAGCTATATCTACAGGCAGCCCATGCAACCTACACAATTTACAAGAAAAAAGGACAGTTGAAGAAAATTGAAATGGCCAAACAACCTTCAAAAAAACATAAATAAAAAATAAACATGCTATTGAGCATGAACACAGTGAACATGACCAAAAGGGCTACAGGTGTTTCTACGGTTTGTCTGATATTCAATATTTAAGAGAGTAAAAAGGAGATGGAAGATACAACTCCCTCCTTAGATCTTGTATCTTTGCAAACAGATTCACCATCTTAAAACCATAGGAGTAAAGCATAGATTAAAGTGCTTCTAGCAATATTGCTTTCATAAAAGAAACACAAGAGAATTGCTGCTGTAACTTAAGAAGAGAGACATTTGAGATTTTTCCAACAACAAAAAAAAAAATAGTATTTTTCTTCAAAAAAAAGTTCCACTTGAAACAAATAAAAGGATAAACAAATTAAGCCTCATAAGGGCTAACACTATAAGAAAAACCTAAACAACGATAAAACTAAGAGAAAAGAAGAAGGGAAAATAAGAAAGAGAGGATCTAGGGCTGTTGCTGGCTTTATATGTTTGGAAAAGGTTGAAGAAGAAAGAGGGAATTTTCTTATCATGAATTATAAAGCATTTTCGTTTTGTTTTAAATGCCTGATGATTTGAAGGAAAATATTTTTTTCCTCTATTTTGTAAATAAATTATTTCACTTTTGTTTTAAAATCTTAGTTACTATTTTACTTCTCTAATTAAAACTAAAAATATAAATATTCATTTTAGTTACATTTTTTCCTAATTACCCACTGAAAATTCAATTTTTATCATGTACCCTTGTCAATTTATTTTTAATTCTAAAAATGATAAGTATACTTTTTTTTTATCACATATATACCATTTTAATTAATTTTTAAGATTAGTATAAACTTTATCTAGAACATTGTAAGATAGGTTATTATTGTGATTTTTTTCTTTTTTAATCTAGCCAATTCAATTAATTATTTGCATAATTTTTCTGCTCATTAGTCAACAAAAAAACATTTTATTGGTTAAAGGGAAACCTATAAGATTTTCAAAATTAGAAAACAAAATTTGAATCTTAACAGGCTAAATCATTAGAAGTGATAAATGCTCTAAAATAAATATATCAGCACATCTTATTTCAATTTTACAAATTTAATTTCATAAAATTAAATATAACAAAACCAAAATTCATTAAAATAAGTGAATTTTTCAAGTACATTATAGAAAACTAACAAAATAATATTAAAAACAAAATAACCTTATAATTCTTTTGTTGTTTTATTTTTTAATTATGTTTATTATATTTTAAGAAATAAGAAAAAATAATTCAATTATAAATTTGTTCCACATAATATGAAATTAAATGGAATATAAAAATTTATATATAGATGAACTTTATATTTATAATTCATCATTTCAAATGAGATGGAAATAGTTTCACAAATTAAAAATATTAATATTTTTAATATAATATATTATAAACTTTGAAAAATACTTTTCAAGTGATTTTCAATATTGTAATCATATTAGAAAAATGTATTTTTTTTTGTTAAAATATGAATTAGACAGATTAGGTATATTAATACAAAAAATAACAATGTAATAATACTTGAAAACAAAATTATCGGATATGATATAAGATAGCGACCGCAATTATCGCAAGAGACCTTTGGCAATTACTTGAGCAAATTTTCTATATTTGAGAGATGGTTGGAAACCGAGATTTTGCAATCAAAAAGAAGTTTTGGATTGGATTATTGGGTCCATCTCTTTCCTCAAATTATTTCCACTAATTATAAAAAATAATCAATTTACGTAGTCCATATACAATATAAAGAAATGATAATTTTTTTAAAAAAAATTTAATTAAATAATTTAAAAAGATAACTTGTCATTCTCAAAAAGAAAAAAATAATAATTAGTGACAAATTTTCATATAGACAGATTGTATTTCCTAACTCAATTAATATTTAAACTTAAAAACTTCCAATATTATATAAAAAAGTTTTAATTAAATTAAAAATTATTTACCAAAAATTGTTATTTTGAAATTTATATTAAATATAATAAAAATAAAATTTTAAATATTTTTATAATTTAAAAGCTAGTTAATTCATACAAGGTCTAATATTCAAACAAATATTGAAGGGCTTATTGGCAAAAATGATCACTTTATTCAGTGCGAAGCCAAGGCTCAATGGCTAGGCCGAAAAGGTGTGGAAAATTGGGTCGTTGGTTTAGGCCTCAATTGTTTTGCGGATTGGGCTAAATGGAGATCATAATTTATTAAAAAAATAATACCCTCCACCATATTTTACCATATTTTTATAAATTTTTACTTTTTATTGAGAGTATTTTAATTATTTTATTATAAATTTATTATAAATTATGTAAAATTTATAAACTTATTATAAATTTATTGTAATCTAATAATGAACCCATTATAAACTCATTGTAAAATTTATAAACTAATTGTAAATTAGTAAAAATCTGGTATTTTGATAAATATTTTATAAATTCTGGTATTTTGATAAATATTTTATAAACATAATAAATTTAGAGTTATTTTTAATTTTTATTATATTTTTATCAAAAGTCCTAATTTCTTTTAGAAAAATTGATACTCTTTTTCATATTTTTTAAAATTTTTAATTTTTTATCAAAGATATTTTAATCATTTTATTATAAATTCATAATAAATTTATTAATAAAATTATTATAAATTATATAAAATTTATAAACTCATAATAAATATATAATAAACTCATAATAAATTTATTGTAAAATCTAGTATATTGATAAATAATTTATAAATTTTATTATCTTTGTAAATAATTTATAAATATAGTAAACTTAATTTTTTTAATTTTTTTATATTTTTATCAAAAACCATTTTTTTATTAACTTAACCAAAGATCCCGATGAAATTACATCTTATATTATTTTAGAAAAATTACACCCTTTATTATTTTTATAAAATTTTTACACTTTTATCTATAATATTTTAGTCATTAATTTTATAATAAATTCACAATAAACTATATAAATTTATAAACTCATAATAAATATATAATAAACTTATAATAAACTATGTAAGTTTAATATTTTTATAAAAAAAATCATATATTATTGTAAATATGAAAATATTTTAAAAATTGTGATAAATTTAAATTTTTTTTAATGCTTTCTGGCATTTTTGTAAGGACTCCTGCTATTTTAACTTTCATTCTCAATTCCTGTTGATTTTTTTTTAAATTTTTATTTTTATCTTGTTTCATGTTCTATTTTTTAAAAAATACGGCACTTGCTGTCTCATTTTCTTCTTTTATTTTTATCTTGTTTGGTCTGAAGATTTCTATCCCCACTTTTTTTTTTTTGCAAAGATTTCTATCCCTTTTATGCACTATAACAAGAATAATTCATGCAGTTTCAAAATAATCTTTAATTTTGCTTTGAGATCCTTGCAGACGATGGTTTGGACTGAGAATAAATTATGATTATCTTTCTTTATTTTTTATTATTTTCGAGTTTCAAATATATTGACTGAATTTTTTTTTTATTTTTCAATCTAAATGCATACCACATGTTTAATAAAATGCATATAATTTTTAAAAATTTGCAAATTTTGATAACAATTTTTTTGTCCAATGAGCTTTTCAATCCAATAAGCTATTTCATAAGCTAATTTAAAAATAATCTCATAAATATTTTTGGCCATTGATTATATGGGGAGTTGCAAATCAAGAGTAGAGTTGTAGTTTTCCTTTATGCACAGGGCCGGTTAACAAGGGGTGCAACAAGTTCAATAGCACAGGACCTCAAAAAATTATGGAGCCCAATAATATAAATCCAAACATATTTATGCTTCCAATTAAGAAGGTTGATATTAGCTTGAATTTGTATTGTGATATTATTTACAATTTAAACAAAGTAATAAATTTTTAATGCTTTATTTTGTAAAAATATTTTGAGATACTTGATTATTAAAATTGTGATTTTCATATTAGGGGCCTAAATTTCAATGTAAGAACAAGGCCTCTTAAATGTTTAAGACGGCCCTGCTTATGCATACAGTATGACACTTCAAAACTTGCTCCGTTTTAATCTATTATGCATTATTATTATTGCTGCTATTGAGAAATAATTAAAACACAGTCTTGGATTTGTTGATAAAGATAATTAAAACTTTTTTTCCAATTTAGATTTAAGTTATATTGATCATAAAGCATTTTTAATTAGTATATAAAAAAGATCATATAAAAATTATATTTTTAATTATATATTAATATATATTATATATAACTTGATATATATATTGAATTACAAGAGAATAGATATTATATAATGATTATATATTTAATTACATGTATGTATATATATCATATATAACTAGATATATCCAAAAAATAATATTATATATGGATATATATCATATAACTAAATATATACCGATGTATATTATAAATAAATAATAGTATATATTATATGTATATGTATATATCTATATATGTTATATATATTTTAATAAAAAAAAACAGTATATGTTGACATATGTTACATATAAATAATTAAAGAATGACATTTTTGTAAATAAAATATTTTGAATTTTTGAGTGGTCTAATCTTTCTCTGTGTTTTTGAAAAAAAAAATTTCTCTTAAATTATTTTTATAGCATTTTTTTATATTATTTTCAAAAATAAAATTTTTAAAGTTATTTTTGTAATTTTCCCAAAGATTTATCATAAAAAAAAACCAAAGATTTCTTTGTCACAATTGGTATAAATCAATTTCTTTTTGATTTTATGAAAAATTGGATTGAATGTATAAATTAACCATCATAGACATAGTTTTAATGGCAGTGAACAAAAAATTTATTAATTATTGCTTTTTTATAAATAGACAAATAATTTTAATTATTTTTTTATTACAAATGGCAAAATTTGTTGGCCAAATTCATGGCACATAAACTCTATTTTATTTTTTTGCACTCAAATTGAATAAATTTTATAATATTTATATTTTTAATACAAGTAAAAATAATTAATATGAAAAGATAATTAGGAGCATTGGAAGAGGTGTGTGTAATATATATCTAATATATCTAATATATATACTAAATATATACAATATATGCATTAGAATGTATGCCTCTATCTATCTGTCTAAAGGATAATTAAAAACCTACTACATAAATGAGTAGGGTCTAAAGTATTTGTCAATGAATATGATTTTGATATCTTAACAAAGTTATTACATGAGTGTACCTCTTTGGATACTGAGACAACAATATTTGGAATGTATGCCTCTGAAAAAATAAATTTTATTTTAAAAATACTATAAAATATAAAAATATTTATATTTTTATAAAAAAATTATAGTAAAATTTTAAAAATATTTTACTATATAATAAAATAAATTTTTTTAAATATCTCTTTTCTCACTACAATTAATATTTTCTTTAATTTTTATTTTTTTTTCAAACTTCACTATCAAACAAAAATATTTTAATAAAATAATAAAAATTAATATTTTAATTTTTTAGCATATAAAATTTATTAATTTTTTTATAAAAAATAGCTTTGATTTTAATTAAAAAAATAAAATAATATTAATTTTATTATATAGATGTTGTATAGATATTTGATAGATATTATGTATGTTTAGTAGATGCTTAGTTGATATTATAAATAATGTATATATATTATATATTTGTTTATGTATATTATATATATTTATGAAGATATTGTGTGGATGTGTGTACATGATGTATGAATATAAAATTAAAAAAGTTAAAAACATATTAAACATATTTTATAAGTGTTTAGTATATGTTTAGTAAATATTTGATAGATATTTAATAGATGTTTGTTAGATATTTGGTGGATGCTTGATATGTATTATATAAATATTATTATTTGTGTTATGTGTATTTATATATATGTATATTGTTATTCATATATATATATATATTTTATATATTAAGAATATGACTTGGCAAATTATTTTTGAATATAAAAATATAAATAAAAAAATAAAAAATAAAAAATCAACATTTAAAAAAGGTAAAATTGAAAATAAAAAGCGGCCCGACAATTTTTTTAAAAAATTTCCGCTAACGTAAATATAAAACCGCACCACGAAAATTAGGTGCACAACATAGTTTCCCCTGTTACTTACCTATATATGGTTGGGGCTTTTACAAAAATACTAAGAAAAATAAAAAAAAATCTATATTTATTATATTTTTAAAAATATTAATAGATTCATCAGAATTTATAATTTTTTTTTATAAAAATATTAAATTTAAATAATTTATTATGAATTTATAAATCTATATAGTTTATTATGAATTTATCATAAAATTACTAAAATATCTCTAACAAAAAAAAAAACTTAGAAAAGACGGTGAAAGGTGTAATTTTCCTAATATGGTTTATAAAGTGGGCTATGCATTATTCCATTTTAAAAAAAATTAAATAATATTTAATTATTTTAATAACAAGAGATTTTGTTTTTAATTTGATTTAATCGTTTTAATTTAGAAAATTATCAAATTTTAATTTGATTACATATAATTAGTAACCGAAATATCAAAATTTTTATTTATTAATATATTGAATATAATTTTAGAAATAATATATTCTCTATTATAAATTTTTTATTATTTATACTTAAAATTTATTTTTTTAATAATAAATTTCATTTTTATTTTATAGATTAACATATATAAAATAATAATATTAAATATTTAATTATTTTAATTAAATATATCTGATAATCAAATTAAAAATATTTAATTAAATTTAATTCAATTATATTTTATTATTTTATTACTTTTGATTTAATTATTATTTAAAAAATTTTGATTTTGAGTATAGCCAAGGGAAATGATTTCATATAAAATTGGCTTTTGGTGAAGGTCTGTTGCCAAAGATGGCTGTCAAAACTCAGAAAGATTGAAGAATTTGTCGGTTGGCTCACTGAAAAATAAATATAAATATAAATATTTTTTGGACAAAAATGTAAATATAATTTATGATATTTATTTCATTTTTAATTGATTTGGACTAGGTGGAAAAAGGGCCAACAGAAGAGGAGAGGCAAAATAACCTCTCAGTCTCAAACAGAAATTCATAAATAAAGACATAACGGCAATTGCTTGTAAAAATCTCATATGTCAACTTCCACCTTTACAACACAGCAAACAATTCAGATTCTTGAGATTTTCATTGCATTAATCTTTTATTATATGTGCATGCACAGCTGATCACATAAATTATTATAAATTTAGGCACTAAAGTTTTTAAATAATTTTTATGACGACAGACATTCAAAATTGAAATACGAGATATTATAATTTAAAACAACATTGAATTAAAAATCAATTATTGTTTTTTTTAATCTTATCTTAACAAACAATTCAATCAATAGCTATATAGTCCAAGTTAGAGATGCCAATAAGGTTATCTTCAAGATATTTGGACATTAACAAAGGCACATTGGCTTCAAATTAGTCCCTACAGCACATCAAATTTGGCTTGTGTTATGTTATAGCCATTCTGCCTCTGCCTGCCCATTTCTTGCAAATATAAAATCTTCTCAAGTTCTTCTACAAGAACTTAGCTACAGAAATCCAATGGAGAATTCATATAAAGCCCATGCTTTGTTACTTCCATACCCAGGCCAAGGTCATATAAACCCGATGCTTCATTTCTCTGGACGCTTCATTTCTAAGGGCATTAAACCCACTTTGCTAATTTCAGTTTTCATTGCAAAGTCTATGAACTTCGGTTCTTGTATTGACTCAGTTCAGCTTGTTGCCATATAAACTTAGCTTGCATCCTTTGCGGGCTAGGCCAAGGTGCTTGGCCTAGGGCCTCACACCAAATTGCAAACATATTCATAAAGGCTCTTACAAGACCTAAGTTTGGGAATTTTAGAGATGCACTTGGAGTCATTGATCATAAACATGCACCAAGGGGGAGTGTTACAAACTAGTGCATATCACTTTGGTCAATTCACTGTTAATTTGTTTTTCTTTTAGTATTTGTTTCTTTGTTCCTAATATTTGTGATTAGACTAAGTCTTTTAGTGGTTCAATAAAACTCAGCACTACAATAGGAACTTATCCAAATAGTGGAGATTATTTAGGAGATTTGTTAGCTTAGTGAAAATCTTTTAGGAATTTGTTAGTCTTAAGTTGTTTTAAATTCAGCAGTATGTACATCAATTTTTTGTGCATCAATAACATTAGACTTTTTATTCTCCGGACATTATTTTCTTTTTTTTTTTTTGTTACAATATACATGTATATATTGGGTCTGCTTGGGGCCGAAGATGAGAATCTCTGTAGAGCAGGGAGTACATTACCTGTCCTCACTCCGCTTGGGTTAACAGGGAGAGTTTTTCTCTTGTTTCCATTCTTGTGGGAGAAAAACATAGGGATTCCCATCATGTTCAGGATAACTCCTCGTGAGAAATGAAGATTTCCTATTTTTGTGGCAATCCTAAGTTAATAAGTCATTCTTTTAGCCAACCATTCATCTGGAAATGTTAGTAATACGGGTTCAAGGAGTGTGCAAATATTTTAAAGGAGTGCAAATAGCTGCTCCCATTAGAAAATTGTGAAATTTAAGGATATTAATCTTGGAAGATAGACTCGTGAAAAAGGAAAAAAAATATGATTTTTTTTTATAAATGATTAGAGGTGTCAAATGGGTAGTCTTGGACGGTGTTGGATTTCAACTTGATGAATTTCCTAATATAAATTTAAGGGAGCTAACATTAAAATCTAGCTGTCAAAATTGAAAAATTCATTTATATATTAATCATTCATATGATTTTGTATTTAATCAATGTTGGACATTTCTTTCTCGTGTCTTATTGGCCTCTTTAAGAGATAACTGAGTCAAGACAATTTTTTTGATCTCTAGTTAACTCTTGTAATTTTTGTGATACAAATTAGGTTAAATGAATTTTTAAAATTTGAAAAACACCCTATACAGGTTGAAATGATTAAAAATTCAAAGAATATCCTATAACGGATGAAGAATAATTATTTAAAAGCTCTTCACTGAATAAAATAAACTTACCATGGGACAAAAATAAATTCTAAAGGCTCATTATTAGATAAATTACAAGTAATTAAAATTTCAATCTAAATTTATAAATAATAAAATTATAAAAATTAATTTTTACTTTGATATTATGGTAAATTTATTAATATGGATTTGAGAGAGTCAGTATTCTGAATTTTAGTTTTATTAGAAGTAATAATATTATTTATTACATTAAATAATTTATTTGTAATCATAAAAATTGTTCCTTAAGTAATTGTATTATTATAGATTATTTTAGATATTATTTAATTATTATTATATTATTTAAATTAGAATTATTACAAAGTATTAAATATTATTTAAGTTGTTAAAATGGCAAATCTTGTGTTTTTATATTTCAAATAAATTTTTATTTTTCTAAATTAATTAAATACTATGACTTTAAAATTTTTAATAATATATTTTTATATTACTATAGCGTTGTTATAATTTTATTAAATATTATTATTTTTTAAAGGTTAATGCAATAAATTAAATTGATGTAATAACTGATTAGTACAAGTCTTGAAAAATAAAATTATGTAATTCAAAATCTTCATGAAAAATGATAAAACGATTGAAAAACGAGCCTAGCTCGTAGCTATAGTCCAAAATGATGTAACCTGAAATTGAATGCTACTTTTGATTTTTTCCATTTCACTATATGTTTAGCTATTGTTTTTAATTATTTAGAGTTAAATATTTTTCAATGAGCACGTGTCACCCTGTGATTGAAACAAAAATAAAAAATTTATATATCTGGCAAAACTTTAAATTTTTTTTAATTCCATTAATTTTATATATATTTTTCTGACAATATATTTTTCACCTTACAAAAACAAAATCTCATACTCACTCTCTCACCTCTCAGCTCTTTTTATTTTTATTTTTATTTATTTATCATTTTTATAATAATGCAAAATAATAATAATTGCAATCAATCAAACGGTAAGGATTTAAAAATTTTGATCCAAAGGCCATTATTAACAGGTATATGGTGCATTTGGTACATCACAGTTCGACCCATCAAATTGGCTATAAAAAGATATGGAAAGAAGAAGCAATCCCACATCGAAACCATTCAACAATCACCTTCTCTATATCGGTAAACTCCGAAATCTCTAAAGCCGCCGGGTTCGGTAGCGTGGGCCTGTTACTCAAGTGAGAGCTTTAAAGTGGTGGAACATAACACTTATCCAATCGACTGGGTTCTGTACGGCTAATTTCTGGCTCGCCCATTCCAAGCGAGGAGTTGAATCATGTGACCTTGGCGAAAGCTGGAGTTGCTTGGTTCCTAGAGTGGAGGGTACTGCGTGAGGCTGGTTTCACAGAGCAGCGATTACCTTCCTCTCCTTGCAGTGGAAGGATAACGAGCCAGTGTCGCCCGTGCCCGTGTAGTCAAATGGGTTGTGTTAACTGGACCATCATTTTTTAAACATATGTTCAGTTTATGAATAAAGCAACTCTTCTATCCACATATCGTTCAAAGGAAGAAAAAAACAATAATAAAAAGTTGAAAGTATATAAATTTTCTTATTATTAAAACTATTTGAATTTTTTTATAGTATAAATGAATTAAAAAAATAAAAATAATTTTCCTATTAGATTATAAAAGTAATTTTATATTTGTTTATATGTTTTTTAAAATGTTGACAGTTTATATTTAATTTTGCCTTTTAATTTAAGAACCACAACAATCTTTATCAAACTATATTGAAAAATGAACAATTTAAGTTTAGTTTTATTCAATTGGCAATTCACATATAAAATCAAAACTACTATGTTTTGATATAAAACATATATATTGGGCGTTATTATAACTAAAATGTCTAACTTTTATGGAGGAGTGATGAAAAGCCCACAAGATTAAGAGTTAACCCATTTAGAATAATTAATATTAATGAAGTGACCAAGTAATTACTCACTCAATTTAGCACACACTTACTCCAGAATATGCATACCAATAAAAAGCCGAGTAGCATAAGAGGCAAGATGATTAAATATGTTAAACTTTTATGCTCCAATAATTTCTTATTACTTATCAACAAACTACTCTCAACTGAATTATTAAAAGAAAAACTATGTAGCAATCCAATAATACAATTACTATTTAACTTAACCTACATTCCATGAATATCTTGATTTCAAACTAGCAGAAAAATTTCCCCCAAAGTTCAAATATCAATTGATGAAATTTTAAAAATTTCCTAGTTACATAATTTACATGAAATTATGGCCAAAGTAAAGGACCGAATAATATAATGTTTTAAATGTTAATTTTATCTATACCAATTCTTTTAGGATAAGAAAATAAAAAAAAATGTTGATTATTACAATTAATTTGAAAATACTATTTTTATAAATGCAATTCACTTCGTTCTTACCATGTAAATAAAAACTTAGCATGTCGAAAAAAAAAACTTCATGTGATGTCACATCTTGTCACAAAAATTTTACTTTTACAGTATTCACGAAAATTAACCATGGTTAATTATAATAATAATAATAATAATAATAATAATAATAATAATAATAACAATCAATCAACGGTAAGGATTTAAAAATTTTGATCCAAACGGTATAGCAAATGGGTTGTGTTAACTGGACCATCTTTTTTTTAGTCCAAGAAAAATTAAATGGGCATATTCTATAACTTTATAATAGAGAAAATTACATTATACATACTATATTATAAGTTTTATTTTTAATTTTACTACTATTATTTTTTTAATTTTTAATTTTTAAATTTTAATTTTTTTAAATTTTATTTTTACAAAAATACTGTACATCTATTTTATGTGCTTTCTCCTTTTCATTTTTTTCTTCCTTTATCTCACGTGGTGGTAAATGATGGAATCACTATTATTGTTGCTTTCACAATTACTATTAATACTAGTATTTTTCTTTTATTTTATTTTCTTTTTCTTCAAATTTTTGATTTTTTTAACCGTAGAGGCTTTTTATTGGATGCATCTATAACAGATGAGACTTGCATAAAAAAAATATATCTTTCCATATTGAAGCTCTGCATCTAAAACTATAATAATTTAAGGACAACGCCATCACCATTTTAAGTATAAGGACATTTTTTTACATTTCTTTTTAAATATAATATATTAGACAGAAGAATAAATCACTTAAAAATAAGAACTTGAGGCATATAGAATGATATAATTTAATGGGTTAATTAAAATTATATGTTCATCACTAACACCATATTTTTGTAAAAAAAGTTATTAAGAATGTAAAAATGAAAATTATTTTTAACCACCATATAATTTAAAAAAATTTAATATTTAGGGTAGTTTTTTAAAAAGTCATTTTTTTTACAAAATTATCATAAAAAATTCAAAATATTACAATTTAGCAATTCAACAAAATATTATCAAATTTATTAGAAATTTTTTAATTAATTTATAAATTTATCAATTCCATATAAAAAAAATTATCATGAATTTATTATATAATAATTTTGTAAGCTTTATTATTATTTTATATTTATTTATTTGATTTCTATTATTAATATTGAAGTCATTTTTAAAATTAAAATATTTGGATTTGAATGAAAGTGAATTGACTTTTATAATTTCGTAATTAGTCACTAATTAATTAATAATGCTAATTAAATTTAAATAATATACTCTATAAAAATGTGTTAATCAATATAGTTTGTATTTTTTTAATTTTTTTATTAAAAATGGTATATGTGGATATATGCAGATATACGTTATATATATTTTAACTAAAAAATGTTATTTGTAGATATATGTGGGTATATATTACATATACTTTGACTAAAGAATGACATATGTAGATAGATGTATGTATATATTATATATACTTTAACTATAGAATGTTATTTGTAAGTACATATTGATATATATTACGTATGCTTTAAATAAAGAATAGTATATGTAGATATATGTAGATATTTATTACATATAATTTAACTAGATAATGATATATTTTTGTGTATGTGTATATATTATATATATTATAATTAAAAAATTATATATGTGGATATATGCATATATATGTTTCATATATTTTAATTAAATAATGATATTTATAGGTGTATGTGGGTATATATTACATATACTTTAATTAAAGAATGAGATATATGGATATATGTAGGTATATGTTATATATACTTTGACTAAAAAATATTATTTGTTGATATATATGGCATATATTATATATATTTTAACTAAAAAATAATATATGTGGGTATATATTATATATATTTAACTAAAGAATGATATTTGTGGGTATATATAGGTATATGTAGCATATATTTTAACTAAAAAAATAATATTTATAAATATATGTTGATACATGTTATATACACTTTAACTAAGAAATGATATATGCAGATATATACAGGTATATATTATATATACTTTAAATAAAAAATATTATTTACAGGATGTATATATTACATATACTTTAACTAAAAAATAATATATGTTATTATATTTTTAATTTAATAATTTTAAAAAATTAATTTAAAACTTGTTTAAAAAATAAACAGTATAAATAATGTAAATAGTATAAAAAATAAACTAAAAAATAAAAAAAAGATGAAAAAAATGAAAATTACAAAAAAATACATATAAAAAATAAAAAAATAGATAAAAAAAAGTAAATATAAATTACAAAAAATAAATACATAAAAACACTTTTGAAGAAATAATAATTAAATCATTCACTTTTATCATTTTATTAAATATTAATCTATTATTATTAATATTATTATTAATAACAATATGAGGTAAGGGTTAAGGTGCATATAATTGTCATTTTTTAGATATTAATCTATTATTATTATTATTATTATTATTAATATTAATAATAATGTGAGATGCGCCCGTTGTTTTTTTTACTTGTCTTTTTTACTGTAACTGTTGGTTTGTTTAATTTTTCGTAAAATTGTGAATAAAATATATGTTTACCGTAAAATTGAAAGAAAAAAGATAAGTTCATTTTTTTTAAAAACATAATTTTATTTTAAGTTTTATAATATGATATCAATTTAGAATGCTTCAACTATTGGCAAAATAATGTTTATTACGTTGGAAACTCTGAAAAAAAAAAAGCCACAAATAATCTTTATCTTTTACATCAACTCTAACCTAACTTGGCAAATGCCTATCCAAAATTTGGATATTATCCGGTATAATGCAATTAAGATCATTCAATACCTCTCCATTTCCTACATCAAATACATCTTTAAGTTTAACCCTTATAGCCACATACCAATTTTGGTTACTTACATCTTTCATATAAGATACTTATTCAACTTGAGAGTAAAATACAAATGGATCATCATCCACTTTATCACCTGTATGTATCAACCTAGAAAAGTTAACAAGAATAAACTCAAAACCATCTTGCTTGATGCCCATGCTACTATGAACGTTAATACAATCACATTTAAATAACACAACTTTAAAACTATCGTAGTAATTAATTTCAATAATATCCCTTAATCTTCTATAGTAATTGGCTCCTCCCACTTCAGATATGTTAACTACACTACTATTTTGAGCTAGTCTTTTCTCCTTATGACTTGCAGTATGAAATCTCATTCCATTTATAACAAAACCAGAAAATCTCCTTGCAACTTTGTTGGGATCCCTTGCAAGTGCTACAATATGTTCTCCAATGTCTGAATCACGAGTTGCACATAAAACCTATCACATTATAAAAAAACTAAGAAAAATAAGAAAAACAAATGATGGTCCCTAACACAATGTACCACACTTTATCTTATTTTGAAACCATCCACTAAAGTTTTCATTTATTAAATTATCTAACTCATTTTGATTTAAACGAGTATCCCGAAGCCGCCTTCTCCTCTCAAAATTGAGAAATTCTCTAAAAAATATAAAGTTTAGGCTAAACAACAATTTACTTTTATAAGGCTTAGTTTAAATCAATATCAATATTGAAAAATACTTACTGATGAAATTGTTCAATCTCATCACAATGGCGTAGCACATAACGATGTGCTTGAACTAATGATTAACCACTTAAAATAACATCTTCAACTTTGCCTATATTTTGACCGGCAATTGAAAATAGATATTTCATTTATTCATTCGAAGGTGTCTCGGGATTGCATAAAGGCCTATTGAATTTTGTCTCAACCCCATCAAGGTATCTTGAACAAAATATTAAGCATTCATCAGCTATTTACTATTCTGTAATGGGCCCTTATTGGTGGGCCTTATTTCCAATAGATGACTTATAATGAACAAAAAGACCTACAATCATTATAAAAGGATATACTTTTCAACCTAAGTATATTAGTTTAATGAAATTTTATAAAAAAAAATGATAGTAAAAAGTGATACCTCTCCATTAGGCACATCCATCTATAATGTACTGGTCCTCCAAGTTTTATTTCTTCAACTAGATGGATAATCAAATGTACCATTATGGTAAAAAAAGATTGAAGAAATATCACCTCCATATTACAAAGAGTTAAGGCAATACGCTCTTGAAGCTTGTCTAGTTCAATATGATCTAATACTTTCGAGCATATAGCTTTAAAAAAAGAAGCTAACTAATCCTAATCGAAGTAACTTCTTTAGATGGACTACAATCTCTTAATGCTAGGGGAATAAGATTCTCAATCAGAATATGACAATTGTGACTCTTTAGACCACTAATTTTATGCTCCTTCAAGTTTACACATTGGAAATATTTGATGCATATCCATCTGGCATTTTCACATCTTTCAACACTTAACAAAATATGTCTTTTCTCTTTCGTGATTAAAGAAAAACATGCTACTGGTAGTCTTTTTATACCACTCCCATCTATAATAGGATATAATTCAGATCCGATACCCAATCCCACCAAATCAAGTCGAGCTTTCTCATTATCTTTCGACTTGTGATCCAAATTTAATAAAGTGCCAATAATATTGTCACATACATTTTTTCATTATGTGATGCATTAAGAAATGCAAAATCAATAAAATTCTTAACCCCTTATTTATACTTAACACTAACTCTAGGCTCATTCATCCACCTCTTATCCATATAAAATTTTCACAAAAATTCAATGAATTTTAGGAAATATGAAAAACAAATTTGGTAAATTATGAGTCTAGTCTTTGGAAGATCACAATAATTAAATATAAATTTGGTTATTCAATAAAGAAAGTCATACATTTATCGTAATAATTAATAGTGTGGATTAAAAAAATGAGTTGTGGATTAAAAAAAAACGAGTCATTTAGAATAAAAGTATTTAATTTAATTTACAATTTGAGAGAAAAGAAAGAAAGAAAGAAAAATTAATTGAATAAGAACCACCATCATATTCCAGTTAAAAGATCATCACAATTAAATAAAAAATACCTGATATCCAGATTTCTTAGACTATCTTTAGGCTTCAGAATTTCTTAGACTAGCTTTAGGCTTCAGAATTGCATTGCAAAAAGATAAAACAAAATAAAATAATCAAAACCCACTAACTAAAATTTATATATATGCGTGAATAATATATAGAAACAAGTAATTAAAAAAGAGACTTCATTATTCTTCTTTAGTTCAATAGTAGTACTACAAATTTTTAATAGTACGATAACACATGTGCATATGGGTGTTTCTGCAGACAACTTATTAATATATTCATTGAGGATAGCAGCAACATCTCTATTTCCTTTAATTAGCAACACTTGTAGGGAGCACCTATCTATAGACAAACTCCTAATAAATTATCACCTACCACACAAAGTCAAGAATAGTGAAGACAAGAAATCAACCACATCAAATAGTTTCATTTCTTTGAAAAGACAAAAGGACAAAAGAAAAGTAAAAAAGCAAAACAAACAATAGAATACCTAGTTGAGAGGAAATAAAAAAATGTTAAATGACAGTTGGGCTAATAATTGAATGATGAATTAATTTTTTTTAAAAAATAGGTGATAATAATAATAATAATAATAATAATAATAATAAATGGTTTTTATTGAATTGGAAAGAAATGAAGGTGAACCTAGCCAATAAGACAATCGAAAGAAGAAAAAAAAGGCAAGTGTAAGATTGGTGTATGGAGGTATTTGGTTTGAATGTAGATGTTTATCTAAGTATATCCAATGTCCATCCATACATGTATTTGGTTTTGGCTCTGCTTAACAATGTATTAGTGAGGCCTACTACCCATTTTGTAGTGAGAAGTAATTAATGAAACCTATTCTCTTCTAATTAAACATAGTAATAAAGAAAATATAACAATAAATGGAAGAGGCCCACTACCAACAAGGGTCTTGATGATGCACTGAATAGTAATATTAAAGAAAACATAACAATAAATTAAAGCCATCAAAATTATATACATATATAAAGCCAAATGTAATTCCACGCACTAAAGTCCAAAACAATATTAAAAGCAGTAATCAGAAGCCAATCTTAGCACCTAACTTTGAATTCTTTCCCCATCCTCTTCACTATAAATTCTAGGCAGCAAATCCATAACTTCTCACCCTCCACACTATCATTTAATTGAAGCAGTAAGTCCAATCTTCTTAATTTTTTGCCTACTAACTATTGCAGTTCATTATTTTCTTTATGCATATTTTCTGGTTCTAATTAATGACTCTGCATTTAACCTTAACGGACTGAAACGGCTGAGCCTGTGCTAGGAAAATAAAACAGAGAACCTAAAAAATCTGGACCTCTTCCATTTCACTTGCTAGGAAGTCTTATAAAAAGCATGAAAGAAGATCACTATATGAGTGATACTGGAGATAATGTATACTATCAAAAACATCATAATTTGCATGGAGCTGAAAAAACAAAATAAAGCCACAAATTATTTCACCATGTTAAGCCAAGATTCTTTGTGACCAGTTCTGAAAATATTCTCACTTGCATAGCCTTAGCAAAACAATATGATTCAAAAGCATAAATACAAAATAATTTTATCTACCACAATCCCCACTTCTGAAAATTCTCGATTCCATAGCCTTAGCAAAACAATGATACACTTCCATGAAACACTTCTGAAAATTCTCGATTCCAACCAAACTAATCACGATTCTATAGCCTTAGGAAAACAAAAACCTCACATTCTCAACCAATTCACCCAATATGACAATATTCAGCAAATCATAAAAAAACACAAATAAAACAATGAATTTTTTTCCTCTTGCCAAAGAAGTTGCAGACTGATTAAAAACAAAAACAATGCAAATATAAATTACTCATCAAAATCAAAATTCCCTTTAGGATCAAAGAGAGAAATCTTGAACAGTTAACACTTCAAAACCAAATAGAGGAGATGGGATTGTATGCAGCAGGAATGGGATTGTCTCGATTGAGTTGTGAAAAGCGTAATTGAGGCTTAGCTTTTGGTCTTTTTGACAGAATCGAAGATGACGGATTTTGGGGTTTTGGGATAGTTCAAAAATATGATAAAATGTAGATTGAAAATTTGTGAAAAAAGTTAGAATGATAAAATATGATTAAACCCTTTCTTTTGCGCGCGTTAGCAGACCTCCAAAACTTCACACCATTGTAGCAGTCAAAGCTCGAACCGCCTCTTCTTTTATATTTTATTTTATTTTATGTAGTTGCTAAAAGTCCCTTTTTTTTGTAGTAGTTCCTTAAGAAAATCATTCTTGATAAAATGCAGTACTTTGGTAACATCATTCATGCTCATTCTTTCTCTGGCTGATCCTGCTGAACATATTACCCCAATTTCCAGCACTTGAAATAAGCAATTTTCAAGGTTTTCTCTTATCTTCTTCATCCCTTCATCGTCATCTTCTTCTTCTTCATCATCTATTGCTTTTCTTGCTACTTTTGTTCCTTCCATTTCTTCTGCAATGAGGTTTGGGTCTACAGTCTGCATTAATGTCTTCGCTGTGGCAAATCTCGTTTCACAAACTCATGCAGATTTAATTACTGTCTTTGAACATTTCATCAGTTGGTCTTTTTCCTGAGAACATTTCTAACACAGAATCCCATAACTATAGACATCCCCCATTTTCGATTCTTCGCATCCCACTCCATATTCAGCAATTGTATGAAATTATTAATAGATATATCTAGCAACTATTATATGTCTAATTATGATTTAATTGTTTAAGGAAAAAGGTAATCTAATTGCCTGTAGCAGCATAACCAATAGTTCCTTTGACTCCAGTCGTGCTTAACTGACTTGGAGATTAATTATAGTCGGTTGAGAGGAGCCTTGCTAGACCGAAATCACAAACATGGCATTTCCTATAGATTATTTTAGATATTATTCAATTATTATTATTTTATTTAAATTAGAATTATTACAAAATATTAAATATTATTTAAGTTGTTAAAATGACAAATCTCGTGTTTTTATATTCCAAATAAATTTTTATTTTTCTAAATTAATTAAATACTATGACTTTAAAATTTTTAATAATATATTTTTACATTACTATATTGTTGTTATAATTTTATTAAATATTACTATTTTCTAAAGGTTAAAAAAAAATGCAATAAATTAAATTGATGTAATAACTGATTAGTACAAGTCTTGAAAAATAAAATTATGTAATTCAAAATCTTCATGAAAAATGATAAAACGATTGAAAAACGAGCCTAGCTCGTAGCTATAGTCCAAAATGATGTAACCTGAAATTGAATGCTACTTTTGATTTTTTCCATTTCACTATATGTTTAGCTATTGTTTTTAATTATTTAGAGTTAAATATTTTTCAATGAGCACGTGTCACCCTGTGATTGAAACAAAAATAAGAAATTTATATATCTGGCAAAACTTTAAATTTTTTTTAATTCCATTAATTTTATATATATTTTTCTGACAATATATTTTTCACCTTACAAAAACAAAATCTCATACTCACTCTCTCACCTCTCAGCTCTTTTTATTTTTATTTTTATTTATTTATCATTTTTATAATAATGCAAAATAATAATAATTGCAATCAATCAAACGGTAAGGATTTAAAAATTTTGATCCAAAGGCCATTATTAACAGGTATATGGTGCATTTGGTACATCACAGTTCGACCCATCAAATTGGCTATAAAAAGATATGGACAGAAGCTGCAATCCCACATCGAAACCATTCAACAATCACCTTGTCTATATCAGTAAACTCCGAAATCTGCAAGGCCGCCGGGTTCAGTAGCGTGGGCCTGTTACTCGAGTGAGGGCTTTAAAGTGGTGGAACATAACATTTATCTAATTGACTGGGTTCTGTACGGCTAATTTCTGGCTTGTCCATTCCAAGCGAGGAGTTGAATCATGTGACCTTGGCGAAAGCCAGAGTTGCTTGGTTCCTAGAGTGGAGGATACTGCGTGAGGCTGGTTTCACAGAGCAGCGACCACCTTCCTCTCCTTGCAGTGGAAGGATAACGAGCCGGTGTCGCCCGTGCCCGTGTAGTCAAATGGGTTGTGTTAACTGGACCATCATTTTTTAAACATGTGTTCAGTTTATGAATAAAGCAACTCTTCTATCCACATCGTTCAATGGAAGAAAAAAATAATAGTAATAAAAAGTTGAAAGTATATAAATTTTTTTATTATTAAAACTATTTGAATTTATTATAGTATAAATGAATTAAAAAAATAAAAATAATTTTCCTATTAGATTATAAAAGTAATTTTATATTTGTTTATATGTTTTTAAAAATGTTGACAGTTTATATTTAATTTTGCCTTTTAATTTAAGAACCACAACAATCTTTATCAAACTATATTGAAAAACGAATAATTTAAGTTTAGTTTTATTCAATTGGCAATTCACATATAAAATCAAAACTACTATGTTTTGATATAAAACATATATATTGGGCGTTATTATAACTAAAATGTCTAACTTTTATGGAGGAGTGATGAAAAGCCCACAAGATTAAGAGTTAACCCATTTAGAATAATTAATATTAATGAAGTGACCAAGTAATTACTCACTCAATTTAGCACACACTTACTCCAGAATATGCATACCAATAAAAAGCCGAGTAGCATAAGAGGCAAGATGATTAAATATGTTAAACTTTTATGCTCCAATAATTTCTTATTACTTATCAACAAACTACTCTCAACTGAATTATTAAAAGAAAAACTATGTTGCAATCCAATAATACAATTTCTATTTAACTTAACCTACAATCTATGAATATCTTGATTTCAAACTAGTAGAAAAATTTCCCCCAAAGTTCAAATATCAATTAATGAAATTTTAAAGACATTTTTTTTCTTTTTTTACATTTCTTTTTAAATATAATATATTAGAAAGAAGAATAAATGACTTAAAAAATAAGAACTTGAGGCATATATAATGATATAATTTAATGGGTTAATTAAAATTATATGTTCATCACTAACACCATATTTTTGTAAAAAAAAGTTATTAAGAATGTAAAAATGAAAATTATTTTTAACCACCATATAATTAAAAAAAATTTAATATTTAGGGTAGTTTTTTAAAAAGTAATTTTTTTTACAAAATTATCATAAAAAATTCAAAATATTACAATTTAGCAATTCAACAAAATATTATCAAATTTATTAGATTTTTTTAATTAATTTATAAATTTATCAATTCCATATAAAAAAATTTATCATGAATTTATTATATAATAATTTTGTAAGCTTTATTATTATTTTATATTTATTTATTTGATTTCTATTATTAATATTGAAGTCATTTTTAAAATTAAAATATTTGGATTTAAATGAAAGTGAATTGACTTTTATAATTTCGTAATTAGCCACTAATTAATTAATAATGCTAATTAAATTTAAATAATATACTCTATAAAAATGTGTTAATCAACATAGTTTGTATTATTTTAATTATTTTAATATTTTTTTTTATTAAAAATGATATACGTGGACATATACAGATATATGTTATATATACTATAACTAAAAAATTTATTTATAGATATATATGGGTATATATTACATATATTTTAACTAAAGAATGATATATGTGGACAGATCTACAAATAATATTTTTTAGTTATTATATAAATTAATTTTTTCACAGATTTTACAGAAAAAATTTTTTCACAGACTATGCAGGATTTTCTATAGATATTAGAGAATTTTTCTCCAGTAGAGAGGACAGTGAAATTTAGTTGCTTGTTGATAAATTATCATCTAATATGTCTATGCTCATGTGTAATTCATCAATTTTCTGTCTTTTACATGTAGAAATATCTTTTTCTTCAACTTGTACCTGCAGATGGTGCATCTCACCAAACTCTTGGACTATGGAATGCTCATCAGAATTCTGTTTGACATGCCTAGTGCTAACATTTTGTACTGATGGGCTGGCTTCTAAAAAAAATTTTCATCTCTCTAGGGTTTGGATCATGGATTCATGTTGCTTTCGCATCAGTATCCGTATCCGAGTCTCTTGGAATTTCTCCTGAGTTTCTTGATTTTATTTCTAGCATAATTATTGAGTCTCTTGGGATTGCTTCTGAAATTTTACCATTTTATTCTACAGTTCTGCAAAAAATTGTCACATCATTAGTAATAATGGTATCATAAAAATTTTTATCTTTTGAAATTTCTTGTGAAAACACATCAGTATTTCTCTTTTTACCTTGCTGTTGCAAAAGCAACCTCCGTGTCTTAAGACTAGGTTATTTTTTTCTTCTATATACCACATATTGTAATATGATGCGTTACTGTAATATAGAATCATTGTAGAATGAATCACACAGCATCACTATAGAGTACCTTCCACTGGGCATGCCAATTTATTTTCCTCAAAAAATAATGAGAAAAGCTCATTTAGCCTTTTGATATGGATGTGGACATGTCAGAGGATATAAGGTCCTCGACCAAAATACACCTAGTCTTATTTTTACCAAGCGATTGTATAGATTTCTCAAAAGACTAAAGATAAATCAAAGTCCCTAAACTCCCTCTAGTAAGTTCATTTGAATTCTACAGCAAAAAAATGAACTAATGAAAGTTGTGAAAAAAATAGATTGTGAAATGACAGCTATGTGAAAAATATTATTTGACTGAAAAATGAGTCATAATTATAGTAACTTCACAAATTTTGAAATAAGGACAGTATATTACAATATTAAGCTTGAAACATAATAAATTAAAAAGCTAAAACTAAGTGAAATAAAATTGAAGAATTGGACAAACTAAATTAACTAAGAAAACTAAAATTTTGCTATTGTGAAATTAAAATATGTTGTTGTAGAACTGAAAATTCTACACTTTTAATTTTCTAAGGTTGAGAGCTATGTTTGATCTATTATGGAACAAAGTGTTAGTTATTGATGATAGTTGTTGAAAAGTCTTTTCCTCTTCTTTTTTTCTTCCTTTTAAACATTTTTCTTTGGAAGTTACTTCTCATTTATTTCCATAACTTCTCATCCCTACTTCTTTCATTAATTTCTTTTTAAATAACTACACACTTCACACTTAATGCCGATAATTATTTTTTTTCAACTCCCCATTTTCTTTAACCACTTTCCACTTTTCTTAACTACCAAAAAGTGATTAATTTTTGGTGTAAACACAATCTCATGCAATTTTCATTATGTATTGCTATAAATTTGCTTAGTTGATTTTGATGACCATTTTTGTGACTTCATGATTGGTCTGAGATTTCGCTATTGATTAATGCAGAACTATGAATTTAGGGCTTTCTTTGAAGATTGCTAGATAAAATTTCGTTCGATGAGTTGTTATTGATTTAAATGCATTACTTACGGCAATACTGCTAGCTTGTTATAGGCTTTGCAAGGATTTCATTGAACTCTTATCTCTAATATTTGAAATATACATTGTCTCTAAAAGAAAATAATTATTTATCATGTTTCTCAGTCAGTCAATATGTGTGCTAATATTTTAGTAAAATTTGATAAATATAAACTGGTACTACCCCTGAAAAACTGGGCTTAACCCTCGAGCTCCTCGATCTCTACCTCTTGAGCTCATCGAGCTCTCATCCTTCGAGCTTCCCCTTGAGCTATATCTTGTATTTCTCGATTTTCTTATAGCCCCACCTATTTTTTATTTGACTTCTCGAAGTCACGAGTCTTAGTATGACATAAATGTTAAATGACTAGGGGGAGACTAGTGATACTATCCCTACCTGCCGAGCTTGCTACCGAGCTCTATGTTCAATTATTCTTATGATTGAGCTCTGAGAAGAATGTTGAACCTCGGTTTCAGGCATTTTTAATCCCACCAAGCTCTTGATATTCCGATAGACAACCTTCTAATAGTCGCCTTTGATACATTCATAATTTGTGCTAACACCATTTAGACTGTATCTCCCTTAACCAACTATGTATAGGGGTCACCCCTCACAGGTAAAAGGGTTCTTCCATTCTCTCTCTTTCTCTTTACTCTGATCAACCGAGCTCTAATTTAGGCATTCAAGCCTCCTCTTAGGGAGCCTGAGCCCCTCATTTCTTATCTTGTAGGTGAGAGAACCATAACAGCAGCAACATCCGAGCCTAAGCCATGAGAGCTAGAACCACCCCTGAAGCACGACCCCAGGAAAGTTCTTTTAGGATATAAAAGTTATTTCTTTCTCTATATAATTTAATTTGAGCATTGCTCCTCTTTTATAAATTTTTTTAAAACTTTATTCTATTTATTCTATGTGTATTTAAAATGAAAAAAATAGAAATTTAAAAGAATACATTTTTGTTTCAATAATAAATTTGATCTAAATGCTAATTAATTCAAGAAGCTTTAATTTAAATGAAACTTAAAATTATCTAAGTTTGTTAAAGGACTATTTTGAATGGAATTTATTTGATAAAATTTAAAGTGCGGTTTAATCCTAAATAAATTAAAAAAATTAAAATTTTTTATAAAATTTCAATTTTATTTTTGGAAAATTAATAACAAATACCATCTATCCATCATTATATCAATCAAAACTTATAAATTCACATCAATTTTACCTGAAATTAAGAATAATTCCGTTGGCTTTGCATTTTTTTTTTCTTTCTAAGAATAATTCACATGATTTTTCATGATTTACTTGTCTTTTTTTTAAAAAAATTAATTATGTATAAAGTGAAAGTTTTGAATTTGATGGTAAATTTTTAATCCAATTTATCATTGAAAAATTGTATCCAACTCGCAATTTGTTAATATTTTCATAAAACAAAAAAAAATTGAATATGACTTATTATTCGACCCAATTTAAAAGGCCATATTTATTTTGTTTAAAGATAACTTATTAAAATAATATTTTTTTCACAAAATTGAAAGTTATTCTAAAACTCTGTAAATAAATAAGAATTTTGATCATGAAAGTAATAAAGATTATAAAAAAGCAGATTTTTTTTTTTGTAACCCATATATCCTGCATATGGCCTCTCTATAAAAAAAAGAATGAATAAGCAAAGACAAAAAGGAATAATAGTTAAGGACCCATCAATCAGGCAATAATATTAAGTTGGTGAAGCAAAACTTTCTTCCTGCTGTTGTCAAATCCTGGAAATACAAATTCCAACAGAAAGAGATAAAAAGGTAATTAACAAATTATAGTTTTCTAATAAAAGGACAAAACTACAACAAAAGACACAGACTGAGCAGCATTGATTAAGAAAAGTATAATTGCAAAACGACATTTCGATTATGTGGCCAATTTAACAATAGTATCTGACATTATTAAGTGCATGAAATTTACATATAATACCGTTTTCTACATATAAAATTAAACCATCAATACTACATTAGTAACAATAATTAATTAATAACTTGTCATTCACCTGCATTTCATGCATAATTCAGTTATATTTTTTTTATTCATCTTATATTATTGTAATATATACATATCATTATTATTTTTAATAAAAAATCAAATTTTATTTTGATAAGTTTGATATTAATATAAAAATATATATAACTAAATTTATTATATATCAATCAGCTAATAAAATAAAATTACACTGTATATTTTTTTGAACTGTACACTGTATATTTGATGCATATATATAGATTTTAATTAGAACTTATAAAATATATTATAATGTAACACAACAAGTGACAATTATTTAATGCCATTATATATATGAGACAATATATATATATATATATTATCATACTCTCCCGTCCAAAAGAGAATGTCATATTTTTTTATATAAAATTTTAAAAAATATAATTAATATATTAATAATTAATATATTTTTTTTATCTTTATTTATATATTTATTTTATCTTCACTACTACAAGAATATAGCAAATTACCAATAAATTTTTTTATCGGTAATTCTTATTTTTTTATCGGTAATAGTATTTACCGACATATTACCGATAAAAAAAATTTACCGCTAAATCTTATATCGATAATCGAAAAGCCGACGAAAATAGAAATCTGTCAGTAAATTTTTTGACAGAAATAATCTATCGGTAATTTTTCTACAGAAAAATAGTCTGTAATATTTACTGACAGAAATTATTTTCATCGGTACAGAATAAAATTCCAGATAAAAAATTTTATCGGTATTATCGATGATAAATTATTTTTCGATAATACCGACAGACCGACGAAAAATTATCTGTCGGTAAAAAATAAATTATTTTTAAAAATTTTTTAAATTTTAAAAATCTTTTTAAATTTTATAATATAATGTATGTATAAATTTTTTATTAATAAGAATAAAAATATAAAAATAAATTTAATATTTAAAAAATATTATATGTAATAAATATTCAAATATAAAAAAAGTTAAATATAAAATTAATAAAATATATATAACCATATGAAATTAAAATATCGTTGTATATATACAAAAAAAATTGTATGTCAAGTAGCAGGAGGTGGTGAATGTGGAGGTGGAGGAGCACCATCAAGCAGGAAGTGTTGTGATGGATCGAAGGTTTCTCGCATGAAATTAGACATAAACTCATTAAGTTATTGCTGGACCAATCTCTGCACCTCGGTTTGCATCTGTGCCTGAATTCGAAATTGAACCTGTACCTCTACCTCCATCTGCACCTGCTCATGGATCTGCTGCTGAGCAGTCCTATCACGCTCTTCCAACTGCTCCTTCAAATGCTCAATCTCCTCCCATAAGACATATGAACTACTAGAAGAAGAAAAAAAAAGTTGTGCTGACATACTGTGAGCCAAGTTCATACAACTTTTTCTTCTTTTTTTCTTCTTCTCTCGGCCCACAGCAAATCTAAATAAGCTATCATCATCAACAGATATGTCGAACTGAGAGGCCTCCTCCCAATAAGCAATGAAACTATCCTATATAATATAAAAAGATTATTAATTCTATATTTTAAATTTAATTTAGGTAATATTAAAAAAATTATGAAATTATCTTACATTTAATCATGTGATCGATGATCCACAAATGAACGTTTGTCGTGATTTCGGGTGTGCGTATGCACAAACAGCTCATTGTTGTTCTGCGACCGACCTATAGTAGACTCCTATTTAAAAAAAATATTAGTTTAATAATACAAAAAATATAAATTAAATGTATTAAAAAAATATAAATATACTTATGAGTGTACGGGCATGATCATGATGTGATCGGCTGTCTCCCATATGTGTGAATGGACCTGTACTATCTACAACACTGGACATTCTGCCATGAGAGACAATGACAGAACGTGCCTGCCCCTCGGGAGAGCTCCACCGGGCCTGTAAGTTTGCCCATAACTGATCATCAATAAATGAAGGCTGCTTCCTCGCAGCTTTTACCTCACTCAGCATATCGCTATGGCGAATAGCTGCTTTCTTCATAAAGGCAATCCGGACAAGGCTATCAATAGCCTAATCACAGTAAAAATATTTCTGCAAAAAAAACCAAGCTAATTAGTATTATCTAAATATAAAATATTCACTTGTAC
This sequence comes from Garcia nutans, assembly GCA_947685225.1. Taxonomy (NCBI): domain Eukaryota; kingdom Viridiplantae; phylum Streptophyta; class Magnoliopsida; order Malpighiales; family Euphorbiaceae; genus Garcia; species Garcia nutans. Next base: position 51,377,155 of record CANTUV010000011.1, on the reverse strand, counting down.
ATTTATATTAACTATTAAAATTTAATTTTCTTTTTAACCTTAAACTCTTCGAATCAAAAGTTCTTCATTTTCGGAGAGACGGTCTTCCAAGAAATTTCTATGGGGTCCATCTTCTGTGTCATGACCTTCCGAATGCGTCTAGTGAAAGTCCCAGCCGGATCCATCATATAGCTGCAAAATTAAAGAAATAGTACAGATTTATTTAAAATATACCGATTAAATCTAATTTAATATAAATAATGTAAAAAATTAAAAATACTTACTCTGGCTCCCGAATAGTCAAATTTTGCATCCTACCATCATGACCTGTAGCTGATGTTGCAGTATTGACATCACCAATGTGGGCATCTGAAGTGGCCGGGAGAGAAGAAGTAGCAGGATCCTCTGTCTGGGCCGAGTGAGAAGAAGAATCAGGATCCTCTGTATAGGCCCGGTGAGAAGTAAAAACATGATACTTTCTAAACATATCGTCTGTAGCCACGTAAACCAGAGGATCCTCAACAAAAGGCTCATGTGGGACATCGCACAACTGTAGACGTGGCTGACATGTACTACTAGAATCTCATCCTCCACTGGATCGACCGCTAGACCCCAATCGATCTAATCCTCTTCCAGGCCCAGGATAGATATCTGAAAAAAAACCATCAGTGTAATTAATATGAATAAAATAATAACCATATAAATAAATTTTCAATAAATGTTATAGCTTAATTACTATTACTTATTGTTAGGGTTCACTGCTATCATCTGATTGGGATGATTCATATTCAGAGTCCAGTAATGATTTATCCGATTCAGATTCTACCTCTATAGCCTCAATATCCATGAGTTTCTCCAGTTGGATCATTTAAAAGACCTGGATCACCCTCATTTATTCTATCAATCAAATGTACATTTTCAGGACTATCTTCTTAAAATGCAGTATCAATCTCCTATTTATTGGCATACTGTTCGGGTAGATCAATCTGTGATCTTGCTTTTATTTTGCAAATCGCCAATCAATCGGATGTGTCTCGCCTTGTGCTAGAAAAAAGAACGTAATACACTTGGGCAACTTGACTAGCGAGTATGAACGGTTCATATTTAGCATATGTCCTCCTTCTGTTCACTTCCACCAAATTATATACTGGATGAACCCTTATACTATTTATGGGGTCATACTAGTCACATTTAAATAATACCATTCTTTTAATTGGTAATGCCGGATATTCAACATCTACAATATCAATTAATCGACCGTAGAAATCAAACAAGTTTTCACTATAGTTTAACCCTTTTATACAAACACCACTATTTGTTGTTGCTCTCAAAGTACAGTGAGATTCAGTGTGAAATTTATAACCATTAATAAAATACACTTATAATATCTAACAGTTGGTAATGGACCCTAGGCTAAATTCTTTAATTTTTTTTCAGAAATCATATTCCCATTCTCATTTGCCTAAATTAATAAAAAAAAAATGCATAAGTACAAAATATGGCAAATTGAAGACATGACAATTTTTTTAAATGTTAATACTAACAAATTATACTTATAAATTTTTAAACCATATGGAAAAATTATTCTCGACCTCAATATCAACTTGTAAATTTACTATATTTTCATCCAAATCTCGTAAGTGTTCAATAAATATGTTGAAATAGTTTACCAAAAACATCATAATCATTCATTTTTTTTAATTTTAATTTCAACATAAAAAATTCAGTTTCGGATAACTATAAACTTACTAACGTACTTGATATAAGGTGCAACTTCATCACAATTCAATAATATGTAAGTATGAGCTACACAATATTCTCTTTGATCCAATCTTCGGTTAGTTGATTTTCCGTATGGTCGACTCAGATGCTTAAAAATAGATAAAAGACATTCAGATTAATCTTGTATACCTCCATCGTCATTTTGAGGGACTTCACACAATTTTTGTTATTACGTTATGCTTGAAATAATAAGAATAGATTGATGCTTTAACGTCGCCTTATTTTTAACATTCTTCTTTAGGTGTCTTAAGTATCTTTCAAAAGGGTACATCTAACGATACTGTACCGGTCCTGTAATTTTGGCTTCATATGGCAAATGAACCGGTAAATATTCCATTAAATAAAAAAATGAAGAAAATATTTACTCTACTTTACAAAGAATTATTAGAATTTCTTATTATAAAGGCTCAATTTAGAAAACTTTTAGAGATATTGCAGTAAGTTCTCTAAAAAATAAGCTTAACTCCGTCAGATCATTCCAAACTTTTTTGGCAATAACTCTATAAATGTTATGGGTAATAATCATTGCATGAATACGTGACTATCATGACTCTTCATCCCGAACAATTTATATTTTTTCATATCAACACACCTTGATAAATTTGAGACATATCCGTCTGGAAACTTTAAATTTTTATCCAGTGCATATTAATTGCTTTTGATTACGATCCAATATGTAATTAGCTTTATGATACCTCTCGGATATTTCATTTTATTCTAACTTCGGCCTTCTGCAAAATATCCTCAAGTCTTCTCTTGATTTGTCATTATCTTTTATTTTACTCGGCACATCCATTATCGTATTAAACACATTCTCAAATATATTTTTTTCAACGTGCATTATATATAGGTTGTGCCTTATAAGATTTGAACTCCAATAAGACAAATCTCAAAAGATGTTTTTTTTTTCTATCCACAATTTTTACATACACTGCTATTGAAATTTTTATTATATTTAGTTACCTTATAAAGCCTCAGTTGCTTAATTTGAAACAACAAATCTTTTCCATTCAATATAGGAGGAACATCTTTTCTTAATGTAACATTCTTCTTCAAAACCTTTTATATTCCTTCTGAACGGATGATCTGCCTTTAAAAAATTTTTGTGATTGTCAAATCAACTTGTTTTAGCCCAATTTGAAAGATTAAATGCTTTAGAATCAGTCAAGTAATAAGGGAATGCTAATTTACCCACAGTGCTCCATCCAGATAACATCGCATATGTAGAAAAATCACTTATAGTCCACATAAGTATTGCTCTCAAACAAAAATTATGTTTCTCAAAATAATCATAAGTCATGACACCCTCATTACATAACTATTTCAACTCTACTATCAATGGCTGCAGAAATAAATCAATTTTATATTTTGGATTATTTGGATCAGGTATAAGTACAGACAGAAATAAATATTCCTGTTTTATACACATTCATGGTAGCAAATTATAAGGAGTCAGTATTACAGACCAGCAAGAGTACTACTGTCCTGATGACCCAAAAGGCTGAAAATCATTAGTACACAGACCTAACCTAATATTATGACATTCAACTGCAAAATCAAGATGTAATCAGTTGAAATGCTTCCATCCCTCAGAATTTGAGGGATGACAGATGACCCCATCTTCTTGCTCATGCTCATAATGTCATCTCATGTATTCTACTGTAGCATTTGAAACATATAATTTTTGAAGTCTTGGCGTGAGAGGAAAATAATACATTCTTTTAAAAGACACAAACTTTTATAGGCATGTAACTCGACTATGTTTGAATCTCTATTTTTCACAAAACCGACATATTCTGTCTTTTGCATAATCATCCCAATATAACATATACTCATTTTTGCAGCAGTCAATAATTTCTACTAGCAAGCTAAGCACCTGAACAATTTTTCTTGTTTGATAGAAATTATCAAATATTTCATTATCCTTGAATATTATCTCTTTAATAAATTGGATCCATTGATAGAAAGTCTTTTCAGACATATGTTGCTCAGACTTCATATTCAAAAATTGAGCTATGGCAGATAGCTTAGTATGTTTTTGATACCCGAATCATACCTCTGTATCCAGTGAATTCAACAAATTGTAGAACTGTTGAGCCTCAATGTTAGGAGTCTCATCATGTTGTTCTTAATGAACCTCACTAGTTCCAGGTACATCAATATTTAGCCCACCCCAATTAAACACATTAGGCTCAACTGCATCATATACCATTTGTGGATATGGATTATCAAAGACAGATTCAATTGTTCTATATTATTGTGGAATAGATCGATCGACTATATTCTCTTCACTATGCATATTCCAAATGAAATAATTCGGAACAAAATCCCATTTCACTAAGTGGTATTTCACTTCATCTACTTCTCAAAATCTACGATGTTGACATTTTATGCAAAGACAACAAATTTTATTGCCTTGCATATAATCCCTTTGACTAGATGTAAAACCAACAAACTCTTCTAATCCAGTAACAAATGCCATAGAAAGAGTGCGATCTGTATTGAGTCGTTCATACATCCAACCACGTATTGTGTTTATTTTGCCTATGTATACAAACAAGACAATGAAATTGTATCACAAGAATTAAATCTCCTTATATCTCCTTCATAAAAGGGTAAGACCCTAACCCATTCAGAAACACAATATATATCTTATTTAACATATTACAAGATTTTTATACAAATTATAAAGAAAATTCGACTGTATTTCTCCTAAGTTCTCTAAGTACATTACGTCAAATAATATAAATATTCATAATTTATAATTTTGAGATTTATGAATATTTATATTATTTGGTATGCACTCAGAGAATAATTTAAGAGAGATACAATAAATTTTCTACATAACTTGCATACTATAATGTCTCACATTAATGTTAAAGAACCGATAGATATATATTGTTATTTCTAAACTGTCCAAATGAGACAATTCAGTGAGTTCTTATTTTTTTAGAAATAAATGAGTAACTCACCAAACGGGTACTATGATTTATTATAAAATTATTTTTATTCAAACAAAAGACATTAACAATCAATATTGAGGTAGCACACTCTTTATATTCTAACCTTATATTTACTCATGCAATTTTAGAAACTATGACTAATCATGCTCATAAGGTCTATAAAGTATTGAGACTTATTCTACATTAAATAAATTTTTTTTATTAAATTAAGTGTTGTGCTTGTGATGTTTATTACTCATGTATATTATTATTTTTATTGCATTTATTAGGTACTTTATAAGTAATAAACTTGTTTTATTATTATTGTACAATTAAAATATTTTCATTATTTTTTTTAGTCTTGGTTGGTTGTATTGCAATTGCTTTGAACTATGTTCTAAGATTGTTGTTTAATAAATAATATATTGATTAAAAAGTTCTATAAAAAAAATTATTATAGATATAAAATTATTAAATTATTTTTACTATTCTATGTGTGTTTAATACTAATTCTGTTATTTATAATTTTCTAATATGATCACGTGTTACATTTCTTTATATTATATTTTTTTAAATATTAAATACAATTAATTCCTCTAAATATAATTTTTTTAGAAATTATATATATATAATTATAATAATCATCTATTGCATTTATTTGGGCTTCTATATATTCTCTAGTAATTTTTTTTAAAAAAATTAAATAAAATATTATTTTATTAAGATTTATTTCTGTAATATTAAAATTAAATCTGTGTAATTTTTCTCATTCTGTTTCTCCTTTTTCGTTGCGTTAGTTTCTTTTCAATTTTTTTCTGCTTCAATCTGTAATTAACATTTTGTTATCTAATTATTTTATTTTTGTCATAAATATATGCTCTGAATATATTTTATGTATTATTTATTTATTATTTATTATTAACATTTAACTAAATATTTGCTCATTGAATTTGTTATTAACTATATATTATATTTAACCGTAAATAATCGGGATACTAAATTATTTTTATTTACCTAAATAATAATTCTTGTAATTGCGAGATATACAAATTTTGTATATAATTTATAATCATGTTGATGTATATGTTAAAAATATACTAGAAATGAAAGGATCATTGTTATGTATGTTAAAAAAAATATAAATTTTGAGTGCTATAATTATTTGACCTCATATTTTTTACTATTAATGTTTTTTACTTATCCAAATTATAGTATAAATTTATAATCAAATTATTCTTTTAATTATACTTTAAATGTGGATAAGTAAATCACAATTCAATTTCGCTTTATCTTTTTCTTGTGGATTTACAAATTTGAGATTTTTTTTAATTTAAGTCAAAATAAAATAGAGTTTATTATATCACATTTTATTATTAATGTTCGAATTATCAGATTATTAGTAAATTATTGTGCTTATTTTTTGGTAAAAGTATTAAAATAACAATACTTATTCAAATCTATGAAAATGAAAAAAAAACATATATAAAATATATATATATATATTTATATGTAAAAATTCACATACAAATACATTAAAAAATATTAATAAAAATATTGTTAAAATATTTCATAATTTTTTATTATTAAGCATATATAAAATCAAGATTTAATTATTTAACCACAACCTAACAATTACTAAAATGAAAAAAATACTATTAATTAATAATATAAACTCACATTTTAATTCATACAACTAATTACCTATAAATCAGCAGGATCACAAAATATAACTTAAATTGTATACTTTTAAACTAAACTTAAAATATAGAAAAACATATTAATTATAATTTCTTAATGAAAAACTATAAAATTGCAAAAAAATTATAAAATTACCTAAAATAAATTCAAAGCCTAAATTATTTCTATTTACCAAAAAAATTTAAAAAATATAGCAAATATATTAAAAAATTTTAAAATAATTTATATTTTAGAGACAAAATTAATTCTTTATATGCAATAAAATTCTATAATTAATAAAAAATATCAAATATTATATAAAATAAAAAAAATACTTTAATAAAAATTCAACAACCTAAAATTTTTCTAATTAAAAATAAATTATAAATTATATCAAAAGTTTTAAATTTCTCTAAAATATATTTTATAACCGTTAAAAATACTTCTAAATTTTTATATTTTTTATTATGAAATTTATTAAATTAAATCTAATTTACTAAAATCTAAAATAAGTCTAATTTACTTAAATTAAATATAATTTAATAAAATTTTAAAAAACATAACAACAATCAAATAAGCCTAAAATATTATTAATCATTATAAAAAAAATTTTAAAAATATAAATATTTTAAATTTACCTAAAAAATTATTTTGTGAAGTAAGCAATCATCAATAAATTTATTCATTCTACCTTTGTTTTTTAAAAAATTATACAAAAATCTAAAATAAAATAATACTATAAACATCAAAATAAATTTTAAAATATAATAATAAATATAATTTCTCAAAAAATATTTTATAACCATTAAAAATACCTAATTTTTTATATTTGTCGATTCTATAATTTATTAAATTAAATCTAATTATATAAAATTTTAAAAAATCCTAACAATAATAAAATAAATCTAAAAAACTTATATTTATAAAAAATTTCAAAAAATATTATTAATTTAAATTTGTTTTAAAATTTATTTTTTGCCCTAAAAAACCTTATAAATTAAATTTTTTTACTGAAATTTAAAAAATTAATTTATTCTACCTAATTATTTTATTTTAAATAATTATACAAAAATCTATAACAATACACTTATTAATTTTTTTAAACAATATAAATATCTTAAACCTAAAAATTTAAAACTACCCTGAAAATTTAAACAACCAACAAATAAATATACTTATCAACCTAAACTACACAAATATAAACAATAACAACATAAAACAAAAAATTTACTATAATTTAAAAATTAAATAAAAATAAAAATAATAAAAAATATTTAACAAAATTATTTAAAAAATAAAATAAATACCTGTCACGATCTTTTTCTTCTTCTTCTTCTTCTTCTTCGTGCAATAAGAGCAGCAACCGGACTCTGTTTGGAGTAACACCAACAACATTGGAACGAAAATGGTGCAGGAACGAAAATGGAGGAAGCGGCGAGAAAGATAGAGATATTTAACATTTACTGAGAGATTTAAGTGTCTCTCGGTAAATATTGTCTCTTGATAAATTTATCGAGAGACACTTTGATATCTCTGTAAGTCTCTCGGTAAATTTACTGAGAGAAATTATAATCTCTCGGTAAATTTACAGACATATATCTTTTCTGTCGGTAAATAATCTTGATTAATTGATTGACTGATAATAATAATTTACTGAGAAATTTGCAATTCTTTCGGTATTATCGAGAAAAATATTTATCTGTCGGTAAGTTTTCTCAAAAGCCAAGCTATGTTAATTATTTGACACTGTAAAATTAGAGACAGAAATGACTTCAGTTGGTATTACCGATAGAACTAAATTTCTCTTGGTAAATACTTTGACAATTGGAGGCAAAAATTTCGCCACTCTACTGTTAATTTACCAACAGATATATTTTTATCTATAATTTATCGATAAAAAAATTTTTCTCGGTAAATTTATAAATTACCGAGAGATAAGATTTTTCTTGGTAATACTGAATTAATAAATCATTTACCGAGAGAAAAATATCTCCATCGGTACTATCGACAGATATTTGATTCTGTCGGTAAAATTAGCAATAAATATAATTAATAATTATATTAAATTTTTTATTTACCGATAGTTAAATATTTTCGTCGGTACTATTGACGGTTAAATATTTTCTCGGTAATAGTAAATAAATAAATATTAATTATTATGCTATTCATTTATCAACAGACAATCTTTCCATCGGTATTATCAACAAAAATTTATTTCTCTTAGTAAAATTAACAGTAAACATAATTAATTTTTATTAGTAAATTCATCTGTCATAATATCTCGCCATATTTATCGATAAAATTTTTGTCGGCAAATAGATCTGTCGTTATTCTGTTAATAATTTATTGATAATTTTTTAATTATATATTTTTTATATTTTCTCTCGGTATTTTTTCGGTATTATCAACAAATAAAATTCTATTGATAAAATTCTGTCGGTAATTTGCTGTATTATTGTAGTGCTTGAAATAGTTTAAATTATTATTAATTTTTTATTTAAAATATAAATTTATTAAAAAAAATAAAAAAATATTAAATATATTCTATAAATAAAAATAAATAATTATTTTAAAATATTTTAAAATAAAATAATAGGTAATTTTATATAACAAAAGGAGTATTAAGAATGACAACAACATATTACAACAAAATATATATACATGCCAAACACAATCACGCACTTATTAATATATTTAAAAAAAGGCTGTTAATAGTAATTAATGAAGTCAACGTTACTTACTCACACGATATATATCTCTGTCTTGTAGTGTTGTGCTTTAATTAGAAAACTACAATTTATTATTATTATTATTTATTTGGTTTATCTCATTCTGTCGGAGTGCTAATTTTCCAGAATTTGACAACTGCAGGAAGAAAATTCTGCTTCTCCAACTGAATATTTTTGCCTGATGTGTACTTAAATATTTTTTTTTCTCAATCAATTTTTTGCTCTTTTTGCTTATTTATTTTTTATGTATAGAGACAGCATAATTGAATCATCAAATTACCAAATAAATAAGAGATGTGCAATAAATAATTTTATTACTAATCCCGTATAATGAATAAGAAATTTATTTTATACATTATAGTAAATTTTTGTCATATGCAGCTGGTAATAATTTGATATTAGTTATAAATATATTAATTAAGATATTTATATATACACATTTTAATTACTTTATGCATATAAATATTAAAATATTCAAAATCAACAAAATGATTTATATGTATTTTTTTATAGTGTAATAAGTATATGTTTTCGTAATTATTTTAAAATGTTAGTGGCATTTTTTAGCAAAAACTCAAAACCTACAAAATTTATGTTTTCATCTATAAGTTATAAATTCAAAAGATAACTACTGAAAATACAAGCGCCGATTTTATTTTTAATTTTTATTTTTTACCAACATCGTGTTTCAGAAGTTGGATCCTCAACTGCTGACAGTTAGCCTCCAAAAAACAAACCAGATGGCCACTTAATATCTAAAAATTTTGCATTTTTCATTCAAGTTTACTTAAAAGTATATATTAATTTTTAAATAGTAAGAAATAATTAAAGTACTAAATTTTCAGGGTGTTATAATAATTTAACCACATGTTAATTACAGTACACAACTTTTTTTTTTTTGATAAAAACAGTACACACCCCATAGTATAGGCAGTTCATTAATTACAATAATCATCCCATGAAGTCATTATTATTATTCATAAGTTCTGAAGTTCATATGATATGCCTTATTGAACCGAATAACCCACAACAACTATGAAGTCATGAAAAATTATTAGAATATTTTAAGTTAAGCAGCGCAAAATTCTCAACAAAATTTTCATTTATTAGCAATAATTCTTATTGCTTTATGTAAAACATTTTAACGAAATGATGCAAATTTAATATACAAATTCTTATTGTTTTATATAAAACATTTTAAAAAATGTACAATTTAATATAAAATTTAATTATAATTAATTGAAACGATTCAATTTTAAATTTGATATTTTTGATTTTTTTTATATATAATAAACAATCGCATGAAGGATTATACTCAAAAGAAGTTTATTGTGTACACAAACGTGTTTTTTTATTTTTTCTTTCTTATCTGATATTTTAATTTTCATGCACAAAAGTATTTTACTTTTCATTTTCTAATTTTATCTTTTTGAACAAAGAGAAGCTCAAATTCCATGTATAAGAGGGTAAATTAAAATTTTCAAAATTTAGATTGTGGCAATTTTTTTATTTTGATCAAAATTGAAAGGAGCAATCGCCTATTATAGAAAAAACATAATAAATCGTGGTAAGATAAAATTTAAATAGATAAGCAGCAATCGCATATTCGGATTTCTAGAAATCGAAATCGAAATCTCATCCACAAACTTTTTTTCTCTGTTTCTAGCTCTTATCTCATCCAAAAATCTTATAAGAAACGAAATAAAAATTTCATCTCACCATAAAGCTCTCTCTTTTCTCAAGGCGCTAGGAATCGATCGAGGTTAAAATTTCAAACTTAGTATTTTAGACACAATTGAGAGACATTTGAGAGATAATCAAATGTAAAAGAGAGTATAAATAAGGGAAATTCAGTAATTTTTTTTTTATTTTGTATGCCAATTTCCCATGCCCATCATGTCCCGGTAGCCAAAAATTGGACTCGGGGATATCGTTGGGATTAGGGCAAAGTTGAAAAATTTTATTCTTGTAGAAATTATATGGGCTCTGCGAGTGTTGGGCCAAATATACAGTGACCATATAAATGAGTTTGGAACCTCATCTCAACACAAAACCAATTGGCTTGTGTTAAGGCCCAATCTACACCACCTTATATGTCATTGTATTTTATTACACTTTTCAGATGTGGGATTCATTTATATTCTCCAACACTCTCCCTCAAGTGCAACTGGGCCTAGCCCAATTGTCACTTGCCAAATATTTGCCTAGGCCTATTTTCACTGAGGCCCTAGGTTAATAACGGAGTTCAGGATCATCTGGCGGTTAGTCCATTACCTGGTTAGCTCTGATACCATGTAGAAATTACATGGGCTCTGCGAGTGTTGGGCCAAATATACAGTGACCATATAAATGGGTTTGAAACCTCATCTCAACACAAAATCAATTAGCTTGTGTTAAGGCCCAATCTACACCACCTTATATGTCATTGTATTTTATTACACTTTTCAGATGTAGGATTCATTTATATTCTCCAACAATTCTAACATAATAGAGTTTAAGAACTTTAATAGGACTAGGGTATAAGTTCAAGGACGACATGTGAGAATAGTGAATAAGCATTTTTTTATATGTTAGGTAATTATAAATTATAAAAAAATAATATCAATATTATTTTTTTTATACAATCTAATTATTGTTGTAAAAAATAAAATTTAGGGTTCAATTTTTTTAGCATAATGTAATTTATTTTTGTTGAGATAAGTGTATAGCAATACTTTCTATATACTTCTAGATTTTTTTAGTGACACACCGGATTTAAGGGTCTAGATAAATAAAATTGGTCATTTATGGTCCTATATGCTATGAAAATCATATATTTTAGAATTTTTCATCCTTGAAAATGACCAAGCGGTGCATATGCTGAATGGAAAAATAATATTAATATCATTTTGGATTTTGTTCTTTGATACTAAAAGGAAAAAAATATCTTTAAATGTATAATTTCTTTTCCTTTTTTAAATCTCTCTATATGATGAAAAATTCTAAGCCACCCATGTCAACATTTTTGGCATCATCTTCCCATCACTCTTTTTTATGAATGCTTCCACCATTAATGCATTCTTAAACACATGTGTGTTGAAAGAAAGAGACAGAAAGAGAGAATAAAATGGGGAGTGAAAACAGAGCCACTGATGAAACTCATACTGTGCTAGCACTTCCTTTGCCATACCAAGGCCATATTAATCCAATGCTTCAATTCTGTAAACGTTTGGCCTCTAAAGGAGTCAACGTAACTCTTTTCACCTTCACTCCCCTAAACGATCTAACAGTTGGCCATAACAGCTCTGTGATTATAGAGTTCATTTCCAAAGAAGATGATGAAGATGACTGTAGTAATATTGATGAAGATGATGACTCCGCCGTTTTTTAATATGTCAAGAATTTGCGAGCTATACTTTAATTAAGATTGCCAGAAATCGTTGCAAGACAGAGACAGTTTGGTTCCCAATAAGTTGTCTGATTTATGATTCTTTAATGACTTGGGCTTTGAGTATAGCTAAAAAGAATGGAATTTTTGGAGCTTCATTATTTACTCAGTGTTGTGATGTTAGCACTGTATATTATGAAGTTCATGAAAGAAAGTTAATTGCTCCAATTGAGAAAGTTCCTGTTGTAGTTGAAGGATTGCCATTGCCGCTTGAACTGTTTGACCTTCCAAGTTTTGTTTACGATTTGGAGAGATACCCAGTTGCTTTAACTCTCTTGAGTAATCAGTTTTCGAATCTTGATAAAGCTGATTGGGTTTTTGTTAACACTTTCAACACCTTGGAAGATGAGGTATCTATATCTATCTATATATATATATATATATATACATATGCAATAGATGGAGTTCTAATTATGTTTTTCTTTTAAATGTTTTTTTAAACTTTTTCTAATTATGTTTTGAATCTTGTTTGGTGGGGTGAGGGAATTTACAGGAAGGTAGACTATGAATTTAGAAATTTAATTATGTTTGGTTTTTTAAATGCCTTTCTTCGTTTATGGTTAATTAACTATAGAATATTATTTTCATCAACTTAGATTAATTCAAATCTTCTTATCGTCATTCATATAAGGATGAATAACAATACAGAAATAAAATCTATTTGTTTAGACTTGAATTAAGAGCTAAATTACATTATGCTTGCCTGAAATTCTAACAGTTTAACTTTATAAACATGTAGTTGAAGTGGGTTTAGACTTGCATATATATAATTAATCCAAGTTATATACATATAGAGTATAGTTATTTATCATGACATATTCTCAAGTATTATATATGTATACACTTTCAGTTTTGCTAAAAGAAGATTTTGAAATTTCCATTAGGTGTTGAATTGGATGAAAAGCAAATGGTCAAAAAAACCAATAGGGCCAAGTATTCCATCAATGTACTTGGACAAAAGAATAGAGGATAACAAGGATTATGGCCTTAGTCTCTTCGAGCCTAACATATAAGGTTGCATGAAGTGGCTAGACTCAAGGGAAACTCACTCAATAGTTTATGTGTCCCATGGAAGTTTATCCAGAAAGGGAGAAAAGCAAATGTTAGAAATAGCAAATGGCTTGAAGATGAGCAAACATTACTTCTTATGGGTAGTAAGAGAATCAGAAAAGGAAAAACTTCCTACCAACTTTGTGGAAGAGACAATAGAGAAAGGTCTAGTTGTGAGTTGGTGTCCTCAACTAGAAGTTTTAGCTCACAAGTCTGTTGGGTGCTTCTTTTTTTCATCAACATACAGAGTCATAAATTTTAATGGGAAAAATTAAATATTAGAGAATTTTATCATAATAAATTAAAATTTTGAGATTTTACATATTATTAGTTTTTATGGAATATGAGAGAAAGGAAAGTAAAAGAAATAGTATTTTCTTTAATTTCTGTTGTTTGGATGTTCAATTGAGAAGAAAAATATAATTTTTGTAGGAAAATAATTTTTCTCAAATAACCAAAATAAATTTCCACTTAAATGGTGAAAAATGGGAAAAAATAAGAAAAAAAAAATATTGTGTTATATGAAATATCAATTTTGTCCTCATTATATTTTGATTTGTTGAAAAAAGACAATAATAAAATTGTAAAAATATACTTTACACATTTATTTATTTAAATAATGGAGGAGAAATCTCATTTCCTTTATTATTCAAATAGAAAAAATTAATTTTTTTATTTTCTTTTTAATAATATAAATGGTGAAGTACAGAATAATTAATAATATTAACCCTTGCTTTCTAATGTAGTAGTTTTAAGTAATCACCTCTAATAATTCTGCGAGTCAATTTGGAGTGCTTTTGATACACACACACACACACACATGAATTTTAATTTTGCATTTCAAATAAATAAAATGTAATATCCAATTCAACAACTTGTATTGCATTTCAAATAATTATATTTTCAAATGAACATTAAGAAAATACTGGATTTCAATTTATAATCTTGTAGCTTGTTGACATTGTTTTTTCAATGAAAAAACTTTTAGTTTGAATTGTTGGAGTTTGATTTTTTTAATATTATAATTTATAATATCATTTTAATATTATTTAATTAAATATTTAATTTAGTAATATCATAAAGTAAATTCTCCCTTTTCTTTTAAAAAAAAGCATAATTTTACCATGAAATTACCATACAAAATCATACTATATAAATAAAAATTAAAGCAAATAAAAAATAAATTATAGTATATCTTATGAAACTATGACAAACTATCATTCAAACCTCTAAAAAGAAAGGTTTTCGATCTCCATGAGGCAAGTATATAAAAGTTATTAATTCATATTCATTTGAGCAGCCGATTAGTAAAATATAAAATAATGTTTGGTAGCATATTAATGACAGTATCGTATCGGAATTTTATCTGAAGAATGAGTGACTTAATTTAGTGATATATTATATTGTATCCTATTATATATTTAATTTTTTTTTATAAATATATAAAACTTATGTCATGTATTAATTATTATGAAATTAATTATATTAATTTGATTTAATGGTATATTTTTATTGTCATTAGTTTTTTTTTATGAATATATGACATTGTATATTTATTTTGATAAAATTAATTAAAATTCATAATATCAGTATATTTGTGTATTATCTACGTATGCGTTTGTATGTGCATGTGTATGTCAATAATAAAAGTATTCGGTTACCTTCTTATGTATACTTAGTTGTCAGAAATGACGTCATCAATTTATTCGATTCACATACAGAAGTGAAAAACATATTTTCGTTCAAGTTATTCCTTCAATTTTTTTTTTCATTTTTGAAATCATTCCTTGCACCCGTAGTTTAAGAGTTTTTTTAATAGCTAGCTTACAAATTCTATCATGTTATCGAAAGAATTACCAAGTATAAAAATTTCTTATAAAATTAAAAATTTCAAATAAATTTCTCATTCATATCAAACACACCTGAAATGATCTTATACTTACTGCACAGTGACACAATGTTACTTGCTTGATCAAATATACTTCTATCAAAAAAGTAGAATTATAATGAAAGGATGGACTCAAGTTGATGAATAGAACCAATAACAGGGCACCAATTTTCCAAAATTGCATATGCTATATTAACCAGAAAAGCCCAATCTAATGGCTTCAACGTCATCTCTGTATAGTGCATACATATATTCTCTTCTTGCCTATCGGCATATTACTTTTCACACTAGTAGTAAACATATATATAGGGGTTTCTAAAGTTCCTTCTATATGAGATGACCTACAAAAATACCTATGTATGCAGGCCACCGTCGAAAAAATTGACAGTTGGAGCTATCTTTAAGCATTCAAATCGAGATTACTTGTTAAAGTAAAAAGCACGCTAATGTTATAGGATTAGCCAACCAAGAATCAAATGAAAGTTAAATCATGAATATGTCTAACTTGCCCACTATTCATCTGTATCGGCATCTTCATTTCGACTGCCCAGTTTGACAATGTCTTCAACCAAAATCTTCCCATCTGTTCAATAAAGTAATGAAAATAAATGTTACATTGAGAAAAAAAAATGCTGGATTAGTGAACAGCTTTGAAAAAAATAACAGAGACAAAATATAAGGATTAAGAGAACAAAAAAAAAATTGAAAAAAGAAGAGGTGCATAGATGGATTTTCGTAAGAATTTCTGGCCTTGCTCTTTTTCCAACAACTTCACATTAAACAAATCATAAGCAGCTTGTTAAATAAATTATCTGTTTAGCTGACCCCATAAAGGTTAACGCAATGAATTATTCACTTCTAATTTTTGTAAGTAGAATATTTTTCATGTTCAAAGGAAAAGATATCTTCTATGACGGCGCAAAAGTAAGATGTGCCATCTTTTTGAATGCCGATCAACCAAATCTTTTTTAAGTAGGAAAGAACCCATGTTAGGACAGCAAAATACAGAATCATTCAGGAAACAGTGACAGAAAGATGCATGTCAATGTACATGCACGCTCGTTCACAAACGCACCTAAATATTAACAAAACACATGCATAAAGAGATAGAGACACACACACACACAGATTGACTGACCTCCATCTTTGGCAAGATTGCTGATGAGTTCTTGAATGCCTTCTTTGCCTAATGTATCTTTCAAGTACATAGTAGCAGCTGCCACCTCTTCAGGAGTAACTTTGCCATCATAATCCCTGCACATGAACAATACAACTTAGCATGACTTGCAGTTTTAGATTGCAGTGTCAGTTACTGACACAAGTACAGTTCAAACAGCATGTCACACAATTACAGCCATCGCAAATATAATGTAATGATCATGGCCATCACTGCACCTTTTTATTTTTATGATAAATGAATAGATTTGCAAGAAGTGGCTAACTTTGATGGACAAAAGTGAATAAAACATGAAATATGCAAACTCAAAATTTTAATTATTTTATTTTAAAAAATTCATCAAGGGTATATATAGTCCTAATTTATTTTTTTTATTTATCAGTAAAGTTCAAGGCAAAAGCAAATAAATTCACCTTTCAACTTTGTCACCACCTCAAGAATACCATGACTCTAATACCATTTATAAAATAAATAAAAAAAAGAAAACCTTTTTAAATAGAAGTTGTATCGTTTTGCACACTAACAAATACACAAAAAAGGTAACAAATATAATGAACACTTAAAAATAATGCAAAAATAAAAGTGGCGTTAAGCCCAACAGCCATTGCCAGAGCTTTTTATTTTGGATCCAATAACAATGGAGCAAAAGTAAAGGAATCTAGAATCTTTACATTACATGATGACTGTTACTTAAAACAACCATATGACTGCAAAAACTACTCTAATTGCATACCAACAACTCACAATAATTGATAATTATCATTTAAAATAAAGATAAAGCTTCAGACTAGATCTGTTCTAAAAAAACAGGCTTTGATGGTTGTAATCAACTCGATGGTATGATTCTCATTCCATTCCATGAATGAGGGTACTCTGAGTGTGGGACGAGTTCAAGGCACAGATTATTCTTATTCCATCATTTTATCAGTGATAGAGTAGGGTAGATTTATTGTTTTAAAAAAAATTGAAATACTTTTCTACTATAGCTCACAATTTAAAGTACTTCATATGGAGTTTCCTTCAACAATTGATACACTAATGTGTTTTTTCTGATATAATGAGGAAGAAAAATCAAACACTAAATCGAGGGATAGAATTATAGGATTACTATCTCAAAAAGCCAGCAAAATACAAGCAAGGGCATAAAACCACTCATAGACCAATTACGAAGTACTTGCCACATACCATGGAAGATTAGGAATTTAAACCCTGACAACCCCTCCTCTTTAAAAAATTTCTGATGTAAAAGAAAGTGGAAAAAAGGAACAAGACCCACATAATTCACCTGGAATGAAAAATGGATCATCATGATTGGAATTCTAAAAATAACTTCATCAATACAGTCAAGGAGAACTCCTAGAAAAATCTGGATTACATTTACTTGTTTGCACCACCACCATAATATATCATCCAACCCTATACTGGCATTTCTCATTAAACCAAGCAGGAACAAACTTTTACTAATGAATTCCACCTATGCAACATATGTTCTAGAGGCCTTTCCTAGGCTAAAACCTTCAAGTGCATCCCCATCCTATTCCCAGCAATTCTTTCGTCCTTTATGGATAATAGTCATCAACAGCAAGAAGCCCCGAATGGCTACTAAATTTACTTGCATACTTCCAAGACCCACCCTAAGTTTAACACTGCACAATAAAGTTTCACATAATAGAATACCTTTCCTATTGATGGCTAATCAAAAACATGTTACATATATTAGAATTTCAGCATATCTTTTATAAGAGTAGAGGATATGAAGACATGGAAAGCCAACATCATCATAAGCAAAGAACAAACAAAAAGATAAAATGTCATAAAATTGAGCACCTGTCTAGTAGTCGCCAGTAATCACCAATTTTGGCATCGACATCATCTATTTCCTTCTCAAGATTTTGCAACATGGCATCAACCTGGAGCACGATAAATGACTCATATAACGTTAAACCACACTAAGGCTAAAATTTGCAAAAAGAAGCTGACACAGTAATAGGGTCAATGAGTGTAACCCTCTCTATTAGTGCAGAAGAAACATTGTCACATTCATCCACTTCAGAAGCATGATCACTTTCCTCTCGGGCAGCTCTATATGCCCTGATGGCATCTTTTTCACCATCTGTACCCTCCTTATCCACCATGCTGTTGTAAAGTTCTATCTGAAAATATATTATGTATTAGAAGAAATCCCGTAATGTTCCAAATCTAAAAATAATGCCTAGTACCTAGAAACCAACTCAGTTCTCTGAGCAGATTAAAGATCAATACCAAGAAAAAATAAGGAAAATGGCATTCATTATAATTGGAAAATCACAGATAAAATCTGCAGAGCATAGATATACAAAATTCAAAATACCTCCTTATTAACTAAGCTTAAGAACTCCTCGCGTTCTCTACTCACTGACTGCAAGATTAGCAGAAAATAAAAATAAAAAACTGAGAATATCATAACACTTTTTGAGATAATAAGTAAACAATTAATAGAACATCTACTTGATTCTCTCAGAAATCAACGGCCTCATCCCAATAAACCATGGAAGTTAGGTTGGAGGTCCCCAAGTCCCAGACAATTAGCAGGGATTCAAGACCTTCATCAAAAGCTTTTGGGGGCATGCCCAATTCCCCCACTACCCAGGCAGGGTTAAAAAATAACAAAACCTTGACCATTAAAAACTTACCGATGCTGAAGCTAAAACTGCTAGAGCACGACTAAGTTCACAAAGATTCTCTTGTTTCTCATGTGTTCTAGCTCTAGCTTGTTCTTGTGCTATAAGTGCTGCTGGGGAAATCATCTCTTTCAATGCCACATCCTCCTCACTAGCTTTGGATTCTTTCATCTTGGCAAGCTCTTCCTTCTCTTTCTCTTCCTCCTCCTATGAAATATCAATTTAAAACCAACGTCAGTAACTCAAAAGATGCAGTCAAGTCTCAAAGATTCTTTGGAAGTCCTTTTGAAAAACTGAAGGGTGCAGGTCACACCTCAACCCAAAGTCAAAACTTACTTCCCAGAGAATAGTAAATTATGACTTTATGGACAAAATGAGCCAAAATCAACACATTAAAAAGTAAATGTCAAGATGTCTAATCATAGGCCATTCCTGAGTAAACATCACAATGTATTCCCTTAAATTTCAAAAGCAGTTAAGATGTTCTCAAATGGTCAAGAACACAAAACACAATTTAACCAAATTCAACCTTGATCAGTTCTTCCTGCATCTCAAGGTAGTCCAGCTTCCTCCTCCTCTCTGAAACAGAATCTTCTGATGGCAAAGCTGTAACACCAACTGTATCTACAACCTCATCAGGCAGAGAAGACAGTGTTGCTCGAACAGCTTCCTCTGGTTTCAATTTTCCAGACACAGTAAAGGCTCTGCATATGGTTCAAACTAGAAAACTCAGACGCAACTAAAATAAAACATACAGTGAAGATTAAGTATTCAATGAAGGGAAAAAAAAAATGCAAAAATAACTGGATTACTTGGGAAGGAAGAAGGCGCAGCACTGCTTCAGATTACCTTGAAAGGATCATAAGGGAAGATGGAACTGAGTGATTTAGAGACAGATCCAACCAATCACGAAGCTGCATATAAAAGGCAAGAAGTTGACAAATTAACACACAGAACTTCAGCTTTAAACATTCCATCCCTTAACCAGTTCAATTTTTGTACAAAGAAAACTAAAAGAGTACTTTTGCCTATACAAGAGAGTACTTTTGCCTATGCACCTTTACCAAAAAATAATCACTAATTTTATCCTCATTCAATAGAAGAAAGATGATTGGAGGATGGAGCTACGAAGCAGTGAAGGGAAGCTAACATCAGCATACACCAATGCATTGTTTACCAGTTCAAACATTAACATCAAGATACATTGTTGCAACGTATGCCAGGTCAAACTTCATACGTAGAAATGCACCAAGCAAATGTTTAGATATGCTGCTTATTACAGGCAAATGTAACAATATTGCACACTGACAAGACCCTGGAAATGATGTCTGGAAACAGAACAGACACAAAAGGCTAAAACCAAACACCTGTTGCCGCATTTCTTCAACAGATAACAAACCCAGCATTCCTCGCTCCCTACAATCTTCGCGAAGTTCAGCCTCTGAAAGGGCCTCTACGCCCTCTGCCTGAATCAACTTATCGTCATTCTTGATCCTATAAGAAAAATTCCATGATGAATAACAGCCAATAAGACAATTTCTTCCTATCAAATACCAAGGCACAAAACTAAGGTCAAATAACCCATCATTCCGAACTTGCGGCAAAAAAGTACAGGAGGACAAACAACAGTTAATACACAGAAACTCACATTAAAGAGGAACATAGAGATTATTGCAGTCCCTCGACACAAAAGGATTAGGCAACAAACCGACACAGAAGGTGAATGAACTCTACTCACAAACAATTGAATGGACCAAAACATATGTTGTCTTCTGCTATCAATCATGAATTTTGGAGATCAGACCACTATAAACATATATTACTATTTTATGCAGGTGGTATCATGGAAAGCAACCCAATCCAAGATTCCTAAAGCTTCATGAGCTAGAAAATTAAGCACAAGTAACTTTGTACAAGCTCAATTTCACAAGACAAACTTTAACAGTAATTTTCAGTTATTTCAACCACATATATTTGGTCCTGGAAAAAGATGCAAGATTATTAATGCATTTAAAGAGGAAAGAAAAAAAAATCTCACCTTCGAAGTCTTTTACGAAGCATAAAACGCAAGTATGCATCTGTTCCAAAAGGACTGATTCCCATGTATTTGCACATACTGACCAAACGAGGCCTGAAATAAGCAAAAGAGGAAACATGTCACTCAAAAGCAAAAGATTATAACATTGACGAGAAATTTTAGATGAATGAAGAAGCAAAAGCAAAAAACTGACCTGCTAATGTTATCCAAAGTAAGTTCATCATTGAACAGCTTAGCAAAGCTCAAAATCTCATCATTAGAAACACCCGCACCCCTTCTAACCTGCTTAGTCATGACATGTTTGCATTTGTGAAATTTAAACATGAAAAGTCAAAAAGATATTGACCAAAGAGAACAGAGATCAACTGCTAATTATTACACTGTTCAAAAACTCATCAAGATCCTCAGCAGTTTTCTTTATTTCTCCACTCCGTGAGTTTTGGACTTCCTTTGCCATTTCTTTGACAGTATCCTGAAGAAACTTTGCATATTCTATTCTTGCAGTCAGCCTCCTTTTCAGTGCTTCCTACATATTGAGACAAGAAAACAACAATCTGGTCAAAATGGCTGAAATGAACATGCATTTTGAGTAGGGAAGCAAACAAGTGGAATCAAGCCAAACAGAGGAAGCTTCCACATATTTCAGGCTTCATACGAATTTGTTGAGCTCGGGTGTCCTATAATGAGCTTGAACGTGGCTTGGTATGTTCATGAGCAAACAAGCCAAAATTAATATTTAACTTGTTTATTGCAAAAAAATACCAGTCAAAAGAAAAATTAAATATTGCATTCAAATGGAAAACTAAACAGTATATAAATATTAACTAACTCCGATTCATGAAACATATAAAAATAAAAATAAATATATATAGACAATCTTTTTCAAACAATATATATTTATTTGACTAAATATATCATAAACAAGCCCATAAATGCACCTAAAAACAAAACTTTTCAATAAATTTGTTTAGTCTCTTCCTGAATAAGCAGTATCTTGATTAATCTTAGATTATTTATCAAATGAGTGGAGCACCAAACTTCAGATCACCATCTACCTATGTTCCTAGTTGTTAATGAATAACTCGGTCAGCTTTCAGCCCAACCATGAGAATATGGGTAAATGTGTATTTGAGGAACATGTCTTATTAGCAACAAATGCACGCACAACACAGGTCATAACGCTGTAGAATGATACTGTAGCCCCAATACAAAGTGTTCTATCTGGCATGCAAGTGTATACTATAAAAAAGACCTCATTTCATTGCAATATAATTTCTAAGTAAGACTTCCAGAATCAAACCACCAAAATAGCAGAAGTGAACGGAGGTGAAAACTAGATTGCACCAGTAAATTGTAATGAAAAAGCAATGACCATCAAAATCTGTACCTGCTTTTTCATCTTATCTTGAAAGGTTGATGGCAACATGTTGGGAAACAATTTCAGAAATACTGGTAGCAGAAATTCCATAAAAGGAACAATGATAAATACAGCAAAGGGAACTAATCTAAAAATGTCTGCAGTGGTGCGAGTTAGCTGTTGCCTTTCCCTTCTAGATAGACTCTTCCCACCAGCAAGTTTGAATAGCAATCTTGAACTGATTCTCACATCAGCCCAAAGAAGCTTAAAACCTAACCAGTAATGTTTCAACGTTGAAACGGTTTCATGTTTCAGGTGAGTGAGTTTCTTAGCCCAGTCCTCCCTGGAGAATGAATAGAAAAATAAGCATAATTACAATTTGCAAAAAAACACAGAAACCAAAAATAAGATTTTTAACCTGCTCATAGAAGCTACAGCCCATAAAGCGGGGCCAATTCCCAGAAGTGCAGACCAAGTTCTTTGTAAAATGGATTTAGCCACCTTCGAAGAAGATTCATGCAAACGTTTGGCATTCGCTTTAGCTTTTGCAATACTCAAACCTTCAACAGCTTGATCACACTCTTCAGGAGATGCTTCCTTTCTTTTTTTAGCAGCAATTTCTTCATTTTCCTCATCATCACTACCCAAATCAGGTTGTTTAGCAGCAGCAGTGGATGCATTGCGGACAGGAACCGACGTCAAAAACCTCATCGGATTAACAAATTCCGAGAGCACATTTCCATAACCCAAAACAGTAGTACTGTAAAATCTATTCCTGAATTGCCCTACACCTAAAAGACTAAGTAATTCTGCTTTTCCCACTAAATCTCTTTGTGGTTCCTTAACATAATCAAAATCCGAATAGCTATAATTGTGCGGCGGCGGATCCAAATTCTGAGCAGCATGCCTGAGAGATTGGAAGGTCTGAATTGAGCGAGTGGAGGCTTTCAAATAATCAGAAATTATTGTATTCCGTCTAAAGATTGCTCTGGAAGCCATTTTCTCTCTTCAAAAAGAAAATCCCATTGACATAGTTATGCTGGCATAAAAGGAGATTCACAAAAAGGAAATAATAAATCTCAAAAAAAATAATAAACCACAATTTCACAACAAAATTAAAGCCTATTTGAACAAAAAAAAAAATCAGAAATTACAGTTAGTTTGTTTTGAAGCAAAAAGTGAAACAGAGTGTGAGAGAAATCAAGCAGATAGCGAGTTGTTGAACGAAGAAATGGAGCGAAGACTGGTTTATCGCCCAAGGAACCCAATATGTATGAATAAATAATGGAAAGGGGTTTTGGAGAGGGTTGGGAAGGGACAGAATTCCTGTGTAATGAAGGTGCATGATTGCAAAGTGATATTAACCGTTCGATCACAATATTCGTTTATATGGGTCCACCAGTGGAGTTTGTGTGGGGTAGGGCCAGTATAATCTAATTTCCAACTATTAAATCTAAACAAGTACTGAATATGCAATTATTAATATAATTTTTAAATTTTGATTTGAAATTAATTTGATTTATTTGTTTTGCAATTAACTTGACTTATTCCTTTTATATAATTCAATAAAACTATTCTGATTGCCGGTGGCTTATATGATGCACAAAAGTTAAATAATTCTGCTAACTTTAATTAAAATTGACAAAATAAATTAATAATATTATATAATAAGTTCAAATATTTTATATCTATTATAAAATAAATTATCAAAATGATTAATAGTATACCACCAATTCAAAATAAATATTATTTGTTATTAATTTTTAAATTTAAAAGAGGTAATTTTTAGGATTCTTTTTAGTACTAAAAATGTTTAAAATTAAAATTTAATTTTTGGTTTCCTATTTGGATTGTATGTTTGGTTCTACCCAACCAACAATTTCACCAACCCAACCACTATAATTCACCATACCAAATCAACCAAGGGGAAATCAGTAAACCAATCATACTTGACCAAGAATCACCCAAAATCCATTTGGCAATGGAGTCCTTGAGATTGAATACAGTTGCTTTGATGGAAATAATATGAGAGCATGAATTAGAAGTGTTGTTGACAACTTTATGGCATTCAAGAAAATCAAAAACTTGACATAGACTATATATTTGGGGGATGAATTAGATATTTGGTTTCAAAGTTGGTTAGTTTAGCATCCAGAACGTAATTGGAATCTTTTTGCTGAAAATCTGTGTGCGCGATTTGGTAAGCTTAAGGTTTGAGGCAGTAGAAGAATTTAACATAATGAAGCAAAGGGGCTTAATAGAGGAGTATCAAGAGCAATTCAAGAAGCTAAACTCGTTGGGATATTTTGTATCCAACTTCATCAGCAGCCTTGGTAAAGAATTGAAACCATGGTGAAATTATTCAAACCGAACACCCTAGTTGAAGCCTGTGAACAAGCTCGATTGCAAGAGCAATTGATTTAAGCCGTGTTTCGAAAGAAACTCTTTCCTAAGAGTTTCTACTTCTCACCTCATCACCAATCCAAATCATCTCTGATCTACTAGCCACCTAGTAAACTTACCAAGCAGTTGGAAACCAAAATCGATACAAACCCAAACAAGCCCAAAATAGATCCACCTCAACCAAATTCATATTCCTCCAAAACACAAATACAAACGCCCACCCTCTGCCCTAAACGAAATCCAGGTCAGTCTTATATGCATGGACAATGACAGAACTAAAAAATTGGATGAAGAGGAAAAAATTTTTGAGCCAAAAAAATTACTGGCGAACTGATAATAAAATTACATATTTAATATTATAGTAAAATTTAAATTTTTAGTATAAATTTATTTTAAAAAATTTATCTATTAAAATTTTATATTATTTATTAAATTTATTTATATTGAACATATAATAAAAATATTGTAATTAAATAAATTAATTAACCCTTTTTTAAAATCACTTTTCTGTAACTTTTTTTTTAAAAATTTTTTTTATTACTTTTGACTTTTACAAAACAAAAGGAAAAAACTATTCATGCATGTCCAGTGTCCATGTCAAATCCAAATTCATGGATTCGGCATGGATTAGATTTAATATTTTAAAAACCATTCGAACTTCGGCAATCAAGCATTAATCTGACATGAATCCTTTCTACCCTATTTAATGTGGTTTCCAACTCATTATCTATTTAAACTATTAATCCACCTTTCTTTCTTTCCAATTTGAACCTTATTCATTCGGACAATTCTTCGATCAAGGTAAGCAAGTTCAACTCACAATCTCAAACCCCTTGCTTTTACTTCTCACAATTTTATCTGTAGCTTTTCAAAAGTGAATCGTTCATCACACATAAGCAATTTTAATTCTAGCAATTTTGATCATGATTGAAGCTAATTTGAAGAAGATGAAAGACTTATTTAAGGCCTTTCGAGCTACATATTAGGAACAAATATCTTGATCTCTTATTGATACTTTGAAGTGTTTTCAAAACATCAAATTGAACCAACCATTCTTGCATGATGTGTCTTCTTTTTGGAATATAAAATTTAGGGCTTTTAAAATTAACAACTTTGAATTGTGCCCTATGATTGAAGAGTTTGAAGGCATCCTTTGATATCCAAGCAACCGTCTAATGGAGTTGCCCATATTAACCTCGAAGACTTATCAAAAAATACAGATGTTGTTTCTTCTCTCAAAACCCGAAGTTCTTCAATTGATTAGATATGAGAAAATCCTATTTGATCCTTTGATTGATTTTTGTGCATCCCATTTGGCTCCCACCAAAGCATGGGGCGCATGTTTTGTGTGTACTTGCTTGGCCAGTTTGTACTTGTTTCTTCCTATAGTGATATTGATCCACGAGTTTTGGACATCATGGATCAAATGGAAGGAGGATTGTCACTAATACCTCTGATTTTAGTTGAAACCTTGGTCGAATTTGACCAATTCAAGACCGGCTCTTCAAGAAGATTGACTGGGAGTCCTTTGCTGCTCCAAGTAATTACCTAAATCGCCCTTTTGGATTTTTAATTTAGGTTAGCATTTATTTATTGCTCTAACTTTTGCCTAGCATTCCCTTATAGGTTTTCAAAACTAGCGAGCCTTTATTATTTTTATTTTGATCCTAATTTTTGCTTAGTCCGCCCTTGCTGGTTTTTGGAGCTAGCGGACCACCCTAACTTTTGTCTAGGCTGCTCTTACGAGTTTTCAACCTAGTGGGCATCTTTTTTTATTAATACCTTCTTTTTCTTAGATTTGGTTGCATGAATGTTTTTGCCTACTCGACACCCTAATTGTAGATTATGGAAGGTACTTATCCCGATACCATTATGCAAGAAAGCTTCTTTGACCTGCTTCTTCATATGTTGAATGGATCGAGTGGATTGGTTCGAGAACTGTTATCAATATCCATTAGTTAGTACCTTGGTAGAAATCAGTCATATTACCACCTGGACACATTTGATGTACGTTCCACTTGCTGCCCTTCACCAAGGTACTTGTTATGATCCTCACTACCTTAGCTGCTAGTATGGAGCTCAACTTCGGGATTCTAATTTTACTGCTGACCTGGACATGCCCTTGCTGACAGAAGCTTTCTTGGATCGTCTAAGGCAAAGCTGGCCTGCACATTTCACTTACTGACTTCATGAATCTGCAATTGTCAGTCTTTGGATAAAATGATGTTAGGATGAAAGACATTTTCTTTTTATTATGATTTGTCACTTTTCTCTATTATGTAATTTATTTTACCCTTTAGGTTAGATATTCAAATGATGCACATAGAATAATTTTATTATTAACTTTGTCTCATTACATTAGGAACAATAAAAAAATATAAAGCTAGCAAACACAAGATCACTTCTATCGCCAAATAGTCTCCCTTTCGGATTTTTAACCTAGCGAGCTTATATTTTTTTAAAATATTAAACATAGAACCTCTTTAGGCAATTAATATTTATTGGTTCACTGAACTCGTTCTCATCCATGTCTGACAACTTAATCATACCTTTCTTCATAACTTCTTTTACAATATAGGGTCCTTCCCAGCTTGGCCTAAATTTTCCCCTTGGATCATGAACATTTGCTTTGTATTGTTTTAGCACTAGATTGCCTGCCTTAAGTATTCTGGTATAGACCCTTTTGTTATAAGCCCAAGCTATCTTTCTCTAATATAGTTGATGGTGGTATAAAGCTTTTAACCTCCTTTCTTCCAATAAAGTCAGTTGTGTATATCTGCTTACTACCCATTTTGTCTCAGGCAATTCTACTTCCAAGACTACCCTTAGTGACTTGATCTCAATTTCAATAGGCAATATTGCTTTCATTCCATGGATCAAAGAGAACGGCATCATTTTGATCGAAGTTCGCACACTTGTTCTATACCCCTATAAAGCGAATGGAAGCATCTCCGACCAATCACTGTACATCTCGGTCATTTTGGCAAGAATCTGCTTAATCATCTTGTTGGACTCTTCTACTGCACCATTAGCTTTTGGTCTGTATGGGGAGGATCGATGATGACTAATCAATACTTAGCAAACAAATCCCTAGAATTGTACCCCATTATCGGATACTATATTGTGTGGAACTCCATACCTGCATATGAGATTTCTTTCAATAAATCGAGCCATTTTTCTTGCTCTCAATTTATTGAAAGATTCCGCTTCAACCCATTTTAAAAAGTAGTCAACTGCTATCACTATATACCTATGGCCATTTGAAGTTGTCGGATATATTTCCCCAATAATGTCTATTCCCCAAGTTTCGAAAGGCCGGGGCGAAGACACAAAATGTAATTTCTTGGGAGGCAAATGATTCAAGTTTCCATACAACTGAAATTGTTGACATTTCTGCACAAAATCAATACAGTTTTTTTCTATGGTCAATCGATTGTAGCCTTGCCAAATTATCTTCTTAATCAAGGCTAAGCCGTTTATGTGGGAATCACAAGTTCCTACATGTATTTTTTACATGATCTGCCCAACTTTGGACTTTCTCAAACATCTTAAATGTACTCTATCAGGCCATCTTCGATACAATTCTCCTTAGAAGGTGATGTATTACAAAAATCATCACTTTATTGCCCTTCTTTCTTCTCTTATTGCCCCTAATGGGCACTTTCTATTTTTCAAGAATCTCCTTATAGTATCATACCATGCATCATGGTCCGTATCAGTTTTCATGATCATTTCATACTCGCAGCAAGGAGTTGTTGAACTACTCAAAATCAGAGGTTTAAGAAATAATTGTACATGATCCTCCCATATTGAAGCCTATGTGGCTTGAGCATCGATCATATGGTTTTCTTCCCTTGGTAGGTGTAGGAACCTACAATCCTTGAAGTTCTTTCTCATCACAATTAAGTAGTCATGGTATGGCTTCAGTTTTTCTTCCTTTAGCTCCCATTCTCCATTCACTTGGGATACTACTAGCAATGAGTCACTGAAAGCTGCACTCCATCGACCCTCATCACTATCAAGATTTTTAAACCAAAGATAAATACTTCGTACTCTACCATATTGTTGGTTACTTTGAATTTTAGTTTCTTAGATAAAGGGATGAGTTCTCCTTCGGGTGATTCTAATATTACTCCTAATCCAACTCCTCTTTTATTAACTATACTATCAAAATACATCTTCCATTCCTGTACTTCTACGGCCTCCAAATGCTCATCTGGGAATTGAAAAGTTATTTCTTCACTGTCAGATAGTGATTGTTGAGCAAGAAATTCTACTACTGCTTTGCTCTTAATGGTCTTCCTGGTAATATATTCGATCTCAAATTATTCCAGGATTATCAACCACTGACCATATTTCCCAATCAACAAGAATGTTTCGCTTAAATATTTCACTAGATTCAACCTGTGAATCGCTTGCACGCTATAAGATTAAAAGTAATGTCGCAACTTCTTAGATGACCAAACCATGGCAATACAAGTCTTTTCAATGATACTGTACTTTATCTCATAAGGTATAAGGTTTCTACTTAAGTAGTATATTGCATATTCAACTCTTGATTCATTTGTTTGAGCTAGCATTACTCCTATTGATCCTCCTCCTTCTGCTAAGTACAGTACCAAAGTTCTGCCATGCTTAGGTGATTTAAGGACAGGTGAATTCCATAGATATTCTTTTATGCTCTCAAAAGCCTTCTAAAACTCATCATTCCATTCTAGCGATTGGTTTTTTTTAGCAGCTTAAAGATGGGTTCACAAATGGTTATGAGTTTAGCAATAAACCTTCTTATGTATTGTAATCTTTCAATAAACGCACTGACCTCCTTCTCTATTTTAGGGGTCGGTATATCCCTAATTGTCTTAACTTTATCAGGATCAATCTCAATATCATTTGAACTAATAACATGTTCCAACATCTTACCTAAGGTAACTCTGAACACACAC
This sequence comes from Garcia nutans, assembly GCA_947685225.1. NCBI lineage: Eukaryota > Viridiplantae > Streptophyta > Magnoliopsida > Malpighiales > Euphorbiaceae > Garcia > Garcia nutans. Next base: position 51,347,103 of record CANTUV010000011.1, on the reverse strand, counting down.
TTCTTCGGGTTCAACCTAAGGTTATATTTGACTACTCTTTCAAAGAAAATTTTCAAATTTCGCTCTCTTGTTTCTGACTTTACCATCATATCATCAACATACACTTTAACCTCTTTATTTGTCATATCATGGAACAAGGTAGTGATCATTCTTTGGTAAGTTGCCCGGGCGTTCTTAATCCAAACGACATCACCCTGTAGCAGAATATACCCTATGTAATTATAAAAGCGATTTTGGCTTTATCCTCTTGGGCCATTAACACTTGATTATATCCGAAAAATTTATCTACAAATGAGTGTAGCACACTAGAGGTTGTACTATCAACTAGAACATCTATATAGGGTAAAGGGAAGTCATCCTTAATGGAAGCCTTATTTAAGTTCCTATAGTTGACATAGGCCCTAATCCTTCCATCATTTTTTGGTACAAGGATGATGTTGGCCAACCAGTCAGGGCAATCTATCACTTCTAAGAACTTTACCTGTATCTGTTTGGTGACTTCTTCTTTTATTAATTCTGCCCATTCCGGTCTTAAGCGTGTCAGCTTTTGCTTGATGGGCTTCGTGTGAGTGTAAGTTGAAATTATGTATTCAGCAATATCTCGGTCAATTCTAAGTATCCTCGTAAGACCAAGTAACGACTTCTTCATATTTTTTAAATCTCTCTCTCTCTCTCTCTCTCTCTTTAGGAGTAAGGTCAGATGCTATGCTAATTTTTTTAAGATTTTTAGTTGTTCCCAAATTTAATGATTGTTTGTCAACAAAATTAATATTGAAAATGCTCATATAATCACCATATAAATGTATGCAACTATCAGAAAAAATATCACACAATTAAGCAAAATCAAACTTTATTACATTTATTTTAGAAAATAAAACATCATCATCTTCATAAAGAACAGACAAATCAAAAATCAAAATTAATATCAATATCAATGTTCTCATCATCACATATTGCAAGATTCTCAAATTGCTCTTCAATGAGTGCAGTAATCTCTTATGGAGTCTTCAGGAATTTTGGGCTAGCTTCCTGCTTCTTCTCTTAGTCAGTTGGTGATGTGATCTCTTTCTTCACCATGAACATGATATGCTCTGGTTTCCCTTTTAGTGGGCCCAACTCTGGTACTTCGACAAATATCTCTTCAAGTGGAGGAAATTTCATCTTCTTGTATCCCTTTAGTAGAGTTTCTTCATCTATCTTTTTATATCCTAGCCCCTTTCTTAATACTTGAGTCTAGAAATTGGGAAGCTCCGTCATACCTGCTTTTCCTTTCTCTAGTCCAGTTCCTGGCAAGTAGTTCATTTGCTTCATCATGGCCAGAATCTTGGAACCTATTATCATATCCTCAGAAATACTAGCTACTCAAAAACTGTTGAGGGGCCTCTCCATCATAAGAGCATGGACTACTTCACTATTTTCCAACTCAATATTACCATCCTGTCATTACTTGAAAATTTGATCTTTTGATAGAGTGTAGAAGGGATTCTACCAAGAGGGTGAAATCATGGGCATCCCAACAGTAATGCAAAGGTGACCAGTATATTCAAAATCATAAACTCTGCCATAGACTCAATAGGACCTACCTTCACCAGAGTCTTGAAGGTTCCTTTAACTTTTCATTTAGTATTGTCATAAGCTCGAATAGTTACATCTGACAAGATCAAATCACGAGTAAACATAGCAAGCTTTGGCAGAATCTTTAGTGGATAAATATTTATAGCAGAGCAATCATCAATCATGATAATGGATTCTTTTTTTTTTTACCTCCACCTTAATGAAAAGTGGGTGGGCATAGTCTCTTTCATCTTTTGGTAAATCAGCATCTGAAAAAGAAATCATCCCGACTTCAATCTTCTTTCCCTCTTGAATCTCTTCGTACTTCTTTACCTCTTTGGTCCTTTTTATTCTCATGAAACTAACCAACTCCTATGGTGTTGTAAACGTATAAATCTGCATGCTTGCCATAGCTTTGACCATAGTTTCATGATGCTTCTTAGATGTTGCTAGCAAGTCCTAGATGATGATGTTGGCTTGAGTCCTTTTTAATTACTTAAGGACAACATCAACTTCATTTTCTTTCTTTTCTCTCTCAACATCCTCCTCCTTGTCAACTTCTACTTCTTTTGGTGGAGCTCTAGTATAAGGTTTGTCAGAATAGGTATTTAGCACTTCTTCTTCGGGTTTAGACCAATCTCATTCTTCTTGATTGGCTTCTTGTTCCTCCTTATAGTTAGTGAAATCCCAAAACTCATTCACAGCACAAATGATTAATGCCTTTTCTTCCACAACTGATTTATCAAGCAAAACCTCATCTTTTGTAGCTTCTCCCCCGTGTTTTAAAATGATAACAAAACAACCTTCTCTTTTAATCCCCCTCCTATCATGAAGGTTGTTGGTGGTGGCACTCTATTGAACCTAGGTAAAGGTTGTCTTTTATGCTAGGCTTATTGGGTTCAGACAACTTTTCACTATCAATTAGATTTTGAATCTCATGCCTCAACGGCATGCATTTGTCTATCTTATGCCCTTGTATTTGATGAAATTGACAGAAATCTTTGGCATCAAAGTTTGGTGGTAAAGAATTTGACAAAGGTCGAGGAGTCAGTGACCGTAACAACCCTTTCTTTTGCAATTTATTGAAAATCCAAGACAGAAATTTTCTAAGACAGAAATTTTCCTAACTCTGAAAACTAACTTCTATTTCCTTGACTAGTTATATTGATATCCACTGCCTTATGTGTAGCTTGATTTCCAGACTGATAACTCCCTTTCTCATTCCTTCTCCCAGTAAAATGGTTTTTCTCCATTTTTCATTCTTCTATTTGCAATATGGCTTAGAGAAGGTCCTTCAAGTTCCTGATAAGAGTATGGGACATCTGCTTAAGAAGATTAGATAATACACCTAGTACTATTATTCGGATCTGATCAGACTCATCTGACCTTTTCTTAGAAAGTATAACTTTATTTCTCCATCTCTTGACATAGTCAACAAAGTTCTCTTTCTTCTTTTTCCTTATTGATTCTACCTCTATTAGAGTCACTTCCAATTCAATATTGTATCCATACTGCTGGATGAAGACTGTGTATAATAAATCTCAATCCTTTTGAGTGTTCTCTTCTAAGGTATTGAGCCTTCTTTTCTTTCTTCTTTTCTTGAGGATCTTGAAAGTAAGCATCCCATTCATCATCATCCATCGCTTACTTGTCTTCATCAGAGGCCACTTTGACTACTTTAGCATTTCCCTTATCCTTTTGCTTCCTATTACTAGCAGATGCTTTAACATTGTTACCCTCTAATAGTGAAAGTAACTGACTTCTCACACTATCAACCAGGGCCCCGTTCAATTCTTCCATCTTGGATTTGAGAGCATCATTCACCAGTTTCTAAACTTACTCATGTTATATTGCTTTTGGTTTAAAGTTCACTGAATTTTGACTTTATCCTGAGTCCGGGTTGTCGTAAGCTCTTGAACTATTGTACTTCAGGTCTGTGAGCTAGAAAGAATTAATGGTTATATGATGCAATGCATGTATGCATATATGCATGACAAATAATCAAATGGACCAAACGGATTAAGTCAAGACGCTCGTTCCAACCTTATTTCTCCTCAGACACAAGTGGCGAGTCTCTTTTCCTAGGTATATGATCAACAAAATATCAACATGAAATATTTTATTTCAATAGTCTCTTAAACGGATTAACTAATAGCTGCATTTTCAAATAAAAATTAGTCCATGATAATTCTCATTAATTAAGCCTTAATCCATTGAGCCAACTGGAAATAGTTTTTCTGCTTTATTATGGATTAAAACTAAATTAAAAAGTTTATCATAAATAGACTTCTTATTTAGAAAAAATAACTAGTGATTCATACCAAAAATAAGCATATGACTAGCAAATCTTGGCATAAATTAGGCTCACAATTGATTTTAATATTTCATAATTGACCCAACTAATTAAGAGCCCATTTTAAGAAAAAGCTTGGTGCATTTAAAATATTTCGAAGCTCATGGTAAAAAGTTTGTTTCATAAATTAATTTTGGACCATAAGATAATTTTGTGCTTACAACATAATTGGATCATATTAGAAAAAGACAAACCAAATAGGTCATAACTCAACTAAGACATATTAATTATAGTCAAACAACAAGCATTTGAGGTAAACCTAAGGAAAGTTACTAAGTCAACCACATAGACTTTAGTCTTTGCAAGTAAAAAAGCTTAGGTTTCCATAGCAAATATATACGAAAAGGTACAAGGCTATGAACGGTTATGCCATACTTGGTCTCCATACTCTATACCTTGAGTGAAAGTACGGTATCCCTTACTTAGCATAACACGGGTTACATAAGGTGTCCTAACTCACACACACAATGCAATCTAAGTGATGTAATGTATAATATCATAATAAGAAAGAATAAATAATATAAAGACCAACGGAATCAACTTCTCTTATCTCCAGTGGAGTCGCCACTGTGAGCGGAGATTTTCACCCCCACTCCCGATGGAATGGTTCTTGTGACTTTATTATAATTAGGCTCGGAGACTTAGAGAACACGGGCCTGCTCGAAGAAATAGAGTCGCCACCTGGACGGGTTGAAAAAGAAAGAAAGGGATGGATGACTCTATTCCTAAGAAATTTTTAACCCCCTATTGAGTTTAAAAAGTTGGGTATACGTGGAGAAGGTAAGAATGACCCAACATCCATATAGTGTTTGGTTTATTAGAACCGACCTCCTTTTCAGGTTTATATATTATTGAATTTTTAACTTATCATTATACCATTCATACTACATATAATTAGAAAGGAAATAAATATTCATCATATTATTGGAATAAATCAAACAAAATGAGCACTCGTCCAAGGATGAAAATATATCCTTACAATGTCCAATATCTAAAATACAAGTAAATACAATAGGATACCCACTAATTAGTAAAAAAGTGTCCCTTATATCAATCTCCAAACATAAATAAGATAAAAGAAATAAATAAATAAATAAATAAGGCACCCACAAAGTGAAAAATACCTTTTACAATTTTAAAACTCAAATAACAAATAAACATAATTCAATTAATTAAGCAAATCATATCATCTATCACCAATCATCCATCATAAACAAGTAACAATAAACCAATAATTAAAACTAGGGTTATACCATTATACTAAGGTTAAATTGCAAAATTAGGGTTTTTAATATGAAATTGGGGTTTTACGTTTTCCCATTGATCAAATTAGGTTTTTTTTTATAGCAAAATTAGGGTTTTTTTTAAGCTAAATAAAGATTAAACATGTAAAATTAGGATTTTTTTTTATCAAAACTGGGGTTTTTATATTTATAAGCTAGGGTTTTATATTTATAAACTATAGTTTCACATGTAAATTAAGATTCTTAGTACAAAAATAGGATTTTAATGATTTTGGAAACAAAATTTGGGTTTTAAGGTATAAATTTAGGTTTTTATGGTCAAAGTATGTAAAACTAGAATTTTTGGATACAAATTTAGGGTTTTAATACTAACTTAGGGCTAACAGAACATATTAGGGTTTGGATCAAAATATGAAAGTTTAGGGCTTTTGGATCCAGACAACTTGCATTAAATCAAGTTGTTTAGGTTTGGATCGAATGGAATCTAAGATTTAACCTACTGTATGCATGTTTAATATTTAAATAATTAACTTCAAACAATAATATAATTGAAGAATAAAAAAAGCCAATGATGATTTAATCAAATTGAGTGTGAAAAATCGAACTTGCATTGTTGGCTCCACCAAATTGAACATGTTGAACCAAGCTCTTTGTTTTGCCTTTTGCCTGGACCAACGTTGATTTTTGGTTAGAGGCTCAATGATCCGAGAATCACTTGTGTTTAAGCTATTGCCTCTCTTGATGCTTTGCTTTATGTTTGTTCTTTGTGATTTTGCTTTGTTTTGCTCTCTCTTTTTTTGATAACTCTTTCTCTTTATCCCTTTTCTTTTGTTAAACATGTATTTATAGGCAATAATTAGGTTAAAGCCAGCTTAATAACCGCAATTTTCAAACTCTTTTTCTGCTTATCCGAGTGCAGTTAGAATTTAAACCAAACTTAAATTGAATTTGACCCGGATTAAGGATTAAAAGAAAGGCTCATATCAAATTAAAATGTGTCCAATTCAATATGAATCAAATTGGACACATTCATATCAATTTGGAGCTTGTCCAATTCAATATGAACAATGGGCTTGCTCCAATTCGATATGGACATATTCAAATATCCATATCGAATTGGAGCTTGTCCAATTTGATATGACCACATTCATATCAAATTGGACAAGGTCTAATTAAACCAAACCGAACTTCTTTCTTACTTCGAATCGGACTTACCTCAGACTTCAAAGATTGAACCGGCTTAATTTGGGTCCTAAAATTAGACCGATCTAATTTAAAGCCTTAAACTAGGTTTAAACCATTAAGAACGGATCAAATTTGACTTGGCCTCAATCAATTAGGATCAGCCTTGCCTAGGGCCAAAATTATGGGTCTATAATTATTTATTAAATTCTAAAAAGTTATTGAATATTTTACATGTCTTTTTATTTTAATTTTTGAATCTACTAATTTATTTAAAAGATTTTATTAAAAGGCAAAAAATTAATATTTAAAATTTTAATTTTGTATAATTTATATATAATTTTTGAACTTAAAATATATAATTTAAATATAATTTTAATTTTAATTTAAAAGTGTATAATTATATATATAATTTTAGTATATATTAAAAGGATATAAAATTATTAATTATATAATTTTATTTATATATAATATATAACTTTATAAAATTATATATAATATATTAAAAAATTATATTAATATATATAATAAAAGGTAGGGAGTGTGGAGAACTATATTTTGCTGGCCATATATGCAAAATGTTGTCTCCTTCCAATTGGGTAAGTCTGACAATTTTTCTATATTTGGTAAAAAATATTTGATTTTGGTAATGTGGTTTTATGAATAAAATTGAGGTAAAATTAAAAATTGTGGCAATTGTGGATTGGCATTTGGATCGTGTATTCTTATGAGTGTTAAGAAGAAAGAATTTGATAGGTTAAGAAGACAGATAAAGAAAAGAAATATTCTACTTAAAAGAATTTATACCTTGAAAGTGTTTAAAAAAATGTATGTTAGAAGGAAACAAAAATTAAATATTTTACTCAAAGAGAATTTAAAGTTTGCTATAGAAAAAATGTGCAATAGGCTACTGAATTATTGAAGTTACTTAAGAATGGAGAATTTAAAATCGAGCACCAACTTATCTTAGATCAGCGAGTCATTATTAGGAAGAAACAATAAGTTCCGTGTTGGAGAATATAAATAAGTACCGCACTGGAAAAATATAAGAAAACACAGTGATGTATTTGGCCTTAACACTAGTAAATTAATTTTTTTTTATAAGATGAGCCCATTTATATGACCAATAATGTGCATTTATCCTAGCACTTTTAAGACCCATTTAGTTTCTATATTTCGCAGGTCCTAGTGTGCAAAGGCGTAATATGTCTAAAGATGAATTCAAAGGACCATGGGACAAGGAGAGAAACTGATGAAGCTCATGGGCTGTCCCCAAAAGAATGGCAAATGTGGTTGTTAGAGAAAACAATTGCTAATAGTTAGAAAATGGTGAATTCAACCAGTTAATTGTTAGTTGCACTGCCACTTGTAATTAATTAATTAATTAATTAGAGAATTCTGTTATTGTCATTGTTATTGTTATTATTACATGAAAAAATAAAAGGTAAAATTAGAATATTGTGTCAAAAAGTACTTTAGAAATATGGTAATTGATAGTTTCCGGATCTGAGATGGTAGAATAGTAAAAACTCTTTGCTACTGTAAAAAATATTTGCTTGATATTGGAATCCAGAGCATCCGAGGTTTGGTAAACTAACTGCACCAACTCTTGCATTTCTGAATTTATTTCAAAAATTGAGCTTCTCTCCTTGTCATATACCTGAAAATTTTTTCAAAAAACATTCTCTTTTGTAGGATATGGCCAAAGATTTTCTTATTAGGATTGTATACTATTTAAGGCAAAAATGTTATAATTTTTTTTAAAAAAAATTGATTGAGCTCTGATTGAAATTCAAATTCATATGTTTATGATAAGTTGAAGTAGAAAGTAGAACTAACCTTGTTGTTGTGGCAATGACCAAGTTTGTAGCATATCGAATTAATAAGTTGGAAGAATCTTTCATAGTTGGAATTATAATCCAAGAGCTCCTCAGAAACCCAACGCCCAATTGTGAGATTTATTGTTTTCACAATCAATTCAGCTTCTCCTTGATGCCTATCTCCTTCCTTTCCCCACTTCAGGAGAAATTTTTTCCACTGTCTCATTTATATCAATTACCCAAAATTAGAACACTAAATTAATTCAGATAAAAACAATTAGATATATATTTTAATATTTAAATTTGTTTAAAATGTAGAAACTCACAGCAAGATGTAAACTGTGGCTAATGTCAGGTCCTCCCACACCAAAATTATATTCACATAATTCTTGGACAAAAGCTTTCCTCTGCTGAATGAAAATATTGTTTTCATTAAAATAAGAGTTGATAGTCTCAACCAAGATTGTTGTCTTTGCCCATACAAGTCTTTCTTTTGACCTTTCCGGCTCAAATATGCTAGCTGCTGCCAGAAAATAGGCCAACATAAGTTGCCTTTTGCTTACTCCGAATCCTCCCAAATTAAATTCTCCATACCACCTGTGTCAAATTGAATTCACATGCTTAAGTAAGTAAGTAGTAATAATAATAATTAAAATGACAAAATTAAGAAATTTAATTAAAATAAAAAGATTTTTTTACCATATTATGTACTTACTTTTGAAAATTCTCCCATTCAACACGATGTACTGCTTGGCGATTGTTGTAGTCAAGATTTGCGAGCTATAGATATTCATTGTTGTTCACATTTGGCATCCTGCAAATATAATTTTTTAAAAAAAAAATAATGAAATAAAAAGAAGATATCAGTCAATAATCTAATCTAGTGTTTTTTTTTCTTTTTGATAAGATGAGTGAAACTGTGCAAGAATAGTATATTACTCTAATACCATCATAATGTTACGAGTATTTTTACTCAACATACATATAATAATTTTCAAATTCTATAGTAATTCTAAGTAAATAAATATGAAAAACTGGTATTGATATATATATATATATATATATTTGTTATTTAATAATCTATTTAAACTTATTAATAAGTGCTTTATTAATAATTTCTTCTATTGTATCCCTATAAAATATATATGTAGATGCTATTCCTTTTTTATTTAGCAAACTAATTGCAAACTAGTATTTTAAAATTTTATCATGAATATACATATTATTTTATCTAATGTAAAACTCTTATAACACTTGCATATAATTATCTTATTAGACTTGTTCTAATTACTATTTTACATAAATAGTTATTTTAACATAAATGTCAAACAAAATTTTAATCATTATCTTTAGAAGTTACCACTATTTTTTTAATATCTCAAAAAGATTATTACTTTTTTTATTAATAATATTAGTTTTTATTTCATTATTGTAACTATTCCTTATTGATATTTATCTTTTAAGATATATTTAAGTATCTTTATTATATAAAAGAGAAGGTATTATTTTATTTATTATACCCTTAATTTTTATTAAAAAAAATCTTTTTGAAACTAAGAGTAATTTTTAATAAAAATGAGATGCCATATTTAACTTTTATATATTTTTTTATTGTAGTTGAAAGAGACCCTTCCTTAATTCTTCTTATATCTAATCATTAACTAATTAATATATCTAATATGTACTCTTATACTATTTATTATTATAATAATAATATATACTAATTCATTAATCCTTTTCCTGTTCTTATTAAAGTTAATTAATTAATTAATCAATATTTTTTAATATTGTACTACATATTTTTGTGTATGGGATGCTATACCTATAACTTCATAAACTCAAATTATATAGTCATTATCAGTGACAAAATAAGAAATTGAATAAAGGAAGACAAATTTTTCAAGCTAAAAAAATTATAAAAACTTAGATTTTTATTATAAATTTCTATAGAAAAAACTTTTTTTATCAAAATTTTATATTATTTATTAAATTCTAAAAATTTATTAAATTTTTTATATATTTTTTCATTTTAATTTTTAAATCTATAAATTTATTTATACGATTTTAATTATTAAATTAAATTTTATAAAAATAATATTATAAATAAAAATATTAATTTTACACAATCTATAATTAAATTGAAAAATAATTAATCTAAAGAAAAAAATATATTATTGGTGTCTGACCTTATACGTTTTTTCTATTTTGGTGTCTCTATAATTTTTTTTTGCCAGATTAGTATTTCAACTTCAGTAACGAGCAATATTTGAATGTCTCATACTATTTTACTCAAAATTCTGATAATTACTAGGCTAAATGGGTTCCATTTTTAACTGAAAACTTGCCACGCCATCTTTTAATGGTATACTTACTAAAATACCCCCATGATTCGTCTTCTTCCCCATTCAATCATTTTTTTGCCTTTTGTAGATTAGGGTTCTAAGTCAAAAGAGAAATTTAATTATTGAAGAAGAATAAGAAGAAATCTTTTAAAAATATAGAAACAAATACAATATTCAATTTATCTCTTGAATACTTTATACTACTTAATTTCTTAACTTGGCCCCAGAAACCCACTTTGCTACACGCTAAGATGCGAAATTTAAGCTCTTTACTTTCTCTTTCTTTTTTCTTTTGAGGTTCTGGTTTCTTCTTCTTCTTGTTCTTCTTCTTTTTCTTTATTCGATGATGTGAAAACTAACAGAGAAACAAGCTTTAGCAAAAAAACATTTTAGGTTCTAAAACACTTGAAGAGTTTTGAAGAAAGATTTGGCTTTGTCTAGGTTCTTTGCTTTGTTTCTTATCCACATTTACTTGCTTTTTAGCTTTTGCTTAGCTGAAAATGCTCTTGTTTCTTATGATATTGAGGTCTCTTATATCACTATTTCTCCTCTTGGTGTGCCTTAGTAGGTCAATTATCTAGATCTCTCTGTTTTTTGTTTCATTTTCTACATTTTTTGCTTTTCTTATTTCCTAAAACTATTTTCTGTGATTTTTTATGCTTTTTTTAAGAAAAAAGGTTTCTTTATGTTCTCTAAGGTTTCAATCTTTAGCTTCAGATTCATTGAATTTGCTCATGTAATGGCATTATATGCTTAATGCTATAGATTTAGTGCTTCTTCTTTTTTCTATACAGTGTAATGAGCTTGGGATCTAATTGAAGTTTTGGTATTTGTTTTTATATTTTACATTACAAAGTGGTTAAAAGATTTCTTCTTCTTCAATTAAATTTCTCTTTTGACTTAGAACCCTAATCTACAAAGGGCAAAAAATGATTGAAAAGGGAAAAAAGATGAATCATGAGGGCATTTTAGTGAGTTTACCATTAAAAGATGGTGTGGTAAGTTTTTCAGCTGAAAATGGAACCTACTTAGCCTAGTTATCACCAAAATTTTGAATAAAACTTATCATATACGTATATATATATATATTATTCTTTACTATAACAAAGTACATATAAATTAATATATTCAATATTTTTTATATTTTTAAGTTGGTTGATATTTTACTTATATTAATATTTAAAATTATATAAGATAATTATATTCAAATTTAATAAAATAATAATAATTTACATGGACAAAATATTTTTAAAAATATAAATAAATAAAAAATATATAATCAAATATGTTGATCAAAGCACATGATTAATTTTAATTAAATTCCAAAACCACCAAAATCTCCATTAATTCTTTTATCATAAAATTAATCTTCCTTATACAAAGAGAATAGGTAGATAATATTAAATCAAATTATATTAAAAAATATTTTATCTATAACTAATTTATTCAGTTAGTTAATACTTGTCTTATATGTTATGCCGTTAAGAAAAATTGTATTATTTTTTGTGTTATATTTCAACCGGTTGTGACCCAATTGGAGTACAATCAATAATCTCAATTTATAGATCCCTTCTAATGCTAGAAAAAAAAAATACAAAGATAGATAATACACAACAATTATCTCCATTATCATAATTTTTTGTATTCATTTAGGAAAAAAAATTATAAAATCATGATGATAAAATAAAAATAAATGAAAAAAAATAATTGACAAAATGAAATATAGGAAAAAATTATAAAAAATAAAGCAAAAACATAAAAACATATAATCCTTTACCTGCATGGCTGTTGTCCAATTATAATTCGTTAATAGTTAAATAATATTGTAGTAATTTTGAAACTGAATAGTATCATGAGAAAAAAAGAATTATGAGAGAAACAAATAATATAATGTAGTAATAATTTTTTTTAATATATATAGTTAGATAGTAACTAATTATTATTAATATCAAATAAGATATCATAATTTTATTGGAGTTTTCCTAATAAATATAATTATTATCAATATCAAATAGTATATCATAATCTTATTTGAACTCTTTAAATAAATATCTTTTATAATAATTAATAAATTTATTTTAATTTAAAATTTTTAAATAATTAGGACACATAGCAAGATAAAAGCAAGACGCATAATATAATATTGTATCAATGATAGCCAATTTAATATTATATATACATATATTAGAAAGAAAAAAACACCAAAAAATTTTAACAAAAGCAAAATAAGAATGAAGAATCATGCCAAAATAATTGAAAATTCTAAAAGATTGTCTTAGCTTTTTAAAATAAAAGATAAAATTTATTGATAATTTTCAAAAAAGCCATGCATTAAAACCAACGAAACTAAAAAAAAAATTATTTTAATTAATTCAAATGAAAAATAATTTTTAAAATTTATTTAACCTCAAACTCTATATCTGATGTTGATAAAATAATTGTTAAAATATATATAACTAAATCTATATAAACTCAATATCTTTTCAAACCTATTAAATTTAAAATATTTAAATAACATGCCTCCAATTCTGAATAGTCTATTTTATATGGTGCATATTATGGCTTTTTAATTAAATAATCAAATTCTATTATTATTTTGTTTTTTATTGTTTGAATTTTTTTATTATTATTTGTTCATCTTACATTTAATTTGTATTTGGTAAAAGTAAGATTTGGATTTAATTTTATTTATTTCTTTTTGTTGATTTCACCTTATGCTAAAAATTAAACTAAATATAATTTCAACAATTTCAATTGGTCGGTATAGTTTGAAATTGTTGGTTGTAGATGGATGATATTGCGTATTAGATATTAAGTCTTTAAAAATGTAATTATCTAAAATAATCATGAATGACTCAGGGCACTAAAGACTAAAAAGCCTTTCAGTAATTATTATGTCTGGTAAAAAATTAGGGGCAAGATTGACATTTCAATAAAAGTTAAAATCAATTATAGCTATTGGGCCAATATGTGACCTAAAGACCAAAAAACCCTTCAATAACAACTTTGTCTTGCAAAAAAATTAGAGGCAAGATAGATATTTTGAAAAACTCAAAATCAATTGCATTGTTGATGTTCATAACAAATAAAAGCTATATTGATGCGTTTATGACTAGATTATTTTTTTATTTTATTGATTGTATTTTTTTATTATTTTCTCATTTTATGTTTAATTTATATTTGGTAATATTTTGGTTGAAAAGTAAGATTTGCATTTAATTTTTTTTTGTTTCTTTTTATTGATTTCAACTTATGTTAAAATTAAACTAAATATATTTTTGAAATATTTTTAACAATCTCAATTGGTTGGCAGAGTTTGAAATTGTTGGTTGGAAATGCACTTAATAAAAAAAAGCCAATAATTCAACATCTTATATTTACACTCGGAATATATTATATTATTGTTCACGCACATGACTCAAGAGATGAGACAGAGCATTAAATATTAAGTTTTTCAAAAAATTTGACTACCCAAAACAACTCTGAATTGCCTCGTTTTTATAGTGAGCTAAGAGAAAAAAGATTTATACCGGTAATTTTAATTAATTCTATCTACTGCCATTGGGCTTCGCTCAGTGCGCTAAGGGCTAAAAAACCTTTTAATAACTACTTTGTTTTGTTAAAAACCAGAGGCAAGATCAACATTTCAAAAAAGTCAAGATCAATTATAGTTAGCAAGCCTGTTATGTGATTTAAAGACTATAAAGCTCTTTAATAACCACTTTGTCTTGTAAAAAAATTATGCATAAGACCACTATTTTAAAAAAGTCAAAATCAATTGCATTTTTACTGTTAATAACAAATAAGAGTTATATTGTTGTGTTTATGATAAAAAAAAATTTTGTAATACCAAAAAAGATGGATAAATTTTACTTCTCATCTCTAAAAAAATATATTAATGCCCGTTATCATTTTTCATTATCAATTCGCTATGTTATTTTAAAAAATAATATGACGCCACATTATCTGTCCTTAAATATTAATCTTTAATATCTTAAAAATGTGTGGAGGCGCGTGAATTCAAACCTTGCATTTTAACTATCATTTTGTGGAAAATTATAAAGTAATTTTGTTTTATAACTAAATAAAATTTATTAATTAGATTAATAAATGTATGAGTAATTTATTAAAAATATTCAATTTTTCCAAACTACCTAATCTCAAATAAAAATTTCAAAATTATTTTTATTAAAACAATTAAATTTATCAAAATAATAATGTTATTAAAATAAAATTTATTAAAATATGAATAATTATTCTTAAATATATATTATTATATCAATAAAAATTGGAGATATTAGAATTATTCAAATGTAAAAAAAAATAAGAAAAAATATTATTTCCAAATATAATCTAGTTTTTGAAAAAAAATGATTATTTGAAAATGAAAAAAAAATTAAAATTTGAAAATTTTGAAAAATTGAACATTAATATAAGTAATGTGGCCATTTTTACGTATATAAATGATAACTCATATGGTAAATAATTATCTATTTTTTATGAGAGGTGCAAAGATTCTCACAATTTAAAAATATTAAAAATTAATATTTAAAGAGTTGATGTTGTGGATGATGTGGCTCCATATCAACTTGATATGTCAAGTAAAACCCTAAACCCCCAAATTCTGTATTGCTTTTTTTTTTTCTTTTTTTTTTTATTTCACTTCAATATATATATATATATATCCTAAAAGAAAAATGAGAATCTTTTTTAAGGTCAACATAAGGGAAAAAACAAGGAACTATAGAGTCTTGCCAATCCACACATCATTTTCTCCACCGTATTGCTCTATATAGAACCTCGCTTGAATACCATGGAACATCCAGTGCATATTCAACATGTTTATTAAAATCATTATAAATATTTTATTAATATTTTTCATTATATGTAAAAAATTTTACTTTTTTTTAAATTAGTATTACAAAGCTTGAACCATGGTGAAATAAGATACCTCGCCGGGTAAGTCCTTGGTTATAATCCATTTATCAAAGATTTCATTAGCAGCTTGCCTTTCTCTCAGGAAATTATATGAAAAATTCTGAGCTTCCTCAAGGATCTTTTCTCCGGGAAACATCACTTGAGAAGCTCTAAACAGATTAAACATTTCCTGACTTGATTGTCCGACAAAGCAGAAGAAAGTATCTCCTTTCTTAAAATGCTTGAACACATCTATATAATACAAAAAAAAAAAAAAAACAAATTATAAGTAGATTTTTAAGGTAGGAATAGGAAAGAAAATTTAATCAAATGTAGTATTTAATAAAAAATATAATTATATTAGTTAAGTAATTGAATTACCAGGAGAAACATCATGGCCATATAATCTAAGCAATCTGAATCCCATAGTTGTGTCATCAATATCATGAACCTCAGAATTTCTTGCCCAGCAAATGCCATCTTCTCTCCAATATCTGAAAAATGCAATAATGGCAACTAATCACTTGTTACAATGTTAATTAACTTAATTAAATAATTAGTGGTCAAAAAATAATATATACCTCGTGGTGCATACCCATAATATCGGTGATAAACAAGTAAGCCAGACCTCACCTTCGCACCGAACCTTGTATATGCCTCACGTTTCGCTCAAACTCGATACTCAGGTGTTATAGTGTAAAATCAGAGAGAACTTTTTGTATATTGATATATTATCAGTAGATAAAACATCCTACTTATACAACTTGTGTACAGCAGTTACAGAAGATAAACAATAGAAGATAAACTTGAAATACAAAATACAAAGCTAACTAACTAATGAAGATAAGGGCAATTAACTAATGAAGATAAGGGCATGAGACCCTCTTGATCACGTATTATCACTAACAGCTCCTCTCAAGCAGTGCTTCAGGTGACTGAAGACGAAGCTTGCACGAATGAGAGGAGAACAAACCTTGGCCCAATGGTTTGGTTAATATATTTGCTATTTGATCGGCACTTTTGATAAACCGTATGAGAACAATACCAAGTTTAATTTAATCACGAATAAAATGGTAATCAATTTCAACATGCTTTGTTCATGCATGGAAAACTGGATTGGAAGTGAGATAAATAGCACTAATATTGTCACACCATAAAGTTGCAGATTGAGTAGGTGCATGTCCAATTTCATGTAGAAGTGAGGTTAACCACATTACCTCTGCTGTCGCATTAGCTATGGCTTTATATTCACTTTCGGTGCTAGACCTTGCAACAGTTGGTTGCTTCTTACTTGACCAAGAGATAAGATTATCACCAAAATAAATTAAGTAACCACTCGTAGATCGACGATCATCTGGGCAACCAGCCCAATCACTATCCGAATAACATTGAATAGAAAGAGCAGATGATGGATGAATTAAGAGACCATGAGTAGAAGTACCATTAAAATAACGCAATAATCTTTTACATGCCTGCCAATGAACATCTGTGGCGCAATGTAAAAACTGAGAAAGCTTGTTTACTGCAAATGCAATGTCAGGTCTAGTGATCGTCAAGTACTGAAGTGCTCCAACTACTTGGCGATATTCTTTCATGGAAGACAACAATGTGCCCATGTTCTTGCTTAAATTTGGAACCATTGCCATTGGTGTCCCACATGGTTTTGAATCTTCCATTTGAGTGGCTTGAAGTATCTTTAATACATATTTACTTTGAGAAAGCAAAAGCCCATCTGATGTTCTCGTGGACTCTATTCCAAGAAAATAATTGACATCGCCAAGGTCTCGAACTGGAAAAGTAGCAGCTGATTTTTGAACAAACCAATCAACAAGTGAAGATTTAGAACATGTGACGAGTATATCGTCAACATAAACAAGCACAAATAACTAATCAGAACCATCGATAGATGCAAATAATGAGTGATCAGCTTGAGTTTGCTTAAACTGAATGGAGCATATAAAATTTGTTAGTCCGTCAAACCAAGCACGAGGTGCCTGCTTCAGTCCATAAAGAGATTTGCGTAGCTTACAAACGTAATCAGGCTTAGTATGATTAACAAAGCCTCGTGGCTGCTCCATGTACAAATCTTTATCTAAAAAACCATGAAGAAAAGCATTAGATATATCCAATTGTCGCATATCCCATCCTTTTGTTACAGCATGAGACAAAATAAGATGAACAGTAGTAAATTTTACTACTGGTGAAAACGTCTCTGTATAATCTATAACCAACTGCTGTGTAAATCCTTTTGCTACTAATCGTGCTTTGTAGCGCTCAATTTCACCATTGGATTGCCGTTTAACTCGATAAATCCATTTGTTTTGAATGATATTAACATTAGCAGGTCTGGGTACCAGTGTCCATATGTCATTCTTAAGCAATGCTGATATTTCTTCTTTCATAGCTTCTCTCCACTCCTATAATTTATGAGCCTGCAAAAACATTTTTGGTTCCTGAAATGGCAAAAGGTGAGCAACAAGAGCATATTTACGATTTGGTTTAGGATTAGATCATAAAACCATGGGATGAGTTCGAATGGAATTGGGTAAAGTTAAGATTTGACCAGTTTGGTTACTGCTAGGTGAAGACAAAGGAGAGGTATATAATGATGTTGAAACTGATTCTGTTGAACTTTGAGTTTCACTTGGTGATAAAGACTGAATGGGAGTTTGAGATAAAGAAGAAGGTTGAATAGAAGTGGGAACTTGAGAAATAAAGTTACATGATGAAGACTTTGGTGAAGATAATGTAGTACAAGTGACTTGTAACCATGTGGGATCAGCTTGTGGTTCCTGCACTTGAAACGTGGCAAATGATTTGGCATAGGGAAAATTATTGGACTCAAATCGAACATGTTTAGCCAAAAAAACACTCCCTGACTTATAGTCCAAACATCTATAGGTAGAATGAAAAGGACTTTGACCAAGATACACACACTCAGTTGAACGATAACTGAATTTATGAGTATTATAAGGACGTAATAAGGGGAAAACACTACATCCAAAAGGCAGAAAAGACAAATAATTTGGGTCTTTAGAAAATAATTTGAAGAATGGTGAAGCTTTTTGTAAGACATCAGATGGCAAGGTGTTGATTAACATAGCGCTTTGTTCAAGAGCATAATTCCAATATTTTAATGGTAGATGTGCATGAGCTAAAAGAGTAAGACCAGTATTAACAAGATGTCTAATTTTCCTTTCAGTTGTGCCATTTTGTTCATGAGTATATGGACAAGCAATTCTATGAATTATACTATGAGTCTTAAAATACCGATTTAAACGTTGATATTTTCCACCCCAATCAGAATGAAAAGAAAGAATTGGTTTACCAAATTGACGTTTTATAAGCTGTTCAAATTGAAGAAATATGTCAAAAACTTCACTTTTTGATTTCATGAAATATACCCATGTAAAACGAGTAAAATCATCAACGAAGATAACAAAATAGCGATGACCCAAACTAGATACTATGGGTGCTGGCCCCCAAACATCAGAAAAGATTATATCAAAAGGACTATGACTGGTATGTTCTTTGGAAGCTAAAGAAACACGAGATAATTTTCCTAAACGACAACTAGAACAAGGATGCAACTGAGAATCAGAAACTGATATTTTATTTTCTTTTAACAAAACAGATAACTTCAAAGAATTTGGGTGACCTAAACGCCTATGCCAATCATCCATTGAAGGAGCTGCTGCTGCTGCTTGATTTGCAATTGGTTGAGACTTTGATTGAGTCAACTTGTACATGCCATCTTCGCTTGGGCCTTGCATCAGATTTTTCTTGGTGCACTGGTCCTTTACAGCAAAATGAGACGGCCAAAATTCAAAGAAAACAGAGTTATCAGTTGTAAACTTTTGAACAGAAAGTAAATTTTTGGTAATTTCAGGAACACATAAAACATCATTTAATTTAAATTTACAAGTAGGAGTAGAGAAGAAACCATTGCCAGTATGTGAGATATGCAGACCTTGCCCATTGCCGATAAATAACTGATCAACACCGGAATATTCATTAATTGCACTCATTTGATGTGGATCAGCAGTAACATGATAATTTGCAGCTGTGTCTGGAAACCATGAAACAGATCCAGAATCTGTCACTGAAGGAGCTTGACTCATAGTGGTAGTGAATGGATGAGCCAGATTTGAATGCACCATATTTGCAGTAGGAGTTCGATATGATCGGTATGAAGATCGATATCCTTGATTGTAACCTCCATTGCCATTAGAAGAAGCATTCCCATTTTGATTATTACCAATGTTGCCACGATAAAAACGTCGTCGGCAAGTTAAAGCAGAATGATTGGGCTTGCCACAAATTTGACAAGTCACTCGATTCTTTGTAGTTTCCTGAAATTGATTTGGAGGTGTTGTTGAACGAGGTGTGGGTAACAAAGGAGCAGAAGGGGAATTTGATTTAAGACTTAAGTTAGCCATAGGTTGATGAAGATTATTAATAAGTAATTCATGTGCAACCAAATGACCATGAAGCTCAAAGAATGAAACAGGTTCAGGTCGAAGATTAAGATTGGTAATAATGGAATGAAATTCAAATCCAAGGTTTCGATAAATTATGGCATTAAACTCAGCTGTGGAAAGCGGACGTCCAGCAGCACCAAGTTCATCAGCTAGCATTTTGCTTTTTGAAGGTAAGCAGAAACAGACAAATCTTTTTTCTTAAGCTCTTGAAGCTCAATATGTAATTGAAGCTGGTGATTTTGGGAAACAGCACCAAATGATTTGGCTAGAGCTTGCCAAACTGCAAAAGAAGATTTAAGACCATATACTAAGGAATAAACTTCTTCGGATAAAGATGCCAATAACCATGATTGAAGCATCTGATCTTTGTTGAACCATTCCAGATATGCCAGGTTTGGTTTCGGTGTAGGATATGTTGCAGAGGTAGGAATAGTTTGAGGAGGAGCAGGTTGAGAACCATCAACAAAACCATTAAGACCTTGAAAATTCAGTATAGGACCAAACTGTGTTTTCCAAGCCAAGTAATTGTTGGATTTTAGTTTAATCAAAAAAGAAGAAGCAGATGTGATTGTTGAAGAGGAAAATGATGAGGAGGAAGAAGAAGATAAGGGAACAAGTGCCATATCAAGGTGAATTACGGGAAGCTCTGATACCGTGTAAAATTAGAGTGAACTTTTTGTATATTGATATATTATCAGTATATAAAGCATCCTACTTATACAACTTGTGTACAATAGTTATAGAAGATAAACTTGAAATACAAAATACAAAGCTAACTAACTAATGAAGATAAGGGCAACTAACTAATGAAGATAAGTGCAAGAGACCCTCTTGATCACTTATTATCACTAACATATAGAACCTCATCGACCGAGCCATATTCATGACATCTGAATATTCTCTGACACTCCCACGCTCAGCAGTGCTTATCTCCCACTACCGGCAGAGTTTGTTTCCCACTACCGACAGAATTTATCTCCCACCACCGGCAGAATTTGTCTTTCACTACCAGCAGAGGTTGTCTCCCACTACCGGCAGAGCTTGCCCCTCACCTTCTACAGAACTTGTCTCCCACCAACTTCCAACTATAAATAGAGGTAAAAAACTTCCAACTATAAACAGAGGTAAAATGCTTCAGGTATGAGATCTCATTCTCTCATAGCTACTGATTACATATAATCCTTACTAAGTTGGGCACTGAATTAGGTATCGGAGTATTCCCCACTGAAACCCGAGCCTCTTCTTTCTTGCAGGTCCTTTCACGTAGCTGCCAAGCCCAGAAGCTCACAAACTGAGCCTTGAGTCCAGAAGTCCACCTTGTCATCAGTGGTGCGATGAGCGTAGACGGGCTAATCCCCAAAAGATGGATAACAGGACTTAAACTCCAACTCATTCCAAACCCACCCATCCCCTCACACAGCAAAACAAAACATCCAGCCGCCCTACACCCCACAGTGCCCATACGTTCTCCAAAATGCTCCATTTGATCACAACTCCAATCTACCAAAGCCAGAAGCCATGGGCCCCTTAACAACCCCAGCCCCAATAGCCCGATCTTCCACAGCAAACCCGCTTCAACATCCTCTAGCCCATATGAACCAGACACCAATAATTCTAGAAGGCCTAACAGAACGTACAACCCAAGACTTAGCTACTAGTATAAGAGATATGATCTATATTATAAAACACCAAATCAAGCAATGTCAACCCAACCATGAATACCCAGCTATTTACCAAGCCACACCTTAGCTGATTAATCCACAAACATCACTGGGCTATTATCCCTCGATCGTCTCTAATGAGTTTAATTAGCACCTTGCGAGAGACGACTCGCTCGGACCACAAAACCAAGTCAAGAGGAGACTCTATTCTTTCTGAAGATTCTGACTCTTAACCGGAGGTCCACCCTCCCCAATACCCTACTAGACTAAAGCACAAAGAAGCTAAAGTATTCAGGGATGATCTCAATGCCCTTGTTGATGAGAGGATCAAGAAGATGCACAAAAGAACCATACTATAGTACGATACCACATTTCGATCCCCATTTTCCAAATAAATCCTAACAGAAACCTACCCAAACTTCCACATACCAAAAATGAAAGAATATGACGGCTCGTCTGATCCCCAAACACATGTTGATTGTTTTTACAATATTGCTCTGGTGTACACCACTTCAGACTCGGCCTTATGTAAACTCTTTCCCAAAATCCTGATCGAAAATGCACAGATTTGGTATAAAAGTCTGGAGCCAAACTCCATATTCAATTTTAGGCAGTTTACTGAGCTCTTCATCAATAAGTTTATGGCATCTATCGACCCCAGGCAAACCTTTATAGACTTTCTCAAAATTGTCCAAAAGCCTAAAGAAAAGCTCTGACATTATGTTGAGAGGTTTAACCGAACTGTCAACAAGATCCCTAAGGTAAACTTTGAGTTATCCCTGGAGGCAATGATCTGTAATACATAATGTAAGCAGTTCTCCAACTCCCCGAGTAAGAATCCCCTGAAGAATTTTGTTGACCTGATGGACCGAGCATATAAGTACATCCACATGGACAAAAATGATTGGATCTGGGAGGAGCTGCGAGCCTCCAGGATGGAGCAATCATTGAAAACATCAACCGAGCACAATCGAAGCCAAGCAGCTCGAATTACACACAGATCAGACTACTTCAGAGCTTCAAAGTCAAGCGGATCATGGAAAAGTCACAGTCGAAGCACAGCCAGGCCATCTGGCCAGTAGCACCCTCAAAGAACTTACATTGCTGAGGCCCGAGAAAGTCTAACCCAGTTAAATTACTCGCTCGCCACCATTCTGTGTTGGCTCAGGGATAACACAGAGGTTAATTGGCCCAGGCCGATGAAAGAAGATCCCAACCGAGACCAAAACTAGTACTGCAGCTTCCACAAAGGTGCCAATCATAAAACCAACAACTGCGCAGGGTTATAGAAGGATATTGAAAGGCTGATATAGGCTGGGGGAGTTGCAGCAGTTTGTAGCAAAGCCTAAGGGCCGCGGCAGGTTAGATGATAAGGACGAACCTTCTTCCTGATACAAGAGGAAAACCCAACTGTAGTAATACATGTAATTATAGGCAAAGAGCATTACGATACTACTAGTGTCTCCAAAAAATGTAAAGGAAGAGAGGTCTTTTCTATGGCCAAAGGTAGCAAAGATGAAACCCCGGTTGTCAGTTTTCGTGCTGAGGAGTCTAATAAAGTGTTATGTTCTCATGCCGGTGCCTTGATAGCTGAGGCAGTGATTTAAAACTATCTTGTACAGCGTATTTTGGTTGATATGGAAAGTGCGATGAACTTGTTGACTTTTGATGCCTACAAGAAGCTCGGTTTATCCCTCAAAGCTCTCAGGCCAGTCTTATCCCCCTTATAGGTCTATTTGGAAAGTTAGTGCTAGTAGCGGGATTTGTGACCCTAGACGTTCAGTTGGGAGATGACTCGATTGTTTGGTACTGTAAGGTATGCTTTATGGTTGTGGATATGAACTTTGCGTATAACACAATCTTTGCCCGGTGGTTGCTCTCAGGAGTAGATGCTTGCATCTTCATGAGAAAGTTGTTGTTGAAGATTCCAACCCAATAAGGTGTTGTGGTATTAAGGGGAAGCCAACAAGCAGCACGGGATTCTTATGCGGCACTTCTTAGAGATTCCAACATAGCGTTCCCTGTGGATTCCTTGCAACCATCAAGTGATTGTTAGTTTAGAGTTGAGCCTGGGGATATGTTAAAGAATACAGTTCTTGCATCTGGTAGAACCTTGAAGATTTTGAGTTCCTCAAGCCCTCAACATGAGCTTTCTCTAACTCAGGTCCTTTAGCAATATGAGGATGTCTTTGCATGGGTTCCTTTTGATGTCATAGGTATCTCACCCAAACTTATGATGCATGAGTTGAATATAAATCCTCATGCCACCCCGGTCAAACAGAAGAGGAGAAATTTAGAACCAGAGAAGCAGCTAGCAGCTGAGCAAGAAGTCAAAAAGCTTTTAAAAGAAGGCTTCATTAGGGAGATCCTGTTCCTAGACTGGTTGGCCAATGTGGTTTTGGTGAAGAAGCCTAATGAAAAGTGAAGGATGTGCATAGACTTCACGGATCTCAACCGAGCATGTCCTAAAGATTCTTACCCCTGCCGAGCATTGATCAACTGGTAGACTCCAGCGCAGGATATGAAGAGTACAGCTTCATTGATGCCTCATCAGGGTACCACCAAATTCCCTTGAAGCTGGAGGACCAGAGCAAAACCTCTTTTATGACTAATAATGGTACCTACTACTACAAGGACATGCCATTTGGCCTTAAGAATGCTGGAGCTACCTATCAGAGGCTCGTCAATAAGCTCTTCCATTCGCAAATAGGCCATAATGTGGAGGTATATGTTGATGATATAATTATTAAGTCTAAAATTTTGGCAAACCATCCCCGGGACCTTTCAAAAGTCTTCAAAATACTCTGGCACGCAAACATGAGGTTCAACTCTAAAAAGTGTGCCTTCGGGTCCAATTTGGAAAGTTTTTAGGTTTCATGATTTTGAAGAGAGGAATTGAGGCTAATCCAGAAAAGATCCGAGCCATTCAAGAGATGGAGCCCCCCAAGAACATTAAAGAAGTTCATAAACTTAACGGTCAAATCACGGCCCTTGGCAGATTCATCTCCTGCTCTGCCAAAAGATGTTTGCCATTCTACAAGATCCTAAAGGGCTTGAAGCAGTTCCAGTGGATCGAGGAATGTCAATAGGCTTTTATCGAGCTTAAGAAATTCTTGAGTTCGCCACCTCTCCTCAGTCGGCCGGTTCACGGGGAACCACTGTTCTTATACCTCTCAGTTTCACCATCTGCCGTTGGCTCGATTTTGATCAAAGAAGAAAATAGCCAGCAGTACCCGATCTATTATGTCAGCCACACCTTGAAGGGTCCTGAACTAAGGTATTCCCCCCTCAGAGAAGCTAGCACTGGCCTTAAAAGTCGCCTCGGAAAGACTAATGCCCTACTTTGATGCGCACACCATCATCGTGCGCACAAACTCTTAAGTTAGAAAGATCTTGCAAAGACCGGAAACTTTAGGATGACTCACCAAATGAGTAACCCATCTCGACAGGTTCGATATTTGGTATGAGCCAAGAAGAGCAATGAAGGCTCAAGTCCTGGCAGATTTTATCACAGAACTTTACGAGCAACACTATGAGTCAACTCCAAAAGAAGCTTGGATACTGAATGTAGATAGAGCATCTTGTGAGGAAGGGTTCAGTATCAGACTTATCCTCAAAGGGCCGGGAAAAGTTGTCATCAGGTATTTAGCCAGACTTGATTTTGCAGCCTCTAACAATGCAGCAGAATATGAAGCCATTTGCTTGGGCTTGAAGCTCACCTCTGAAGTCCGGCCTGACCATCTCATGATCCTATTCGATTCTTAACTGGTTGTCAACCAATTGACAGGAAAGTATGAGGCCCGAGATGTTAACATGATCCGTTACAAGGAACACATAACAAAACTCCTTTTAGCTCTGAAGGGACAAGGTTGTTCCTGGGAATTTTGTCAGATAGTACGGCAGAAAATGAATGCACTGATAGGCTGGCTAAAGCTGCAGCCACCGGAGAGGGAGCACCTGATTATAGAGTCCTCACAAAAACCACAGCAAAACCCAGCTATGACAGAGATTCTCTCATGGTTACCAAACTTATGGAAGGATGGCGGCTACCGATCTACAAGTTCCTTGATTCTAGAGAACTCCTAGCAGATCCTATAAAGGCCAGAAAGATAGTCAGGAAATCCAACCTATATTCAATATACGATGGGTTTTATATAGAATGTCTTTTTCTCACCCTTGGAGCAGGTGTGTGTCTGAAGAGGAAGGAGATTATTTGCTCAAAGAGATACATGAAGGGATTTGTAGAGAACATGAAGGGCTCCGAGCCTTATCAAAGAAAGCACTATTGCAAGGATACTTTTGGCCTTCCATGGATAGCGACACTAAAAAACTTATTTAGAAGTGTGACAAGTGCCAGAGACATGCCAATTTACAGCACCAGTCCACTAATGAACAAAGACCTATCAGAAGTTCATGGCCATTTGAGCAGTAGGGCATGGACATTGTGGGACTTTTCCTTCAAGCTACAACACAGAGAAAATTCCTCATTGTGGTAGTTGACCATTTTACCAAATTGGTTGAAGTCGAGCCTGTGGTTTCCATCACCCTAGCCTCCATAATTAAGTTCTTTCAGAAGTCAGTAATTACCAGGTTCGGTATCCCCCATATCCTTATCACTCACAATGGAAAATAATTTAACTATAGGCTTTTCAGGGAATACTGCGCCGAGCTTAAAATAGACCTCAAGTTTACATCGATGTATCACCCTCAATCGAATGGGCAAACAGAGGTGACAAACCGAACTATAGTTTCAGGGCTAAAAAAGAGGCTGGATGACACCAAAGGCTCATGGACGGAGGGGCTCTAAAATGTATTACGGGCATACCGCACCTTACCTAGAACAACCACAGGAAAATCTCCCTTCGCCTTGGCTTATGGCTCTGAGGCTATGATCCTAATTAAGATCGAAATCCCTTCGGGAAGAACCCTTAGCTACTCAGAAGATCAAGACCAAGACATCAAATATAACCTAGACATTCTCGAGTTCAAAAGAGAGCAAACTGCGATCAAAGTGGAAGCCTACAAGGCCAGGATTGCCAGTTTTCACAACAAGAGAGTCCGATGCAAGCATTTCAACCAAGGCATTTTGGTATTAAGAAGGGATATTACTACACATAGAACAGGTGGACCAGGAAAGCTGGGTACGAACTGGGAAGGCTCATATGAGATAGAGAAAATACTAAAGGGTGGAGCCTACAAGATTCGAACTATGAACAAGAAAGAAGTGCCAAGAACATGGAATGCTGACAATCTGAAGAAATATTTCCAATAGCCATTTCTTGTGTATAATGCTCTAAAAAATGCTCTTGTAGACACTTGTAAGATGAACGCAATAAAGAAAAAAGCTCAATCATTAACCAAGTATCCAAAAAAACACACCTCTAGGATTATAAGTCCTCAACACTAAATGTGTTATCATTACACCACAAATCGTGAAATGCAAAACTGCTTCTCAAACTACAAGTCCTTCTCAGCACTAAATGTGCTATCATTGCACTGCAAACCATGCAAATGCAAAACTACCTGTCAAACTACAAGTCCTTTTCAACACTAAACGTGCTATCATTGCACCACAGACCGTGCAATGCTCTGATAGAGCATATCCCCGAACTACGCACCATGACTACGCTTATATAAAAGAACTCCAATTACACAACTAATCATTCTATCATTACACCACAAACAATGCAAAAATTTCCAACACTCGGACTAAGCACATTTATCGAACTGCGCATTACGATCGCGCCCATATGAAAAAGCTCCAATTGTATAATCATTGGCAAACATGAATACTCATTTAAACTTGATAATGTAAATTAAGACACAAGCATCATAAACAATTTCATTCATAAAGACAAACTTTTACATAAAACCCTACAAAAAGGCTATACATAAAGCTCTATCTCGAGCCCACAAAAAAAAAAAAAGAGAAGCTCTGTATCGAGCAGATGAGAGTCAAAGGTTCGTATCACTCGGAGCAGCAGCATCTGGAGCGGCATCCCCGCTACCTCATCATCATCCCCGCTACCTCATCATCATCTTCTTCTTCAGGCTCGTCAGCTAGCTGGTCAATATCAATATTGATCATCCAAGACAGATCCATTTCCAGATTCTCTTTCTTGAGTCGCCTTGACACAGCTTGATTGTAGCGGTACACCCCGAGCATACCGAACGTTGCTAGCTTTTATCTCTCGCTCTAGCTCATCCAGCGTAGCCTTCAGAGTCTCTTATGACTTCAATTCATCCTCAAGCTCGGCTTCCTTTTTGCACACCCGCTCAGATTCTTATCTAGAGTGATTAAAATTTGTTGACACATTCAACAGCCACTTGACATTATCGTGGCAAAGCTGTGCAAGCTACAAAGTAAAATTCATTTAGCATAGCAAACACAACAAAGATCAGTAAAACACACCAAACAAACATACCGCAGTTGCAGAGACCCAAATATCTAATGTTAGAGCAGTCGCATCCATCTTTAAATGCTCCCGCCTCTCCAGGGCCATTCCTCCGAGAATGATAGATAAAGCCCGTTGAATGGGCTAATCTCTTATAGACAACTTGGACTTATGAGAACCGCCGAGCCTCTCCACCAAAGCAGCAGCCAGCCTCATTGGGGTGAACTGGCTGGGCAATATCTCTGTCAAGCCCTCATCCGGCACAACCGGACCTATAACCCCGATTTCAGGCGTCTTTTCCCATCGAGAATCTAGACTGGAACCTTCAGCTTCCCGCTATTTCCCCTTATCATGTCGAGCCTTCTTCCTCGCCTCGCATTTGGCTGCATGCTCCACCATACGTTTAAGCTCCTCCGACGTAGACCCCTTTGCCATTTCTGCACAAAAGCAAAACTTGAGTAAATACACTTGAACATTGTTAACTTGAAAACTCAAAGATAAAAATATACTGGATCGGTAAGAAGGATGAGCCTCCCTCACTCCCCCAAACAAGGGGAAATGCTCTCTCACGAGGTGTAGGACATTCCTCTTCTCTATTAGAACGTCCTGTCTAATCTGGTTATAGAACCTCAGTTCTTCAAGACCGAGGTTCTTTAAGTTGATAACTTGACTGTTGCATGAGTTAACCCAATCAGTTCGACACCCAAACCCCCCTCCTTTTCCACAACAAAGAACTTATTCTTTCAATTCTTCACAGAGTTCGGTTTCTTAGTAAATAGTCCTCTCCCGAGCCTCCCTTGTAAATAGAAAAAAATCCTCATCAGCTCGAGATTGCAGCTTCAAAACTGAAAAAGCACCTAAGACTCTTAAGGAATGAGGAATCCCTAGTAGCCTGCACAAAATCTCAAACCCTACCACCGTTAACCAGGCGGTTGGGCTTACATACCCCAGGGCCAAATCGTGAAACTCCAAAAACTGTAGAATGAATGGCCTCAGGGGGAGCCTGACCCCCGATCTCAGATCCTTTTCATATAGTATATGTTGATCATTAGGGGGGTCATCCATCACGGGTGTACGATCACCAGGGACATACAACTTATACTTGGTAGGTATTTGATACTTATCTCGAATATTATCTAAGTTTGCAGTACTGAGGCATGACCTGATATTCCTAACCCGAGCCTTTTCCACTACCACCTGATCTTTCTCATCATCTTCCCCGATCTCTTCAGCAGATTGAGCTACAATAATTCTTTTTGGTGTTCCTACAAGCTCGGCTACTGGCATACTCCCGTTACCAACACCTCCCTTAGTACTACAAAGAGCTTGCTCAGTCGAGCTCACTCGAACTATTTGCAATGATTCAATACTCTCTCCAGAACTTAACTCCCTAGAATCTACGAAAATAACACTACCGAACTCATTATGCAAAGAGAGAAGGAGCACTCACCGATATAACTGAGACGCTTAACAAGTAATTCTACACCGCACAACTGCTATGAACTCACAAGACTTATCAAAGCACCAGAGTTATTGCTTAAGAAATCCAGTAGCTTTCCTCGCTTCCATCTCCCTCACTTTATAGGCGGAGCATCGAAAGCTGAACCGGTGCAATTAATACCTTACACTGGAAGCTTGAAAATTGAATCCCTTGCTCCCGCCACTCTCTCCACGGGCTGCCATGTCGTTCTTCTGCTTCAGTACATCCACATTTCTTTTGCCAGGTGTTTGGCATAAATGCTAGCACGACAGGGAGGGACTAGTGGTGCATACCCATAAGATCGGTGATAAACAAGTAAGCTGGACCTCACCTTCACACTGAAACTTGAATATACCTTGTGTTTCGCTCAGAATCGATACTCAGGTGTTATAGAACCTCATCTACCAAGCCATCTTGTTTAGGCTCGGATGATTGATTAGTGCATCATTTCTCACAAATTCCTGACATATGAATATTCCCTGACACTCCCACGCTCAGCAGAGCTTGTCTCCCACCACCGGCAGAGTTTGTCTCTCACCACCGGCAGAATTTGTCTCCCACCACAGTAGAATTTGTCTTCCACCATCGCCAAAGGTTGTTTCCCACCACCGGCAGAGCTTGCCACCCACCGTCTACAGAACCTGTCTCCCACCAACTTTCAACTATAAACAAAGGTAAAATGCTTCAGGTATGGGATCTCATTCCCTCCTAACTACTGATTACATATAATTCTTACTAAGCTTGAGCACTGACTTAGGCATCGGAGTGTTCCTCACTGAAACCCAAGCCTCTTCTTTCTTGCAGGTCCTTCCACATAGCTGCAAAGCCTAGAAACATATTAACCGAGCCTTGAGTCCAGAAGTCCACCTTGTCATCACTTGGCAACATAGTTAATACATTCTTTAATTTGAGGCTCAAAGAATCTTGAGATTCCAAGATGATGCAAGCGGTCAACGACCTAGACATGCTCAACAAGGTCAACGGGATAGACGCTTGGCACTAGAAAAAAAATTGAAACAAAAAAAAAATAAAAAGTTTCATCAATAAATAGTAAATGTAAGCAAAAATAGAAAGAAAAAGAAAATGAAGAATAAAGTAGAATTAATTTATTTAAATGTAGAAAAAGAAAAAGAGGATGATGACCTCCTTTTTTGAATCTTTGGACAACATTATTTAAATAAGATAAGGAATTAGAATCTTTAGTTTGCATAAGTGCATAGACAGTGGAGGATGGAGAGAACAAGAAAGACCCATCTTGGCACTGCAATTTCAGAAGCTTTTCCCACTCGAGGCCTGCCATTCCTTCCAAGCTATGGAGTAGTATGGTGGGCACTTTGTGCATTATGTTTTTTGGTATCCTATCTCACGTACACAATAATTACATTATATATATGAACATGAAAAATTATACCACGGACTGCATAAATATACATCTAATTAATAATTATAAACTATTAACAAAATAATAGTAGGAATAACAATTAATTTTATTTAATTTTTATTGATTGTGTTAAATTTTTAATATTAATTTTTTTAATGTAGATCTAGAAAAGTTAGCTATCAAGGGATGGAGAGACCATTTCTATATTAATTACAAGTACATAGTAATTATTGTCCGGATCATCTAAAAATAAAGTCCTACATTTTAATAGTCACTGTCAAGACCATTCATTTAAGAGTATCAACTCTGATATCATGTTAAATTTTTTATATTAATTTTTTTGTTTTAATATAGATATAAAAGAGTCAACTCTAAAAATTAACTATTAAAAATAGAGAGTCTATTTCTATATTAACTAAATCATATTTATATATTTTTTAGATGTGTTGGATTATCTCATCCATACTTTATCAAATTATAGTATAGATCAACAGATTGAGTGCACACCTAGGATATAACTTTTTGTTCTCTATATGCTAATTAATTAAAAAAGTAATTTAAATTACTTATTAAGCTTTATATTTCTGCTGGCATAGATATGTTCGAGGGCTGGAGAATCCACGGGAACATCAATATCTAATTTTCTTGCTCGTTCCAGCAATGACGGAACAGCAACTTCAAAGCCTATTGGCACATGCTCAGCATTCTCATCTCCAAGTTTCCGAAAGTTCTCTTTAAAATATTTCATTCCTGATAATAATACAACCTTTAATTATAATAAGATTAAAAAAATTATGCAATCATTACATAAATATATAGTTAGATATACCTTTTCCAGACTTTTGAGGATGTAAATTCCATGATTTGAGAGCAATAACACAAGCGAGTGTATTGATGATGCGATCATGTGCTGTAAAAGAAAGAGCATCGCCCCAAGAACCATCTGGAAGCTGATTATCGGCTATCCATTGAAGGCAAGAGGGGAATTGAGGAGCACCGCTACCATTAATATCTTCAACTAGAGCTACCCAAGCTGTATCGTACGCCGACATGCTTATCTCTCCATCTTCCATTGATTCCAACATTGATTTTATTCTTTCCACACGTTTGATCGTCTCATCATTTGACATAGAAACCTTTATAATTATAACGCAATTAATTAAATTAATTAATTTATATCCAATCATAACCACATATATTAATCATTGTACTCTCTCTCTCTCTCTATATATATAGCATTAAAGGAAAGAAAAAAAAAAGGAAAGCAAAGTTACATTTAACATTGTAATCGAGCGAGATTAAACTAATTTTTGCAAAGTTTAAGCTCTGCAAAATATAAATTAACATCATTTTTTTAAATGTTGAACAATTTAATTATATTTATGGTAATAAAAATAAAATATTATATTGCTATAATTTTATATTCCATTATAAATTACTAAATTATTAAATTATTTGCATTACTTATATATTATACTTAATATATGTTAAGTCATCATATTTTTATCTTTCTCTGTGGACATTTGATAAAATTAAAAGTCAACATATTTTTAAAATATTATTACCTAAATGATCATCTATTTTTGTAATTTGTATTATATAAAAAAAGATTATTATATGATGTAATATATTCATTCAAAGTAATAAATTTGTTCTTCTAAAATTTTTAATAATTATTTTACTAGTAAATATATATTAACATAAATTTCACTCACTATTAAATAAATATTAATATTTATAATTTTAAAAAATAATATATAAAAAAATTCAAATCAAGTTTACTGAATTGAATTATTATAAGACTGTAAATTAGCTAAACTACTCAAGCTCGGCTCGGTAAAAACTCGTTCATACTTGAATTCGAGCTGTTTATTTATTAAATAAGTAAAGCTCAAACTAATAAATATTTAATTTTTGTTAACTCGTAAGCTTACTCATTTAATAAACTCATGAGTTAGGCTTGCAAGCTAATTCCTTCATTATATTGGATAAGAAATATATATATATATATAATTCAATTTATGTATATTAAATTATGTATATGAATAAATTAATTTTTTAACTAATTTAATTCATTTAATTTATTGATATGATATGTAATAAATAATTTTAATAATATAAAATAATTTAGTAATTTATAATGGAATATAAAATTATAATAATATAATATTTTATTTTTATTAATATATAATTATAATGCTCATCTTTCATAAAAATATTAATTTTAGTATCTCTAGAATAAAAATATAAATAAATAAATAAAAAATAAAAATAAAAATAAAAATAAGTTTATTGAATTCGTTAAACTTATTTAAATCAAGTTCGAAATACATAATATATAAGCTAGATCAATATAAGTTCGGGCTCGGTTATAGTTTGAGCTCGAATTTGACTATTTTATGATGAGTTGAGTTTGGACTTTTTAAAACTCAACTCAGTTCGGCTTGATTACAACTGATATTAAAATTATGTACTTTATATTATTTAAATTTATCACATATAACGTACAATAATAAGTATAATAATAAATTATGTAAATTAAATTAGTTAAAAATTAATATATTTAAATATATAATTTATTATATAAATTGAATTATGTATATTTCTAATTCAACATAATAAGCGAGTTAAGCTCACAAGATTTTTAAATAAATCAACTTACGAGCCTAATGAGCCGAGTATCTCTTAACTTAAGTTTAACTTATTTAATAAATAAGTAATTCAAGCTTAAGTTTAAATTAATTTTTACCCAACTCAAATAGTTTTACTTTTTTTTACAACTCTAGTAACACTTAAAGAATGAATAAAGGCCTCATTTAATCCATATACTATTGCAAGACGTTGAAATTGACCTTTAATTTTTTTTTTTTACTAAATTGATACTTTTTAAATTTAGTCTAAATTGCTTCTTTTTTTATCTATTATTTAATAAATAATTAAAAATATTAAATATTTTATACTTACATATAATATATATGATTGTTATAATATTTTAATATAATATTAATTACAATATTTATTAGTATTATAAATTTTTTTTAATATTATAAATTAGAATATTTTTAATATAAATTATTTATTAATATTTATTAATATTAATTTCGTACTATTATAATTAATATTATAAAAATGTTATAAAACTCCTATATAATATAAATTATTTAATAATTTTAATTATTTGTTAAATTGTAGATTATTAAATTAATACAAAATTGTAAAAATATTTATTAATATTATGAATTATGGATATTAAAAATATTAATTAATAAATAATTTATAAAAATATTATATTAATATTTTTTAAAAGTTTGATTTGACCAATGATGTTTAACTTTAATCTAAATTGATTTCTATTATTAATTATTTAACAGTTTTATAAAAAAAATTGGGTAATTTAAACTAAATTTGAAAAAAAAATATATCAATTTTTTTAAGGACAAAAAAATATATCAATTTAGTCCAAAAAAAAAAAGTTTTTAAGAGCCAATCTATAGTATTGGGACTAAATTGGATTTTATCCCCTAAAGAATACCTGATTAGGAACTTCCACAATCTCTGGCACTCCTCCAATTTTATGAAATACATCTGGGTATTCTGCAACATATATAATTATATAAATTTTTTGTCTTAATTAAATAACTTTTTTTAGAAAAAAAAAAATTATTAAATCAGAGGCTGGGATATAGCACTGCATCTTGGACGGATATCAAAATGGACACTTTTGTCTTTGCCCCCGTACGATAAAGCACCACCTGCATATAATTAAAAAAAAAATACACCATCATCATCATCATCATCATCATCATCATCATCATCATCATCATCATCATCATCATCATCATCATCATCATCATTATTATTATTATACTTTAAAGTAAAATATATCGCTGTGTAAATGTAAAAAAATAAAAACACAAAAAATGAGTAATAGCCTTCTTGAAGGAAGTATAATCAGTTGGAAATGCTCTATATTGATACGGTTATATATCAGAAAGAAAGAGTGAATTTTTTATACGAGTGTAAGGTTCATAGAATCAAGAAAATCGTTTATTCTTCAGCAAAGCAGGGGGGTGGAACTATAAGCAATAATGTTGAAGGGGCTGTCTCCCTTCCATAAGCTCTTTCACGTATTTTAATCAAAATCTGAAGTTGTATAGTTTCTCTTCCAAACGATAAAAAGAAAAGACAAGCATGACAATCTGCTTAAGGGGAATTGATCATAAACATGGAGATGCTAATGATGGAGAAAGGACAACTTGCCAGAGGAAAGGAGAAGACAATGACGGATGGGATAGAACGAAGAAGAAGAGAGGAGATGCAAAGCTTGAGAAGACATATATGATGGATTAAATGATATATGTAAAATTAATTGTTTGTTTGGTTTTGACAGAGAGGGATGAGAATTGGGTAGTGCTAGGGTGACTCCATTTATAACTAAACTCACACGTAAATTAGTCTAACTGGTATAAGAAATTTCGTAAACATCATGAATAAGTTAAGATAATTGATTGATTGTTTTATAATACATGTATATATGGCTAAGATAGGAAAATAATTTATGTTCCTTATTATTATTTTTTTTTATTTTGGCTATTCATAAAATTTCCTTATTAGACAGTGCGATTTCAACCTTGGAATTCGAAAAATATCTGCCCAAAATATTAAGGATAAGAAAATCACCTATGCGTGTATGTGGCTTTAAACTCAGATTATATTTGTTTTAGGATGGGCAAGGAGAAGAAATGATTGATGATATTCTCTGACTTCATTACATTATTTGACACAAAACATGAATGTAACAGATGGTGGATGAAATAAGTTTGTCCTGTTTTAACATTTGGGCCGACAATTCCATCAATTTACTTGGACAAGAGGATTGAGAATGATAATGACTATGGACTGAATGATATATATAAAATTAATTGTTTGTTTGGTTTTGAGAGAGAGAAAGAGAGAGAGAGAGAGATGAGAATTGAACGAATAGCCAGCAACTTTGTGGTATTTAAAAGCAAAGATAGGGAAGGAAGGAAACGGACGGACAGGGTGAACCTACCCTACGGTTGAGCAGGGCATTTGCGCCCTTAATTTTTTTATTTTATTTTCTTATGATATATATTCAGAGATGTCAAAATGGATTATAATACATATATATAATACATAAAATAAGTCAAATTAATGAGTTAAAATTAATTTTTATTAGTGGTGTAGTGTCATAAATGAATAGACACATTTATAGCACGACTTAAAATATGTCGTATAAAAAATTGACATATAAACTTTTTAAAACTCTTTTAATTAAAATAACATAATTTTAATAAAATCTAAAATTATGTAATTTCATCTTTATTTGACTTTCAATAGTAAAAATAACTTCTATACCTATTTTTTTTAAAAATTTTCTTCCAAAACTTATTTGAACAATTCACATTCCCTCATATAATATTTTTTTATTACTAAATTTTTATGTTAAAATTTAAAACAAACTCATTATTTCTTGCATATTGGATTACTTCTTTTATTTTTGTGTATTTAAAAAATATTTCTTCAATATATTTATATTTTAACATCATTTTATCATGATTTTATTTTATGAACAATATTATTATTATGTAAAAATATAGTATTATTTTAGATCATAAAAATTATAAAAGTTAAATGGATGATATCATGTTTTAATTAATTATGCTAGGGTTCATGATCCGTATATAATTTATTTAAATAAATATATTATTCGTGTTGTATTCGTGTTATCCATTTAAATTTTATATCATGTAAAAGTTGAAATATTTTGATATGATTAATAAATAAGTAATGTTTGTGTTAACTATAATTGCAACATCAGAATAGATAAATCCGATATAAACATTATTCGTCAATTTATTTTGAAATCCATGTATATTTATATATTATACTTGTATAATTTTTTTAAGTATATAGATTTTTGACCTCCCTAATTGTTTTGTTACTTTACTATTCTTCTCATTCTTCATATTGTCTCATTTCTTTCCTTTTTCTTGATTTTTCACTTTTTAAAATAATTCTTAAAGAAAATAAGATTTTTAGGTACAATTATAGTTAATTAATGTGTCTATAATTAGTAAGTGAATTATTTTGATTTTGATTTTTCTTTTAAAAATCTTTAGTTTCTATTTCATTTACATCTAAAGTTTTCTTAGTCTTCTTTTATATATATATATATATATATATATATATGTAGAATGAGTTATAAGAAAAAGAAATCAATATTCTAACATAAAAAATTTTGCTAAAATTTCATTACATTATTATAATTCTTATTTGAAACTTAAAATTTTTCTCATTCTTGTTTCTTAATCATGGTCATTACAATCGCAAACTATAAATTATTGATTTTAAATATAATTTTAAAGAAACATAAATTTTTTTTCTATAAATACATATTATTTTAAGATACTAAATATATTATATATGTGTTTATAATAAAAAAATTAAAATTATAGTCTTATTTAATTAATATATGTTTTATATGTCCACCATATGAATAATTTATTTATTTATTTATTAATTTTTATTTATTTATCAAATTAAGAAGGTCTACTATGATAAAAAAAAATTATTAACAAATTAGCTAAATTGAGATATAAAAATTTCTTTTGTTTATTTATTTAATTAGTGAATTATGTAGATATTTAAAACTTAGCATAACTAGACGTATATCCGTAACTCATTAATATGATTATACTCCACTTATTAGTTGGAAAAACAAAAAAAAAAGATATATATATATATATATATATTGTTAGTCATCTTCAAAACAGTTAAATTTGAATATAACTTTGCAAGTGCACAATCATTTTAATATTTTCTAATTAGACCAAATTTAGAAATATGTATATATTTTTACCATATATTTTATCTTCATTCCTTTTATAAATAATATATTTTAACTTAATTAGTAGTAATATAATAACATCTTTTTCTATTTCTATAATATCTACAAATATTTGAATATCATGATAATTATAATAAAGTAATATAATTTCATATATATGTAACACACAAGATTCAACTAATAATATTGTATCCAATTTTTTTAACCAATTATACAATGTACAATATAATATTGACAATTGTTATGTTGAAAGGGCTACTACATAATTTTTTCAAAAGATATTATATTATAATATAAGTGTCAATTATCAGTTTTAAAATTTATCACAATTTAAGACGAGCGAAAATTATAAACAAACAAATAAATAAATAAATCAATTAATTTTTATTTTAATTCAAGTTAATAGTAAAAATTAATTAATTAAATATTAATTCAAATAAAGATGGCCTAGGTATCAATGATTCTGTTTTTCTAATTATTGCCAATTAACGTTGAAAAACTTTAGTTAGCTGAGTTAATTTTCATGGCTACTACTAATTACTCGAACTACTATCAATTTAAATATTAATAATAATTTTGCTAGAATAGTAAAAATTATATATTTATGTGAGTTGCAGTTGGCAATGCCAGTAAATTCAACTCAAACCATATATATAAAAGGAAAATTTTTAGAATTATAACAGAGATGGATTAATATATAATAATATATATAATTAGTATTTCGTACATATAATTCAATATATATGTATATTATACTTGATTATATCTATATAAGACATAATAAATACAACATATTTATTGAAAATATAGTTGTATATATGACCTAAACACATCCATATATAACAAATATATGTTCAACAACACTATATCTATATAAGATAGGGATACACACAAGTTGAGTTTAGTCGAGTTTGGAGCACTTTTCGAATTGACTAAAGTTGATCTCTTAGGAAAAATAATAAACCAAGCTCGACCAAATCCCATTAATTGTTTATTGATCCATACATACTCAGGTGCGATAAGGTAAACAAAGATTGATTTGGATTGGAAAAAAAAACTTAAATATAAATCTATTAAGAACCCTAATAAAATATCCCTAATCAGAATTCTAAAAAGCCCTGTCAAAAAATTATAGAAAATAATATATAAAAAATCCCAATCAAAATTCCAATTAAATTTCAATTGAAAATCCTTTATCCCTTCATAAAATATAAAACTCTAGTAATAAAAAACAAAACCATAAAATAAAAATTAAAATTACGGACTTAGATCTCTTTTAAACTGCTAAAATAAAAATCTCAAACCAATAAAATAAAATAAAAAACTATCTTTCTTTATTAATCAAACATTTTTAGTCAAAAATACTAAACAAAACAACAAAAATAGAAAAATCCAAACCTAAAATCCCTAACAATCCAACAAAATACAAAGGAGTCTTGAAAAGTGAAACTCATCGAGAAATTCAAAACAAACATCAAAATTGTTATATCGATGGATAATTAGAAGAAAATGGTGAAGGATTAGAAGAAATCGATGAATGGAAGTGATGTCCAACTCAACCTATTGACCATAACTCGAAAATTTTAGAAATATTAATCCTTTGCTTCCCAGGCATGCAACATGCACCGATCAAACCCGCTAAAAATGTTTTTGTGCAGGCGGGTTCGTTCAATTATTAATATTTTGCACAATCTTAATATAAGACATGATAGTGTCTCATTTATATGGCTATCATATAAAATGCATATTAATTAAATATGTCCAAGTATATTGCAGATATAGTCATATATATCATCTAAACACAATAATATATAACACATATATATTTAACATGACCATATCTATATAAAACACTGTAATATTTTATTTATATAGATCTCATATTAAACATTTATTAATTAAATATGGCTATATATATTATGAAGATGGTCATGTGTGCTCCTTAAATACATCCATAAATAGTATCTATATTGTATGTTCAACACAAACATATCTATGTAAGACACCATCGAAGCAAAATGTTGTTTAAATACTATCATGTCTCACGGAAATCAAAATTTCATAGAAAATAAACTCCTAGATAGCATGTAAACAAGGGAAAGATTTCATAAGAAAAACTAAGTTAAAAATAAAAAATTTTCCTTTCTTATATAATACATATTATTTTAAAATACCA
This sequence comes from Garcia nutans, assembly GCA_947685225.1. Lineage (NCBI taxonomy): Eukaryota > Viridiplantae > Streptophyta > Magnoliopsida > Malpighiales > Euphorbiaceae > Garcia > Garcia nutans. The sequence continues at coordinate 51,307,246 of CANTUV010000011.1, read as the reverse complement.
AATATATTGCATTTATAATTAAACAAAAAAAAGAAAAATTAGAACTTACTAATATTGTAAAAATTCTTATATTTTTTCAAAAATTATTACTGAATCCAAAATTTTATTATTTGTGATTGTAATGATTACAATTTATAAGGGAGATAGAGATAAGAGAATAAAATGATAGTAGTTGATTTAGATTTTACTTGAATAGAAAGAAAAAGAGAACAAGAATGAGAAATTAAAAAAAAAAAGAAAGAGAAAGAAAAATAACATAAAAGAAAGGGATTTAACCCAGAAAATGCCCTTTTAACAGTGGTTAATATTAAATAAACTCTGTTAATCTTAAATAGGCTCTCATTTACTATAACACTCTTGGCCATAAAAATAAAAGAAAATATTAGGTCTTAAATTTAAACAAAAACGGCTTCCCGCTTGCATTTTTCTTCTCTATTGCCGATAAACCCTAATTCCTTACCAAAGTTCATCTTCCATCATCTGAAGTAATCCGTAGCACATTAGTGAAGAAAAATATTGAAATCGATTTTTGTCTTCAAATCAACTAGTAAGTTTCCTTTCTTTTTTTGTATTTTTTTTATTTTTTTAAATGAATGAGGTTTGTTGGGTTTCAAGTATTTTGATGGAAGGAAAGTAATGCATGTAAAGAAAAATGGATATATTGATGATATGTTGATGGGTTTTGTTGATTTGCTTTTAAAACTTAACGAAAGTGTTGTTCATACTTCATATTTTTTTCTTTCTTTAGTATACATTTCATGGGATTATGAGATTTTGTAGGTAACATATACACATTACCCACGATTTATCGATATGACTATTATTTTTTAGTATTATTTTTGTCATTATTGTTTTCAATTTGTGTGTATGTGCATATTTGTATATATATCCGTTGGTGTACCCATTGTGTGTTAATACACTACGCCTATCAATGGATCAGTTTGGTATTGAAATCTTCCAGATGAATTAGAAACAAAAAATAATAGGAAATATTTCACATTATTGTTGTTCAGAAAATGATTATGCTTAACAACTCATTAAAATGGAAAAATAACATTACTTTGAAATTGATTTTATAAAAACATCTTCGGCGTTGTGAATTATGAGCAGTAGATATTGAAATAGATATGCCATAATGTTATTAGAGTGCTTAATGTAATTAGAGTGCATCAATTATACCACTTAGTCTAATTTGTTCGCAAATTTGAATGCTCAAGTAATGAAAATATATTTTTTGTATTTTTTATCCTATATTTTATCTAGTATATCAACAACCTCTGCTGGTATACTCTGAGAGTGTAGGTGAAGGTTATTGGATGGCTTTGGTTTAATATAATGAAATGTTGGTTGGTGTTGTTACTAATTGTAGTTAAGTGTTAGTTTGTAGTTAGGGGATGTTACTAATGGTCTTTTGCTTGGAGAGTGTATATCTAACTTGGAATCAAATGAGCTAACATTCCTTATGATTGCATATTGTTTAGTAGATCAAGATTTAGTAACCAATATTTTTTAATTCAATCTAGTATGATTAATTCTTTTGCGAAGCAAATTCTTTTGTTAAACCATGTAAGAAGTGAACATTGTTTAAGTAGATTTGCTTTATAAAATACCAATTAGTAAGCAAACAATATACTTATGGCTAACAAATTCATGGGCTTCGAAACCTTTTGAATCTTCACTTTAATCTATTATATCATTGAGGAAATAAACTTTTAACAAGTAAAATAGTTTTTACAATACAATTCTTCCAAGTTTAAGATATTGAGATATGATGGGCTAGTTGTTATGAGCATTTTATAATTAAGGTTTTCAAGTTTTTTGCTTGATTGAATAGAGACCTGTAATTATGGTTTTGTTAGGCTCTGTCAAAATACAAAAATAGATGTAGATTTAAGTAGTAGGAATGTGCATTTTAGGTTTCATTGCAAGGTCATAAATAACTTCATTAATATATATATTAAGTGATAAAGAGTAGGTAAATATTTCAATAAAACAGGTAAAAGAAATTTAAAGAAAGAAGAAGAAATGACTTACTCTAATATATTGTTTCTATATTCTGATGGAACAAACCAAATACTGCATTTTGATTATTTTTATTAAGCTTGTAAAATATCTCACTCTCAAAATTAAAAACTTTTTTTCTATCACAAAAGCCAAAGTAATAGCTGGTTGTGTTATTATATGTATAGGCTGATATAAATACATAATATATTTATATGTTGATAATAGAGAGAATAAACTTTCTTTATTAGTTCTCTTTTCCTCTCTACATAATAGCAGCAATGGTATCTTCTATAGTGTGTTGAATTTTTTAATTCTTATGCATATGTCTTATGTTGAAATGAAATTTCTTTTTTTAATGAATGTAGTAAGTAATATGAATAGTATTGATAGTTGATGTTGATAAAGTAATCTTTTTATTAATATTATGTTCTCTGTTGGATGAGGGTTGATAATGATTTCAAATAAATGATATAATGGCTTGTTATAGGATTTTTGAGGCTGTTAGAAGATGTTATGGTCTGTTAGGAGATGTTATGGTCTGATAGGGTTGTTAGAGCTGCTACCCTATCAATCCTTAACAACCCCTATCATCCCCCTAACATCCTTTAATAACCCCTAACAGCCTATAACAACATATTCTTACATATGTAATCATCATTTAAAGGATTTATATGGGTTGTTGGATGCTATTAGAGGATGATATGGGCTGTTAGGGAGATATTTATGATAACAACCCCTAACATTCCCTATTAGCCCCTATCATTCCTTAATAATACCCAACAATCATTTACATAATGTTTACAGATGTTAATATTACTTGTTTTAGGTTTTTAGGGGATGTTAAGGGCAGTTATTGGATAACAAACCCTAACAGTCCCTATCAACTCCTACCAGCCTCTATCAAGCTCTATGTTTATTAGTTTGTTATAAGTTTATATAATGATTTTTAATTTTTTTTTTAGATTACATGGCTTTAAATTCCCCTTCTAAAAGTGAGCAAAGTAAGCAATCTCCTCTTGCTGTAAAAGAAAAAGTAGATATTCAAATTATAAGTCCAGGAGCTTTATCCACTACCGCAAGACATATAATACTTAAGCGGTGAAATGTTGAGGGGCCACTGGAAGAGAAGGATAATAAGAAAAAGAGGTTTGTAAGATTGGAATTTCATGATGCAGATAGTGATGATATTGAAGATGATGACAAACTTGCATCTAGTGAAGAAAATGCTGATAAGATGGGTGTGAAGGATGTAAGTTTAAATTTAGTTAATGGCTGAAATGAATCATTCTGAGTTCATAAGTAATTTACAAATGCCTTACATTTTGTAGGATTTAGAATATGCCATCCCTCAGTCTAATTGGAAGCACCACCTAGTTAATTTTGTGTCAATGGGTTTGAATATTATTCGCGATATACATAATGTTCTTGATAGTCACATATTTGTGTTGTCCTTAAATATCTGATTATTCATTTATTCTATTTTAATTTTGTGCAGTTGCAGCATTTCGTAAATACAAAGTTGGAGACTTTCTCAATATAGATGAAAATATATTTGTTTATTGGTCTAGCTTAATCACATATATATTCTTATATCAAGTGCACCATCCAGTGACTGGCAAATTATGATTTAAAATAGACAACGATGTGCTGCGAATGAAAGTCGGCGAATATTGTTTAATATCCAGCTTTTCCTATATTGGGATACATGAGATAGAGGAGATGGAGGCGGCCAACACACCACTAGTATAAAAATATGGGACATTTACAAGGAGAAGATTTTTGGATGCATTCATTGAGACACGAGATATAGATCTTCAAGTCAAACTAGGCATTGCCTGCCTAATGGAGCTTCTGATAATTGAAAATTTTAGGGTTTCAAAGGTTGATCCAACCATTCTAGCACTTGTTGATGATATGGAAGCATTCAACAATGTTGCCTGGGTAAACTTAGTTGGAAGTTCTTGTGTACTGAAGGATTCTCGTTGAGTGGGTTCTTCGATGCAATATTAATTTTTTTTGCTAGAGATTCTTCCAGCGTTTGAACTAGTTGGTGAAAAGAGAATATTCAATGGATTTCTAAGGATGCTAAATTGGAGAACAGACTTAATAAAAAAGACGTCGTATCAAAATATTGAAGCCAAGCTTCTAGATCAGGTATCTTAGGTACTATTTATATAAATATGTATCGTGTACCTATTGTATTATATTATTAAACTTAATAATATTTTAGTTTGAATAGGATTTAATGACAGCTCCAATGCATATGTCTACCAAAGAAGCGAATAATCCAGACTTAACTGGATTACCTTTGAGTGAGGATGTTAGTTTACCTAATGAAAAGATGGAGGGGACCCAAAAGCAGAGAACAAAGATTCATATTATTGGAGATTCGAGTATTCCTGCTCTGACGTGTGTAAAATCCTTGGCCGAATTACTCTTCTTGAGGCACGATGCAAAGCAAAGGAAGATGATAATAAAGTACTTTTAGAAGAAAATAAAGTATTGAGATAGACAAATGATGAACTTCATATACGCTTGCATGATCAAAATCAAGAGATCATTACAGAAATGAAGTCTTTAATGGTGAGAATAAAGAATGTCGAGGGCAAAATTAAAGAGAATGAAAATATAATTTTCACCCATGATCTTTCTCACTAGATTTCACCTCATGAAACATTCCAACCTCCGTACATATTAATACATCAACTCTTTTTTTTAATCCTACCTTTTTACATATGTATATTTTTTTCAATCCAGATTTTATAAATATGTTTCATATTGCAGAAAGAACAACACATATTCTAGCAACGATGGTGATACACCTGCTTATTCACTTATGATTGTAAACAAAACCGCCTTTGAAGTGGGTGTTGTACAGAAGAGGAAGACGATTCCCAATCCAAAATACATAGGAGGTCCTTGGACACTCGATGGCAAAAAATGGGAGAGATGTGCAAATTCCAAAATAGTCTTACGAAAGATAGAAAATGACAAATGTTATACTCATGTGCTTTAGGTGGACCCACTACAATCTCTTTCTTCCATTGAAATCGCATGTTTTGAAGAATGGTGGATAAATAACTTTCAAGATTATAAATAGTGAGATCTTATGAAGCAATGTTTATAATTCTTTATTCCATACACCAATTTACCAATACTATTATATTAATATTGTTATTATATTAAATGCAGTGATAAAGATATCAATCAATTATTGTCTAGAGGTGAGACATATGACTTCACCATTCATAAATTCACAACTAAAGATTTCTGGTATCATATGCGGACAATCGACATTTGGCTAACAAATGATGTAAGAATCAACATATAATTAATCATAATACTATTTCAACTCACAATATTAGTACATTACTTTATATAATATAATTGTTATATGAAATTTTATTTCAGGATATCGATATTATATTACTTAAGGCAAAAGCAACATTATATTAAAAATGCCTTTGACCAGCGTAAGACGCGAGGTGACTGTTTATGTAATTATTATTTTACATTTAAGTACATTGTATTTAAGGAGAAGATGGAGGAAAAATGAAATTGGAAACCTTCACACAACATCTTAAAGTTTTTAAGAGGAGATCTGCGATATGAAAAGCCAGTGCACAATGTAGACAATATTTATCTCCTAGTAAACCAACATAACTTGCTTTGGTTTCTTAATGACATTCAGCTCACACAGTGGATTATTAATGTTTTTTACTCATATTATTCTCCGAACAAAAAAGGCACAAGATAGTAATGCAGGTCTGATGTTCATTGGTACTTGAATTTTGAAACATATGGTGTTGATAAATTTTTCTAATATTTTCTGAATAGATATTCTCTTTTGTATACATTGTTACTTAGTTTGTGAATGATGTTTGATTGTTGTTATGTGCCTCATCAGGTCTAGTATTGATGGTTGATTGCTATTATGAGCTGGTAGGGGCTAATATGAGCTGATATGAGCTATCAGGGTATGTACCCCTAACAGCCCTTAATAGTCCCTCACGACCACCTATCAGACCCTAACAACAACTTAATTTTTTATATTCAATATTTAATGCCTCACCAGGTTTGGTTGGTTGATGTTATCAGCTGCTAGGGGATGATATATGCATACATTGTCTAAGGGTATACGCCCCTAACAGACCCTAACAGTCCCTAATAACCCCTATCAGACCCTAACAGCCTCTATCATCTCTGTCAGTCCATAACAACACTTTACACTTCACTAACATAATTCAGTTACAATATTATAATAGCTCAGTTACAGTAAAGAATGAACGCGGTGAAAATTTATATTGAACAAAAATAATGAAATAAGTATCACGAGATAAAATTATCATTCAATATCAACTCATATCAATAGTTCAACAACCTGTCATGATAATTTGGCGAAAAAGGCACATTTTATGTAACGGTTCAACAACCAGTCAATTATGCTAACAACATTCAATAATTAATCATTAAATAGTTTATGAATACAACAAATAATACAACACATTGTTTTATTTTTTAACACTTATTGATCCTAATATAGTGTGCAAAGAGATAAAATTTTGACAAGTAGATCTATTGTTGCCACGCTCAAGGCAATGATTGTACTTAGGTTGAGATTTTTCCTCGCCCAAAGAAGGAATCATGTATTTTTTTCACCTACTAGTTGATATGCGCACATCTGGTGGCAGAAAAGTGACATTGTATATATGCTCCGGAATAGACCGATCAGTAATATAAGAAATTGGATTTATGACTTCTTTGTATATTTTATACCAAGACTCATACGAATAATATGGAGAACGCAACTCATAAGTGTCATGGGTGCTATTTCTAACAACCACAAGAGCATACTCATATGGGAGTTGATCTAATTGGAACTTTCTACAACAACAACTCCTTAGAGACATATCAACAATATAATTTTTTCTGCCTCTTTAACGTCGTATTTGTTATTGCTCGAAGGCTCCATCTGTAAAATATCATTAATAAGGATATATGACAATATCTTAAATAATGACAAATGAGGAAGAATAAATAAAGAAATTTCACATTGAAAAAATAAAGAACTTACATTAATTTTTTATGTTATCATCATTCTCTTTCTCAATTTTTTTAAACATTTGTTGCCATTTTATTCGTGGACTCCTATGCTTTCTTTTGACATTCATAAAATCATCTTTGATATATCTTTCTGACCTCATCAACAAATACAGTAATTGGAAGATCTCGGGCCTTTACAAGTGCATCATTAACTAATTTAGAAATATCAGTCGCCATGATGTTATACCTCCTTCTAGACATATGAGACTGCGTCCACCTATCAAGCCCAACACCTTCTAGATATTCTTTAGCACCGGGGATGGAAATGCAAAAACCACTAAAAAGTGTGGTGAAATAACTTATTTTATGGGCTTTAGATGTTTTGTAATAGTACTTCTCAAGGTCCTTCGTTTTATGTTTAAATTTGCACTTTAAATTATTTAACAAGTGATACATGCAAATCTCATAGAATGCATTTGAAAAAATATTTGCTACAGCCTTCTGGATGCTTTGGTGTCTGTTAGAAATAATGACATGATCCAGTCTTTCACCAAAAGCTTCCTTCAACCTCATTAGAAACTATGTCCATGATGTGTAATTTTCTAAATCACCAATCCCGAATGCCAAAGGGAATATTTATTGGTTTGTATCATGACAAACGACAGTAAAAACCACACCTCAATACTTCCATTTCAAATGAGTGCCATCAACAGACAGGTCTACAATATTTGAATCCTTTAATTGAAGCATTAAAAGCGAAAGAACAGATATAAAAATCTATTATCATTACCACATTATAGTCGCATAATCAAACTGGAATTTATTTCACCTAGCATGTGCAAATATGCAGGCATAATTAAGAAAGATTATTCTGCAGTACCTAATCTAATATTCTCATGTGTATACTCTTGTCCCCTCCATGCGATAGAATAACTAATCTCAACACCAAATTTATTACACATGCCATCAATCACATCCTTTGGTTTGAAAACCCTCCTAGGATTTATTAATCGCTTCTTAACACATTCAGCAATAACCCAACTAGTTACTTGTCTGTATCTAATCTGCTCAAAATCAGTTGGACATGTATGTTGTGTCACATATTTTATCACCATCCAATAACTCTTTGGGTCTCCAAGACTTTTTGCTCTCAATCTCTACGTATAAGTTTTATTAATATAACGCATGACGAAGAAAGAGGTATTGGACTTGAAGACCTTAAACTGGAAATTCTCCCTAATTGCAATGAGCGACATAATTATTTTAATATCATTTCTTGATTTAAATATTTTTCACTCCTCAACTTTTTCAGATATATAACTTTCACCTAAAAATTATGGATTGCTCATGGATGTAAATAAGTTTGTTATAGTTTCTTCATTGTCTTTAGTATGTTTTGCCATTTTACTACAATCAAAAGCAATGGCATTACTGTGATCATTGTTTGTAGAATATTGAAATTCTAAATCATCATCATTAATAGGTTCTGCCCTGACATTACGCTCTTCCGGAATGACATCATTATGTTTTGCCCGTTCCTCTGCATATGAATTTGGAACATCATGTTCATTTTTATTATATTCTGTGCCTACATAAAAAGATTTAGTCATCGATAAAAATCTTACATCTGCATCTTCTGGTATTAAATTATCACCCGGTACTTCTACTCAGACAATATTTTTACACCCTGAGAATCATTACTATTATGTCCGGATTTATATGCACCTTTTTTAATAATAACAATCAATGGATATTTAAGTCTATCCTACATAACAATGCCCATGAATATTCTAAGTGGCCTATAATCTACGACATCATAAAGCGGATATTCATTATGATCAGTGACAAATTTGACTTCAACTTTTGATGTATTGTCAATATAAAGTGCTTCGGATACTAATTTTTTAAGTTCATTAAAAATGGCCATTCTACTCAAGAAAACATATTCAACACATCCACCAACATACTTACCAATGTTCACATCAAATTTCTCCCCATATTGGATGAGAATTATAATTTTTTCCATTAAATGAATTCATCCGCCGACTGGTTTGAATTCATCTATCAATATCCTACAAGTACAATAATAAATTATTCTCACATTATAATCCATATAAACCATAACAACCTACAATTACATACATTTTAATTATTTTTAAATGTTTTCTATGGTTGCTTTTTTATTTCTAAATGATTTTGAATCTACTACTTTGTTATAAATTTGATGTGAAGCAATAATGTGTATTGTTGGACGTTAGTGTGGGCTGTTAGTAGATTATTATGGGCTGATATGGTCTGATAGTGGTTGTGATAAGTTGTTAGGGGTCTATAATACAATATAATGGACTTTATGTATAACAATAATGTGTAGTGTTTCAGTTTGGTATAGGATGTTAATGGTCTTTAGGTGTGTTAGGGGCTTTTAGAGACTAATAGAGGATAATAGATGTTGTTTAAAGGGATGTTAGAGGCTATTATGGGCTGGTAAGGGCTGTTAGAGGCTGGCAGACTCTGACACCCCCTAATAGCTACTAACATCCCATAATAGCATCTAACAGCCTCTATCATCCCCTAACAATCTCTAATAGCCCTCCTATCAGTCCCTAATAGTATCTAATAGCCCATATCAGCCCCTTAACACACCTAAAGGCCCTTAACACCACATATCAGACAGAAATACTATACAGTATTGCTACACATAAAGTCTATAACACTGCATTATAGCCTCTAACAACCTATTTTAGCCCCCCCCTGTCATACCATATCAACCTCTAACAATCTACTAACTGCCCATACTAGCCTCCAGCAATACAAATTATTACTTCACATCAAATTCATAACACTTTATTTAAATTTTTATCAATCCAGAAATTAAAATGAAAGACTAAACAAAGGAGTATATTCAAACCCATAAAGAAATAAAACAAAATTAACTATAAAAAATATTCAAAATATTCATGCATTCAGTTTTTACAATCTCTCATTTCATTAACAAATTTGAGTTTAACAAAAAAAATTAACTTACCGCAATATTAAATCCTTAATATATTGAAGAAGCTTCAAATATGTTATTTTGAATGTTACAATCGAAGAAAAAATATAGTGAACGAGATAACAATTGAGTTGAAGTTATAAATAAGCGGAGTTTTTTTTTTATTTTACGATCAAACGAAACAAAGCAGGAAGGAGATCTATGATGGGAGAAAGAAGAAGAAAGAGAAAAGGAAGGGAGAGAGAGACGGAGAGAGAGAGAGAGAGGAAGAAAAAGGTGAAGTATTTTTTAGTTTTAAGAGTATTATAGTAAATTATAGTCTATTTAAAATAAATAGAGTCTATAATATATTAACATAATATAAGGGGGATATTTTTTAGGTTAAATCCATAAAAGAAAAAAGTTTAACTTTTTTAAATCAAAACAAATCTATTTACGATAAACAAAATTTAAAACAAATTAAACATATTCAAGGAATATTATTCACATAAACTCCCTAGATATTTTTTTTCTATTATCTATTTCTACATTATAACTAGAAAAAATCATCGCTGCATGTTGAAATATTTTTTTTATCAATCAAATAACGATGTCTATTTTTTTACTATATATTTAAGATTATTTAATTTTTTAAAATTAATATCAATAATTAACTAGAAAGATATAATATTATTTATTCTTTTCGCTATTTATTTAAGATTATGTAAATTTTTTTAAAAATTAATGCTGATAATTAATTAAAAATATACTACTTAAAAGTCATAGACTATATTAAATTGTAATAATTATTCACGTTAGATAATGAAATATAAAAATTATATCGAAATGAAAATTTTCATTTAGTATAAAGGCAGATTATAAAAATAAAAAAATAAATATTGTAAATAAAATTAATTTAATGTGAATATAAGAAAAAAAGAGTTTCAAACGGAAATAGAGTCCATATTGCATTTATTTTCATTGAATTCACTAAATAATTTAATTGATAGATGTGATATATATAATATTTATAATATATATATATACTTAAGTTTACCTAAATGTTAACATACTATATAACAAAAGTATCATAATATTTTAGAACACTAATAGAGACAAACTTATATGGCAAACCTATAATGCAAATGCATCCGACTTTAATTTATATATATATACACATAATAAATAAATAATTTTAATTTTTAATTATATCATAATAATTATGATATTTATTTAGGTTACTAATAATAATTATATATATTTAGTAATTTAAATTATAATAACAATATAATAATTTTTTTTCTAATTACGGATTTATTGAGTTAATAATAATAATTACTGAAAATAAATTTTTATACAAATTTTTTTTAATGATAGGTGGTTAAATATTTTGTTAAATTATAATAATTAACATGACAAAAAATTTATAATTTTTAGTTTATTTGTATTACGAATTATAAATAATTTTACTTTTAATATGATATTATAATGATCATAAAATTAGTTTAATTATTAATGTTATAAATTATTTTAAGTTATAATAATAAAAGAAATAAAAAAAATAACACCAAATTATAGCATTTTTATATATTTATTTAAATTTAAATATTATAGTAATTTGGTAGAATAACTGTAATATAATTTATAATATAATTATACACACATTATATATTACATATATTAAGTTTATGTATATTTATTTTAATAAAAACTATCTCTATCTCATTAATTACTCTCTTTTCTTTTCTCTCTTACATTAATTACTCTCTCTTTCATACACACTCGTTAATTAAAAGTTTGATGCAATTTCACTGTAAATTTAAAAATAAATTTTTATATAATTTTTTAATGATAGGTGATTAAATATTTAGTTAAATTATAATAATTAGCATGATCAAAATTAAAATTTTATAAATTATAAATTATTTTACTTTTAATATGATATTATAATTATCATAAAATTATTTTACTATAATAATTTTATTTGAACTCTCTAAATAAATATTTAAAATAATTAAGTAATTATATATTCTAATAAATAATAATTTAATTCAATATTTTAAAAAATATTAGTTTTATATCACATGATATAATATTATACACGTATTATTTATTTTAGTACAATAATAATAATAATAATAATAATAATAATAATAATAATAATAATAAGCTCCTTAATACACTATTAATGAAAAGTAAATATTTTAATAAAAAAAACATGGTAAGAAAGAAGGGCATAAACAATAAACATAAAATATGTATAATAATCTAAAATTTACATTCTTCTTTAAATTATAGAAATAAATGATAGATTTACAATGAAGTTTCTTGTTGGTTGCAATACCCTTGTCCCTTCTGTCACCATCATCCATTGCAATTGGCTTTCAAATTCTATTATTTTACTAGTCAAAAGGCATGCGTTAACTACTCCAAGGACCAAGAGTATAGGCAACTAGCATGAAAATTTAAATGTCCGTAATGCTAAAATATTGAATTCATATGAGAGTAAAATATTATATATAAACAAAATAATATAAGGCTTATTCTTATGAATAATTTCATTTAATTAATTTTGACTAAGGTAAAATATCGGTCTTGCTCCTATATTTATTGCACAAATTAGTTATTTCTTTTAAGTATTTTTTAGTCTTTATATTGTTGAATGTAGTTATGGCCACGGTTCGGTTGAACCGGACCGGCGATTCTGGTTCGGTTCAATGAACCGAACCATAAACCGTAATTAAAGGTTCAAAATCGTAACCAGAACCTTCCTTTAAGGTTCTGGTTCTGGTTCTAAAATATTTAAACCGGAACCGAACCGGCGGTTCCGGTTCAAAACCGAAAAAAAAAATATTGTGCAGCATGTGCTGCACAGTGATATGCACATGGAGGCTGGAGCATGTGTTGGCCACCTGCCAGCAGCACACTGCACATGCTGTTGCCAACGGCACATTGTGCCGTTGGCAACAATTTTCAATTTTTTTTTATTTTTTTAATTTATATATATTTTACTAATTTACCCCTACCAACAGAAAAAAAAAATATTTTGAGGGGTATTTTATGGAGATGAAAAATTTTAAAAACTATAAATACACTATTTTTTTTACTTCGTTTTCTAATTTTTACACAATTTCTCTCAATAATCAAATTTGAATTATCTAATTTAACTCTAAATTCTTTAACTTTCTCAATTCTTTAATTTCTACTCTTTGATGATAGACATACTACCGATAATATATATAAAATAATAAAAAGTATTTTGGAAGAATATAATTTAGTTTAAAGAATTTTTTCAATTTCTTTTGATAATGCTTCTGCAAACACTGCTTCTATTAATGATTTGGAACAAATTTGTAGACCGAATTTAGGAGGCAAATTTTTTCATGTTAGATGCATATGTCATGTTATAAATTTATGTGTTCAAAGTGGTTTGAGAACTTTAAATTTTTTGTATGAACCAATTAAAACTGCATTAAATTATTTATGGTCACATCATCAATTATATAAAAGTTGGGGTAAATTTTGTAAGCAATATGGTATGCCTTCTAAACGATTCAAACGAGATGTTCCAATCCGTTGGAATTCTACTTATGATTTACTTTGTGATTCGTTTCCATATCGTGAATTATTATGTAGATTTTTTGAACTTAATTATGCACCTATTAAATTATATCCTACTCAATGGAATTGTTGTGAAAAAATGATTGATCTTTTAAAAGTTTTTAATGATGCTACTGAACATTTATCTGGTGTTTATTATCCTACATCTCATTTAGTAGTATTTGAAGCTTTGAATATTGCAATTGTTTTTTATGAGTATAAAGATGATATTGAATTAAAAGAAACTGTCATTGCAATGAAGAATAAATGGCTTAATTATTATAAAGATTTTTCTGCTCTTAATCTTGTTGCTTGTGTATTGGATCCTCGTGTGCGAATTGAAATTTTAACTGATTATTTAAACAATTATTATCTTCTATTAGATTTAAAAGATGTTAATATTATTAGAATAATAGATGGGGTTAAAAGAATTATTTTGGACTTATATAGAGAATATGAATCAATATATGCATCAATGATTCCAGCATCACATAGGTGTCAAAATGAGGATATAAATTTATCATCTAGTGTAAGTAAAGCTGATAAATTTTTAATGGAAAGACATAAGAGACCTAAAACTACTACCTTAAGTAATATTGAACTTGATGCATATTTATCATCTAGCTTTGAATTTGATGGTGTTATTGGAGACTACAAGTTTCCTATTTTGCAGTGGTAGAGTCAACATACAAAAAAATTTCCAGTGTTATCTATTATGGCTAGGGAAATTTTTAGTTCTCTAGCCTCAACAGTAGCGGTGGAGCAAATATTTAATACCGGAGGCCGTGTGTTGGATGAGTGTCGATCAAGACTAACACCTCACTCATTGCAAGCTCAAATATGCATCAATAATTGGTCCAAAGCATCAATGCGTATACAAGATTTAAAGTATAATGATGATGACGATCAAGATTTAGATTATGATGCAACAGACGGAAGTACGACGGGCGGTGGAAGTGGAAATGGTGAAAGCGAATAAAGGGACACTATCAAATTTTTTAATTAAGTTTAAATTTTTTATGTAGTTTTTTAATATTTCAATTATTTGTATTTATTGAATATTTCAAATGTAATATTAAATATTTATAATTATAATTTACGTAGTTAATTGATTTTTAGTAATTATGTTCAAACATTTTTTTAATTTTTTCTTTATATTTTAATTGTAATATTAAATATTTATAAATAATATTATTTATAAATAACTTAAACAATATTATTAATTTTATAAGTGGTGTTTAATCTAATAAAAAATATTTTCATGTATTAATAATATTATTTTTTTAAATATAATTTTTATAAAAAATAATTTGAACCGGCGGTTCAAACTAAAACCGGAACCGGAACCGGATCAATTTTTAAGGATCTGAACCGTAACTGAACCGGCTCATACCGGTTAAGGTTAAGATTCACAAAAATTATAAATCAGAACCGGCAGTTCCAGTTAACCGAACCGTGGCCATGGTTAGTTGAATGGGCTACCGTTAAAGGTTACTTTGGTAATTTAGTTTTATAAAGTGTTAAAACATGATGCTTTTGATCCTTTGAGTACCGTCCACTCTTAATGCTTCATCTTTCCAATACGTCTTCTTTTTTATTTCCTTTCTCTTCTCGATTCAGCCAACATTAATCATAATTTATTGAGAAATGAATCAAATATATAATTTGAAATATTAAATAACATTTTAAAATATTGATTGTAGATATTAAAAAATTAATAAGTCATTGATGATGAGGCAGACTCCTGAAGACTCGATAGTTTAGTTTCCGCTACCAAACTTAAGGAGCTCAGTTTATACGTATCATGCTTTTGATGACTTTATGTCTCGTTCATGGTCAACACGGACAACTCGGGCTAGACTATCAACTGTTTGCTCTATGAAGGTTAATTGTTCACGGGGTTTAGTACCAAACTATGGTATGTATCGGTCATAACTATATAATAATTTGAATGTTAAAAAATATAATTAAATATGAATCTCCATTTCTAAAAAAAAGATAATTTTTTTTCTATAAATAATAATCAATATTGATAATATTTGGTATAAATAATAATCAGTCCCCAATATTAAAAAAAACACTTGGCTAAAACATATTATTTAGGCATTCTGATCTCATTTGGTTTTAACTGTTGGTAGGTTTTAACTAATAGCTAATTTTTATTTAGTATTTAATAAAGTTATAGTAAATCATTGTGGTTAGTACATTTTATCATCGCTAAAATAAATAATAATATTTACTTTTTATTTAAATATTATTTTTAATGTAATAATTTAGTTTTTTATTCAAATTATTAAAAATATTTTAAACAAAAAATTCGAATTACTTTTATTAACTGTCATTTGATTTCTTAATAACTGACCAACAACTAATGGTTATTTCTAAAAAATAACCAAATAAAAAATAATTGCCCAATTTATAATGCAAAACCCTATCACATTTTTAAAAAAAAAATTGTATTGTTTTCAAGCACACAATTATATTCACGGCAGACATTGTACATATATACATATGCATGAAGGAAATTGCACTGTATAGTTAAATAAAGAAACTATAATGTAATTATTTTATAATATAGTTAGCGCAAGATATGTGAATTCAATTTATGAAATTAATTTACAATAAAATTATTAGTAATCTAGATAGCATAAGAATTAATAATAGAAATATACCCAATGAATTGCTAAGTCTCTCCTTCAAGGAATCATATATTAAAGCAGCAATGTTCAGTATGTACTCAGACAAGGCTCCAGGCTTAGGTGGTTTCAATCCATGCTTCTATCAGAACTTTCGGCATATTGTTGGTCCTCAAATTACTGCTACCTGCTTGCACATTCTTAACAATGGCAGTTTGCCGGCGGAATTCAACAAAACAAAAGTAGTTCTCGTCCCAAAGAAGAAAAGGCCAGAAAATATGGGGGACCTCAGACCAATTGCTCTCTGCAACATCATTTACAAGATTATGCAAAAGCTCTTGCTTGCAAGTTACAAAAGGTCTTACCTGATTTAATTTCTCACAATCAAAATGCTTTTGTTCCAAGAAGGGTTATCTCAGACAATATTATAGTACCTTTCGAGGTAATTCACTCCTTCAACAAGAAGACCGAAGGAAAAAAGGGCCACGCTGCTTTGAAAATTGACATGAGCAAGGCTTGTTAGAATTGGGTTTCAATCAAAGATGGATGTCACTTATCATGTCATATGTTACAACTGTTCAATATCAAATAATCTTCAATGATACCTTGCTAGATCCCATCAAGCCAAGTCGAGGACTATGAAAAGGCGATTCTCTATCTCCCCCTTTTATTCATTCATTGCAGAGAAGGACTCACAACCTAATTAAAAAAGAAAGAATCACAAGGGTTCATTCAAGGTTATAAAGTTACAAGACAAGCCCCTGCAGTTACCCATGCCTTTTTTCTGATGATTGTATACTGTTTTTCGAAAACTCTAGCAGAGAGATAGACTCATTGAAAGAAACTCTACAAGTATATGCCAATGCTCCAGGCCAACTCATTAACTTTGACAAATCCTTAATCTTTTTTTAGTAGAAATACTAGCCCAACTGAAAGAAGCTAAACATGTAACATTTTATTAGTAAAGGAGACTAGCAATTTGGGGAATTATTTGGGGATGCCTACCCTGGTAGGTAAAAATAAAAAAAGGAATATTTGGCTTTATTAAAGACAAAGTTTGACTTCACTCATGATAAAACAAACTCATCTTAAGGGCATGAAAAGAGATTCTTCTAAAATCTGTTGCTCAAGCAGTTCCTAACTATCTAATGAGTGTTTTTCTCCTACCCCAATCTTGTCTTTGGAAATTGAAAAGTTGATGAACACCTACTAGTGGAATAACAGTGGAGGGGCATCAACTGGATTGCATGGGAGCATGCACATGAACAAAAGCAAGAAAGAAGAAGGTTTGAATTTCAAGAGCCTCCACAATTTCAGTCTTGCACTCTTGGGTAAACAAGAATGGAATATAATTCAGAAACTAGATTCTCTAATGGCTAAAGTTCTCAAAGCAAGATACTTCCTTAATAGCTCTTTTCTGGAAGCGCAACTTGGTAGCAACCTCAACTATGTTTAAAGAAGTGTTTGGGCATCAATACATCTATTAAATAAAGGCAACATGTGGAGAGTAGGATTAGCTGAAGATATAGACGTCTGGAATGATAAATGGTTGCCCAACATAGAGAACCTGAATTTTTCCTCAACTAGGGACTTCTCTTGCAATATTTGGAGAGTATCTCAACTAATTAATGTGAATGCCTGGAACCATGATATCCTGAATAATATATTCAATGAGCAAGACAAAGGGCTCATACTCTCGCTACCTTTACACATGTAGCACACTGAGGACAAAATAATTTGGGCCATGGAGGAGAAAAGCTGTTACACAGTCAAAACTGCCTACAAGATGCTTATGAATGAGAGAGCAGAACCAACAATAAATAACAATTTATGGGAGAAGCTATGGAGAATTAAAGCTATGCTAATAACTTTGAATCTTCTTTGAAGGGCATGTTCCGGAGTACTTCCCACTAAAGATAATTTAATCAAATAGCAAGTGCAAGTGGAGTCCCCCAACTATCTTATCTACCACGAAAAAATAGAATCCACCTCAAGTCTAAGGATATTTGCACAACTATTATGATAAGAAAAAAATCACTGACATTAAATAGATATCCATTATATTATCTCATAGTTGGATCATCCAATGAACTTCTTCTTTCAACAAGCATTCACATGTTAACTCTAAGCATTATCATGCCTACAACTTATGAGAACAATTGCTTGATTAAATCAAGAGGTATAATTTATGCCATTCAATCTGTATTAACAATGTCTCATCTTATTAATATTATAGCAAGGGATAATTTTAGTAACGAAACATTTGCATAGAATAAGAATCTCATATCACGATCTCATCATAATTTCCTTTACATTGTGTTTTATATTATGGACTTTATTAAATAGGTTAAGATATATACTCAACTATATGCATCACATGAGAACTAAATAATAAAGGATGCCTTAATTCATTAATATAAATAAATATAATATCCATATTAAAATCTAAAGTGATTGTCTCGAGGGCACACATATCTAAAAAGACAAACGTAGAGGAGAGGGGGAGAGAGGGTGTAACATAAAACAAATAAGAGTGTGAGCGTGGATATTCGCCCCCACTCCCAGTGAAATAGTTTTTGCGACTACAGCACTGTTAGGCTCTAGGTCTTAGAGAATACAGGCCTAAACTCAGAGAAAATAGAGTCACCACCCTAATAGGCCAGAAAAGAAAAGAAAGAGGTGGATGACTCGATTCCTAAGGAATTCCCAATCTCCTATTGGGTTCGAAAAGTTAGGTACGCATGAGGAAAGGTGAGAATGACCTAGCACCCCCCATAACGCCCAGTTCATTAGAATCGGCCCTCTTTTCAGGTATAAATATTATAAAATTCATAAATTATTATAGTATTATCTGTTGGGATATTATGGTGATTACCACTCTATTCCCTTAGACCAGATTAGTAAGAGAGCGAAAATAAATGCGGAATAATAACACAGAATTTGATAACGGAGTTCGGCCAATTATGCCTACGTCTCCGGAGCTGCTGCAGACTTCTATTAAGGAGAAAATACAATGTGTTTACAAACACTCACAACCCTCACTCAATTATGAACAAGAATTTTTCCTCACAAAATTCTCTCAAAGACACTCTCTTCTCTTTACTTCTTCAATTTTTGAGGTGTATCTTCCAAATGAAGTGGATGGGTTTATATAGGCTTCAAAAACATGGGTTGGTGAAATTAGTCAATAAATTAGGCACCTCCATTTTTGACTTTAACAATTCCCCAAATTTAGGCACCTCCATTTTTGACTTTGACAATTTCCTAATTTAGGCACCTCCATTTTTGACTTTAAATGGTTGGTGCCTACTTCTTTGACAATCTCCCACTTGAAGACTGATTTCAATCTGTCTTCACATCTTGATCAATGCAACAACTCTTCTACGACCTTGATACTAGTGTAGGCCAACTGAAGCTGAGCACAACTTCAGTTTATCAATAGTCACCGTCTTCGTCAACATGTCTGCCGGATTTTGAGTTCCACTAATCTTCTCAAGTTTCAAAATCCCATCTTCCAGAAGTGACCTGATAAAGTGATACCGCAACTGTATGTGCTTCATTCTGGCATGAAAAGACGGATTCTTCGCTAGATGTATGGCACTCTGACTGTCACAATGCAAGATATTGTTTTCTTGCTTCTTGCCCAACTCCTCCAAGAAACCTTGGAGCCAAACCATTTCTTTGCTGGCTTCCGTGACAGCGACATATTCTGCTTCAGTTGTGGAGAGAGCAACTATCTTCTGTAATTGAGAGACCCAGCTCACTGCGGTACCTCCTAGAGTATAGACATACCTTGTAGTGCTCTTTCTAACGTCAACATTTCCAGCTAAGTCAGCATCCACATAACCTGCTAGTGTCGTATCTCCACTTTTAAAACAAAGCGCCTTATCTGTGGTACCTCGAAGATATCTGAGAATCCATTTGACTGCTTCCCAGTGTGCCTTGCCTGGATTATTCATGTACCTGCTAACAGCTCCCACTGCTTGAGCAATATCTGGTCTGGTACAAACCATGGCATACATCAAACTCCCAATTGCTGAGGCATATGGCACCTTCGTCATGTGTGCACGTTCCTCCTCAGTCTTCGGTGACTGTTCTTTGGAGAGTCTGAAATGAACACCTAAAGGTGTGCTCACTGATTTAGCATCTTGCATGTTGAATCTGGCTAGTACTTTGGTTATGTACTCAGCCTGTGATAACATCAAAGTCCCCGACTTCATGTCTCTCTTGATCCTCATTCCAAGAATCTGCTTTGCAGCACCCAGATCTTTCATTGCAAACTGTTTTGACAATTTCTGCTTTAAATTTTTAATCTCTTGCATGTCTGAACCTGCAACGAGCATATCATCGACGTATAACAATAAAATAATAAAGCTATTGTCAAACTTCTTGATGTAGCAACAATGATCTGCTTGGCATCTTGTGAAACCGCTGCTGCTCATAAAACTATCAAACTTTCTGTACCACTGTCTTGTTTCAGACCATATAAACTCTTCTTCAACTTGCACACTAGATTTTTCTTGTCTGCCTTAATGAAGCCTTCTGGTTGCTTCATGTAGATCTCTTCCTCCAAATCTCCATGAAGGAATGCTGTCTTTACATCTAATTGTTCAAGATGTAAATTTTCTGCGGCTACAATTTTCAATACCAGTCTGATTGTCGTAAGCTTCACGACTGGAGAGAAAATTTCAGTATAGTCAATACCTTCCTTTTGTTGAAAACCTTTTACAACCAATCTTGCTTTGTAGCGTTTACTTCCATCATGCTCTTCTTTGATCCTATAAATCCACTTGTTGTGGAGTGCTTTCTTGCCTTGTGGTAGTTCAGCTAATTCCCATGTATGATTTGACATGAGTGAGTCCATCTCATCTTTCATGGCAGACTCCCACTTGATTGAATCCTCTACTTGTATTGCTTCATCGTAGCACTCTGGTTCACCATTGTCTGTCAGCAACAAGTAATGCAAAGAAGGCGAGTAACGTTGGATTGGTCTTGTAATTCTGGAGGAGCGCCTCAATTCCGGCGTGCTTGGCTCCTCTACTTCAGGACTATTCTGAACATCATTTCCAGAAATATCCTCGAACTCAGCAAATTCCTTATTTTCAACATCTATCTTGGAGCTATTTGATTCTGCATTTAATCTGTCTTTGTACATCACATTCTCATTGAATATGACATCCCGGCTTCTAATGATCTTGTGATTTTCATAATCCCAAAACCGATAACCGAACTCATCACCACCATATCCAACAAAGACACATTTGTTTGACTTGGCATCCAATTTACTTCTTCCAGCAGAATCTATATGTATGTAAGAGACACAACCAAACACTCTTAAGTGTGAAAGGTTTACCTCTTTTTTGCTCCATGCTTCCTCTGGTATTCCACCATCCAGAGGTACTGAAGGCCCACGGTTGATTAGGTAGGCAGCGGTGTTGACAGCTTCAGCCCATAAATTCTTGGGCAAGTCAGCATGTATCCTCATGCTTCTGGCACGTTCATTCAGAGTTCTGTTCATGCGCTCAGCTACGCCATTCTGTTGCGGTGTCATGGGAACTGTTTTCTCCATCTTGATTCCGCTGTTTGCGCAAAATTCTCTGAATCTTCTATCTCTGTACTCTCCTCCATTGTCAGACCTCAATCGTTTGACTTTCAAACCAGTTTCATTTTCTACCATGGCCTTCCATTTTCTGAATGTATCAAAGACTTCTGATTTCTTCTTCAGAAAATACACCCATACCTTTCTTGTTGAATCGTCAATGAATGTGACGTAATACAATGAGCCTGCAAGAGATGGAATTGGAGACGGTCCCCATACATCGGTATGGACCAACTCTAATTTTTCTGCCTTGGGTGTCTTGCCAATCTTTGAAAAACTGACCTTCTTTTGTTTTCCAAAGATACAATCTTCACATAGGCCGACATCGATACTTTTCAGTTCCGGCAATTTTCCTTTTGACAAAAGCGTCTTCATCCCTTTCTCGCTCATATGGCCAAGCCTTTGGTGCCATAGGTTTGATTTTTCATCTGCATCTGCTACTGAAATAACATTCTCTAAGTTTGAGGTTACATAGAGAGTGCCAGTCTTCTTACCACGGGCAATGACGAGTGCTCCTTTGGTAATCTTCCATTCACCGCTTTTGAAGGTTGTACCATAACCATCTTCATCAAGTTGTCCTACAGAGAGCAAATTCCTTTTAAGACTAGGAATATGTCTCACTCCTTGCAGCTTCCAGGTATTCCCATTTGACAACTTTAATCGGACGTCCCCTTTTCCTACGATCTTTAAGGTTTCATCATCAGCTAGATGAACCTTCCCGAAATCACCATTGACGTAGTTCTCCATGATTTCTTGGCATGGGGTAGCGTGAAAAGATGCCCCAGAATCTAAAATCCATGATTCAATTGGACTGTTGACACTTAGAATCATGGCATCACCTGCTTCCTAGGTCACATTTGCAGATCCCTGTGCACCGCTATCTTTCTTTGGTGCTCGGCAATCTTTCTTAAAATGACCCTTCTTGCCGCAGTTATAACACTTGAAATCTTTCTTCCCCGATCTAGATTTGTCTCTTCTAGATTTTGATCTGCCACGATATGAACTTTTTTCTAAAGTTCTCCCTCTAGATTCTGTGTGTAAAGCTGAAGAGGTAGATGCTTCACCCAATTCTCTTCGTCGAATATCTTCACTCAACACCAGATCCCGAACATCATCGAATTTCAATTTGGTTTTTCCCGATGAACTGCTAACCGCTGTAACGGTAGCATTCCAACTATCTGGTAGAGATGATAAGAGAATCAAAGCCCGAATTTCAGCATCGAATTCAATTTCTACGGAACTCAACTGGGTTGTGATTGTGTTGAATTCATTCAAGTGTTGGGCCACTGATGCCCCTTCTGCCATTTGCAAATTGAATAACCGCTTCATCAAATGAACTTTGTTTGAAGCTGATGGCTTTTCATACATGTTGGAGAGAGCCGCCATTAGACCTGCTGTGGTCTTTTCTTTGGCGATGTTGAAAGCAACATTTCGTGATAATGTCAATCGAATAACTCCAAGGGCTTGTCTGTCGAGAAGATTCCATTCTTCATCCTTCATGCCTTCTGGCTTTATTCCTGAGAGAGGTTGATATAACTTTTTCTGGTACAGATAATCTTCAATCTGCATCTTCCAGAAGCCAAAGTCCGCACCGTCAAACTTTTCAATTCTCACTTTTCCTTCATCTGCAGCCATCGCTCCCACTCGAATCTGGACTCCTTTGGATCGTTTCTGACTATTTCTGCGAACCACCGTGTACTAGGACACCTTTGTCGACAAATCGAAACTGCCGATAAAATTTTACTATTCACAAAATTCACTATTCACGTGAATAGTAACTTTGCAAAAATTGACAGAATTTATCACCCAAAGCTCTGATACCAGTTGTTGGGATATTATGGTGATTACCACTCTATTCCCTTAGACCAGATTAGTAAGAGAGCGAAAATAAATGCGGAATAATAACACAGAATTTGATAACGGAGTTCGGCCAATTATGCCTACGTCTCCGGAGCTGCTGCAGACTTCTATTAAGGAGAAAATACAATGTGTTTACAAACACTCACAACCCTCACTCAATTATGAACAAGAATTTTTCCTCACAAAATTCTCTCAAAGACACTCTCTTCTCTTTACTTCTTCAATTTTTGAGGTGTATCTTCCAAATGAAGTGGATGGGTTTATATAGGCTTCAAAAACATGGGTTGGTGAAATTAGTCAATAAATTAGGCACCTCCATTTTTGACTTTAACAATTCCCCAAATTTAGGCACCTCCATTTTTGACTTTGACAATTTCCTAATTTAGGCACCTCCATTTTTGACTTTAAATGGTTGGTGCCTACTTCTTTGACATTATCCATATTAAATGCAACTGTAAAATAAACATCCATCATATTATTAATTTAAACAAACCAATCAAAATAGGTACCCATCCAAAAATAAAAATATGTCCTTACAATGTTCAAAGTCCAAAATACAAACAAACAAAATATGACACCCACCGATTGATGAAAATATGTCCTTACATTGTTCCAAAATCCTTAAAATATAAATTATATTACATAATCAAAACCAAGATACCCACAAAGTGAAAACATGTCTTTTGCATCATTCTTTAAATCCAAATAATCAAATATAATTAAACCATTCATCATAAATAACAAAAAAAAAAAATCAAAGCTCATCATTCATCATAAGCATACAATAATAAGTTAAATAATTGAATCTAGGGTTTAATTAAATGAAAATTAAGGTTGGACATGCAATTCTAGGGTTTAATTTTAAATTAAATGTTAAACATGTAAAATTAGAGTTTTATATATGAAACCAGAGTTATTGGTATAAAATTAGGATTTCAATAATTTTGGAAATAAAATTAGGTTTTAAGATATAAATTAGGGTTTAGGGTTAAAATATTAAAAATTAGGGTTTGAATTTAGAAATTAGGGTTTTGGGAAATCCAATTAAAACTAAAACATACAATTTAGGGTTTTGAAAAATAAACTAAAGCTAAATCATGCAAACTAGGGTTTATCTTAAACTAGGGTTTTATATCTATAAAAACTATAGTTTTTTTATATCTATGAAAACTATAGTTTTACTCTTGAAGTAGGGTTTTACAAATGGATTGGGATTATGGTAACAAGATTAGGGTTTTTGAGACATAAATTAGGGTTTTTGCTTCTTTGAATTTATTAAATTGTGCAACAAACTTATTAATTATTTCAAACCCTAAACCTATAACTTTTGTATTAGCAACACATTATATTAATACACATAAACATGAAACTATAATTTGAGTTGACCATGTATTGATTAATGAGCATGAAACTGGATTCAAGTTGATTGATAAGAATTCATACCTGCGTGTTGGCTCCACCAAAGTTGGACGTTGAACCAAATTGTTGTTTTGCTTACTACCTGAATCAACTTATTTTGGTTGGAGGCTTAATGCAATTTGAGTACTATTGCTTCCTTTAACTACTGCCTCTTTGATTACTGTGTGTTTTTGTGTGTTTTGGTCTCTGTGCAAATTGCTAAACTGCTAGGTTCCTCCCCATTTGCTCGCTGATTAAACATGTATTTATATCAACAATTAGGTTAAATCGACTCCACAAATCTTAATTTTAAAAAACTCCTACTAATCCAATTACAATTAGAATTTAAAGCTAATTCAAATTGAATCTGGATACAATTAAGTCTAAAATCTAATATTAAAATCTAAATTTAAGACCTATGGTGAATTAGGCTAACCAATTTACCTTGGGCCTCTTTTCATGGTAAATTGGCCAAGCCAATTAACCATGGACTAGCCCAGCGGTGAATTGGCTAAGCTAATTCATCATGATTTATGCTTAGGGCTCGGGTCAGCTTGATTTGGAATTTTTAGATTAGGTCGGACCAATTTTGGGCTTTTAAAATTGGTCCAGACTTATTGTAAGGTTTTAAAGCCAGACCAGACTAGGTTTAAACTTTTTGAATTTGACTTGTTCCCTTTTAATTGGAATCGGACTAGCTTATGGCCAAAATTAAGGATCTACAAATTTACTCCCTGCTTGAACGATCTGAGACTTCAGTAAAAGAGAGTGAAAAGCAACACAACTTTGAACCGATATGAGATATGGAAGGGTTCTAGGCCCGAGACTATATTTTGAATTTTTGACCTGAGACTAGATTTGGATTATGGACCTGAAGTGGATTTGAGTTTTTGATCCAAAAATAATTTTTAGCTCTCGAATTAAGATTGAATTTGGATTCTCAATCCGAAACTGGATTTGGGTTCTGGACCCGAGACTGGATTTGGGTTCTGGACTCAAAAATATATTTTTTTATTTTTGACTTGAGATTGGATTTGGATTCTCAACTCGAGACTATATTTGGATTTTTTATCCGATATTGAATTTGGGTTCACGACTCAAGATTGAATTTGAGTTCTTGACTCAATATTAGATCTGATTTCTCGACCCGATATCAGATTTAGATTCTCAACCCGAGATTGAATTTGGATTCTCAATCCGAGGCTGAATTTGGATTCTAGACTCAAGATTTAATTTGGATTTTTTTACCTGAGATTGAATCTGGATTCTCGATCCGAGATCAAATTTGGATTCTTGATCTAGACCAGATTTAGGTTCTCGGCCCGAGACTGAATTTGCGTTCCTGACCTGAGACTGGATTTGGGTTCTTGACATAAGACTAAATTTGGATTCTCAACCTAATGCTGGATTTGGATTCTGAATCTGAGATTAAATTTGGATTCTCGACCAGAGATTGGATATGAATTTTTGACCCGAGACCAAATTTGGGTTTTCGATCCCATACCAGATTTGGGTTCTCGACCCGATACTGAATTTGGATTCTCTACCCATGAAACTGCTCCATCAGGATACTTCAATAAATCCAATATAGGTTGGGTGATCATTGTTTAATGTAGTTTTATTTGGACATGCACATCATACAGCTGCTTGATGTTGACATGATCTTGATTCTTCACTCTTAGAGATGGACCTTCATCTTGTATCGACTTCATCTCTTCTAGCTTGACTGAAATTTCATTATTTATGAGTTATGACTTTCTTTTAGCCACTTGTTCTATTCTTTAATGTATTATGCTTTGAAAAAATTTGGCTATTTTTTAGCTTAGCCCTCACATCATCCCTTGCCCCCTGCATAGTAGAATATTGAAAGAAAGTCTGAAAATATTTTGTGTATGCATAAACTCAAAAAAATTGAAAATGAGAAGTTTTTGCTTCTGTGTAAGCTCAAATTGATGATTTTTATGTCCATTATGCTTCCACCAATGCTTTTTTTTTCTCGTCCTTCTGCATAAGCTCGTATTTCTTCTATCTTTGCAAGGTGATATGATCTTTCTCCAGCAATGGACCTTTCATTCCTCCTTAATTCTATATCTGCTTCTGATTGTTTACTTTACAGGGTATTTTTTGTTTACTCTGACAGAGGAATAGGTAACATAAGATAACAAAAATACAACATGATATGCTCATATATGCGTGTATGCATGATATGCATGGGTGATACTTACAGTAATTCTATTAACTTACAAACTGAGGTGATAAGTTAGAGCACTCTTATTGGTACCTTTATGATATTCATTTAGGTCTTGCATTGGGATAGAAGAAGATATTGCATCCACGTCTTTATCTTCAAGACATAGAAAACATGAGTAGTGGAGATCTATGCAGGATAGACAGACATCCATGTCAACCTATGATTTAACACATTGATTAGTAACTTCTTCATGACTGTATAAATAGTCATTTCATTAGACCACCTTGCCCAATATGTCCTTTAAGGTTTGATAGTATAAGATACCTCCTTAAGCTTGAAGGCTCATGTGGCAAGAAATTTTTTTTTTTTGAAATCTAAGGTTTGTTTTATCAAATCAGTGTTAATATTCCTCAAGACTTGGTTTTTCTAAATTAATACATCTATAAATTACCATACTAAACTTAGGAATTATTTCCGTTTGAGTAATATCTATTACACTTCAGATTGACATATAGATCTCATTAAGTTTAAATATTATCTATCTCATATGCATGCTTTTTTTAAATAATCTTCACTAAAAGATTCAACCTACCAAAAGAGAACAACATGTCTTTATAGACTTAAAATGGAGTCTATAAGGGATATGAGTTAAGCGAATGCCATTTTTAGATTGGAGTTGGCGTGACACTATAGACAAACGTTCATACTATAAACCTCTTGTTAGAACCTTAGATAGTTGGAAGCATGAAAAGATAAAGTTTTGAAAGTTCTTCCATCTTCTTGGCATGAATCTAGATCTTGATTAGGCTAGTCTTTGCCTTTGTAAAAAGTTTGAGACCCTCATTATTTCCTTTTTCTTCTTCTTTTTTCTTTATTTTTTTTCTTTTCACTTCTTTTGATATTTCATCATTTTGTCAATTTTCTCTGTAAGACTGTCAAGTATAGGACTTTTAAGATTACTGACTTGGACCTATGATGGGTATCATGAACTAGATGGTCTTTTTTCTATCTCTCTGATTTTGGTTAAATCTCTGATTGAGTTGGACCAATTCAAGTCAAACTTCTTCTCGCAGGTTGAGTGGAAGTCTTCCTTCTTCTTTTTTCCTTCCTTTCT
Source organism: Garcia nutans (assembly GCA_947685225.1). Classification (NCBI taxonomy): domain Eukaryota; kingdom Viridiplantae; phylum Streptophyta; class Magnoliopsida; order Malpighiales; family Euphorbiaceae; genus Garcia; species Garcia nutans. Next base: position 51,278,830 of record CANTUV010000011.1, on the reverse strand, counting down.
CTTTTTTTTCTTTTTTTCCTTCTTTTTTTCTTTTTCCTTTTTTTCTCTTTCTCTTTTTTTAGTTCTAAGAGAGTCCTCGTATTCGTACTATCATATGCTTCTAACTATGGAGGGACTTCAATGAGGATGAATCATTTGTAATCTTGATACCATCGAACCTAAATTCAGGTAAACTTTAATTGTTCTTCATAGTCTTAATTAAGCATCCCTTTCTTCGATCTTTTTGCCTTCTTGGTAACTCAGTAATCATGACAGCTCAGGGAAGGTTGTCGGAGTTTATAAGCTAATGAAAAGAAAGCTAAAATCTTATGAAGATTCAAAGGGACAAATTAGGGTTTAATATTAACAGGGTGGATACTAGTTATTAGCTCATAAAACAATGCCTAGATCATCTCTCTCTCAAATAAGCAAATTTTAATTTTGCCTCGAAAGTTCGTCAAAGCGTGTTCTTAGATCAACTAGAATCTAGACACATGTAATTATGCAGGAGCCCTCTCTAAGTAAGCATACACAGTACTCAATGCTATAGAATAATTCTCTCACCTAGTGAATTCATTCAAATCACAATGCATATATATACTAATTTATGAACATCAAGCTAGATTTGTCATCGGTTGAACATTATAATGTCAAAAGCCAACAAAATTGTAAATTCAATAAAAGTAATTTATTCAAACAATTTTAATTTAAAAAACATAATTATTTCAATAAAATACCAAAGAGAGCAAAATAAAATGAGCAACATTTAAGCCAAGAGAGGTTTGTTGAGTTGGATTCTACTTGGACATGTTGGGGCGAGTATTTTGTACTTTAGGATTCAGACCATACCCACTCTTCTTCTTTATATTCCAATTCATTCACAACACAAATGGTCAATACTTTCTCACCCATAGTTGATTCAATCTTGCCAGACAGAACTTCCACTTTTGTAATTTCTTTATCAATCTCTTGGAAAGATGACAAGATAAACATTTCATCCAATTCTCTTTCTATCATGAACATTACTGGTGGTGGCACTTTTCAAAATTTAGGCAAAGAATTGCTCTTGGTGTTGGACTTATTAGGCTCAGGCAACTTTTCACTGTTAATAAAATCTTGGATCTCATTCCTTAATTGAGCATATTTATCTGTCTCATGTCCTTGCATTTGATGAAATTGACAGAAGGCCTTGGCATCAAAGTTTGATGGCAGAGGATCATATAGCGATCAAGGAGCCAACATCTATAATAACCTTTTTTCTATAACTTGTTGAAAACCCAAGATAGAGGTTTTTCAACTTTGAAAATTGTCTTCTATTTGCTTTACCAGTTGCTACATTGACATCCATTATTTTTTGTGTACCCTGACAGCCAGACTGATAATTCCTTTTCTCACTCCTTCCAGAAAAATGATTCTTCTCTATTTCACATTCTTCTATTTGCAAGCCAGCTTAGAGAAGATCATTAAAATCTTTGATAAGAGTATGGGACATTTGTTCATAAAGATTAGGTAATACACCTTGTATTATCATTCGGATCTGATCAGACTCATCCAGCCTCTTAGCTCTAACAGACTGTATGGTAGTGATGTACTGCTTGGCATGCATGTGAGGATTTTTAATTCCATAAACTTTATAAATGGAGGCATTTTAAACTTGTAAGGGACTGCTTCATCATCCTCAAATAACTTATCCACTTTCGACACCGCTTCAATCTTCAACTTCTTTTCAAACTTCTTTTCCAAGTCATCAATCATCTTCTCAAAATCAGCCGATTCAACCTTTTCTACAACCTTATTTTCTTTCTTCTTCTCTTGTTGGTCTTGGAAATATACATCCCATTTATAATCATCAATTATCACCTTGTCGTCGTCAAAGGCTACCTCACCTATCTTAGCATTTTCTTTATCTTTCTGCTTTTTAGTACTAGCAGATGTCTCATTAGTGTTCTCTAATAGTGCAGCCAACTGACTTCTTATGGTATCGGCCAAGGTTCCCTTCAATTCTTTCATCATGGATGCAAAGGCCTCGTTCACCATGTTCTGAACTTGTTCACGGTCCATTGGTCTTGGTTCGAAGTTGACTAAATTCTCACTAAACTATGAATTACTGACGTAGGTCGGATTTTCGTACACTTTGAGCTATTGTACTCCAGGTCTGTAAGCTAGAAAGAATCAATGTTTATGTGATGCAATGCATGCATGCATATATGTATGAGTAGATAAGCAAGTAAATAGAGTTAGGACATTCCTTCCAACCTTATATTTTTCACATACATGTTGCGAGTCTCTTTTCTTAAGTATATGGTTAAGAAAATATCAACATGAGATATCTTATTTTTTATAGACACACTCAGACAGATTAACCAATAATTGTCTTTTCAAATAGAGAAACCAGTCCATGATAACTTTCATTAATTAAGCCTTAATCTATTGGGTCAACTGAAAGATAGCTTATATGTTATATTGTGGATTAAAACTAAATTAAAAGATTTATCATAAATAGATTTCTCATTTAAAAAAATAGACAACTAATGAACCATGCCACAAACAAACTCATGACTGGCAAGTCTTGGTATAAATTAGGTCCATAATTGATTTTAATATTTCATAATTGACCCAACTAATTGAGAGTCCATTTTAAGAAAAGGTTTGGTCCATTGAAAATATTTCAAAGCCCATGATAAAAAATTTATTTCAAAAATTAACTTTGGGCCATAAGAAAATAATTTTTGACCCAACTTATTTAAAGAGTTTTAGACCATAAAATTTTTTTTTGGATAACATCATAATTAGGTCATATTAGAAAAAGACAAACCAAATAGGTCATAACTTAACTAAGACATGTTAACCATAGTCATCAAACAGTAAGCATTTTAAGCAAGCTTAAGAAAAATTATTAGGTCAACTACATGGGCTTTAGTCTTTGGATTAAAAAGGTTTAGGTCTCCATAACAAATATATACCAAAAAGGTACAAGGCTATGAGTGGTTTGTCATGCTTGATCTCTATACCTTGAATGAAAGTTCGGTATCAGTTACACAAATATAACACGGGTTACACAGAGTATCCTAACTTATGCACACAATGCAATCTAAGTGATATAATGAATAATATCATAATAAGAAAGAACAAAATAATATAAAGATCAACAGAATCAACTTCTCTTATCCCTAGTGGAGTCACCACTGTGAGCGAGAATTTTTTCCCCTACTTCTAGTGAAATGAATCTTGTGACTGTGGAAATGTTAGGCTCTGGGCTTTAGAAAATATGGGCCTAAACCCGGAGAAAATAGAGTCGCCACCCAGACAGGCCGAAAAAGAAAAGAAAGGAGTGGATGACTCGATTTTTAAGGAATCTCAACCCCCTATTGGGTTCAAAAAGTTAGGTATGTATGGAGAATGCGAGAATGACCCAACACCCATATAGTTCTCTGTTTATTGAAACCAGCCTCCTTTTCAGGTCTAAATATTATAAAATTCTTAAATTATTATAGTATTATTCATATTCATGCAACTATAAAATAAGTATTCATCATATTATTAATCTAAACAAACCAATCAAAATAGACACTCATCTGAGAATGAAAACATGCCCTTACAATATTCAAAAGTTTAAAATACAAATAAATAAAATAAAACACCCACCAAATGATGTAAATGTGTTCGTATATTATTCCAAAATCCTTAAAAGATAAATTATATTACATAATCAAAATTAAGGCACCCATAAAGTGAAAACGTACCTTTTACATTATTCTTTAAATCCAAGTAATCAAATATAATTAAACCATTCATCATTTATTATAAATAACAAAATAAAATTAAAGCTCAATGTTCATTATAAGCATACAATAAAAAATCAAATAATTGAATCTAGGGTTTAATTAAATGGAAATTAAGGTTGGATATGCAATTCTAGGGTTTAATTTTAAATTAAATGTTAAACATGTAAAATTAGAGTTTTATATATGAAACTAGAGTTATTGGTATAAAATTAGGGTTTTAATGATTTTGAAAATAAAATTTGGGTTTTAAGGTATAAATTAGGGTTTAGGGTTAAAATATTAAAAATTAGGGTTTGAATTCAGAAATTAAGGTTTTGGGAAATCCAATTAAAACTAAAACATGCAATTTAGGGTTTTGAAAAATAAACTAAATCTAACTCGTGCAAATTAGGATTTATCTTAAACAAGGGTTTTATATTTATGCAAACTATAGTTTTACGCTTGAATTAGGGTTTTGCATATGGATTGGGATTAGGGTAACAAGATTAGGGTTTTTGAGACATAAATTAGGATTTTTTTCGTATAAAATTGTGTAACATACTTATTAATTATTTCAAACCCTAAACATGTAACTTTTGCATTAGCAACACTGTACATTAATAATCATAAACATGAAACTATAATTTGAATTGATCATATATTGATTAATGAGCATGAAACTGGAATCAAGTTGATTAATAAGAATTCATACCTACGTGTTGGCTCTACCAAAGTTGGATGTTGAACCAACCTATTGTTTTGCTTACTACCTAAATCAATTTATTTTAATTGGAGGCTTAATGAAATCTGAGTACAATCACTTCCTTTAGCTACTGCCTCTTTGATTGTTGCATGTTTTTTTGTGTATTTTGGTCTCTATGTAAATTGCTAAGTTGCTAGGTTCCCCCCTCCAAATTTGCTCGCTGATTAAACTTGTATTTATATCAACAATTAGGTTAAATTGGCTTTATAATTCTTAATTTTTAAAAACTCCTTCTGTTAATCCAATTACAATTAGTATTTAAAACTAATTCAAACTGAATCTGAATACAATTAAGCCTAAAATCCAATACTAAAACCTAAATTCAAGACCCATAGCAAATTGGGCTAGCCAATTCACCGTGGGCCTCTTTTCCATAGCGAATTGGCTTGGCCAATTCTCCATGGGCTGGCCCAGCAGCGAATTGGCTGAGCCAATTCATCATGATTTATGCTTTAGACTCGAGTCAGCTTGGTTTGGAATTTTTAGATTGGGTCAGACCAATTTTGGACTTTTAAAATTGGTCTGATTTATTTTAAGCTTTTAAAACCAAGCCAGACTAGGTTTGAACTTTTTGAATTTGACATGTCCCTTTTTAATTTGGACCGGACTAGTTTAGGGCTAAAATTAAGAGTTTATAAAGAGACTAGGGTTTTTAGATTAGAATATATATATATACTCAGGCCGGACTGGGTTGACTCAATAATTTTCTAATTATCTGAAACCCAAACTAAAAACTAAAAAATTTTATTTGTAAAATTCGAATCCCAACCCAATATTTTAAAAATCCGACTCAACCCAATCGAGTTTGACCACATTGGACCATGCCATCGAATTCTGTAAACACCGTTAAAATAGTCTCGAAAAACATCTTATCTAAATATTGAAGTGAAGCTTGTAGATTAGGTATGCTTAAATTGTATCGATTACTTGTGTTATCAATATGTATTTTACCTTTATTTTTACAAGTATTGTATTATATTCTAATACTTATGATACTTTGATATGAATAGGATTTAAGAATGGTTTCGATGAAGAAGTCTACTATTGAAGTTGTTCACCAAGACTTAGTTAGATTATGTATGAACAATGAGTAAGGGATCAATAAGCAGCAAGTCTTTACACATGTTGACAAAAGTACCAACCTTGGTGAGCATGTAACAAATATCATAGAATTGGCGAATCCAACGTACCTAACTCAAATGTAAATAAAATAACTGACCATATTTCTGAACTTAAGGGACAATGCAAATCCCTAAAAAATGAAAATAGAGTACTTAAAGATGAAAATAAAGTACTTAAAGAGAAAAATAAAAAAAAAACTCCATAAACTTATTCAAGATCATAATAAAGAGCTCAATTTGCTTGTGTAGTCGCTAGTTGAGAGAATGTCCACTATCGAGGGCAAAATGAATGAGATGAAAAATGCCATTGTTTCTCATGAGACACCTCAGCCTACGTACGTATTAGTACTTCAATTTTTATATGGTATCTTTTTTAGTTAAATTTTATTATAAGTTTATTATTTTACATTTAAAAAAAAACAATTTCAAAAAGGAAAAGGTATTACCAACATAAGAGAATGTTGTGTGTAGTTATTCACTTATGACTATATCTCAGGCTACTTTTGAAGAGGGTGAGGCAAAAAAAAAAAGGAATATACTTGATCCAAAATATATAGGGCGTCCTTGGACGCTAGATGGCAGAAAAAGGGAGAGGAATAAAAAATCCCAAATAGCCAATGAATGTAAAAAATGATGATTCATAAACACTTGTACTTTGGCTAAACCTATTACAACCCCCTTCTATCACTGAAATCAATGTTTTAATGAATGGTGAAATAGTAACTTTCAAAATTATAAATAGTAAGTCCATTCGGCAAGTTTATTATTTTTTTTGCCTTTCACTCATTTAATACTATTTTACGAATAATATGTTGTGTTTATATTAAATGCAGTAATAAAAATAAAGATCAAATATTGCCCAAAGGGGAAACATATGACTTCATAGTATCTAAAGTCTCAACAAAAAAATTTTGGTATCTTATGTGGACCATTGACATTTGGATAACAAATGATGTAAGATTTAAAAATAATTTTAGTACATACAAAATTAATTTAACATCCCTTCATTTAATAAACTTATTACAATAATTTTTTTTTAGAATATTGACATCATATTATATTACATAGGGAAAAAATAATATTACTATGCAACATCTTTTAACCAGCGTAAGATATGTGACGATTGTTGGTTAATTATTATTTTGCGTCTGAATATATTATATTTAGTAAGAAGAGAGAATAAAATAAAAAGTGGGATCCTCCAATCAAAATGTTAAGATTTTTAAGAGGTAAACTGCAGTATTGGAAACCTATGCAAAATGTAGATATATCTCCCAATAAACTAATTAAGCATACATTAGTTTCTAATTGAGATTCAACTCATAAAGTGGACAATTCTTGTATTTGACTCGCATTACATGTCTAATCACAAAGGTGAAAGACAACGATGAGTGAACCTAATTGCAGAAATACTTTCAATCACACTAGACTATGTTAGTTTCTTCAATCATAGGCGTGAATTGGAGAAGAAAAAAGAGAAAAAAATTGAAAATCGTCTATGAGCACAATAATTGTCCATAATAGGATGGGTGGTTTTAATTATATGTTATTAATTTAAAATTATAGATAATTCATACGATCTTTTTGATAAGCTCTTATTGATTTATATTTTTTTCAATTCATAATCAGGACTATGGTTATCTTATTGCCAAATGAATAGAGTTTCTAATGTTTGATGAACTCGATTTCTAAGACTACACATGAGTGCATGGTTGATATAAGATACTATACCACGGTAAGCATTTGGTTTAATGCTGCCAATAAGAAAAGTGAAGCTTGTTGTAGCAAACTAGTAATGACAAATGATATTTTACTTTCATAGTACAATTGTGACTTTTTTTTTCTAGTTATAAGTCTATATTTATAGTGGATTGATGTGTTTTTATATATTGTGAATAGCTATGCCCAAAATAGATTTTGATTTTTGGTAAATAGGTTTTGCATATATGATTTGTTATTGACTATTCTAGTTTGTTATCGATAGTTGAAATTTTTTTATTAAATAGATATTATGGATATAATTTGTTATTGACTATTTAAGTCTGTTATGGATCGTTTTGATTTTTTTTTTAAAAGTCAATGTGGATATAATTTTTTAAGTAATAATCCCGAACAAACTCTAACAACCCATAACATCACCCTAACAACTCCTCACAGTACCTAACATCCAACAAAATAGATAACTAAACACTATAATTTAACCTTTTACAGTATGAATGTAAAACAACAATAAAAAATGAACAAACAATAACATCCTTAATAATCTCTAATCAGCCCATAAAATAGATAACTAAACACTATAATTTAAGCTCTTACAGTGTAAACATAAAATAAAAGTAAAAAATGAACAAATAATAATACTCCTAACAACCCAAGAAATGGATAACTAAACACTATAATTTAACCTCCTATAGTTTGAATATAAAATAATAGCAAAAGATGAATAAAGAATAACAACTCCTAGCAACTAACATAATCAAGAACTTAAAACTATAATTTAATTTGCTACATAACATCATATAATAATAGTCTAGGACGAAAAAATAACACAACATAATATCGATGTTTATAACATTCAATTATATAATAATAATTAAAATGTCACTTATTATACAATAATTGTGAAACAAATGTGCAATAAAGAGCATACATGTAAATAGAACAATGCCATTATTTTTGAACACTTACTTATTTTGTAGTACAATGAAGAGATATTAGATTTTGACATGTAGATCTATTATAACCTCGATCACAATAATGGATGTATTTAGGATGAATTTTATCCCCACCTAAAGAAGTGTGGAGGTTAAAGAGTGATATTTTGAATGTGATCAGGTAAAATCCAATCAGTGATGTGAGGAATTAGATTTATGATATCTTTATATGTTTCATATCAATATTCTTATGAATTGTATGGAGAACACAAATCATAAGCATCAAAGTTTCCATGTCTTACTACCATAAGACCGTGTATACACAGAAATCGTTTTAATTGAAACTTCCTACAGTAATAAGTCTATAATGATAATGACATATCGATGCAAAGTTTTTGTCAACATTGAACATGTAGTTTTTCATGTTGTTATCAACATCCAGAAAATAGTAATGCATAAAAAAGTTAATGATAAGAATTTAAAAAAAAATTAGGTTGAGAATTAAATAAAATAGAACTTACTCAATTCAAACAAGATCTTTTCAATCATTTTCAAACTAAAGACCTGGGAAAGTTGAAATATTTTCTAGGCATTAAGGTAGTTGAGTCAAATACAAGCATTGCTATTTCACAAAGAAAATATGCCTTCAATATTTTAGAAGAAAAAAACCTAGGATGCTAGATTGTAAACCTATAGAAACCTCTATGGATTCAAATGTTAAACTTATTCCTAGAATGGGGAGTCACTAAAAGACCTTGGTCAATATCAGAGGTTAGTTGGAAAACTTAATCATTTCACTATCACTTGCTCAGATATTGCCTTCGCAGTAAGTGTAGTAATTTAGTTTCTTCAAGCTTCATGTAATAGTCACTGGAATCCAATAACATTCATCCTTAGATATATCATAGGAGCTCCAAGACAAGATTTGTTATATGAAGATAGAGGATATATACTAATTATTAAGTATCCAGATGCTAATTGGACATATTCTCCCTTAGATAAACGATCAACTTTAGAATATTGCGTATTCATAAGGAAAAATCTTATATAATTGTAAGGTAAAAAACCAAAATGTTGTAGCAAAGTCGAGTGAAGAGGCGGAATATTGACCAATGGCCTTAGTTACGTGTGAACTTATGTGGTTAAAATATTTACTTCATGAATTAGGATATAAAAATATGGATCCAATGATATTGGCTTATGATAGTAGCACTCCATATTACTTTAAATCTAGTCTTCCATAAAAGGACAATACATATAGAGATATATTATTATTTTGTCAAACAGAAGATTGAATCATGATACATTACTACTAGTTTTATTAATTCTAATTATCAGTTAGTGGATATCCCCACTAAAGCTATAAGAGGACCTCGAATTGAACATATTTGTAATAAATTGGGAGCGTAGAATATGTATGCTTTAGCTTGAATAGAGTATTAGAATATCTTTGATTTTCCATATAATTATTATGTTTCCTATTTGGATTGTATATTATGTTTCATATTTTGCATCCGTTACTTCTATATATATATGTTACCTAACTTAAGGAATACTCGAGCTAATTTTCTGAATCAATACAAGATTTCTCCTCTCCTTTCTATAATTTTCCCAATTTAATTAAATTTTGATTTATCATCTATGAATATATATAATATAATCTTCAAAATTTTTAAATAATTATCATTAAATAAATATAGATAATTAAGAAACTAAAATAAATAAAAAAAGTATTTATATCATAAATTTGAAACAAATTTTGAGCAAACACTGGCTTTGTTTTTTACTTATAGAATTAAACTGAAGTTTTTAAATTATAAAAGAGTTTGAACTAAAAAAAGTAAAATTTTATATAATTTTTAAAAAAACTATTCACTTTTCTTTAATCATTTTTTTTAAAAAAAAATATCTTCCAGTTATCAAAAATATAAATCTAATATACAACTAGATAATATATAATATATTAGATATATATATATATAATATTTTTAATTAAATTTTAAAAATATTTTTGAAATTTTAAAAATATGAAGTATTTTTATAAAAAAAATTAGAGAAACTTATGTGGATTACCCCCTTTTTGATGGACACTTTTCATTTGTACGGCTAAAGTATTTTTTTTTTTTCATTCTGTGTTGGACACGCTTGCTTTTTATCTTTTTCAACGGTGATATTCATTTTTTTACCTTCTATTTTTTTATTTAAAAATAATTCTTTATATTATACCCACATAAATATATAACATATAAATAATATCTATTAAATATCTATAATATATATTTAATATTTATTAAATATTTATAAAAATATAAAATATTTATTAAATATCTATAAAAAATTTACATAATATTAAAATAAAATATTATTTACAATAAAATTTTAGCAATGAGTAAGATATTTTTTAAAATTTAACTTAATTATTTTTTAAAAATGTAAATACTTGTTTTGTTTAATAGTATTTTTATAAAAAAAAATTAATTTTGTTTGTGTAGTATTATAAAAACCCCAATAAATTAAAAAATAACATATAATTTTCATTATGGGAAGATGAAAGCTCGTTAACTTTAAAATGTTAACTACCAAATTTTGTCGTTAGTTGGACTTCTCGCTTCTCGGAACACAATGTCTTAACGAGGCGGTACATCCGGGCCTTGTTGAGAGTTAATCATGAGTTCTTTATAAAAACATCACAAAAAAAATAAATTAAATTTATCATATTTTTTAAAATATTTATAAATCTATTAAAATTTATGATTTTTTTATAAAAAATATCATATTTATATAGTTTATTATAAATTTATTTTAAATTTATTATGAATTTATTATACATTTATTATGAATTCATGAATTTACATACCTTATTACAAGTTTATTATGAATTTATTATAAATTTATCGCAAAATTATTAAAATATCACTGATAAAAATAAAAAATATATAAAATATAATAGAGAGTGTAATTATTTTTTAATCATGTAATTATGAGATAGATCATTGAAAACGAAAGAAAACGATGATTAACAACAAATAAAAAGACCTAATTTTTTAGAAAAGTAAATTAGAGTTATTTTCATAAATTTACATTTTATATATTTGAGAAGTACAATAAAAATATATTATACATTCATAACTATGATTAATATTTAAGGCAATATTAATTATCAAGTCAAAATCAAACTTTCACATTATCAAATTAGGTGATATGAGAATTAATTGGAATAACTTTTCGTACAAAATTAAGATAAGGTAGCCTTATTTCAAATGATTAAACATTCCATAATTTTCAAATGTTACCCAATGCTTACTTATTTCCTTGAAGAATACAATTGATAAATACTCTCGTATGTGAATATGAGAAAAGCAAAAAAGAAAAAAATTGCAATTGAAAAATAATGAAAAGACTTTTAAATTGCTAGAGTGCATTGAACTCTACTTCTCTACTTATCACAAAATATTTTTTTTCATTTCAATTCATTTATAGTCATCAAAATGCGTAACAGTACATTACCCCTTTTCTTTCCATCTTAAAAGTAAATTTTTGTAAATCTATGCATGATTATGAATACAAGCTATCAAAAGACAAACTTTGCACATATTGTACAAAGGAACTGAAACGCAGCCCCTTGACAGAGAAATGGGATAAAAACTCATTTTCATTTTCATTCCCAATTAATCAATCCCCAAGATTCATCCCCATCTCTCATACACAAGTAGAAAGGTGCACATGAAGCTCCAAATTATCTGTTTTTCCAACTTTTATCTTTCTTTTGCTTTTTCATATGGAACTGAACGCCTCTTATTTCCTGCATATGGTCCCATCAGTAGAACTGAATCATTACACAAAGATAAGCACATCAATATCTTGATTTATCAAAGTATAACTATTGTCTGCACTAATTTACACAAAAACTACATACTTGTAAAGCAAAGACATTTTGTCAAAATGAAGCCTAGAGTTGAATGTGAAGTAACCAATCGTCGATTATGGTCTATTAATAGAGTTGTAACTTTCGCTAAAATAATTAAGATTTTGAAATATAAACCAAAATCTTTCAAATTTCATCCAAATATAGAACTAATAATGTATTATTCTCCCCCCCCCCCCCCCCCCCCCCCCCCCCCAATGCTAGAAAATTATTATTATTATTATTATTATTATTATTATTATTATTATTATTATTTTATTTATTTATTTTTGTGGAATGACTGTGAATATTAACATCACTATACAAGACTCTTGCACTAGGTTCTTATGTTTAGAAAACCTGATAATTATATTTTCAGAATAACAGATTTTGTAATTAATCTTATTTGCCACTATTATTTTATTTCTCTTCTTCATTTCGTAGAATTGAATTTATGACCATTGCCAATTCCATAACAAAGTTTTTCCCCCTCATGTTGCAGCAAAGTAGTGTTCGTCATAAATCAAAGCCACAAAAATCAATAATCAAACATGAAGAAATTGGGTGTTTGGCTAAGACTTCTACATAAAACTTCCCATCAAATCAAAATAATTACTAATAAATCAAACTAGCACATTTCATAAACATCTTCAAGAGTGTTCCCACACACTGCAGGCATACAATACAAGACAACCTAAGCCTCCTCATGTAGGGATTCTACACTTCTACTATAACTGAAGTACTAAGCGAAAGCCTCCAAAACAAATTTGAATCTGAACGTTGTGTGTTATAGATGCCTTTGTAGGCAAAAACTACTTCAGACGCAAGAGGACAGCAGTAGAAGTAATTAATTACGAAATAATTGAATCTAGTTTGATTCTGAGAATTTCCTTACTAGTTTAAATAAAAACTTCCTAAGTTCTCAAGTTTTTTATTTTTCCTATTTAGAATACTTCCTAAGCTGTCATAACTTTATTTTCATATTTAGAATAGAAAAACTTCCTAAGCTGTCATAATTTTTATTTTTTTATTTAGAATAGGAAAAAAACTTCCTAAGCTATCGTCATAATTTTTATATTCCTATTTAGAACAGGAAAACCAGGATCTATATCTTATTTCCTAATTTTTAAACCTCTATTTAAAAGGAAAGCTATTCATAAATAAAACAAGTAAGACTTTCCTAGAATCAAGGTAGGCAGCTCCCATAGAGTTCCAAGGTGTATGACTCCCTTAAACGAGTTGCATTATTCACATCACCATAGGAAAAAAGTAGCAATTGAAATAAGGACGAAAACCTTATCTGGATCTAATTTTTGTGTTGTTCTTCCAGTGACTCGAACCCAAACACGGGACTTTAACAATTTGGTATCAAAGCTACTTAACATGGACGAAAAAACCTTTAAGGATGTTAGCTGTATATAATCTATTATAGTTGTTAGTTGGTTGTTAGTTTTACAGCTATTAAATGAAATGGTTAGTAGTCAGGTGTTAGTAGTTGTAGATATTAATTACTAGCTGTGTATAAATATAGGGTTTTTGAATTGAAGAAATATATAGAAATTATCATTTTTTTCTCTTATTGTTACATGATATCAGAGCTGTATAGATTAGAAAATCTGTGTGTTTAAGCTTTTGGTCAGAAGCTGCGAAGAAAGAAGGTTGTTCTTGGTCTGGACAGCTTAGGCGACAGTTGGCAGAAGTCTAGGTCATCAACCTAGGCTACTCTGTTTTCATCACCGCCACCCAAGGAAGGAGCGCAGGTCTCAGATCGGCCATCCCTTGAAATTCGGTCACCCAGAAGCCGGCGAGTGGAGTACACGCGCACCGGAAAATTTTCTGTCAGATTCACGCGCCGGCGTGTGGTGGCACGTGCGGTGGTTTGAGGCAGTCGGGTTTCTTACTTCCGGCGTCGCAGTGTTGTCAGCTGTATTCCTGTGGTCAGTTCTTGCATTCTGGTACTTTTTGATCCGTGAACAGTAATCAGTTCCTATTTTTCCCGCTTTGCTGCATTTTTGAGCTGATGCTCAGTTCTTTGGGTCTCTGAAGCTTTTATAATTACTGGTTTCATTCTGTTTTTGGTGAAGAAATCTGGACTGGTGGATGTTGCTGTTTTTGTGATATTTTTGGATAATTTTGGAGCTGTTATTACGTTTATTTGATTTTTGGAGCATTTCTATGATTTTTAGGGGTTGTTTTGGTGTGGAGTTATTGTTTTCCTTGTCATTGTGTTTAATTTGTGGTGAATTTTGTCATAGCTGATAATGATAAGAAAACTATTACGACCGTTACTGATGTTATTCCGGTAGTTAATCGAATTACGGAACATCAATTGAATGAAAATAATTTTCTAGATTGGAGCAAAACTATTAGAAGTTATTTGAGAAGCGTAGACAAGGATGACCACTTGACTAATGATCCACCGAATGGTGATGATAGACAACTTTGGGCAAGAGAAGATGCAAGATTATTCTTACAAATAAAAAACTGTATTGGCAATGATGTGGTTGGTTTGATTGGTCATTATGAATTTGTCAAAGACTTAATGGAGTACCTTGAATTTTTGTACACGGGTAAGGAAAATTTGAACCGTATTTATGATACTTGTATGGCGTTATATCGGGTTGAGCAGAAGGATAAGCCTCTTACAGTGTATTTTAGGGAGGTAAAAAAGATTATTGAGCACCTTAATGTCTTAATGCCCTTTAGTTCGGACATTAAGGTCTAACAGAGTCAACGGGAGCAGATGGGTGTCATGTGTTTTCTTGTAGGTCTATCTCCAGCATTTGAAACAGCCAAGTCTCAAATCCTCTCTGGTAGTGAAGTTCCTAATTTGAGGGAAATATTTTCTCGAGTGCTCCAAAGTGAAAGTTCAAATCCAGTGACATCCACTCCTAGTGCTCTTATGAGTCGAGATTTCGGACAGCATGGAAATCAAGGTAAAGGGGGAAATAATCGTGAAAGTACTGGTAATCGGAATTCAAGTGTCATCTGTTACTACTGTCATGAATCAAGCCATACCAAACGTTTCTGTAAGAAGCTGTTGAACAAGCAGCCTCAGGCTAATGTGGCTAGTCAAGAATTTGCATCCAGTTCTTCAGATACTGTGACAATATCTGTAGCAAAATTTGCTGAGCTCTCTAAATATCGCTCTTCCAAGCCTGTTGACTCTTCTATTGCTGCCGCTGCCAAATCAGGTACCTCTAACACATGTCTTCTGTCTGCCTCACCTAGTTGGGTCATTGATTCTGGCTGCACAGACCACATGATAGATAACCCACGTCTTTTATCTTCGTTAAAAGAATCTGATTTTCGTCGTTATGTTACTTTAGCCGATGGGTCTAAAACGTGTCACTGGTATTGGTACTGCCAACCCAACTCCATCTCTTCCTTTGTCAAAAGTCTTGTATTTACCTAAGTTCTCATTTAATCTTTTGTCAGTTAGCACAATTATTGAAACATTAAATCGTGTCACATTCTTCCCTGTCAATGTTGTGTTTCAGAATCTTTTGACGAGGAGGATTATTGGTAGAGGACGCAAGTCAAATGGCCTTTATCTTCTTAATGATCAAATTTTCACTTCGTTTGTATGTGATGGTTCCCTTTCCCCTTCAGAAGTTCATTGTTGCCTTAGTCACCCTTCGTTGTCTTCCTTAAAAATATTATATCCATAATTTCAGTTTTTGTCTAGTTTAGATTGTGAGTCATGTCAGTTTCCTAAACATCATCGTTCGCATTTAGTTCCTCAAGTGAATAAACGGGCTGAGTTCCCTTTTCAGATAGTACATTCTGATGTTTGGGGTCCTTGTCCTGTCACTTCCCAAGCTGATTTTAGGTATTTTGTTACTTTTGTGGATGATCACTCTCGATGTACCTGGTTATTTTTAATGAAAAATCGTTCTGAGATGTTTTTTATTTTTTGTTCCTTTTATGCTGAAATTAAAACTCAGTTTAATAGAACTATTCATATCTTGCAAAGTGATAACGCAAAAGAATATTTGTCTAGTTCGTTTCAGTCCTATATGTCTCAGAACGGTATTGCTCATCAAACTTCTTGTGTTGATACACCCTCTCAAAATGGAGTCGCCAAAAGGAAAAATAGACATCTCCTTAAGGTTTCTTGTGCACTCCTTTTTCAAATGAAGGTACCTAAACGTTTTTAGGCTAATGCCGTTTCTACGGCTTGCTTTTTGATCAACCGAATGCTTTCTGCTGTTCTCAAGAGTGCAACTCCGTACAGTGTCATGTTTCCCTCCAAAGCTTTGTTTCCTGTTACTCCTCGTATCTTCGTGTGCACTTATTTTGTGCATGATGTTCGTCCACATGTTACCAAATTAGATTCCAAATCTCTTCGGTGTGTCTTTCTTGGGTATTCTCGTCAACAAAAGGGGTAACGTTATTTTTCTCCTAAATTGAACCGATATCTTATTTCTGTAGATGTTACCTTCTTTGAGAAAATTTCATTTTTTTCCTCACCATCTACATATGCAGGTCAGGGGGAGAAAGATGATCTTTTAGTTTATGTCGTTCATAGGAGTCTTGATTTCACTACTGACCCTACTCCTATTCCAGAGTCCACCCATAATGAACCGGCTCCTATTCTAACATCTACTCATACTCCTATTCCTGCACCACCACCCTCTCGCCCTCGTTTTGACCAGGTGTACTCCAGAAGATTGGCCATTACTGACTCACATCCTCCACCTGCCGCCTCATCAGAAGCTCCGCCAGTTCTTCCACAGTCCGATCTTCACCTTCCTGTTGCTATTAGATAGGTAAACGTTCATGTACTCATCATATTTCCTCATTTGTGAGTTATGACCATTTGTCTTCCTTGTCTCGGTGTTTTGTGAGTAATCTGGATTCAGTGTCTATCCCCAAAACTGTTGCCCAAGCTTTATCTCATCCTGGCTGGTAAGCAGCAATGGCAGAGGAAATGGCCGCCTTGGAAGCAAATGGTACTTGGGATCTTGTGACTCTTCCTGCAGGGAAGAAGGCTATTGGGTGTAAGTGGATTTTCTCAGTTAAAGTTAATCCAGATGGATCTGTGGCTCGTCTTAAGGCTCGCTTAGTTGCTAAGGGTTATGCTCAAGTGTATGGTATTGATTATTCTGATACTTTCTCTCCTGTGAAAAAATTATCTTCTGTTCATTTGTTTATCTCATTAGCAGCTCGTCACGATTGGCCCTTGCACCAGCTTGATGTTAAGAATGCTTTTCTCCATGGTGATCTTCAAGAAGAGGTTTATTTGGAACAACCGTCTGGCTTTGTTGCTCATGGGGAGAAGGGTAAAGTATGTAGACTTCGCAAATCTCTTTATGGTTTAAAACAGAGTCCTCGAGCTTGGTTTGGGAGGTTTTGCGAAGTAGTACAAACTTTTGGCATGACATAGAGTGTTTTTGATCATTCAGTATTTTTCAAAAAGTCGAGTGCTGGAGTAATTCTACTCGTGGTTTATGTTGATGATATTGTCATTACAGGGAGTGACTCAGCTGGTATTTCATCACTTAAACTATTTCTTCAATCCCAATTCCAAACGATGGATTTAGGTCTCTTGAAGTACTTTCTGGGCATTGAAGTATCTAGGTGTAAGAAGGGTATATTCTTATCTCAAAGAAAGTATGTTCTTGACCTTCTGAAGGATACTGGCAAATTAGGTGTTAAACCATATAGTGCTCTAATGACACCTAATGTACAATTAACAACTGATGGGGAATTATTTTCTGATCCTAAGATGTACAGACGGTTGATTGGCAAATTGAAATATCTTACGGTGACACGACCAAACATTGCTTACTCAGTTAGTGTCATGAGTCAATTCATGTCTGCTCCAACTGTTACGCATTGGGAAACTTTGGGACAGATTTTATGTTACTTGAAGAGTGCTCCAGGGCGAGGCCTTCTCTACAGCAATCATGGTCATTTAAATGTTGAGTGTTTCTCTGATGCAGATTGGGCAGGTTCAAAGGTTGATAGAAGGTCAACTACAGGATATTGTGCTTTTGTGGGAGGAAACCTAGTATCTTGGAAAAGTAAGAAACAAAATGTGGTGTCCCGCTCCAGTGCTGAATCCGAGTACCGTGCTATGGCACAATCTACATGTGAAGTTATTTGGATTCGTCAACTCCTAGAGGAAATCGATTTCAAAACATCCTCAGCAAAGTTGTGGTGTGATAACAAGGTTACTCTTCATATCGCGTCTAACTCGGTGTTTCATAAACGAACCAAACATATTGAGATCGACTGTCACTTTATTCGAGAAAAGATACAACAAGGCATCATCTCTACAGAATATGTCAAGACAGGAGAACAACTTGGTGACATCTTTAAAAATGCTCTAAATGGGTCTCGGGTTAGCTACTTTTGTAACAAGTTGGGCATGCTTGACATATATGCTCCAACTTGAGGGGGGGTGTTAGCTGTATATAATTTATTATAGTTGTTAGTTAGTTGTTAGTTTTACAGCTATTAAATGAAATGGTTAGTAGTTAGGTGTTAGTAGTTATAGATATTAATTACTAGCTGTGTATAAATATAGGGTTCTTGAATTGAAGAAATATATAGAAATTATCATTTTTTTCTCTTATTGTTACAAAGGAGAAATTTCTCAACTTGCTCTGCGAGGCACAAAGTCAATATGAAGCATGAATGGTTGCATCAGAAGCACAAATTGATGCAAAATTGGAACAAATTGAAATCTTACTCCACGAGTCTTCACTTAGAAGAGGAGCGGAAACTTCTACCCAAGGCATCTTGGAGCAAACTAGCAACCAAGGTACACTCTCAGGGGTTCGAATCAATGGCAAAAACAGCAGTGGATATTTAGCCACCTAAGATGGAGGTGTGATACTAGTAGTAATATCAAAATACACCAGACTTGACTTTCCTACATACAACGGATTGGATGACTCCCTTGTTTGGCTTCATAGATGTAATAAGTTCTTCACCAACATATTGCCCATTAAGACAAGGTCGAGCTGGCTGCCTATCACATGTTAGGGGATGTACAATTGTCGTTCTATCAACAAGAACATGATGAACTGAATATGACATGGGAGAATTTCAAGGACTATAGTCTGCTTAATTTTGGGTCACTCATGGGAGGCAATCCTCTAGGGAAGCTGCAAACAGGTTCAGTTGAAGAATACCAACGACTTTTGGCTCGCGCAACATCTGTGAGAACTGATCAACAGGTGGATTTATTATGAGCAAACTTAATCAATCATATCAGAATTGATATGGAACTTCATAGCCCACCCACTCAGTTCAAGCAATGAGTCTAGCACGAGCATTTGAAAAAAAAAATTGCAATTAGGAGCAAGCCCACTCACGAATCCTCCTTTTGTCCAAACTTCCAGAATTATGCCAACAAAGTCACTTCCAAACGTGTGACTCTAGGCAACAGCTGCATCTAGCAATTCCTTCTCTCCCTTCATAAAGAGGTTGACAAGAGGGGAAATGGCGGAGTGTTGCACCAATGGACTTTTATTACAATTGTGATAAGTTGTACGTACCAAGCTATCAATGGAAAAAACTTTTTTGGTTGGAAATAGAAGACAATGAACTAGAATAGGCAGCAAAGGATATAAGGAAACCTGCCATCTCATTACATGCCATGGAGGGAAAAGACAAGCAAATACAATGCAAATGCAGGTTGCAATCCATGAGCAACCCTTGCTAACTTTGGTAGACTCGGGCAGCACTTATAATTTTCTTTGTTCTAGAGCTGCCATCTGGGTTCTAGAGCTGCCATCTCATTAACTGTCCCCCCACCTCTAAGGTCCTGTTTTATAGACCATTTAGGCCATTAACATCATTTAATTTGTCTAGTTAGGTTAACCTTCCCTTAGTGTTATAACAGCCATCAATTTAACACTTTTGACTTGGGAATTGGGCATTGGGAATTTTACACATCGATTGTAATCAACAGCTTTCTTTATTATTTTAAGTCTATCAGCCATAGTTGTCAGAAGCGCGAGGCGCAAAAAAGCACAAAGGGTCCCGGAGCCTAAAGCGCGAGCCTCGAGGCTCAGGCGCGGGCTTCATCGAAGTGAAGCGCAAACACGCATGAAACTCTATAAAACTAATAAAAACATAAAATAACTACAAAAATACAATGTTAACCATACTAAAGAACATATCACACAAGTATTATCATACCACATCATATAAAAACTATGAAACACATAAAAAGCACACAAAAAAGACACCGCATAATAAATATTTCACACAAAATGTCTCATATGATATGACAAAATAGTTTAACCCAATAACTACTACTACTAATAGTTTAATTAACTTATTACTAATATTATAATACCACTAAGGCATGACTTTATGACTAATTGTTTTATTCCTAGTACTACTTTGTGACTAATTAGCCTATCAAATATCACTCTATCACTCTTCTTCATCATCAAAACCTTCATCAATATCTTCATCCTCCTCCTCCTCCTCATCATCATTGTTTACAAACTCTTCTTTCTCTAATCCCTCCTCATCTTCATCATTTTCAATTTCATCCTCATCTCTAAGAGCAAAAGGACTAGGAGTATGTTTCTTGACCCTAGAATATACATTTCCTTTTCCCTTTCCCTTTGCCATATTGCTACTAGGAGTGGGATTAATATTTTTCCCCTTGGATGATCTAGTCAAATGATCATGCTCATTGACTCCAGCAACTTTAGCAACTAAACCCCATGTCAAAAGTGTACAGTATTCATTCTATTATCAAAAGTGTACAGTATTCATTCTATTATCTATTTTCACATGAAATTTCGGCAGCATAACAGCATATTTTTTCATATATAAAATTTGTAAAAGATAAAAATAGATGAAGAATAACGAGATGGAAGATTGGAGAGCAAAAACAATATAGAAGAGAGAGTTCAAATACATACCAGGTAAAATTTCAGCAAACACTCTTCTTCTTCTTCAATGGAACCAGCCTCTGTACTCTTCTTCTCCCTCTTCCCTTTTTTCTTTTCGGTTTAGAGAAGAGAAACTAGTCTCTTCATATCCAACGTTTAGTGTTTGGTGTTTACATAAAATCTCTTACGTATCTGACTCTTCTCTTTCCTTTTTTTTTAATTATTTTTATGTTAACCAATCACTAACTAGGAAAATTACTAAATAGGAAATAAAATATTTAAAATCCTAAAATCACGCCTTATTTATGTAAAGCGCGCTTTTTCTGCGCCTAACAAATCGGGAAGAATCACGCCTAAGCGCAAAAACGCGTGGCTTTTGAGAAGTGCGCTACGCTTCAACTGTTGAAGCCCTAACGATGGAGCCTCACCCAAAGCGCGCCTTAGGCGCGCCTAGAGCGCGCTTTTAACAACTATGCTATCAGCCTTATTTTCTCTTAGTCTGACAACCAAGCAAAGGGTCAGGTGCTTTTTTTGTTTTAGCTTGTTAATAGTCTTTATCAGTAATGTCTTTCTCTTTTATTTTTTGATATATTTTATTTCTTACGGTCATTTTCTTTGTGAAGATGATTGCACCTATATCACCACTTTCTGATAATGCAGCTTCTCTAGTACAATTTTTGTGTAGATTCCTGATGTTAGAACAGATGAAGATATTATAGATGCTGTTGTAGTTGATGAAGAAGAAATCGGAATCGAAGGACATGGAACTAGAGCCAAGATCCTCTATGGTAAGTGTGCATTGGATCTATATCTTTCCAAGCACAAATTGAAGGATTTAGAGGTGAGCATTACGCATTGAATATGTCTTCTATTGGCAAAATCTATCTTGAATTATTGTCCACATTCTTATTTCTTAATGGCAAATGCACTGATTTTGTTTGTAGAGAACTGTTGATGGGGCTTATAGAGAATTGGAAGTGGAAACAGAGGTTTCTTCCATAGTTGCTAATATGTGATTTGTTGATGTCATTTGTAGTCTTATTCTTGTACATAATACTGTTACATTAATTTAATAAATATATAGAATTAATTATAATACAAATTTGTGATTCCTCAAAACTATGCACACTAATCCATTGATTTTATTGAACCAGAATCTAGCTCGTAATTGTAATTGTACATTTATTTATCATGCCTCAATGAACTGCTGTATGCTATGTTTAGCAATGTTACAGTCCCTTGATTTTAGCATATAACTTTCTAGGAGAAATAATTCTTTAACTGCAATCCAGCTAGTTGTGCACAAGGAAAACTTGAGTATTGCTATGGCTAATGGTGAGAAGGTCTCGAGTTCAAGCATCTATAGGGGAGTACAATTTTCAGTTTCTAATTTCTCATTTATTACAGATTTTTATGTGCTTCCTTTAGATGGATTTGATTTTGTTTTGGGAACACAATAGTTGCAGACTTTAGGCCACATATTTTATGGGACTTTACATCCTTGACCATGAGTTTTGATCTCAATGAGCAGCAAATTACACTCCATGGACAACAGCCACACTCTAGGCCTCAATTGCATCTTTTGCAAAATGCGAAAGCACAACATGCTAACCTGGAAAAATTACTAGAAGAATTTGCATATTTATTTTCAAAACCTATGAGCCTTTCACCCATGTGTTCTTGTGATTACCACATCTCTTTACATTTGAAAGCGAGTCCAGTGGTGGTTCGACCATATCAGAACCCCCAATTTCAGAAGGATGAAATTGAGAAGCAGTGTGAGAAAATGCTTCAACAGGGCATAAGTTGCCCAAGTCACCTTTCTCATCTCATCTCATCTCCCATGTTACTAGTTAAAAACCTGACGAAACATGGCGTTGCTGTGTTGATTATAGAGAACTCAATGCCAAGACCATCGAAGACAAATTTCCAACTTCGGTGGTGGATAAACTTGAAGAATTACATGGGACTCGGTTCTTTACCAAACTTGAACTTTGCTCCAAATATCATTAGGTCTGAATGGCCTCACGGATGTTGAAAAGAGCATTTTGAACCTACCATGGCCACTTTAAGTTCCTTGTCATGCCATTTAGCTTGACCAATGCTCCCTCCGCATTCCAAGCACTAATGAATGAGGTATTCAAAAAACAATCACGACACTTTGTACTTGTGTTTTTTGATGACATTCTTGTGTATAGCAAAAACTGGGAGGATCGCTTGTCACACTTGTGCGTCATATTTAAATTGCTTCATGCATATAAACTCTATTTGAAAATGTTCCTTTGGCGAGCAACAAGTAACCTATTTGGGCCCTATAGTTTATGTGGAAGGATTCACAATGGATGCTAACAAAATCAAGGCCATAGTAGATTGGCCTTCACCACAACGTTGCGTGGATTTTTGAGGATGGCTAGTTACTATAAGAAGTTCATCCAAAATTATGGCTAGATTGCTGCCCCTTTGACCAGTATGCTTGAACAAAATTGCTTTCAATGGACTAATGATGCTTGGACTGCATTTACAGCACTCAAAAAGGAATTGGTGGCACTCCCGGTATTGCAATTGCCAAATTTTGACGAAGAATTTATAGAGTGCAATGTTTCAGATATAGGCATAGGGGCGGTTTTACAGCAACAAAGACATTCGATTGCCCTTTTCAATAGAAAATTAGTCAATCACCATCTTAAACTTCCTGCTTACGAAAGGGAACTGATTAGGTTGACCAAGGTTGTCCAACAGTGGCATCCACGCTTGTTTGGGAGTGCCTTTTTTTATCCATACAGATCATTATAGTCTCAAGTACTAATTGGATCAACGCTTAACCACCTCACCTCAACAAAATTGGCTCAATAAATTGATGGGCTTTGATTTTCAGGTGGAACACAAGACGGGAAGCTTAAATGTTGCTGCAGATGCATTACTTAGACGGGACTATTGTTTGCTGTCTCACAACCACAAGTTCTATTATTTAATGAAATTAGAGTTGAATTGCAACAATCTCTAGCTTTAGTTGAGCTCCAATCAAAGGTTGAATAGGGAGGTCTCAAACAAAACTGGGTGTTGTGTGATGGGCTAGTATTTTTCAAGGATCAAATTTATTTACTAACCAATTCTCCATTGATCGCTACCATATCATTTGGATTCCGCGATGGCACGCATGAAAGGGTCAAAAAACCCTACAAATTAGTCGGGACTTCTACTAGACAAGTATGAAGAAAGATATCAAGGAATATGTGGCTGCCTGCTTGATTTGTCAACAAAGTAAGGCCGAAAATTTGAGTCCAGCCAAGTTATTACAGCCATTGCGGTTGCCAAAATAGAAGTCTAATCTTTCAATGGATTTTATTGACGGATTGCCAAAATCTTTGGGTAAAACAGTATTACTAGTGGTGGTCGATTGGTTTTCCAAATATGCCCATTTCATTCCATTAGCTTATCCAAACAATGCAACGAGTTTTCTTTTAAAATATTGTTCAACTACATGGGGCTGCTATAATCAATTGTAAGTGATCGAGTGACGTATTTACAAGCAATTTTTGGAAGGAGTTATTCTAGCTTAGTGGTGCCAAGTTCCATTCTTCTTCTGCCCATCACCTCAACCAAGGTTGTGAATCGTACGATTGAAATGTACTTGAGATGCTTTGTTGGGACTATCATTCCAAATGGGTGGAGTGCATTACATGGGTTGAGTATTGTTATAACACCTCATTCCATACAACACTTCGTACTTCTCCCTTCTAGGTGGTGTTTGGTTGAGCATTCCCTAGCTGCTTGTCCTACATGATTGGTTAGTGTAGAGTGGATGTCATGGATAGAGCCTTAATAGATCAAGATGACACGTTGAAGGATATTCAGTTTAGACTCCAACAGACTCAAGCTCGTATGAAACATACTTATGACAAGGAACATGGTGAGATGGAATTTCCTCCTGGATCTCATGTGTGGTTAAGGCTCCTATCGCAAAAAGACCATGGCTGGTTGAGTTTTTCACAAGCTGGCACCCAAGTTTTATGGTCCTTTTGAGATTCTACAGCATATTTGGACAATTGCATATCAACTTGCATTACCCAAGGATTGCAAAATCCATAATGTATTTCATGTCTCTTTACTCAGACCATTCAAGGGTGAATTGTCGCATATCCTGCCCACCTTACCTCCAATTGAAGAAGGTCGTATAGTGCCTATTCCAAGTACAATCCTTCGTTCGCGCTTGAACCATGGTAATTGGGAGATTTTGGTTCAATGAGTTGGATTTTCTGTGGATGGCTCAATCTGGGAAGATGTTATTCATTTCAAAACTACCTTCCCCTACTTCAAGCTTTAGGGAAAGCTTTTTCTCCAAGAAGGGAGTAATGTTGTAGATACCCTTGTAGGCAAAACTACTTCATACGCAAGAGGGTAGAGGGTAGTAGTAGAAGAAATTAATTAGGAAATAATTGATTCCAGTTTGATTCTGAGAATTTCCTTATTAGTTTAAATAAAAAATTCCTAAACTATCATATTTTTTATTTTTCCTATTTAGAATATTTCGTAAGTTGGCATAACTTGATTTTGCTATTTAGAATATAAAAACTTCCTCAGCTGTCATAATTTTTATTTTCCTATTTAGAATAGGAAAAAAATTTTCTAAGTTGTTATAATTTTTATTTTCCTATTTAGAATAGGAAAATAGGATCTATATCTTATTTCTGAATTTGTAAACCTCTATTTAAGAGGAAAGTTATTCATAAATAAAACAAGTAAAATTTTTCTGCAATCAAGGTAGGCAACTCCCTTAGAGTTCCAAGGTGCGCGAACTCCCTTAAAAGAGTTGCATTACCATAGGAAAAAGCAGGAATCGAAACAAGGGCAACAACCCTTATCTTGGATCTGATTTTTGTGTTGTTCGTCTAATGACTCGAACCCAAACACAGGACCTTAACACTATAAGCCTTATAGGGTGGACCTAATGCAACTATTCTATTATTGCAAAATTTTACAGTTTAAGAAATAAAAAACCATTCACAGGCAACCAGAGATTCAAAGGAAAAACATATATGTGACCCGAACTCCTAAATTGTACAAATAAATATCTTAAAATCATGCATCAAAATCCAAAGCGTGCTTCTTTAAAAGAAACATATTTATGCGATCTATTAAGATATCTAGTTGTATAAATGTTGTAGTTAGTAGTTAGTAGGTTTGTAGTCAATAGATAATTCAATGCAAAATACTAGTGGTAATCAGTAGTTAGCAGTTTTATTTATTATTGATAGGATAAATAGAGTTGCATATGAAAAATTAAGAGACGTAGCTCTTTCTCTTCACTCTCTCTCTTTTTTCATGGTATCACAGCCAAGTTATGAACCCAGGCTAGTCTTTTTATAAGAAGCTTACTGCCACTGAGGGGTTATAGAAGCTTATTGTTACTTCAGGTTACCACTAAAAGGTGACTATTCTCTCTCACCGCCCCATCCAGGAGGAGCATCGTCACAAGTTCAGCCCATCCCCAAAATCTGGCCACCGGAACCTTGCACATGTGATCTTATGCACCGACAAAAGAATCTGACCGGCCGGCCATGCGTCGGAGCATGAGCACTCTCCGTCGACCTTTTTCAGACAAGACTCAACCAGAAGGCTTGACTCCTCATTCCAAATTCATTGTTTGCGTAAAGAGCTGCCATTATTTGTTAGTAGGTTACTGCTCAACCGATAGGTTATTGCTCCTTGTTGGCAGTAAAGAATTGTCATTATTTATGAGTAGCTGACTTTAGAATTAACTATTCTTTCAAAACCAACTGTCATTTCTTGTTGGCAGTAGCAGTAGGTATTTTTTGTTCAATTTAAACAAAAGGTCATTAAGTGACTTACAATGTCTGAAACTTCAGGTTTGATCAAACCACTTTTATCTTCCATTTCTGATATTACTACTATCCCTACTGTTAAATTATGTGGTAGCAATAATTATGTATCATAGGTTGTTTCTATTGAATTATGGTTTATGGGTCAAGGCTATATTAATCATCTGGAAAATAAAGCCACTAATATAGATGATAAAGATAGGACATCATGGACTATAATTAATGCTCAGCTATGTAAATTGTTGTGGCACTCTCTTGAACCTAAATTACTTACTTTGTTTCAATCCTATAGAACATGTTCAAAGACGCTATACACTAATGATATTCAACTTATATACAAAATTGTGTCTGATCTTGTCCATTTGCAATAAAATTCTCAGGTTATGGCTAGTTATTTGGGACAAGTTAAAACTTTAAAAGACAAGTTTAATTTTCTTATGTCGTTTTCTGAAAAGGTTACTAAACAAGAACACCAAAGAAACAAATTTTTTATGGTCTTGGCATTAATCGAACTAAAACCTGACCTGAGTTCTATTTAAGATCAAATTTTGGCAAGTCCTACTACTCCCTCATTAGAGGATGTCTCCGCTCGGCTCATGCAGATTTCCTCAACCACAACATTAAATGGAAAGATAGTCATTTGTTTTAGCTGTTTAGACTAAACATGGAGGCCCACAGAGAAGCAAAGGAAAAGGTTCAAGAGTCCATTGCACTCATTGTGACAAAAATGGGCATACTCGGGAAACTTATTGGGCCCTGTATGGCAAGCAACCACGGAACAAACATTTCAGTACTAATCGACCTGCAACTCATTGTTCAAAATCAAGAATACGAGTTACTTCCTTTACCTGATGCAAATACCCAAACAATCAAACTCCATTATATTAACTGGGACATATTACAATGAGTATCTGCAGTACCAAGCTACAAAACAGAATGGTGATTTACAATCTGGTAAATCATTTTCTTATCTTACTAAGAGTCTTCCCCTTGGCCCTTGATACTAGACACCAGTGCTTCTGATCATATCTCTGGTAATAAAAACCATTTTAGTATTTTTGCTTCCACTTCATCTAATGTTACTCAAGCTAATGGCTCACAAACTGCAATTAAGGAAATTGAAAATATTCAATTACCTTCTCTCTCCTTGAATAATATCTTGTTTGCTTCTGCATGTCCTTATAACCGTCTCTATCAGTAAATTGACAAAGAGTATTGATTGTTCCATTACTTTTGTGGCTATTTTTGTTATTGTGCAGGACCGGAGTACGAGAAAGACGATTGGAACAGGATATGAATCACAATACTTGTATCATCTCTAAACCCAAACTCACCAGTTGCCTTCACTTCAACCACCTCTGCCAACCTTCTTCATCACCACTTTGGTCATCTAAGTCTTCACTAACTTCAGAAACTTGCTCCTAGTCTTTCAACTTTGTCTTCCTTGGAGTGTGAGTTATGTCAACTTAAAAAACAAACTCGTAGTTCTTCTTCCAAGCGAGTCAATACAACAACAACAACAACTAAGCCTTAATCCCAAACAAGTTGGGGTCGGCTGTATGGATTCTCAACAAAATAAGCTCAAAAGACACCAAAAAAGATACTCCAGCTTTAGGCCCCTTCCAAGACACGGATTTTACGTCTCCATTCAAGTCTGTCATTAATCAAATCCGCATCAAGATCTAAGGCACGTAAGTCTCTTGCTATCACCTCCTTCCACACAGTTCTAGGTCTGCCACGACCTCTAGCCCCCTCAATCAACAAATTCTCACACTTACGAACCGCAAAAGCTATGAGATATTGCAGAAGTAATTCCAAGCGAGTCAATAATAAAGCTATATGTCCATTTGAGTTAGTATACTTAGACATATAGGATCCAAGTCGAGTCAATACAACTATGAGATTTCACTATTTTGTTATATTTATTGATGATTATTCCCATTGCACTTGGGTATATTTAATGAAAAATCGTTTTGAACTTTTTCCTATATTCAAAAATTCTTTGCAGAAATCCAAAATTAATTTAATGCTACAATAAAAATTTTACGTAGTGATAATGGCAGGGAATATTTGTCTTCTTCCTTCTCCAATTTTTTATCTTCACAAGAGATCACTTATCAAGCCTCTTGTGCTTACACTCAATAAAATGAGGTTGCAGAATGTAAGAACCAACATCTTATTGAAACAACTCATACTCTTCCTATTCATCTCAATGTTCCACTTCATTTTTGGCGTAATACTCTTCTTACTGCTTATTATTTAATCAATAGAATGTCTTCTTCAATGTTACATCAAATCCCTCATTCTATTTTATTTCAAGGAAAAGATCTTTATCACTTACCATTACAAGTATTTGATTGTACTTGTTTTGTTCATGATCAAACTCTAGGAAAGGACAAACTCAAGCCCAAATCTATCAAGTATGTGCTCTTGGGATACGACTTCAAAAGGCTATAAATGTTATGATCTAACAACAAAGAAGTGTTACATTTCTGCCTATATAACCTTCCTTGAGTCATCACCATATTTCTCATCAAGTACTGAAGACACAAAATTTGTCTTTAATGTTCTTCTAATTCCAAGTCTCCCTTCTCTACAAACAGATTTGATAACGCAAAATCCCCCCCCCCCTTCGATTTTACTCAAGACAACCTTATCTCCCTGCTAATAATACCGGTCCTTCCTATTATACAGGTGCAATGCCAAATCCCAACAACTCTCCTACTCTAGTCATGTCAGTGGTAGAAGCAGAAACACCTCCTATTGCTATCTGCAAAGATAATTGTTCCACTTGTAACCCACATCCAATATAATTTTCTCAGCTATCATCGCTTATCACTCTCGTGTAATGCTTTTGTTTCTAGCCTATCTAATGTCACTATACCTAAGACTGTGAATAAAGCATTATAACATCTAGGGTGGCAAGATGCAGTGATGGAGGAAATGATAGCATTACACAGTAATGAAACTTGGGAGATAGTTTCATTACCAAAAGGAAAAACTATAGTAGGATGCAAATGGGTAAATTGATCAATTGAAAGCACGCCTTGTTGTTAAAAGATACACTCATATTTATGACATTTATTACAATGATACTTTTTCTCCAATGGACAAAACTACTTCTATTCAACTTCTTTTTTCTATGGCAGCCATGCACCACTAGATTCTCCACTAACTTGATGTAAAAAATAAAGTGTATAAAATGGATAATTAATTAAAGGTATATATGGAGCAACCTCCTGGATTTGTTGCTCAAGGGTAGTCTCAATTGGTATGTCCATTATGGCAGTCACTATATGATTTGAAGCAGTCTCCAATAGCCTAGTTTGGAAGGTTCAATTCAGTGATTCAGGAATTTGGAATAATTCGATGTCAATTTGTTCGTTCAGTGTTCTTCAGACATGATATTCTGTATTCTTCATCTATCTAGTTGTGTATGTAGATGATATTGTCATAGCAGACAATGATCATGAAGGAATTTGTCAGTAGAAGAAACATCTTTGCAGCCACTTTAAACCAAAGATTTAGGAAAACTGAAGCATTGTGGCACAGTCAAAAGCAGGAATTGTTATCTCCTAAAGGAAGTATGTCTTGGATTTACTAGAAGAAACATACATGCTAGATTGTAATCTTGTGGATAGACCTATAGATCTCAATGTTATGCTGGTTCTGGATAGGGGGAGCCTTTAAAAGACCTTGGAAGATATCAGAGGTTAGTTGGAAGATTAAACTACCTATTACTCACACGACCTAATATTTCATTTCGAGTCAATGTAGTAAGCCAATTTCTTCAAACTCCTTGTAATGATCATTAGGATGCAGTAATTCGAATCCTTCTAGCACAAAGATTACTCTATGAAGATAATGGTCACCACCAGATCATTGGGTACTCTGATGCTGACTAGGCAGGTTCTCCCTAGATAGACGGTCCACTTTAGGATATTTTATCATGATTGGAGGCAATTTGATTTCTTAGAAAAGCAAAAAGCAAAAGGTAATTGCTAGATTAAGTGTTGAAGCAGAGTATCGAGATATAGCTCTTGCAATATGTGAACTTATCTGGTTAAAACAACTCCTTCAAGAATTAAGATAGAAAGAAATAAAAAACATGAAGCTAATTTGTGATAATCAAATTGTATTTCACATTACTTCTAACCCAGTTTTTCATGAAAGAACCAAACATATAAAGGTTGACTATCATTTTGTCAAACAAAAGATTGAGTCAAGATGTATTGTCACAAATTTCGTTAATTCTAATTATCAATTAACAGATATGCTCAGTAAATCTATAAGAGGATCAAGAATCAAATATATTTGAGGCAAGCTTGGAGCCTATGATCTGTATGCTCCAGCTTGAGGGGAAGTGTTGAGATATCTAGTTGTATAAATGTTGTAGTTAGTAGTTAGTAGGTTACTAGTTAGTAGATAATTCAATGCAAAATACTAATGGCAGTTAGTAGTTAGCAGTTTTATTTATTATTGATAGGCTATAAATAAAGTTGTATATGTTTGTTAAGAAATATGAAAAATTAAGAGAAGTAGCTCTTTCTCTTCACTCTCTCTTTTCTCATGATCAAACCTCTTGATTGTACAAACAAATATATATATATCATTAAATTGATTTTCCTTCTTAATTCTCCAATAATTTCAATTCAATCACGTCCAATCTAGTAAACAATTGATGATTCAGCTAAAGGTCACAAATGTATTCACAGATTGCATGTGTGCTTACATGTAACCATGGTGTGCTTACGTGTAGCCATGATTGACCTTCTTATGAATTTGAAGAATATTTCTTGATAGGATATCCACATAGACAAACAGAATTTCAATGCCTTTAGGTCCTAAAATTAGCCAATAACAGTGCAGTAAGTCATTTCATCATGTCCTCCCCGCCTAGGGGTTCCTTCCTAGTAAAACAAGGAGATGCCTTTCATATCCAATAGATCACTAATTCCAATTTTACCATAAACATGAATTGTCCAAGGCAAAAAGGCTTGACTAGTATATATATGTAGAAGATCTATGTCAACAATCTTGAACATGGTTTCTTTTGCTTCTAATAAATGGAATAGAACTGCCACTTAAAACAGATATGGTAAGAGAAGCATACCAAGGAAGCTTAAAAGTGTCCTTCCACCATCCCAGTTTTGAACAATTGACAACTATTTTGTCCAATCGTACAATGATCTCAGAAAAAGTTGGCCTAACAACAGGTTCTGGATGCCAACATTCATCTATCAATCTGCATTTGGTTCAAGATTGCATCCAAAACCATTAGATGCCTTATTCAGGAAAAAGCATTACAAAAATTGGAATCAAATATTTTATCATTTTGTTATGTATATATAATATATAACTAGATGATGTAAAAAAGAAAAGAAAATCTTAACTGATGACCTTTCTCGAAGTTCTACATATCTCAAATGTTAAAGCATTAGAAGTCATGTCAAAATTAGACTCAAAAATTAAACACACAACCTTCCCCTAATGAGGAGAATTGATAAAGATTATTGAGAACTAGATAAAATGTGTACAACAAAAAATTGCCAGCTATTTTATCTAGCATTAGACAATCATCGCCACCTGTTCAATGATTAATTTGTCGTCCCTTTTGAAACCCCCAAACACAGTTTACAAACTACCAATTCCAAGAAGGATCAAAAAATTAAATAGCATTTCAAACTAAACAACATTCCTGCAACTGTTTTATGGTCAGAACCTGCAAAAGAATAATGTCCATAGTTATTATAGTTTCCTACTGAAAAACTGAACTTACTCTTTTAGATCTGGTGGGTAACTTCTTGATTTGATCTTGAAAGGTGGTCTCTGTTTCTCTACGCACATCAATATGGTAGCCTCTTCAGTGGACTTGGGATAGAAGGGTACAATTCCCTCAATCATCTAAACCCAAACAAAAAACACAAATACAAGAAAGAAGTGTTTAACACTTGCACTTATTTCCTATGATTAAGCAACTGATAATATAATGCTCGCAAAGATCTTAAGTATACTGCATTAAGCTAATTCAACTTTATACATCTTAAATATGCTGCTAAGATGCTAGTATATGAGAGATTTGAGAACAGAAATGTACCTCATACACAATGATACCGAAAGAATATGCATCCACACTTCTATCAAATATCTCCTCTTTAAAAATCTCAGGTGCCATATAAATATCTAAAGATCAACAAAGTAACAACATTACTTAAACTCAGGCTAAGAATGTTAATTGCCTTCTTTGCCAAATAACATATAAAGAGATTAGACTGGATAAGGAGTCATAGAAAATCTTAACAAATCATAAACGGGTTATCATATTAGTTCACTCAACTTATCTTGAAGTGGATGTTATACTTGCAACATGCAAGAAATATGCAGTAACGCAACAGATTATATACTATAATAACATACTTGAAGGGTCAATGGGAGTCCCTGGTGCTACTTTAGCTTTGTCAAGTGAAATCTTTGACATCCTTATCAAGCCAAACCCAGCTACCTTCGACTGACCACCATTATCCAGCAAAATATTTCTGGCACCTTACCAAAATTTCAAATATTAAAAAAGTGTGCATCCAAATGTGAAACTAAAAATTCAATTTGCAATCAATTTCATGGTATATTAACTTCTGCATTTGGTTGTCTTACTTTAGCTTTAAATCACAGTGAATGATTGGATCTGGTTTGCATTCATGAAGATAGTTCATGCCCCTGACAACAAGAGAGCAATTCATCTTAAAAACGACGAGTTGGAGACCAACAAAAGAGCAGCAATAAGCAATTAACAAAGCATCATTTTTTTATTCTAAAGATTTGCACATGCCTAGCAATATCAAGAGCAAATCTCAAGGCTTTGGACGGAGAAAGACGCCCTTTCTTCTGAAGATAACTTGCCAAGTCACCCTGAAAATATGCAAATTTTACTGTTAAATCGAGACTATAATTTATTCAATAAGAATAATTCATATGCATGATATAGCATTTCCCTAGCATAACCAGACCAATAAAGAAACTATTCTGAAGGAGAACACATTTCAAAAACATTGAAAATGAAAGCAATTATTTGATTAAAGATATAAAAATTAATAAGAGTCCAATATATCATCAAGTCATAAACTTCTTCAGGATATGCTTCTCCAATGCATTCAAAAGTTCAACTGAAAAAAAAAAATTAACCATCCTTATGTTGAAAAATTGGTTCAAGCTAAACAGACCAGGACTGATAATGGGAGAATGCTCAAAAAGTCTTCTAAGCAGTTCATACAGAAATTATAGATATGCCATGGGAAATAAGATTTTTTCAAGAACAAGTTCACGATAATATGCCATTTCCAGTTATTATTTCTCATTAGCTACTGTAAATAGGAAACATTCGCATATCCTGAACTCCTGGAAATGCAATAGACAACAACATATAATCTTATGATAATACACTACACACAGGCACACGAGAGGAAGAGAGAGAGATGCTTACTTTTGCACTATATTCTGAAACAATCATCATGGGTATATTTTGGGTAACGGCTCCAACAAATTGCACGACATTAGGATGCCTGACCTTCTCTAATAAAGTCAGCTCATGTTTGAAAGCTTTTCTGTTATAAAAGAACGAGATGTTAAAGCCCTGAACAATAGATTCTATAATTTATTGGAACAGAAAACAAAAAAAATGACTGCAGAGCAACTCTAGCAGCAAAGCTATAATTAGAGTGGACAGAAACTTTCAACTGCCAACATTTTGTCTGGCAATAATTTAGAGGACAATATTACAAAATATATTGATAACATTAGCAAGGTAAGGAAAGCCAACCACAGTTATTATTAATTGAAACAACCATAAAACTTCTTAATCCTATGATTCAACAATTTTCTCTAAAGATGACAATATGAAAAAAGAAAAATCTGAAAACTCTTCTTTGGGGATAATCCCAAACTATCAAGTCTGCCCTTTTAAGCTAGATAAATAAATAAAAAAAAAAGTAACCAAGAAAAAAATAAACATTAAAAACAACCCATTGCTTAAAGCAGACTGGAAATGAAGCATGGTCACATACAGGAAGTAGCATGTACCATTACTAACATCAATGAATGAACAATTATACTCTTGGCCAAAAATGGAAGAAGAAAGGACACGGTTAAATAGCCCAGGTGAAAGAAAAAACTAACATGAACATGCACGTTTTCATCAAAAACTGATGAAAAGTTGGCACTTGAAACTGCAAATTTGGCTGAGACTACAAACTACAAAGTGTTATAAATTTGTAGATACCCATTTTCATTAGAAACTAATGACAAGTTGGCATTTGAAACTGCAAACTGAAAAGCATTATCAATCTGTAGAAAATGAGATCCCATTAAATTTTTCTTTAGTTTTTTTACTGGGAAAGTGCCAAAATTTTGAACCAAGCATCCATGAACACCAATTGGGATTTCCTTGACTGTTTATGCCACTGAACATTCATAACATCCAGATAAGGTCTATGAGTAGTTGGAACTTGCTTATAAGAATATCCCATATATTTTTTATAAATGTATACAAAAGAAGACCCGCCAATAAAATTTATGAAAGAAATCAAAAGAAGAAGAAGAAGAAGAAGAAGAAGAAGAAGGTCCTCATATGTCATGAATGTGACTTACAATTAAGACAACACAGTGCCTCAAGTAAAGGACACATTAACAAGCAGGAAGTGGTCAAAGAGGATTATGTATTCCCCAAGCCCCAAAATAATACTAGTAATAATTAGAGATATAATAAAATTGAATTTTAGTGCAACAGTGTCATATAGACATGAACAGGTGCAGGCTAGAGAAATTTTGTCAAATAAAAAGCACAGAGAAAGCCTAATTATTGCAAAGAAGGCAATATTTGGAGTGTGCCTTTTAATCAAATTCATCCTATTAATCTTAATTGCTGAGACCAGAAATTGGAGTGTGCCCATACTTAGAAACAAATTAAAAGTTAATTGAAAGGAAAGTTAGAAAGTACATGCTCTCAGGGTCTGAATAGCTGTCCTTATCAAGTATCTTTACAGTAACCTTGGTGCCATTCCATTTGGCCACTTGATATGCACCCTGCAACAGAAAATATTCATTAATAGTTCTGATAGGACATCAAATGAAGAATAACAAAATCAGTTCCTTGTTATAGAAAATATCCATACCTAATCACATTTTAAGTTCTTAACCTGTGATTATTCAAAAGGATAGAGACATTGCACAATTTTCTTTTATTACACGAAAAAATATCATAGTTTTGAGAGAAAAATTAAAACCCAATCTCTCTTTTTTTAAATTTAAAAAAAAAAAAGGCTTTTCAATCAACAAAATGTTGAACAAGAAAAAAAATTGTCAAACAACTGACAGAAGATGCATAGTAACAATGTTTTCTAGTAACTAAACAGCTTAATCCCAGAAGACCCATGCAGAGTGACTACTGTAGATGTTTTCAAAAAAAAAAAACTCAAATTAGAAGTTGTACATGGTAATTGGTACATTTAGTGGAAAATATAGAATGTGGAATCAGCATCAAGAAAAAAGTTAACAAAACTCTAACTTTGTATCTTGTATAAATAACAAAACAAGCAAAATACTTGTTAAACTTGATTTTATCAAGCATGAAGCAATCACTAGGAAGTTATAGACAACAACAATTTTCAAATACCAGCTAATCAAAGCTATCTGTCAAACAGAAATGGAGGCAAAAACATCGTTAATATTCATTTTGCCTCCTGGAAAAGAGTGGTGTCAACAAAGAAGGGAACCAATTCCAAATTAAAGAAGGCTTGATAATTTATTTTATGATTAAGCATATCAAAAGGGGATGCATCAAAACTTAGCAAAACCATCACTAATCTTTAAACTTGGTTCATTACACAAACTCCATCAAAAAAGCGCGATTGACTTGAAATAAATCATACCTTAGAGATGCCATCAGACTTCCGAACCTGTAACTCCAACGGATTAAGCTCATATTCTGGTACTTCTCGAGGATTGGCAACCGTCATTGGCGTCTTCCTGGTTTTCTAAAAAATAAAAATGAAAAATAAGAAAACACCAATCATCACAGATTTAATCAAAAAGCAACTTATGCTCAAAAAAGAGAAAGGAAAAGAAATTCAAATAATACCGGAGCTTTAGCTCCTCGAGCCTTCAAAATATTGTAAACCTCTACATTTCCATAGTACTTAGCATCAGCACATGCCTGTTCAAATCAAGAATTGGATTAATTTAATTTTTCTTTCAACCGAAACAGAAACAGGAAATGGAAAAGAGGAAAATGTAGATTACCGTACTCCCCCAGCGATCACGAGCATCAATATTAGCCTTTCTAACCAACAAAAGCTTGACAACCTCCACATGTCCTTCACAAGCAGCGATATGCAAAGCAGTCCTTCCATCCAAATCAATACTATTGACATCAATACCTTCATTCAACAAATCCTCTACACCTCTCACATCACCTCTACAAGCCATAAACAACAATTGCATCGTAGAATCAAGATTTTCCGGCACCGCGAATTGCTCATCGTGAACAGGACTCCGGCGAATAGGATCTAGCGACGATTGCCTCCCAAAACTAAATCTTAAATTATTCCTCCTCGGATCAAGAGATGATTGCCTTGAAAACTGCCTGCTAAAGGCTCTTCTCAACGACCCAGTCGAGAATTGCCGAGAAATTCCTCTTTTCAATTGCGTAGTAATTCCTTCCATTTATTAATTATAATTATAGTAATTTTTACAAATTACAATACTCGTCTTCATTACATTTTTTTATTATTATTAGTGTTGGTTTAATATGCATATTGCTTAACAAATACTACCAATTGAGCTATTTCTTCTCTCGTTAGGTCGTGTTTGGTAGTTTGTTTATTTGCTGGATGGATCGAAAGCGTCCCGCCGGTGAGGAGAGGTGTGCTCTCGATATCGAGCGACGGGAAGTGGGAGGAAAGAAAAGGGAAAAAAGAAAAAGGGAGAGCTAGAAAAAGAAATGAATGGGTAGAGAGTGGTTTTAGAGATCCGAGCGAGACGCAAGGAAAGGGAAAGGGAATGGACATGAAAGACGGAAATTTAGGGGCGTTTTATGTTTTTTCTCTTTTTCTGAGAGATACAAAGAGCCGTTAAATTTTTAATTTTCATTTCATTATCCAGTACATGCGCGTCTTTGATACGTCTAATAAATTAACACGTTCGACGCTCCGTTATTGTACAATTCCTAAGTACAAGTAGACTTTGAGACTGAATAGCCTAACCTAAAAAAAAAAAGAGCAAACAAACAAACAAAAACAAAAAAGATATGAGTGAATTGTAATATTTAGCCACTTTATAGTATAAATTTTTATTTTAATTATTTTATTTTAAATTTATTAATTTTTATTAATAAATATTTATATTAATAAATATACTAATAATTTAGTAAATATATTTATAAGTTAAAAAAAATATGAATTCAGTAATTTACATAGTTAAAATAAAAATTTAAAATTTAAATTGACTAAATATTATAAATTTATGATATTATATATATATATATTGAGCCAAAAAAAAATTAAGATGATCACTAATAAATAGCTTCCATAAACAGTTAATATATTTGATAAAATAATTTATAATTATATCTATTATTAAAATGACTAAAAAAATTTAAAAATTATAATATATAAGATGTTTAATGAATAAAATTATAATATATAAGATATTTAATGAATAATAAATTATTTTTATCAAAATAATTTTTAAATAAAATATTTTTAAACACCAAAATAATAAATTGATTTCTAATTTTTTTAGTTTTTTTTAACAATATTGAAAATAAAAAAATAAATATAGATCTATTCAAAAGAAATATACTATCTATTAGACTATATATATAATTTTTTAAACTTATAAAGTGATAAAATATTTTAAATAAATATATCAATTTAAATTTAAAATTTATCTATCTACTAGCAGACTTTAATAGATGACCAGTAGGGCTTAAGCCCCCACTTGTTTTTCTCTTATTATATATATATATATAATTAAATATGTATAATTTTTTTAAAAAATTGATATGATTTAATATTTTTAGGAGTTATTTTACCTCTTTTATATTTTTATTATTTTTTAATTACTTTTTTTTGTTATATAAAATGTAATTGTAAAATTTTTTTAATTAATTTTTTCTCTTTTTAATTTGTCTCTTCGTATTTTATAAGGAATACAAAAGCTATTTTTGCATAATTTTTTCAATTTTATTTTTTTTTATTTTTTTTATTTCAATTTTTATAAATTTCAATTAATATAAACCTAAAAATACACATGTAAAATTATAATTACATTATCCACGAAATATCTCTTAATTCTCTCTTTATTGATTATGATGGAAATAAAAATGTTAAAATATTAATTTATTATTTTTAAAAAAATTTCTCATTAATTTATTTTATTTATGATTAAATTTATTATTTTAAGAATGTAAAATATTTTATAAAAATTATGACTAATAAAATTTTAGACACATAAATTTAATATAAGATTCAGTCCTGCATCTATCCAATTCAGAATTTGAGTCGATAGAGCTAATATGAAATTGATTAGAGGCCAGGACGTAAACTAATTTTGACTCAGTTTGGAATCGGTGGGATTGAATGATTGATTATTAGACTCTGATTGCAGGTAGAATTTAAATCTTTAACAACAGTGACAAGTCAGCTCGCTATGCGTGCATGACATAGACAGTGATTAACCTATAAATTCACTAAACTATGATAAATTTTTATAAAAAAAATTATAGATAAATTTATTAAATATTTAATATTACAGTAATTTAATAATTATTTATATTATTAAATTAATTATATCTAAAAGATTATAATCATATCTTACTATTTTTATATTTAAAAAATATTATATAATAATTTTTTTTAATTTTTTTTAAATATCTTTCTTCGCAGAACATACATAGCAGTTAATTATTTATGTATATATAAATTTTGATAAATATTTTATAAATTAAAATAAAATATATTCAAATTCATATTTATATAAATTTAAATTATATATACATAAAATTATATATATAATTCATC
The DNA here is from genome assembly GCA_947685225.1 of Garcia nutans. Taxonomy (NCBI): domain Eukaryota; kingdom Viridiplantae; phylum Streptophyta; class Magnoliopsida; order Malpighiales; family Euphorbiaceae; genus Garcia; species Garcia nutans. The sequence continues at coordinate 51,238,868 of CANTUV010000011.1, read as the reverse complement.
TAAATTATATATACATAAAATTATATATATATATATAATATATATATATATAAAGCAGGTGGGACATTTTCTAATTGAGTAGAAAGACCCCATATGTATACCTTGACGAGAAAAAGGATGTTTTAAACATATATATATCAGCAAAAATTTTGCATCAGTTTGGAACTTGATATATACAATGCAAAATGATACATACACTCGCAATTATGAAAAATAAAAGATAAAAGATTACAGCATTACTATAATCAACTTGTTGATTTGTTCAAATACAGAGAGTTAGTGATGGTTAATTAAAAAAAAATTAAAAAAAATGCGACAACTGTATTTAAGAAGAAAAAGATTAGCTAGCTATGCATATATAACATGTTTACATTTATGAACCCATGTGATGTGAGCTTTCTCTATAATTTTAACCCATAATTCACGGTGATTTAATGCATAATATAAATAAATAAAATCCTAAATTTTTGTAAAAAATAAAACATATAGTATTAATTTTTTTATGATAAATAAAATCAAATTATGTCTACGAATAAAATAAAAAAGTGTTCTAAATTATTAGCTCATAGGAAATAATTAGGATGGAATGATTTGTCGTTTTGAGAAAATGAAAATAAAAAAAGAAAGGCAAAAGTATAAAATGTCTCTTTCTTCGGACCATACTTTTTGCCTGATTGCCAATTTGCCATTGCCATGCTGAGCCAAAAAAAAAAAGTTTACTACTTTATTGCGAACAAGTGGTAGTGGTAGATAGCTGGATGTGATATGGGCCCACCTATTTACCATCCACGGGAATTTGACGGAGTCAGAAATGCTGCTGAAAATAGGCCCCACCCAGTTCAGAACCTGCACGAATTGACGGAGTCATAAGTTTTTTTTTAGTTTAATAAAACAAAAAAAATTATGCATATAATTAATAATAGTTCTTGTTTTTCATGTAAGTTTTACAAAGAACAGTAATTTTTATTTTAGAAAAAAGTGATGAATTCAACTGGTATATAATTAAAAAATATAGAAATTTAATAAATCAAACTCAAAGAATTTTTAAAAGTTTGAAACATATTATATTTTTTAAAACTATCTATTCTTTTGGAAATTTTATTTTTAAAATTTATATTTCATAAATTATCACTATTATATAAATTACTAAAAATTTTATAATGATAGAGGAAGAAAAATATAAATAAATTAATTTATATATAAGATAATTCTTCAAAAATTAAAATTTTAAGAATAGAGTTCAAATTTTAGTGAATTAATATATAAAATTTACTGAAACCAATAGTATAAATATATTAAAATTATATATTTTTTTAATTATTTAAAATTTGAGCGAGGTGAATAAATTTCACTGTATAAATATGATATTTTTCAATTAAAAATATAATTATATGGCATTCTTTTTGTAAATAAATAGATGTGCAATATTATATGAAAAGTATATGTTTAAATTAAAAAATAGACATTTTTATACAATTATTTTAAAATAAAGATATTTTGAAAAATATTTATTTTTATTTTTTTAAATATTTTCTTTTTATATTTTAATTCTAAAATATACAGTATTTAAAAAATATGCCAAATTACCAATTTTTGATTTAAAAATATTCTATTTTTTGTAAATATATAAAGACAATATATATTCTATTTTTGAAGATATATAGCGATAATATACCAACAATTGCATGAAAGTATATAAAAAATATGACAGTAGTAAATTAGTAGTAAATAAATAAGAGTTTTTTTTTAAATAATGAAAATAATAAATACTTTTTTATCTCATAAAAATATATTTATTTTTTTATTATTATAAATTATAGACTATTTAATATTTTAATAAATTAATTATTATATAAATTTTTTATAATACTCTTATTTAATATCATTTATTAAATATATTATATATTAAAGAAATAATATAATAAAAATATATATATTAATTTATATTTTTAATAAAAATAATTAATATTTTTTATTTTTTATAAAGCGGTAAGGATGTTTATTTTTACAGGATGTGGAAGGAATAATAAATAGGAAATAAACAAGAGTCGGCAGATAGGACAATGTAATTATTTAATAAACGAATAAATTAATAATAAGACAGTGGCAGTGTACTCTGCCACTCTCGCCATTTATTTTTGCAAACGTGGGAGTTGGGGATAAGTGGGTCCATTAAAAGTTTGTTATTTTTATTCTCTCATTATCAACCACAAATGGAAAGTATAAAATGATAACCTATCTAATCCTCAATAATGCACTTTCAATATATTTTTCCCATAATTATTATATTTGAATTTTAGAATTTAATTTAATTTTTTTATTTTTTAATAAATTCAATTATTTTGATATGATTTTATTTTTTATGATAAAAAATTAAATTATTAAATAATATATAAATAATTATTATATTAAATTAATTTTATTCTCTTATGATTAGTTTTATTCTATTTATATTAGAATTTAATTTAGTTGTAATCTTTTATTATACTTGCATCACTGTAAATATATCATTATAGATGATTCATATCACAATTAAGAATATAGAAATTTCTCATATTTTCTCATTCTCTATCTTTTTCTTTTTTTATTTATAACACGTTATCAGTATGGTAGTCTTTTTAAATTATAATGGTAAAGGGAAAAAATTTTTATTTTTTTAATTTGTAATAAAAATTTTATATCTTTTAAATTAAGATACGCTTCTGCATATTTAATTTATATGATTTAATATGATTAATCTTGGCTTAATTGAAGTTTGTAATTTTTTTTCAATAAGTAATATCAAATCTCTTCATATTGAATCATTAAGATAAAAGAAAAAAAATATTATGAATTTTTTTTTGTTTAATATATATATATATGTCTCTTGTATAAAGAGTTGTTCTATTACAATAAATAATACATATTTCGTTAATATGTTTGCAATGATATATGTATTGTTGTTCTATTATTTGTCAGCTTTAAGTATTATATATATATGGAAACAATTGGCATCTATGCATATTTTTTACTTGAATTCATGAACATGATGTAAATTTCTTATTTTTTATGCTCATTAACCAATAGATTTAAATTTAAATTTCAAGTGTATATATATATATGCATTTCATGGTTCTTGATTCAAGTTCTAAATAAAATTTGAATTTATTACCCTTGATATTTTATGATAAAATTTTATATTATGAGTATTTGATAATGAGATTCGCCTTGATATTGTGAATCTTAATGATATTATGAAAAGAAAATTAAGTATCATCGCATTATAGCTTAGAAATAATAATTTTTCATTTGATTATTCAAACAATAAATTAAAATTTGATTATCATCTTATTAAGGATTTATTACAGTTTTTTGGATAATATTAAACTTTTCATGCCTCAAATGTGCTCCTGCAGTAGCAATATTGATGTCATATATTTACAAAATATTATAAACTAATTTCTTGTTTACTTGTAGCTAAACAAAATTTTTAGCTTTTGATGAAAAATTATCAAACTCGTCCAGTTGACTTAACATCATTTACTGAAGTGAGTGTGATATATTTTCAAGACTATAGACGAGAATCTTGATAGAAGGGTCACAGTGAATTTTTTTAAAAACCAAAAGTGCTAGCTTAATATCATTCACTGAAGTGAATGTGATATTTTTTTAAGACATTGGATGAGATCTTGATGAAAATGCTATGGTAAAAAAAATTTTCCTAGCAATCTTAAAATCAAAAGTGTTAATTCTCATAATTATTCATGATCATAAAATATTTATTATAATTAACATTAACAAAAATTAATGTTAATAAGATATCTGATTCTGCAAATGTGGTTGAAGACTCTAGAAGAGTCCACATTATATTATGAATTTGAGAAAAATAATATTTCAATGATGCATTGTATTCAAATAGATCCCGAAGAAATCTATTAAGTTTTAAAAAATACGTCGCAATGGATATTCTATTGAAATAAAGTGAAAGAGATATTAAAATTTTATGTGTTAACTCTATAAATTTGAACCAGAAGTTCATATTTAAGAAATTTTAAATTTTATAACTATATTATACTTTATAAAAAATAAAGATGGTTGGGCTATACTATATGCACCGAAAGTGTATAGATCTCAAAATTTCTATCATTTGGCATGATCATCTTGTTTATCTATCTTCAAATATAATATGACGTATTGTTAAGAATACAAATGGACATTCACTAAAAAAATTAGAAAATGATTTTGCTTGATGATTACTTTACGTCAAATATAATGTGACGTATTGTTGAGAATACAAATGGATATTTACTAAAAAAAATTAGAAAATGATTTTACTTGATGATTACTTTTGTGGTTCTTGTATTCAAGGTAAATTAATTATGTGACCTTCACCAACTAAATTACATTTAGAGTCCTTTAAATTTCTACAAAAAATACATGAGGATATTTGTGACCCTATCCATCAATCTTGTAGACCATTTAGATACTTTATGATTTTAATTAATGTTTTAACTAGATGGTCATATGTTTGTCTATCGTCAACTCCTAATATTACTTTTGCTAAATTTCTTGCTCAAATTATAAAGTTAAGGTCAATGGTTCTTGATTCTCATATTAAGACAATTTTTATAGATAATGCGTATGAGTTCACCTGAAAAGTATTTTATGATTATATTACCATTGAATATTTTATTGCATATATTCATACTCGATATGGTTTAATTTAATTATTATTAAGATTTTACAATCAATTATTATTCTTATGCTTATGAAATCAAAACTTTCAATATGTGCTTGGATACATGTTATTGTTTATATTGCACTCTTAATTTATATTTGATGGTCTGCATATCGTAATTTTTTCATTTTGCAACTTTGTTTATTTGAATTAATATCTTTTTTAGAATTCGCGATATTAAAATTTCGTGTTGCAATGTATATATTCTTATTATATCCCCTTAAAGAAATAAAATGAATAATCAATATTATTTTGATATCCATATAGGTTTTGATTATCTACATTAGATATTATAAATCTTTATTAATAAATTTTCTAGAGCAAGATTTTTAGTGAGTTGATTTTTACTTCATTAGGGAAAGATAAAAGTAAAGGGCAAAAAACACAATAGATTAGTTGGAATACATCAACTTTATCCAATATTGATACATGCACAAAACAATATGAAATGAAAAATTTAAAAACTAATTCGTTTACATTATGGTGCAAATCAGTTATTAGATATATTTATAAATACCTAGTAGGTGTTCAAATCATATATTTTAGCTGCTAATACTCTTGCTCGATTGATTGTCTATATAGGATAGCTTATTAGTGTGATAACTAATAGATATAATATACGCCTGCAGCGTAGTAGGCTGCTTAGTTTAAAATATTAATTTTTGAGATAAGAAAAAATGAATAATTTTAAAATGACACTCCTAAAGAGGTTAAAAGCAACATAAGTCAATAACCATATATTTCTAAAGAAGCAATTTCAGAAGTGGTTCCGGTATCGAAAAATTATGAGATCTTATTAAAATCTAAAAATATATGGAAAATAGATGAAATTATTATTGATAATATGTTTGGATATGTTGCTATTGAAATTATCAAAATATGCTTGAGCCTAAAAATATTTAAAATTATCAACATCGAAGTGATTGGCTAAAATAAAAAGTAATCAAGGCCGAGCTAGATTCATTTGCTAAATATACAATATTTGGATTAGTAGTCCAGATACTAGAAGATGTCATACCCATGGGTATTGTATGTAAAAGAAAAAAAATCATATGAGATTGTGAAAAAAGTACATTTCCTCTATTATGAATGTAATTACTCTTAAACTTAGTTCTGCAGCCCCTGAATGACTCGATATTATATTATAATAATTTTCTCATATAGCTCTTAAGAGAAATGAATTAAATAAAATTATGATATACAAGGCACAAATTGTGATATAAAAATTTTCACAAAGTTCTTGTATAGATTATGATAAGACATATTGATATGTCCGAGAGTTTGGAGGGTTGTGGATCAGGTTCAACAATATGACACATAAAGTCGAAAGAGACTGGTGAACCCATGTTTGATCCAAATAAAGGAAATGGATGCGCCTTTGCTGATAGCTTAAGCTTTTGGTAGAAATGGTTAACGTTCTTTTCGGTTAAGCGTGTTGGTACTTGGTAAGTACTAGGATGGGTGACCTCCTGAGAATGGCTTGGCCCAGCCGCATCATTTGGTTTCAAAGCCTATTTATTGGATCCGGTCCCACTGCTTTAGGTTCGAGGACGAACCTCCTTAAAGAGGGAGGGAATGATATGTCCGAGGGTTTGGAGGGTTGCGGATCAGGTTCGATAAGGTAGCACATAAAGTCGAAAGAGACTGGCGAGCCCATGTTTGATTCAAATAAATAAAATGGATGCACCTCTGCTGACAGCTTAAGCTTTTGGTAGAAATGATTAGCGTTCTTTCCTGTTAAGCCTACTGATGCAGGGTAAGTACCAGGATGGGTGACCAAGCATGCTGGTGCAGGATAAGTATCAGGATGAGTGACCTCTTGGGGGCTTGGCCCAACCACATCACATATTCTCCTATCATGGATGTTATTATCATTGGATTTTTTATCAGTTTGATAGCCTTTGAAAGGCTTGACATATATTTGATGGATGTTGTGACAGTTTGTTTATATAGTTCATTAGATAATGACATATATATGTAAATCCCTGAACGATTCGAGATGCCTGAAGCATCAAGATGCATGGAGCATATAATATCTTAATAAATATACTATATTGAGTTTAAAGATTCTGATATAAGCTAGGTGAATGTGGTATATTCGCCTATTTTAATACTTAGAGAAAATAGATATAAAAATAATTTTATTTTTTCATATATTTTTATCTGAAAGATAAATATAGAATTTATCATAATTGCAGTGTTAATGATTTAAATATAGTGAGAATTTCAGAAGAGATCTCAATTACTGCAGACTATTAACAATGAAATTTGAAATGAAAGATCTTGAAAAAATAAAATTTTATCTTAAATTTCAAGTTGAATATCTGTCAAATAGAATTCTTCTCCATCAATCATCATGTATTGAAAAAATTTTAAAACAATTTTATATGGATAAATCTTATCCATTAAGCACTCAAATGGTTGTTCGTTCTCTTAATGTAAAAAGAGATCAATTTTGCCCTCGAGAAGATAATGAAGAGATTCTTGGTCCTAAAGTATCATATGTTAATGTAATAAGGACACTTTTATATATTGCTAATAATACAAGACAAGATATTGATTTTGCAGTTAACTTACTTACAAGATTTAGTTCAGCACCAACTTTTGGAATGGAGTGAAACATGTTCTATGCTATCTACGTGGCACATCAGATATGGGTTTATTTTTTTTAAAAGGAATAAAGTCTGAATTTATAGGATATGCTGATGCTGGATATTTTTCTGATCCTCATAAAGCTCAATTCTAAACAGATATATTAGCTATTCATGAAGCTAGCCGTGAAAATGTATGGTTGAGAAGCATAATTGAACATATTAGAAGAGCATGCGAATTACCTATAAGCAAACAACCAATAATATTACGTAAAGATAATACAGTATGTATTACACAAATTAAATGAGGCTATATAAAAGATGATAGAACTAAATATATATCACCAAAGTTCTTTTATACTCATGAACTTATGAAAGAATGACAAGTTGATATTTGCAAAGTTCGTTCAAGTGACAATCCAACAGATTTGTTCAAAAAGTATTGTCAACATCAATTTTTAAAAAGTATGCACACAATATATGAATGCGCTCACTTTGAGATATGTCTTAGCAAGTTGTATTTTTGAGGAAAAGTTACCTATGAATATTATACTCTTTTTTCTTCGTTAAGTTTTTTTATCACTTAATTTTTCTTAGCAAAGTTTTAACAAGGCATATTTATAGGGATAGTCATCTAATAAAAAATATTAGATAATATGTGGATGACTAATATATTAAATTAACTTTATCCTATCAAGATTATGATTATTTTATCATATTTATATTATTCAATTTAGTTGTAATCTTTTATTCTACTTACACCACTATAAAATACCTCATTATAGATAGTTCATATGACAATTAAGAAAATAAAGATTTCTCATATTTTCTCATTCTCTATCTTCTCTCTTCTTTTATTTACAATACAAATTAAATATTTTGATAATTTTAATTTTAATTATGTGCTTGCAAATAATTTAAACATAAGTACTAAACAGAAAATATTATTAATAAATTACGTGTACTTACTCATATATCCATTTTGATAGAATGATTTGTGTGATGAAAATTTAAAATATAAATTTATTGTTTGGATGAATTAAATTATAGAGAAATTATAATATATTATTTTTTTAAAATATTTTATAGTTTTAAAAGTTTTAGAAATATTTTCAGTTCATAAAAAAATAGTCTATATATATTTTTAATAAACTGAAAAAAGAACATATGCTTTTAAAAATATATATTCTTTAAATATTTTTGTATAAAATGTTAAATTAAAGTGATTTCTTCAAAGATATTTAAAAATAAAATTATTTTTTTAAAAAATAATACTCCCTTTAAAGCTATATATATAAATATATATTTAATATATTAAAAATGTAAACAAAGTAAATATTTTTAAAAAATTAAAAAAGCAACATTTTTTAAATTAAATAAATTAAATTTGAACATAAATTTTAATATTTTCAATTGCGATAATAATTAATGCCCCACTTAGACCCAGTTCACATGGATTAGCTCAACGAACTAATAGCACCTCCCAGTTTCTCTTTGGAATGACGACCGTGTGACTCATTTCATTGTGAGACGAATTCTATATCTCTTTAAGAAAGGATGGTCCCTTTTTTAAGGAACTCCAATGGTAATCCCTTATTAAAAAATATATATAATTTATAAATTTAAATAAATAATTTTAATTTTTTAAATAATAAATAATAATTTTTAACAAAATAATATTTTTATATGTAATTAATAATTTTTAAATGATACATTTTTAATAAAAATAATTATTTTTAGTAAAAATAATAATTTATTAATAAAAATAATAACTTTTATAAATAAAAATAATAACTTTTAATAAAAATAATAAAAATTTTATAAATAAATTATTCACATAACTAAATTATTTTATTATTCACCATAAAATAAATTAATACTTAAATTTTAATTATTAAAAATAAAATAATAAATAAAATAAATATAAAGATAGAATTCATTAAAGTGAAACTTGTCCCTCTCTATTAGAGGATTAAGTCCCAATTTAATTGAAATTCTTTTTTTTTTACATACATATTATGCATGTGGGATTCAATGGGAAGAAATTTGACCCTCTTTACTATAAATTCTCTAATTTACAAATCATATATGGTCCGCTTGTTTTTCAAATATTATTTTATTATTGATAACCTACTTTAGTAGATAACTTTTTTTTTATCAGACTATAACTTATTTCAATTAATAACTGTAAAAATTCAAAATATCATTCGCTACATATGATGCCAACAACAAGATGCACACCAAAAGAAGATAATTTAATTTTTTTTACTTAGTAAAAAAAATTCAAATATAAACTTCAAATAAATAAATTTTTAAACATAAAAATTTTAAAAAGATAAATTTCAAAATCTATCATCTAAATCCATTATAATATCTAGGTATATATTTGTAGATTTATGTATATAATTATGCACGAACACAATAACCATGAGAGGATTTTATAATAAATTTATTTTTATTTTTTTTATCTCCTCACTAATTTGATTTGATTTTGACTTTAATTTTTATGTTAATTAAATTTTAGTAATTTTAAAATAAAATTTATAATTTTTTAAACTAAGAGAATCACTCAAGAAACAATCTCGCCTATCATTTTCTAATTTCCAATCACAGTTACTTAATTGTTTAATACGTTATATGATTAATTTATAAATTAATTACTACAATAATTAAAAGAAAAATTGCTACTCATTACTTAATAATTTTCTCATAATTATAAACAACTAAATAGAAATATTTAATTGTTTTTAACCAATTCTAATTTTATTGTTAATTAGTAACGGGAGAAAAAAAAAAGAGTGGTTGGATATACTTTTTAAGTTTTAATTAAATTATTAGGGAGTCCTTATAAAAATACCAGAAAAAATAAAAAAATTTAATTTTACTATATTTTTAAAAATATTTATAGATTTACTAAAATTTATAATTCTTTTACAAAAATATCATATTTAAATAGTTTAATATAAGTTTATTTTGGATTTATTATAAATTTATTATACATTTATTATAAGTCTATGAATTTACATCATTTATCATTTATTACGAGTTTATTATAAATTTATTATTAGTTTATCGTAAAATTATTAAAATATTATTGATAAAAATAAAAAAAAATTATAAAATATGATGAAGGATATAATTATCCCAATTATTTGTGGGGTTGGTAAAAGAACTTGATATGATTGTTTGAGAGACAAGATTAATTAATTTCAATTATTGTATGAAGTTTTAGAGTAAGATTAACAAAACAAAAACAAGATTAAGAGCATTACTGTGGCGGATGATGTGCAGTTATATGGAATTGCCCATTCTCTACTGGAAATCTTCGGTCTTTGTTTGTTTGTTTGTTTGTTTTTTCTTTTTTGAACCATAATCTTCAGTCTTTGTTTGGTGTATGTAAAGTTTGATAAGATTTTAATCTACAACTTAACAAACTCCAGAAAAATCATCAGGAAACTTGATATTAATCACAATTATCATTTTTTCAGTTTCACAAAATTTTAAAAAATAAAAAATAGTTATTCTTATTTTAAGGTTGTAATTATCATATTTGTACATAATATGATTTTTTTATTGTACATTATATAACATTTTATTATTCCTTGTGTTGAATGATCTGACTCTCAGTTATTAAATTAATATAATTTATTAATTAAGTGTTCATCTATTAGGGGAAATTAAGAGTGTGAAGTCTTACAATGGCTCGTTCATTCACTTACAAAAAATTTAGATTTCTATACAAATATCTAAAAAATACTCATTTTTCAATTTTTAATTTCAAAAACATCATACATTCATATGAATACATTCAATATATATATAATATATTAAAAATATATAATTTTTTTATTAGATGTACACTAGAAAAGGATCTACATAATGTCACGGATATTATTAAAGATTTAAAAACTTGATGTAGGTTATTTGGAATTCAACATTAAGTTTTATAATTTTAATCCATTTTTATTTATTTTAATAAAAAATACTGACTGTAAATAATATGACAATAATAATCTCATAAATGATAAATCATATCAATTTAACATTAAATAATGATCACCATAAAAGAAAAAAGATAGAGCAAAATAATAAAGAAATATTGAAATAATAAAAAGTGAAGTCCTGTTAAATCAAACTCCAAAATGGAAACAATAGTACATAAATACTCAAAATTTAACTCCACGGTTCAAAAATTCTACAATATAGGTAGTTATGTGCAAATTAACTTTATTATTGTGCAAGACGTTCTCTACATTTATAGTTAATATCATATATTTACTCAAATTAGTTTTTACATCAATATTATCAATAATTTGAGATCTTTGAGATTTAAGCACATTATGAAAACTCTTTGATTCTTTTGCAACATTATTAAGAAATTTCATCAAAAACATTACATATAAAAAATCAATTTAAATATAGTTTAATATAAAAAGAAACATACCAAGCTAAATCTGCAATAAAATTGAATAAGAGAAAATAATACGTCACAGCATATTATTTGTGATTTTCCAATTACCATGTAAATAATTTTGACCATATTATTTGGTTTAACCTATTCACAATATAAAAAAAAATGGTATAAATAGGTATTAAAATGATACTTTCAAAACTTTTATTTCAATATTTTTAATTATTTATTAACAATAAGAAAACATACAAAAATTAGAAAATGACAAATAAATTACAGGTAAAACTTCAAATCTCCAATAATAACATCAATATGTTACTTATTATTGGATTTTATGGGGCTGGACCTGGTCTTATTCTATTGGAAAGTGCTGGACATGTTTTCTATCATTTGGCAGATGAACTTTCTCTTTATGGGCTCCTTTGGGCTTTATTGAATTTAGCTCACCTCCACTAAAATGGCCATTTTAGTTTGATGAGTTTCAACATTATAATTTGTTTTTTCTTTCCTTAATTTTCCTATGTGTGATTTTCTTCCATCTGCTGTCGTGCCTTCTTTTGGCCTTTCATTGGTCAATTGTCATGGCTTTTTCCCTTTCATATGGCCATAGTATTCTTTCTTTTTCTATTTCCAACACTTATAATGAGATATATTAGGAAAATTTACAAAACCAAATAAATGGTAAATTGCTTTATTGTAATATTTCTAGCAAAATAAATATCATTATTTCTAAGGTTATATATTTTTACACGATGAAACAAAACAATATTACATATCTTGTTCCGGATTAGAAACACTTCTAATTAGCTAAAGTATAAAGAAATTTTATTAAAATAAAAGATATTATAAAATTTTCTCTTTTCCTTAAAAATTCAACTAAAGAAGTATCGGTCATTAGTTGTTACAAACATAGAAAATTAATTAATTGTTACCAAGTAAGAAAAAATCAATTAACAATAGACATCAGTGACCTTTAGATCACCAAAAAGAAATCATTCACTATACCATCCCTTCAATTTTCATAATAGTAAAGTGAAATAGAATAAATGTGTCACATATCCTAAAATTGTATCATATACCCAATAGCAAAATTTTAAATTCAACATTGTTGGTGTGGAACTAACTGTGTTTGATTCATGTTGTTAAAGTACGAAAATTTATTAGTGTTGATGATAAAAGAATAGTTAACTTTTATATAATATATTGTTTTCTAAATCATAATGCATATATTAAGAGTATTAATTTGATTAATTAAAAGTATTAATTTCAAATAAAAATAAAAATACATAAGTTATTCTAAAAAACAATAAATTTAATATTTTAAAATTTTTATTTTGAAACTTAACACAAATATCTTTAATTTAATATCTAAAAAAATTCATTCATATTATTACATAATAACTAATTATTATTAATACCAAATAGAATATCTTAATTATATTTAAACTCTCCAAATAAATATCTACAATAATTATTTATTTATTCTAATAAATAATAAATTTAATATTTTAAAAATTTAAGTAAAAAAATTAAATAATAATTAATTATTATTAATACCAAATAGAATATTCTAATCCTATTTGAATTTTTAAAATAAATATTTTTAATATTTTTAATTATCTAAATATATATTTTTAATAGCTTATTATCTTATTTGATAATAACTAACTACTATCAATATCAAATAAAATATTCTAATCTTATTTGAACTATTTAAATAAATATCTATAATTAATTAATTATTTTTTAATAAATAAATAATTTTTTATTTTAAAATTTTAATTTAAAAACTTAATTTAGATAATAATTATGATAATTAATTAATTATCTACTATAATAAATAATAAATTTAATATAGTTATTTTTAATTTAATATTTAAAAAGCTAATTTATATTATTAGATAATAACTAATTATTATAAAGTCAAATAGAATATCTTAATTCTATTTGAACTTTTTAAATAAATATATATAATAATTAATTAATTAATTATTATAATAAATTTAATTAAAAATTTATTTTGAAATTTAATATAAATATCTTTAATTTAATAAAAAATTAATTTATATTATTAAATTAAATAATAACTAATTATTATTAATGTCAAATAGGATATCATGATCCTATTTGAACTCTCCAAATAAATATATATAATAATTATTTATTTATTTAATCTAATAAATAATAAATTTAATATTTTAAAAATTTAAGTTGTAATATGAGAGCGAGACACGTGATATAATATTGTGCCAATGACTCTTAATTTAGAGGGTATTTAGTTAGCTTGTAAACTAATCAAATCAGCTTATAAATTCTAAATTAATTAATGAATTTATTGAAATAATTTTATAAGTCTGTAATCCTAATTTAGAAGCTAAAAAAATAAGCCGAAGAGATCAACTTATATTTTAATACTTATAAACACTTAGTTTATAAACTAGTTTATCTAAGTTTATATACTAGTTTAGCTAATTAATTTACTATAATATTTTTATTTATTTTAATAAATACTCTTAATGATATAATTTTATATTCTTTTTAGTCATTTTAACAATAAATATGCATATAAGTTATTTTTTATTAAATATATTGGATGCTTATCAACTATTTATAAACACTCAAAATAAATATCTAACTATTTAAAATTTTAAATGTTTATAAACTCATATTAACTTATAATTACTTGATATTTATAAGCTAATTTTTATAAATTAGACAAAATATCCTCTTAGTATAATATATCGACTCCTTACTTTATATAAATTCTCTAAAGAAATATTTTTATTTATATTTTTAAATTAAATAATAACTAATTATTATCCATACCAAATAGATCTAATTATATTTGAACTCTCAAAAAAAAGATTTATAATATTTATTTATTTATTATAATAAATAATAAATTTAATATTTTAAAATTTTAAATGGCAAGATGAGAGTAAAATATGTAACAATATTAAGTCAACGACTACCAATTTAGTAAAATTTAACGAAAGAAGTATCAAGCATTAGTTGTTACAAACATGGCAAATTAATTACTTGTTACCATGTAAGAAAAAATCGATTAACAATAGACATCAACAATCTTTAGATTAAAAAAAAATAACAAAATAAATAAGTGTCACATATTCTAAAATTGTATCATATCCAGTAGCAAAATTTATAAATTTAACATTGTTGGCGGGAAATTAATTGATGATTCGCATAGTGAAAACAAGAAAATTTATTAATGTTGACAAAAGAATAATTTACTTTTATAGAAAATATTATTTCCTAAAACGCAATACATACGTTAATAGTATTAATTTGATTAATTAAAATTATTGATTTTAAATAAAAATAAAAATACTTAACTTATTCTAATAAATAATAAATTTAATATTTTTAAAAATTTAATTTCAAACTTAGTATAAATATCTTTAATTTAACATCCAAAAACAATTTAATTTATATTATTAAATAATAAATTATTATTAATATTGAATAAAATATTCTAATTCTATTTTGAATTTTTCTAATAAATATCTATAATAATTAAATTAATTATTATAAATACTAAATAGAATATTATAATCTTATTTAAATTTTTAAATAAATATATATAATAATTAATTATTATGAATAGAATATTCTAATACCATTAGAAACCTAGACCCTTCTTTATATCGGACTTGACTACATATTATTTTATATTTTATATTTTCTTATTCATTTTAATTATCTCGGACTTGGCTTCATATTATTTTATATTTTCATATTTATTTTAATCAAATATATCAAATTATTTTTATGTAGCATAATTATCTTTTTTTTTGTGCTGTGTAATCTGGTATTAAAGTCAAAAACTTAATTTTATACCATAATCTAACAACTGAAATAATGAGCAGATTAAAGCTGATTTTTTGTTATGTCTCTGCCCGCTTGGTTTGAGTTTAAAAGCCCACAAATCAGAAGAAGTGGTTGTATTTCCAATTCCAACTAGTTTTCACTACAGAAAGTTATAAAGAAATTGGAATCTGCAGCTTTTCAATTCAAAAACTAATTTATATTACAAAATTATTAAAAATTTAAAATAATTACAAAAATGTTTACCATCTATTAACAACAAAAATCTTTATTTAATTATTTTTATTAATATATTTTTTGGGTGACCAGAAAATTATTAATTATGTACAATGAAATTTTATTATATGTAATTGTCATAGTTAATATAAATAATATCTTTATCCATCGTTTCATAATTTAATTTTAATTTTAATGATGAATCACTTAATATTTTATAATCATACTTTCCAGTCATTCACAGTTGTGCGATTTCTAGTTGCTGAATTAAAATATCATAGTCATAAAGGAACAGATACTATATATTATAAAGACAGACGTAGCTAGCAAAATTAAACTATCAATTCAACTGAAAGGTAATCACCAAAGATAAAAATACAGATGTACTCGTATTCAGAAACAATTCCTGTTCACTATGCTCAACTGATTACCCAATTCAAATTCAGGAGCATCTGCAAATCTCCCAGTCATGAAACGGCTAAAGTGTAAGTTGTAAATTAGAAATCAAGAAAGAAATTATTCCTTCAAAGTTTGTACACTATGCATTACCGGAACCGACAGTTAAGCCTCATGTAATGAAAAACAGGTGATTCGAACTATTGAAATTGCAAATAATAGCACTCAGTGTGCACATATGCAGAGTGCATCATTCTAGACTTATGAAGGTGCAGATATCAAAACCAATTAAAATTGAACTAATGAAAACAACCTAAAATTAACTTATCTAAAAACAAACTCATTTGAGATGTGTATAGTAGACCTACCCATAATCGTTTTCTTGATGAGAAATCTCAGGCGCTGGAAACATTTATATCTGTTGACCAAAATGGTGGAATGAAAAAAAAAAAAATCATTTAGAAGTTCCATCCTGCTTCTTGTCTTTATATTTCTTGGCCTTGCTCTTTGGTGCTTGATACAAACCAAAAGTGCCTTTGTTCTTTCGCTCTTGATTCCTGCCACACTTAGTTGGCTTCCCCCATGGTGTTTGTGACACCCTCCCAAAGGACCCACTACTTTTGCTCCGACCTTCACCTCCACCATGAGGATGATCAACTGGATTCATTGCCACTCCTCGAACTACTGGTCTTCGACCTAACCATCTGCTCTGCCCAGCCTTCCTAAGCTTTCGAGTCTTATAGTTGGGGTTTGAGACTCTGCCAATTGTGGCCCGGCATTGCAAATTAAACATTTTTTCAACACCTGAAGGCAGTTTCACCAAACACTCTTTTTCTGTTGGCTCCTTCAAGATCTTAGCACAAGTGCCTGCAGCTCGAACTAGCTTGCCACCTTGGCCCGGATTCATCTCAATATTGTGGATTAATGTTCCAATTCGCATAGAAGCCAGTGGCATGCAACTTCCTACTTGAGCATTGATATCAAGATGAACCATTTGTTTCATCATCTTGTCCCGCAATGAAAGAGTATCATCTGCATCTGTCATAATAAAATTTAAAAGAGAGAGAAGTAAGAACAAAATGTTGGCATCTTATGATACCAACAAATTTAAGAAAATAAAAATGACGCTTTTATGTATACAGCAACATTACTTTAAACAATAAACTCCATTACATCATTTGATATCATCACCTGAGGATTCACAAAAGAACATTCTCCACTTTTTCAAATAAGAAAACACAAAATAATAATAATAATAATAATAAAGCTTCAAAATTTCATTTATTCCATTATTTTTCTCCAGTTGCAAATAAACCCGAACGTTACCCTTCTAAAACAAAAGAAACGGAAACTTGGTGAAATATCTGGTAATAACTTAGACCTTGATATAAATTCAAACATTACAGTTTTACAACAAATAAGAAACTTCCCAAATCCCAATCCAAAACAACCCCTTTTTGAGTTACATGCTTGGCAGAGAATGTGGATCAAGTAGAGCATTTCCTCCTTTTCCCCACCAAATCCATTCTCCAAGGAGAAAATCACAGTCCTTCAGATCAGAAGTAAATTTTGCCTTCTAAAAATGCAACCTCCCTCTTTACTAATCATTTTCCAATTCCTTTTTGCAAAACCCATACTTAAAATTCTCAGAAACAATCATGGGAATGAAGGTAAAACATTCAAATCCGGAAAGAAATTATTTTCTTTTTCTTTAGAAAATTAAGTGTTGTAAGCAGAAAATGAATATAGTGTGAACCAAAATAAAGATTACCAGTGGATAAATTGCGAAAAGCAGTGTTAACGGAGGGGCGAGAAGCAGGTTTCCAAAGAAACCTATCCAAGAGCGGCGATGAAGCCGCACGAGCCCGTCCCCATACAGCCATGAGCTCCAATGGGTACTAGCTCTTTGAACGAAAGGAGGGTTTTTGACCTCTGCAAGTTTACGTTAATGAGATGTTCAAAAAATTTAGTAGTCAAAACGAATAAATTAAAGCAGCGACCACAATAATAATTTCTCTTCGGATCTTGAAGATAGTAACTACAATTATAATTATTATTATTATTATTATTATTATTATTATTATTATTATTATTATCACTTACTACCGTTGAAGCTTTTGTTTAACTTTAATGTTAAATCTCCGTTGACCATACAAAACCACCAAAAGCGAAATTGAACAATCAAAAGACAAAAAAAAAAGATTAACCTTAAATTTTGGCTCGAGGAGCCACAGCCAACGGTGATATCACCGGAGAAGAGAGAGAGTTTAGGATAGCTGGTGGAAAAGGAGGCGGCAGCACGGCAGTGCGGTGGCGATTTCAATTACATTGACGGCGGACGGGATTATCAGAGAAGATACTGAAACAGTGCAGTGAGAGGGCAAAGCAAACAAGAGTGAAGTCTGAGAATAGGTTTCTATCTCTTTTTTATTTTTTAAATAACAAAAACGGCGTCGCACTAATTTCAAATTGTATTTTTTTTATTATTTATTATTTTATGCATATACAAAATTTGGTACTAAGCGAGCGCCGTTTTCAGATACACGAGTCACAGTCCATCTCCATTTCTCATGGCGGCTACATCTTCAACATGTTCCACAGGAATTCAAACCCTAAAATCTTCTTCTCCTTATAGGCCTTTTGCTTTGGTATCTACTCTTGATGCACCTGCATCTTTGGCAATTTCGAAATGCACTACTAACAAATACCAGTTCAAAAGGAAGCTCGTGGTATCTGCTACAGCTACTGATAATAACAACTTATTCACTAATGCCTCTGCTCCTTCATTGGCCGCACCAAAGTTTGTGAATTCCGTTTTCCCAATTTCTATTTTCGTTTATTTTAACTCTTTTGATTTTTATTGGATTTTCTTTTTGTGTTTGATTGTTGAATTTGATGTGGTTAGTTTTGTGATATGTTGCCACTTGTAATGGCTTCAGGGTGAGGCGGCATACTATCTCTGTGTTTGTTGGGGATGAAAGTGGGATGATCAATCGAATTGCTGGAGTT
This sequence comes from Garcia nutans, assembly GCA_947685225.1. Classification (NCBI taxonomy): domain Eukaryota; kingdom Viridiplantae; phylum Streptophyta; class Magnoliopsida; order Malpighiales; family Euphorbiaceae; genus Garcia; species Garcia nutans. Next base: position 51,219,682 of record CANTUV010000011.1, on the reverse strand, counting down.
TTCGCAAGGAGGGGATATAACATTGAGTCCCTTGCTGTTGGGCTAAACAAGGACAAGGCACTCTTCACAATAGTTGTCTTTGGAACTGAAAAGGTTCTACAACAAGTTGTAGAGCAGCTTCAGAAACTAGTCAATGTTATGAAGGTTGCAATATTATCCTGAGCTTTCCATTCCAAACTTTTGGTTTTCCAATTCACAGTGGGGCTATTATGCCGTTCTTGCAAAGCAGTTTCTTTTTTAGTAATTAACAATTTTCTGGTATTTGTTTTTCATATAATCATTGTCAAATTGTTACTTGAAGAACCATAATATCCAATTTCAAGATTCTGCTTTGACGTTCTGTTTAAAAGAGAGACTGATATCTCAAAATGGATTTTCTGTTGCCTATTTGTATACATGTATACACATATATAAATATTAGTCTCTTAGCTAATCCCTTGCGTCAAACTAATTCCTCAATTTCTTTCTTTTTATCTGATAGCCAGGTTGAGGATCTGTCCAGTGAGCCACAGGTAGAACGTGAGCTAATGCTTATAAAAGTGGATGCAAATCCTAATTACCGTGCTGAGGTAATCTTTAAGCATTGATAGTCTTCACTTTTTCCAAGATGAGTCATGTATGAACTCTGGTTACATTTTATTTGTTGATGATTTGATCAACAGATCATGTGGTTGGTCGACATTTTCAGAGCAAAAATTGTGGATATCTCAGAGCACTCACTAACAATTGAGGTGAGGATTTTTGAACTTTATCCCGTCCATTAAAAAATAATGATGATTTTTGAACTTTTTCCTGTCCATTTAAAAAAAAAAAGAGCGGATGAACTTGAACAATTAATGATTGTGTTGCTTAAGTCGGTCATCTGGACAAGTGACTGGAATGCAGAGTTTCTTGTTGGCAGAAAGTCCTAAAGATTTATACATGTTGTAAACAGTGTAAATATGCCTATGAATAAATAAATGTGTGTATTATGTAAATACAATAGCCAACTATAATTTCTAGTGATATGTGCTATGAACGATAATAATGTTTGGTGTATGCCAATTTTACATCCTTTTGGCTACTAAGTTCTCTGTCAGCATCTGTCAAAAAAAAAAATTCTCTGTCAGCACTGCTATGAGAATTACTTGTATTTTGTGTTTAGCGAACAAAAATGTGATTCCATTTTTTGGTCAACTTTACCATGTCGAATTTCCCATATCTTAAATTTAGAAAACTTGGATTTTTTCATTATACCATCTATTGGTGCATCTTTGTTTTTTGCAGTTTCCACAATAATATGAAACCGAGTTTAATGTTTGAAATATAAAGGGATCTTTCCGGTTCCCATCTTAGCTCTTTTAATCATTCCATTGGCTAAACTTGCAAGAAGTTCCTTGAGAATATGTTTTCTTGCTAAGGAATCAAGGGTGTAGGAATATAGCTCTGGAATATATACTACACATCAATGATCCAGTTGCTAATATTAGGATATATCAGGAAAAGAATACTGTTTTCTATATAGCTACCATTAAGATCTTTGTTTTGCATCATATTGCTGTTATAGCATCTTACTGCCTTTCATTTTCATAGTACATTATGACTATTAATTGTTGTAGTTGTTAACTTCCTGTGCACCTACTTCTCCTCATCTCTAAGGCTGCAAAAAAATTTTCTGCCATGAACCCCTTGATTCTTGATTATTACTGTCCAGCCTGGCCCACAAAGCCTAAGTTTTCCATAAATATCAGTATTTACTAATTTTCATGTCCTAATAATAATTCATAGAAGAAAACAAGAAGCCACAATTCTTGAAATTTTCATGTAACCTTCTTTGTTGTTGGGTGTTTGGATTGATAACTGCATGTTTCCTTTGCTTTTCATGGCTTCTTATGTATGATAATTTGTCTTTTCATGCTTTCCATTTATCATATTTTCAGATGATGTAAAATAACTGGTTGATTGAATTCATGAACAGCCATATATTTTCTTCCTTTTGTTGTGAGTGCAAGAATATGGTGCCCTTTTAATGGTGTAGGAGTTATTGGCAGATTAAGAAACTTGCGCTTGAATGAGTGCATTGCTTAAATTTTTGGCTGATCTTATTGTTTATTCTGATTAATGTTAAATAGTTAATTGTATACACGTCATAAATTTAGATTTTTAATTTCAACTCTATAACACGTGGAAACGGCCTCTTGCAATTGCAAGGGAAGGCCGCGTACAAAGATCCAATAGGTCCGCCTCTTCCTTGGACCCTGCGCATAGCGGGAGCGTTTGTGCACCGGTTTGCCCTTTAAACTTCAACTCTATAACAATGTACTTATTGAATAAAAATTTCACATGATCAATTAACAGCTATAAAAATTCTAGCTATTTGTACCTTTTGCTCACTTGAGTTATTTTGTGTTTTCTTAAAGTTAAGGTGGAATTATTTAGCCCCGCATGTGGCCTAAGATGTGGAAAAGAACTTTCTCAATGCAGATGTGGGAAGTTAGCCCACCACCATGATGACTGATATTGGAATTTTGTCAAATAAACACTTTCCGCCAACAGATTATATTAGTTATTATAGGACCCAAGACACGTAATCCTTCTTAATTAATCCATTATATTAGTAGAATATAGTTGAGATCAAATATGGGTTCCTTGGCGGGGCCCACATGCCTTGTCAACATTTTTTGTTATTCAAACTTTGACTCAACACCAGAAATTAGTTCATATGGCTGGTCAGTATAAATTGTTACAATCTTTTTAAGGTTCAAGTTTGTAGTTGCATAAAAATTGTTGTTAAGAATGTATAAATTTTGTGTTTAAATGTTCCTATGTTTTTGACAACGATGGACCCAAAATGATCAGGACAAGCTATTTGTTGATAAGATAAATTTGGTTTTAGTTTTACTTGATGGTCTATAGCTCAATTCAGTCAGTTGCATGTGCTTAGCTATAATGGCTATTCTTATTGTCCTCTTCATTTACCTTGGATTCTGTCCCCAATGCACTTTGTCCTAAACTAATAGAAGTTAAGGAACAAAAGAAGACTGATTGATATATTATTGGGCTTGGAATTGGAATTGGGTTAAGTCTCTAACAATAGGCTGTATCTGTGGTAAATTAAGAACTCCAATCTTTGATATTCATTTTTAACTGGATTTAGTTTGCTCTTACTAAATATGTTAATACTGGTATATTAAATTCTGCTGTTTGTCTCATACTTTATTTTTATATACATAGTTTTAATTTTTATGAGTTGGTATTCAGTTTTAATTTTTATGAGTTGCTATCCTATTTGGTTATAATCTATAAATTTATGTTTTTCCATATTTCTAGTCATATTGCAATTTGAGATAGCTGGTTTATGATGTGTGATTTTGAGAATAATAAGAATATGTTATTACCCCTGTTGAGAACATTTTGGACCTACCGCTAATAAATTGAAATTCAATTCTCTGTGTGAAGTCATAAATTCCTAATGGACAAGTTACTATGTGAATGGTTCAGGTAACTGGAGATCCAGGGAAGATGGCTGCTGTACAGAGGAACCTAAACAAGTTTGGAATCAGAGAAATTGCAAGAACTGGAAAGGTTATCTTCTTTTTTTTCCAGTAATTTTACTCATGTCGATTATGTGTGTACCTGATGGTTTGTTACTGATTTTTGAACCTACTGCTTTTAATAGATTGCATTGAGAAGGGAAAAAATGGGCGAACATGCTCCCTTTTGGCGATTTTCAGCCGCTTCATATCCAGATCTTGGAGAAATAAGGCCTGATAATGCTGTTTTGGGGTCTAGAAGCAGGGCAGTCATAGGTGAAGATGATGTATCAGTGGGGGTATGCAGTTGTTCAAGCTCTGAGTTTCATTTCCTCCTAGATAATTATGTGCACTTCCTACACTTGTTCATGTATTTAGTTTATTTTTTTACAGCTGTCCTGATGGATTATGCATTTCTATGTTTTCTTTGTCCATTTAATCCAGGGGGATGTTTATCCTGTGGAGCCATCTGATAGCTTTACAGTCACTCAAGTTCTTGATGCCCATTGGGGCGTTCTCAATGAGGAAGATGTAAGAGCTCTTGAATTTCTGTTAGCTGCATAACTCTTCTTCTCCAACCGATGATCTGATGTTGGAGATTAGTGGAATAATAGGATGCTAAATCTTATATATATATATTCATACATATATATTGTGCTTTGCTTATTTATGCCCACTGTTAGCGGGCTTAATTGCATAATGCTTTTCCATCTTCATGAAATTTAATCCTGTGCTACTTTGGGCCAGTTGGTGCTGGAGAAATAGTACTTCCATTTATATTAATCTGATATAGGGTACCTGTGAATGCTTGGTTAAACATTTCAGACCACTGGACTTCGATCTCACACTCTATCCATGCTTGTAAATGACACTCCTGGAGTTCTTAACATTGTTACAGGGGTTTTTGCTCGAAGGGGCTATAACATTCAGGTGGGTTGTTTTCTTCAATCTCTCTCTCTCTCTCTCTCATCTCGCCTCCTCTGCCATAAAAAATTTATTTGCTTATTTGCTCTGTTGTTTTATTTGCATCAGAGTTTGGCTGTTGGGCATGCAGAAACTGAGGGCCTCTCTCGAATTACAACAGTTGTTCCTGGCACAGATGAATCAATAAGCAAGTTGGTGCAGCAACTTTATAAGCTAATAGACCTTCATGAGGTGAGAAACTCCAGCACTAAGAATGATGCATCATGTTAGACAAATATATAAAATTTAGGGATCTCATCGTTTCTTTTGTGCTTAATAGATATGCTTCTCTTGTTTAGAGAGTCCTGTAATCTCTGATTAAAGAAGGGAACCCATGAATTGCCAGCAGCATGTTGTGTCAAATTTTTTACTTTTTGTTAAAGTGAGGTGTATATTATCTGTATAAGTGGAGTGGTAGTTGGAAAGAATAGGATAATTGAATACTTAGCTGTAGGGAATAATATTAGGTGGTTGTCTATGTTAGTGGTCTAAGTTAGGTAGCTGTTTTTTTTTTGTTAGTATAAATATCATTCTATGTTTGAGAATTAATACTCACAGAAATTACATAATATTAGAGACTTGAAAACGCTAGGTATCTAGCTAGTTGTTCAAAACTCCGTTTATTCAATACTCTGTTGAAAAAATTGCTTCGGTTCTGTGATTGTAAGGTTACTCTTTGGAGTGATCGTTGAGTGACACAGTTGGTCTAGGGAGGAGCGCCACCTCCCGTTCGGTCATTCCTCAGAAGCTGTGATCGGAAGGTCAATGCGTGAGCCGCACATGCTGTTAGAGGAATATGCTACTTCTTCACACACCGGTGCGTGGAGGCTCGTCCGGTGCCGGAAATTTCACTGGTCACCTTCTCCAGGGTCGCCTGTCTCTATACAACACTGATATGTGCTTGGTTTCGTGAAATCATCATCGGTTGTGGTGCTCTTGTTAAACCAAGTTTCGGGTATTCAAAATAACTTGGGTCTGGTGAAGTTTTATGAAGTTTTAAGCTTTGGACACTTTGACTACTGCAATTGGAGTGAGTTTTTTTTGAGGTTTCACAGCATTAGAGCATTGTGGAAATCACTTTTTTGGCTGGTTCTTACTCTCATGGGTCAGACACTTCCATATTTCGATTAAAATTCAGATTGAATAGCTCTGATTTCTGTTAATTCAAAATGGCAGATGATAAGATTGAAATAAAATCTGTAGCTATACCTAATGTAGTTCCTGTTATGTCAAAAATCACTGAATATAAGCTTAATGAAACTAATTATTTTGATTGGAGTAAAACAATTAGGTTGTATTTACGAAGTATTAATAATGATGATCATTTGACTGATGATCCTCCAACAGGTGAGACAAAACAAACATGGATGAGGGAGGATGCTCGATTATTTTTGTAAATTAGAAATTCTATTGATAGTGAAGTAATTGGTTTGATTAATCACTGTGAATTTGGTAAGGAATTAATGGAATACCTAGAATTTCTGTATTCTGGGAAAAGAAATATTTCTCGTATTAATGAAGTATGTAAGGCCTTCTATTGTGCAAAACAAGAAGACTAGTCTCTTACTCATTGTTTCATGGATTTTAAGAAGACTTATGAGGAGCTTAACATGTTGTTACCATTCAGTCTTAATATAAAAGTGCAGCAAGCTCAAAGAGAGAAGATGGCTATCTTGAGTTTTTTGGCTAGACTCTCGTCTGAATTTGAGACTGCTAAATCTCAAATACTCTCGAGTTCTGATATTTCCTCCTTGCAAGAAGTATTTAGTAGGGTACTTCGATCAAAATGCACCGCATCTGTTCTATCCACTAGTGCATTAGTTGGTCGAAGTGTTGAAAATGCATATGAACGTTCCTATTATAGGAATGACAACAAAGGAAGCTTGAATTACCCAACAATAAAGGATAAGATTTCGGAGGAATTGTATGTCACCATTGTCACAAGCCAGGACATATGAAAAGAGATTGTAGGAAACTGCAAAACAAGAATCAAAAACTCCAATCAGCTCATGTTGCATCTTCCTCTAAGATATCTGAAAGGTCCATCCTAATCTTTTCAGATGAATTTGCCAAGTTCTCTCAATACCAAGAATCATTGAAGTCTTCATTTACTCCTATCACTGCCATTGTAGGATCAGGTAAACCAAATACATGTCTTGTCTCTTCCTCCTCCAAATGGGTCACTGACTCTGGTGCCACAGATCATATGTCAGGTAACTTTAATCTCTTTTCTACCCTCTGCAAAATGTATTTACTCCTAATGTTACTTTAGCATATGAGTCAATATCTTCTGTTCAAGGTTGTGGCACCATCAATCCAACTCCATTGATCTCTTTATCATCTGTTTTAAATCTATCCAATTTCTCATTTAATTTAATTTCTGTTAGTAAATTTACTCGTACCCTTGACTGTTGTATCTCATTCTTTCTTGATTATTGTATTTTTCAGAATCTTGCGAAGAAGAGAATTTTTGGTAAAGGACATGAATAAGGAGGTATCTACATCCTTGATATGCAAGTACCAAAATCCATTGCTTGTACTGGAGTAATAACTCCTTTTGAGGCTCATTGTCGGATAGGTCATTCATCTCTCCCTTTGCTTAAAAAGTTATGTCCTTAGTTTTGTAATCTTCCGTTAGACTGTGAATCATGCCAGTTTGCCAAACATCATTGTGTTAGTCTATCTCCTAGAGTCAATAAAAGAGTCAGTTCTTCTTTTGAACTGGTATATTCAGATGTGTGGGGTCCCTGTTCTGTAGTGTCTAAAATGGGATTCAAATATTTTGTCACTTTTGTTGATGACTACTCTTGTGTGACTTGGTTATATTTAATGAAAAATCGTTATGAGGTGTTTTTTCACTTTAATGCTTTTTGTGCTAAAATAAAAAATCAGTTTGATACCGTTGTACACACTTTTCGAAGTGATAATGCGAAAGAGTACTTATTAGAATCCTTTCAATCTTACCTCACTCAAAATGGTATTATTCACCAAACATCTTGTGTTGATACACCATCTCAAAATGGAGTAGCAGAAAGAAAAAATAAGTATTTTCTTGAAATTGCAAGAGCCTTACTATTTCAAATGCATGTACCTTAGACATTTTGGGCTGATGCTATCTCTATTGCTTGCTTTCTCATTAATAGAATGCCCTCAATAGTTCTTAATGATAAGACACCATACAATACTTTCTTCCCAAACAAGCCATTGTTTTCCATTGAACCTAAAATTTTTGGTAGCACATGCTATGTTAGGGATGTTCGCTCCCACATCACAAAATTAGATCCAAAGTCTTTAAAATATATTTTTCTTAGTTATTCTCGACTTCAAAAAGGATACAAATGTTATTGCTCTACACTTAATAAGTATCTTGTATCAACTGATGTTACTTTTCTTGAAGATACACTGTTCTTTTTCTCTTCAGTTTGTATAAGTCAGGGGGAGGAAGATGACTATCCTACCGTAGTTCCAATGACTACCAATCCTTATGTTCCATCTTCAGCTTCTCAAGCTAAGCCTAAACCTGCTATTATCCATGTCTATTCCAGGCGAAATGATACTCTTATTCCAGAGTCTGCACCTCCTCCACCTTTATTAGATTCAGTTTCAAGTGATGCTCCTCCAATACCTGACTCTACTGATCTATGTCCTTAACCGTCCTCTTCATCTCCAGATCCTGACTCTGACTCTAATTTTTCTATTGCCATTCACAAAGGTAAATGCAAATGCGCTTATCCTATTTCTTCTTTTGTTTGTTATAATAATTTGTCTTCTACTTCTTGCTCTTTTATTGCATCTCTTGATTCTATTACAATTTCTAAAATTGTTCGTGAAGCCTTATCTCATTCTGGATGGCATGAAGTTATGCTAGAGGAGATGAATGCTTTAGATGATAATGGCACTTGGGACTTGGTAAATTTACCTCTAGGGAAGAAGGCTATTGGATGTAAATGGGTTTTTACAGTAAAAATGAATTAGGATGGGCCAATAGCAAGGTTAAAAGCTCGTTTAGTTGCTAAGGGATATGCTCAAACATATGGGATTGATTATTTTGACACTTTTTCTCCTGTTGCTAAATTAACTTTTGTCAGGTTATTCATCTCTGTTGCAGGCACTTATAATTGGCCCTTGCATCAGTTAGATATCAAGAATGCTTTTCTTCATGGTGACCTTCAAGAAGAAGTCTATATGGAGCAACTTCCTGGGTTTGTTATTCAGGAGGAGTATGGAAAAGTTTGTCGCCTCAAAAAATCCTTATATGGGTTGAAGCAGAGTCCACGCGCTTGGTTTGAAAAATTTAGTCAAGCAATTGAAAATTTTGGAATGAAAAAAAGCAAATCCAATCATTCGGTATTCTATAAACAATCTGAAGCTGGTATTAGCCTTGTGGTTGTATATGTGGATGATATTATTATCATCACTGGAAATGTTACTTCTGGTATCTCATCTCTTAAATCATTTTTGCACACTCAATTTCAGACGAAGGATTTGGGAATGTTAAAATATTTTCTTGGAGTTGAGGTAATAAGAAGTAATAAAGGTATTTTCCTATCTCAAAGGAATTATGTACTTGACTTGCTAACTGAGACTGGAAAATTAGGAGCAAAACCTTGCAGTACTCCGATGTCTTCAAATTTGCAACTCACAAAAGATGGTGAATTATTTGAGGATCCAGAGAAATATAGAAGACTGGTTGAAAAACTAAACTATCTCATTGTAACACGCCTTGATATTGCCTATTCTGTTAGTATTGCGAGTCAATTTATATCTTCACCAATAGTCAGTCATTGGGTAGCCTTAGAGCAAATCTTATGTTATTTAAAGGGGCTCCTGGTCTTGGGATATTCTACAAAAATCATGGACATATACAGATGTGGATTGAGCTGGTTGCAAAGTAGATAGAAGATCTACTTCTGGATGTTGTGTTTTTGTTGGTGGGAACCTTACATCTTGGAAGAGTAAGAAGCAGAATGTGGTATCTCGGTCTAGTGCAGAATCAGAATACAGAGTCGTGGCACAATCCACATGTGAAATCTTGTGGATAAAACACATCTTGAGTGAATTAGGAATAAAGCCTTCATTACCAGCAAAACTTTGGTGTGACAATCAAGCTGCTATCTACATTGCCTCAAATCCAATATATCATGAAAGAACAAAGCATATTGAGGTTGATTGTCATTTCATTTGTGAAAAAATTGAAGAAAATTTGATCTCCACAGGCTATGTGAAAACTAGAGAGCAATTGGGGATATTTTCACAAAGGCATTGCATGAGACTCGGGTTGATTATCTCTGTAACAAGCTGGGCATGATTAACATTTATACTCTAGCTTGAGGGGGAGTGTTAAAGTGATGTGTATATTATCTGTATAAATGGAGTGTTAGAAAGAATAGGATAATTGAATACTTAGCTGTAGGGAATAATATTAGATGGCTGTCTATGTTAGTGGTCTATGTTAGCTAACTGTTTTTTTGTTTTTTTATTGTATAAATATCATTTTATGTTTGAGAAACAATACACACAAAAATTACACTTTTCAACCGGAAATTGTTACAGAACTGTTTTGTGCATTTGGCCTCTCATGTTTTGTTTCTGACTCGCAATATATGAAATCAAATGGTTTATTTCCTCCAGAAGTTGGGAGCACTTGGTGGGTTTGATACAGATATGGTTGGTGTTTGTTAACATTAGTGGTCAGTGTGTAACTGTTGGTGACTTCTTTAGGTTCGGGATCTTACCCACTTGCCATTTGCTGAACGAGAGTTGATGTTGATAAAGATCGCTGTGAATGCTGCTGCCCGGCGTGATGTCCTTGACATTGCTAGCATTTTTAGGGCCAAAGCTGTTGATGTATCCGACCACACTATAACTCTTGAGGTGAGTAACCTTCATGTATTATTATTGTTATTGATGATTGCTGATAAGATATGGTACTTGGTTATTATGATTCCCCATTTGTTGCTTCTGCTTCATGTCTCAATCTGATTTCTTTCTTCTATTATTTCAAGTTGATGACTTTGCTGTGTTTCAAAAAGGTTGCTGACTTTGCTGTGAATGCTTCTTCCAGCTTACAGGAGATTTAGACAAGATGGTTGCACTGCAGAGATTGTTGGAACCTTATGGTATTTGTGAGGTTTGCTCTACAAATCTTAAATCTTATGCTTTGAATTTCAAGGTATTCTCACATGCATCATATCTTGTTTTCGCCAAACCAGTCATGGTCTCTTAGCAACCCAATTGGCTTTACCAATTCCACCAACTCCAAGGGAAACCTGTTCCTGCAGTTTGTTTTAGTTCTAACAAGCTCCAAATTACGTCAATAATAGCTTGAAAGGCATTATTCTTCTTAATACAGCAGTGTAAATGAGTAGCAATTTAACATCATTCTCACTTATTTCTGTTGGTGGTAGCACACCAAAATTGAAAAATAAAAATAAAGAAAGTCAAAAATGCAAGGTGCCTAACAATGAAGAAATTGTCAAAAATGTGAGGTGAAAATGGGAGGTGCCTAATTTAGCCTAATTTTCACCTAATTTAGTTTGACAATTTATTTGCATTTGAAGCCTATAAATAGGCTCATTCTCTCCATTTGTAAATACACCAAGCAAACACAAAATATAGCTTAAGGAGAGCTATAGGTTAAATACCAAATAGTTTATATTAGGAATTAGAGAATCAATCTCTTCGAGTTCCTTGGAGTATAAATATTTGGGGGTTGTTTTGTGGGTGTCGGTTAGAAAAATATTTTGTAATTTGTGGTTGTAACAATTTGCCTCATAGTGAATATTTTTCTTGGTTGTCGTTAGACAACGACCGTGGTTTTTCTCCATTCGGGAGTTTTCCACGTTAAATCATTGTGTTTTATTCTCTTTAATTTCTCAATTGTTATTTTATTTTCTCATTTATTCCTGCTTAAAGACGGTCCGAGGGGCGGGAAAATAGCGATTTTCCCAACAATTTCTTCTGTGTAAATTGTCCTTTGCATATCTATCAGCTAAAATAATGCCATAACACATAATATTTTATTAGATACTAACAACATTTCTTCTCTTCTTTAGGTGGCAAGAACAGGGCGAATAGCTTTGACACGCGAATCAGGTGTGGATTCTAAATATCTCCGTGGATATTCTTTTCCCATATGATGGACTCGATGAGGCTTGCGATGTGCAAATTTCCTATATAAAGAGGACTCGACTTTTCATGTGAATTTTGACGATGGCAAATTTATGCCTTGCACATAAAAATAAGGAACTCCGTATGTATTTACACGGCCAAGAATAGACCCAAACACAGTTCATAATTTGTGAATTTCACTGGTTCTCTTATTGTGCAATATATTTGTTGTAGAACACTTGCTTTTGAACAGTTAATATTTCAGCATTACAGTAGTTATGCACTGAAAATAAAAAAAAAAATTAACTGAATTATCTGAAATCCTAAGATCAATTTTGAAGGCCAACAATTTCCCCAGTCGCTTCAGTTTATTCAAAAGTATCAAGTTCTTTTTTTTTTTTGATAAAAAAGTTCAATTTTTATTAAATATAATAATATTTTCATTTTGTTAGAAAAAACGATATGAAATTTATTAATTTCTATATTTTAATTAATTAACCAGTAACCTAAAATGATAAACATCCAAAAGCTAAACATGTCATGGCGGTTGAACATTTAACTTTGTCAAAAGGCAAAAACTGGAATCTTTATTGATCAAAGGGCCATTTTCATAAGCCCGTGATTAGAACATTTCATACAGACATGGAGGAAATATAAATCATTTAAGCATACAGGCCAAGATACATTCTCATGAACTTTCTAGAAAAGACTGTAAATCATCATTTACAGTAGGACTATAATTATATAATTTCATTCACGAGCAACAACCACCACCTGTTTCCCAACATTGCGGCCAGTGAACAGTCCTATCAGAGCTGTTGGAGCACTGTCGAGTCCTTCCGCTAAATCTTCTACGTAGACAATCTTACTTTGTTTGATGAGAGGCATAACCATTTCGACATATTTGGGATAAAGGTGATAAAAGTCACCAGCCAAGAATCCTTCCATGCGGACTCGTTTGCCAATAATAGATGTTAGGTTGTGTACACCTTCAAGCTTGTCAAGATTATACTGAGAGATCATTCCACACACAGAAATGCGACCGCGAATCCTCATGTTGAGAAGCACTGCATCAAGCATTTTACCCCCAACATTTTCGAAGTAAATATCTATGCCTTCAGGAAAATACCTGACATGCTTAATACATTACAATCAACGTTAGATTCCATTCAAATATTGAGAAGTATTTTTGTTTTCAAATGCCTATGAACAACTTTTTATATTATTGCTGCTGCTGCTCACAGCATTCTCGTGAAATGAGGTCAGAATTTTTTTTATAAAAATGAAAAGGTTTGCAACACCACTATTCTTTCGTTATGGACACCGACAGCATTCTAAGGTTTGCAACCTACAGTTCTGTGGCTACAAAAATACTCAAGCATTATCAACAAGAGGGATCCTGTTTCTTACAACAGGGCATCCGAATTATTTTTCTCATGTTTCTGCATATAGTAGGAGATTTTCCAATGAAAACTTTAGTGATATAACAGAAAATAATAGATCCAAGCTTAAGAACTATGCTTAAAATTTAATATTCCTGACCTTTTAAGAGCTGCAGTTAAGTCTGGCTCTTCCTTGTAGTTGAAGGCATCATTGAAACCAAACTTGTTCTTCAACAGATCAACCTTATGTCAAGAGAAGACAGGAAAGAAAAATTAGCAGGTTGAATTTAGAAGTAGAAAAAAAAGGCTCCTTAATAACTAACGACTCAAACAATGATCCAGCATGAGAATAAGACAACTAGTTTCTTAAGTTATAGTTCTGTCTATGCTTCGGTTATATTTCTTCTCTGTACTAAAATGCTTTCAAAAATCTATGGTGCTGTATTTATATTTGCTGTTTATTGTAAACAGAAAGCTTAGAGTTACAAGACAAATAGTTCTACTTGGTAACAAATAAGCTAAATAAACTGAAGGAATGAACTTTTAACATACTATTCTCGGAAGCGAATGCAGAGGGAATCAATTTTGAATAGCCAGTCAATTAACACATAAGATATAATGCCAAAGAACATTGCCTCACCTTTTCTTTGGATCCGGCACTGCCAACAACGTAACAACCCAATGATTTCGCAAATTGCCCAACAAGCTGACCAACTGCACCAGATGCTGCTGATACATAAACATACTCTCCTTTCTTAGGAGAGCAAACCTCATAAAAACCAGCATGGGCAGTCAAACCCGGCATACCTAAAAAGCAAAAAGTAACAACAATAAGATGAACTTTGACCATCGGTATGTAGGAATGCTAGAAAAGTCTAATGTTTCATGCAGCAAAAAATTACATGTTCCAAATGCTTTAAACAACACATTATTTTAATTCCCACTTTCATGTATTAAAGATCTTAAAAAATTGGAAAAAAAAAGAAGAAAAGCACTGACCTAAAATTCCAGTATAATAGGAAAGGGGCAGATCAGTATGTTCAATGTTAAATAAAACTTGTGGTGATACAATGAGACTATACTCTTCCCATCCAGTAAAACCCCAAGCAATGTCTCCTTTCTTGTAATTTGGATGTGTAGAATCCAAAACTTTCACCACTCCATATCCATTAATGGGCTGCATAATTCAAAACACCAAGTCACCAAATGTAGAAAATTGAATCTTTCAACCCATTGAAAAGAAAGTTGATAAGGAAGCCCCAAATGATCATTGGCAGCATGGAAAAACAAAATCATTATGTTATAATAAACCACCATAAGATGGAAGGATGATAAAATGATGAGAAATGAAATCGAAAATTCTCAATTGATCTTAGTTTATTGGTCTAAAGGGTCTCATGGGTACTAACAATTACATCAAGAAAATTTCAAAACCTCCACGAAAATAACAAGAAAAACACAAAAATGCAATCTTTTCAAAAGCCAATAAACAAAAAACTGAAAAAATAACTAAAAAAACATCAACTGGGTATTGTAAGATTCACTGACCTTTCCTGGTTCAAAGGAAGAGACATAGGAAGGGTTATCATGCTTGGTCATGCGACCACGCATATAAGGATCACAAGACAAGTAAAGATTCTTGACCAAAACTGCATCTTTGTTATCTTCTGGGACCTTGAGGTTAATAGAAGAAGTGATTACTTCCATGTCTGATTCTTTGGGAAATCCAGTAACATAGTTCTTCAATACCACCTGCTTATTGCTCACTTCATCAGCCATTGTTCTTAGATTTTCGTCTCTGTAATTTCTGTCTTCGTTTCTGAAATCTCTGTTGACGTAAATGAGAGTTCTTTTTCCATTTTATAGGCGTGGCCTCGTGGGGGTGAAGTGTGAACAGTGATGTATTGGTCAACTTAAATTTGCTGCAGAAGCGGCAAAAAAAACAATAATAAACAAAAATTTTTAATTTTTTTGGACAACTATTTTCAATGTAATAAATAAATTTATATTTTATTTGACACGTGGTATGTGTATATATATATATATATAATTTTAAGGCGGAATAATTATAAAGCCTTTAAAGTTTTATATATTATATTAGTCAGTTTCTGTATTTTTAATATTTAATTTTTATAACTCTCTATTTTCAAGAATTAAACTGTTTAGTCATTCTATTAATATTTTCATCCAAAAAATATTAGTTAACTATTTTGATATTATAAAATATTTTTTTTGCTCTTTCTTTGTATATATATATTTTTTGTTATTTATTAAATCATACTTATTTTTAATTTTATTTATATTTCTTACACGTAATTTATTTTAATTTTATAAATATTATTAAAAAATAATTTTAAACAATCCGAATAATATCTTTTATTATTTTGCAGACAATCTATATATATCATTTATTTTAATTTTATAGATATTATTAAAAAAGTAATTTAAATAATACGAATAATATCTTTTATTATTTTATAGATGATTTATATATAAAATAAAATTAAATATAAAATAAATTTAATAAATAACAAAGATAAATATATATAAAGAAAGTGTAAAAAAAGTTATTTTATAATATTAAAGTAGTTAATTGATGATTTTAAGATGAAAATATTGATAAAAGGATTAAATAATTTAATTTTTAAAAATACAGGATATAAAAATTAGATGTTGAAAATACAGGGACTAACTAGTGTAATATGTAAAATCTCAGGTCATTCATAATTATTTAGCCTAATTTTAAATTAAATTTTTTTATAGTATATATATTTTAATTTTATCTTGTGGTCTTGTAGAAGATGCTTACCAAGGTGTAATGAATTTATTGTTAAAAATTTTCAAATGTGTACAAAATCTAATTTTATAATTTAACGAAATAGTGGAAAGTACTTAATAATTATCTTGATATATAATGGTAATCTCTTTAATTTAAATAATCTTTTAGATGCAATAATATGATTTAATAATAAAATATCTTAGGTTTTAAATATTATTTTTTATTTTATATTAGTTCTCTCAAAAACCCTCACCCTGATAGCAAACATTCAAAATTCTATATACAAACAAATAGGACATTGTCTCTTATATATATTTTTCTTGTTCTTATATTTATCCATTACATTTAAAGATACGTTTTACGCTTAATAAAAATATGAAATTACAAAGAAATTTAAAATTTATATAATATTTTGATTATAAATTTATTAAAATATTATATAAAATAAGATAATTTAAAAATTAAAAGGAAAAATATAAAAAAAACCTTATAGTATGTAAGGAAATATTAAAAGGTTGAAGAACTATTAAAAATATCAAATCGAAAATAATATAAATCTTGTCTTCTTATAATAAATTTCAATAAAATGAATATTGACGTATTTGATGACTTGATAATAATCTAGAACATGCAATACTTAAATAAATTTTGAGACTTTCTCTTTCTGGTCGGTGGAGATATATGGGCAATTTTTTTTAACTTCTTTTAAATCTTTTGATAAAAATTAAAAATTAATGGCTTCATTTCTTCCATATCATTAAACATTACGGTTAATTTTTTTTTATATAATTAAAACGTATTCAAAATAAAATTTAGGAGAAAATCTTCAAAAGCAAAAAAAAAAAAAATCGACAAACAAGAAATAAGAAATCCTCAAAAACATGAATATTGAAAAAGAAAGATCAGACAAGCACTCATTTCTTCTCTTGAATGACAAAATTTAAGTGTTCTTTAGAATTTTGAATGACAAGATCCTATATATATATATATATATATCTTAAATTTTCATCGAAAATGTTAACACTTAAAATTCAATTCAATAAATAACAACAATAAAACTTGAACATCACATCGGAATATATATACAGACATTAAAATATTTTAATTTTAATTAAAAATAAAGTCATTTTTAATAAAAATAAGAGAAAAAAATTAGATTAATTTTTTATATGTATTAGATTTAATATATGATTTTTAAATTGATTTCTATTATTTTTAAACTTTTATTTTAAAATTTTATATGATTTTTAGATTTTTTCTTAATATATAAATAATAATTTATAATATTATTATATTATCAAATTCGAGTTAACCCGGTTTAACTATAAATCAATTATCAATTTAGTTCAGTACCCGGTCTAATTTTAAAAACATTGACAGTAACCAATCACACCTTGAAAAACTTAGATAAGAAGGTCAAGCCAGCAACAATGTTTAAAGACTATTAATAATACTCACTAATCTTATTGAGCTTTGCAATCCCTACGATGCCTTCATAAGCCTCTAATAAGAAATAAACATTTTTGCCCTAGTTGCCTCTAGAAGAAAGTCCAATTTTAGAGCTTTTTGAGTTTAAAATTTAAGCTAGAAGTAGTCATATTGGCCTCGTTCGCACTTGTATTGAGGCCTCAAACTTAATGAGATCTTTGTTGGGAAAATCGGGTAATTTTCCCTCAAACTACAACTAGTGAATTGCACTGATTCGGTAATTTCCAGGAAAGACTACTGAATAGTCTCCTTAGACAAAATTACCATTCCAAATAAATTCCCAGGAAAGGCTGGAGGGGTCACAAATGGTCCCTCTTAAAACCCAGTCTCCTAGACAGAACTTACTTGCACAGTATATTATCACAACCTAAACCCGTGTATATATGAATAGTACCGTACACGTGAATAGTAAAATATACCCAAATGAATAGTACAATACACTACAAATAAACCCGACAAATAAATATTGAATACTATACTAATACAGAAAAGAAACAAAATAAATGCGGAATAAATAAAAGAGACAAGGAAAGAACACACCCGGAAATTTGATAACGGAGTTCGGCTAAATATGCCTACGTCTCCGAGCACCACTTGAGGCAGCCTGCTCTTATTAATTTGGGAAGAGAAGACCAAAATTTACAATATACAAATTTTCGAAAATGTATACTAATTTTTGGGATACAAATAATTTGGAAGGGATGAGTTATTTATAAGGCAACTAACTCACCCCTATCTTTAAAACTTCCGATGTGGGATTGCAACAAATTAAGCCACACCAACCAAAGCCATCAAATTTGACAAATCTCCACCTTGGCATAATTTCTAATCCCACCAAATGCAAACATTCTTCATCTTCCCAATCAAACAAAACAGTCTTCGTAGTGCTTCCAATTTGCGCCTTCAGGCGCCAACTCAAATGTGCAGGATATTGACCAAGTCTAAACAATGTTTAAACTTGGCTTTTGCCACCACCTTGGTCATCATATCTGCAGGATTCTCCGTAGTCCGAATCTTCTGGAGAAGTATCTCCTCTTCTTCGAGAATTTCCCGCACAAAGTGATAGCGAACATCAATGTGCTTCGTTCTTGCATGAAAAACTTGATTTTTTGCTAAGTGAATAGCACTCTGACTGTCACAATACACCTCAAGGTGTTTCTGACCAACTCCCAAGTCTCTTAGCAATCCTTGAAGCCAAATTGCCTCTTTTACAGCCTCTGTAATTGCCATATACTCTGCCTCTGTTGTAGACAAAGCCACTGTTGACTGCAAAGTAGACTTCCAACTTACTGGCGCCTTAGCTAAAGTGAATAAGTAGCCAGTTGTAGATCGTCGCTTATCCAAGTCACCTGCATAGTCAGAATCACAATATCCAACTACGCATTGACCAAGTGATTCATCCCGCTCAAACACTAAGCCAACATCTACCGTACCTTGAATATACTGTAGAATCCATTTCACAGCTTGCCAATGAACTTTGCCAGGATCATGCATATATCTACTCACAACACTGACTGCCTGTGAAATATCGGGTCTCGTACACACCATTGCATACATCAAGCTTCCAACTGCATTAGCATACGGGACTTTCGCCATGTATTCTCGTTCTTCATCTGTCTTTGGAGATAACTGGCTGCTAAGCTTCAAATGAGGAGCAAGCGGAGTACTTACAGGTTTTGTATCTTCATTCATACCAAAACGTTGTAATACCTTCTTCAAATACTGCTTCTGTGTCAGCCAAAACTTGCCTCTCTGTCTATCCCTGCTTATCTCCATGCCGAGAATCTTCTTGGCTTCTCCCAAATCCTTCATCTCAAACTCTTCACTCAACTGAGCCTTCATTTTATCAATTTCAATTTGGCTCTTGGATGTTATTAACATATCATCAACATACAAGAGTAGATAGATGTAGGACCCATCTTGAAGCCTGCGCAAATACACACAGTGATCGTATTTGCTTCTTGTGTACTTCTGACCCATCATAAACTTATCAAATCGTTTGTACCATTGCCTCGGTGATTGCTTCAATCCGTACAATGATTTGTTCAGTTTACAAACCCAATTTTCTTTACCAGCAACTTTGAATCCATCTGGCTGAGACATATAGATTTCCTCCTTCAAGTCACCGTGTAGAAACGCGGTCTTCACATCAAGTTGAGCTAGCTCCAAATTCAACTGTGCTACCAAGGCCAACAAAATTCTAATTGAGGAATGTTTAACAACTGGAGAAAATACCTCATTATAATCAACTCCCTCCTTCTGAGCATAGCCTTTAGCTACCAATCTTGCCTTGTAGCGAACATCATTCTTGATAGGAAATCCTTCTTTCTTTGCAAATACCCATTTGCATCCAATTGCTTTCTTGCCTTTTGGTAACTGTGTCAACTTCCACGTCTTGTTCTTCTCAAGAGATTGCATCTCTTCTTCCATTGCATCTTTCCATCTACCATTTTCTGAACTTCGGATGGCTTCAGGAAAGGTGGATGGAACTTCATCAACAACTGGAAGTGCATAGGCTACCATGTCAACAAAACGAGCAGGTTTCTGAATTTTTCGTCTTGTCCTTCTAACAGCAATTGACTCTGACTGCTGTTGAGATTCTTGGGTCGAAATCTCTTCCTCATCTGCCTCTGCTTCTGCCATAGGAGAGTCACTCATAGTACTTTTTGTTGGGCTCACCATTATCTGTTCAAACTCCACCTGCTTCGGCGTACACTCCACCTGCTGCGGAGTACCATCAGTTCCTTCTTGAGTTACCTTATGCAACATGGTAGATTCATCAAAGGTAACGTCCCTGCTGATGATGGTCTTCTTTGCCTCTAGACACCAAAGACGATATCCCTTAACTCCAGCATTGAAGCCCATAAAGAGAGCCTTCTTTGCTCGTGGATCCAACTTTGATTCATTTACATGATAATATGCAGTAGAACCAAAAACATGCAAAGAATCATAATCTGTTGCAGGTTTCCCAGACCATACCTCTAAAGGAGTCTTGCAATCTATTGCAGATGACGGCAAGCGATTGACGAGATGTTGAGCATATGTCACAGCCTCAGCCCAAAACTTTCTGCCTAACCCAGCATTAGACAGCATGCAACGAACTTTCTCCACCAATGTCTTGTTCATACGCTCCGACACCCCATTTTGTTATGGTGTTTTTCTGACTGTAAAGTGCCGAACTATGCCAAATTCTTGGCATGCCTCCAGGAATGGATCACTCTTGTATTCTCCACCATTGTCTGTTCGGAGAACTTTGATCTTTCTACCAGTCTGGTTCTCAACCTGAGCTTTCCATTTAAGAAAAACTCCAAGCACTTCATCTTTCTTCTTCATAGTAAACACCCATACTCTTCTGGAAAAATCATCAATAAAAGTGACAAAGTAATGCCTACCTCCAAGAGATGGAGTCTTGGCAGGTCCCCACACATCTGAGTGCACATAATCCAAAATACCCTTGGTATCATGAATGGCAGTGCCAAATTTCACTCTTCTTTGTTTTCCCAAAACACAATGCTCACAAAATTCTAATTTGCAAGTCTTCGTACCTTTCAACAGTCCTTGCTTGGCAAGAATTTGCAAGGATTTTTCACCAGCATGTCCCAAACGCATATGCCACAGCTTTGTTGCCTCTGAATCCTTCTTGCTACTAGACGTTGCAGTCGCTACTGTCCCAACCACTGTACTACCTTGGTAGTAATACAGATTATTCTTCCTCACGCCTTTCAACATCACAAGTGCTCCCGAAGTTGCTTTAAGAATTCCATCTCGCATCATCACAACTAGGCCTTTTGACTCTAAGGCCCCCAAAGAGATGAGATTCTTCTTCAAATTCGGAACATACCGTACATCTTTCAGAATTCTTGTGGATCCATCGTGATTCCGCAGCTTGATTGAACCTATCCCAGCTGTTTTACATGGATTGTCATTTCCCATATAAACAACTCCACCATCACATTCTTCAAAATCAAAGAACCACTCCCGAATGGGAGACATATGGTAGGTGCAACCGGAATCCAAAATCCACTCATCTGGATGGGATGTTGAAGGTGATACCACCAAAGAGACATCTGACTCTGCATCACTTTTGCATTCTGCAACATTTGCATCTTGCTGAGCCTTCCCTTTATTCTTCAACTTTGGACAGTCTTTCTTCCAGTGCCCTTTCTCATGACAGAAAGCACACTCATCTTTGGCAACTCTGCTTTTTGACTTTGATCTTCCTCTTCTTCCCTTCAACTGGCTCTGCTGACGACCTCTCGCCACTAATGCTTCATCTGCTGTAGCTACTTTGTTTTTCCTTTTATCTTGTTTTCTCAATTCATGATTATACAAGGCAGAACATACAGCATCTAAAGATACATTCTCCTTCCCATGAAGTAAAGTAGTTTCTAAGTGTTCAAATTCATCGGGAAGGGATGACAATAACATCAAAGCCAAATCTTCATCTTCAAATTTTACATCTAAGTTTAACAGGTCTGCTACTAATTGTTGAAACAAAGTGATGTGTTCGTTCATAGTAGTACCTGGTTGGTAATCAAACCGGAACAACCTCTTCTTCATAAGGAGCTTATTCTGACCACTCTTTTTCAAAAATTTTTCCTCCAACGCCTTCCACAATTTATGTGCAGAAGTCTCGTTCTTGAATGCATACTTCTGCTCTCTGGATAAGCACGATCGAATTGTTCCGCATGCCAACCGATTTATGATACTCCAATCCTTATCTTCTACGTATTCTGGTTTCTTTTCTTCAATGGCGATGTCAAGGCCCTGTTGGAAAAGGGAGTCCATGACCTCGCCTTGCCACATGCCAAAATGGCCAGTACCGTCAAATATCTCTACCGCCAACTTCAAACTTGACATTGGAATCCTTGGCCATGTGGACGAGGAAGCTGATGTCCCTTGTGCCATATCTGATGTAGCACTATTAGTTGGTGGATTTACTGATGCCATTACAGACTCAAATAATAGTATTCAATATAAATAATATTACAAACAGACCTAGGACGAACCTTCGGCTCTGATACCACTTGTTGGGAAAATCGGGTAATTTTCCCTCAAACTACAACTAGTGAATTGCACTGATTCGGTAATTTCCAGGAAAGACTACTGAATAGTCTCCTTAGACAAAATTACCATTCCAAATAAATTCCCAGGAAAGGCTGGAGGGGTCACAAATGGTCCCTCTTAAAACCCAGTCTCCTAGACAGAACTTACTTGCACAGTATATTATCACAACCTAAACCCGTGTATATATGAATAGTACCGTACACGTGAATAGTAAAATATACCCAAATGAATAGTACAATACACTACAAATAAACCCGACAAATAAATATTGAATACTATACTAATACAGAAAAGAAACAAAATAAATGCGGAATAAATAAAAGAGACAAGGAAAGAACACACCCGGAAATTTGATAACGGAGTTCGGCTAAATATGCCTACGTCTCCGAGCACCACTTGAGGCAGCCTGCTCTTATTAATTTGGGAAGAGAAGACCAAAATTTACAATATACAAATTTTCGAAAATGTATACTAATTTTTGGGATACAAATAATTTGGAAGGGATGAGTTATTTATAAGGCAACTAACTCACCCCTATCTTTAAAACTTCCGATGTGGGATTGCAACAAATTAAGCCACACCAACCAAAGCCATCAAATTTGACAATCTTTGCTTAATCTCTCTCCTTACCAATCACTACCTCGATGGGAGACTTAATAAGATTTCTCTTCCTCCTCCATTTCAATCCTCAGCATTTGTCCTTTGTTTCTTTTAAGGTGGGACTTCCACCATAACTAGGATGCTTATAACCTCTCTCCATAATATTTCTAATATGTTTTATGATCATTTTGATATAGGGGAGTAGGTCCCATAAAGAGATCTTAAAATAAAAGATATAATAAAATAAAAAAGTAAAGAATCGAGCAAAAAATTAAAGAAAAGGACAACTAACCTCCAGAAGTAGCATGAGTTAGAATAGTAGAAGTTAGAGTTGTGGTAGGTCAAATAAGAAGAGTCTCATTAGAAGACTGGGAAGATATGTTGGGCCTTGGAGGGGTCCTTAGAGAAGGAGATACTCAAGTATCAAAATGAGCATAAGTAGGGGTACATGGATCACCACCATGCCTACTAGGTCCATCGAGGAGAAATTTTTTGACCTTCTCCTTCTCCTTTTAAATCTTAGGAGCTTTCCCTTGTCAATTAGGGTTGTTCAACCGGCCATCAAACCCGAACCAGCTTGGCTTAACCAGGTTGGATCAGGTTTCAAATATAGCAGGCCACACATCAAGCTCTTATATGAAGGCCGAAGTACCTCGGGCTTGAGATAAATTACCTCGAACTAACTCGACCTAGCCTGAGATATTATTTATTATTATAAATAATATTATAATATATAATATTATTTATATGTCATTTATAATAATAATATATTACATACTATAAAATAAATATTATTTTAGTATATATATTGCAAATTTACTGCAGAAAAAAAAGAGAAAACATTACAAGAAAAGAAAAAAAAGTATAGAAAAATGAAAATAAAAAAAAAGAAATGAGAAGCCCGCGGGCCAACTTGTGGGCCCATCTAGCTCGACCAACCTGAAGTAGCTCAGCCCATTCAGGCCTAGGGTCCGGCTATAGGCTAAATGATGACTCTTAAAGTGTACTTGAGCTTAGCTATGGACTAGGGGTAAACCCATCCCAAGTCAACCCGAGCACACCTTTACCATCAATAACAGGGATCCTCTCTTGAATAATAACATGGAGAATAACTAGCTCACAAATCTTTCATATAAGAGCATTTTTGTTCATACTCTTTTGTTGTTGTCCACAATGATGTTTGGAGATAAGAAAATTATTATTTAAATGGCGAGTCTTTTTCTCGCTAGGTGGGGTCACTTGCCCCCTCAATAACTATAGTGTGTGTGTGTATATATATATGTGTGTAATTGTGTGTGTATATTTTACCAAAAAAAGATATTATGTGTGTATAAATATTACCCCCTTGCCAAAATTATATTGTGTGTATACATATATATTATAATAAATAATATATTATATATTATATTAAAATCTTTATAATATATATATTAAATTGATAAATCTACTCTACATATTTAGTACCTTTAATTACTTTCAATTTATATCCTAAAATTAATATTAATAATTATGTTGCAAGTCAATTATAAATTGGGTTTAAAAATTTTATGATTAGATTAATTATTTTGCAAAAAATATTCTATCATATAAATTTATTAAAAAATAATTATTTTAGATATTTTTTAAAAATATCTCAAAAAATATATAAACATTATTTAAAAATAACATATATTGTATAATTTTTTAAGGTAATATTTAAATATTAAAATAAAATGACAAAAATTTCAAAATTTCAATATTTAATATTAAAATAAATTTGAATATAAATATTAATGCTAACTATTTATATTAAATCTTAATATAAAAATAAAATTAAATATAAATTTGTCTGTAATTTTTTTACATGAAAAATTTGCCCTCTCCTCAACTCGATCTTAATTCCGCCACTGCTTATCTACATTAGGAAGCTCGACATCCAAATCAATGTCTATGGGTTACAACTCCTTTGTAATGTTATAATGCTTGTCACCTTGGACGTCTATAGATAGCCACAATATCATAAATAAATTTCAAGCAAATATAAGTTCTCTCTTGAACAAGGAACACAAGAGATAGGAAAACTTATTACTAACTTAGCCTAGATGCTAAGCGTAAACACTTCATACTATAAGTCCGATGGTTGAATGTCTCCACAACAACCTTTTTAGTATTGCTTGGAACCAGAATGTGTCTATTTCAAAAGGAGTGACCATGAAGTGGCTTGAATAGCTAATGTGGAACTCATGATCCTCACTGGTCACCTAAATAACAACAAATATATTCTTCTAATCATTGACTTTAGTCTCCTTGTCAATGAAAAGATGGTACCCTATTTTACTAAACGAGGATCACCCTGCTTTGATCATACTATCCTTGAAGAGACCTAGAATAAGGTGGGATTTGGGACTATGCCCATGGCAAAACAAACAACTCTAAACTAGATGGAGTTGGAGAAAAGCATAGCAACATTGACTCAAAAGTAGACAAAAAAAAATGATTCATGAAATTGGAGGAGGCATCCTTAAGCAATGCTCAGAATGATGAGGGAACAAGATGAAGGATCTTTGTTCTTAGGGACCTCCACCAAACCCTCAAAGTTAGAGACAATCAAATTCATTCATTCTTCTCGGGCATTCCCTGTTTAAAGTGTTCTTGTCTCTATTGGCTATCTCTCCACCTAGATAAATCATCATAAATGACAATGAATGCAATTTTAGACTAGCTCTGCATAATGTAGGTCCACTAGTTGAACTAACTTGAAAAGAATTCCAAATAAATATATTTGTTACTGAATAAACCACTTTAATAGAGATAGTGGTGCTCTTCGATGATTTAAGAACCATTAATGAAGTTGCACTGGGGAATGTGGAGAAAGCAAGGAGAAATTTTTGGTTTCCATGAGAAATGAAAATAAACTTTCGTGAAGATAAATTTACAGAGAGAAATTATCAAGCAATAGATGAATAAGATGAATGTAAAGGAGAAAGAAATTAGGATTGAATAGGGGGGTTATTTAGATTTCAAAAGTGTTGGTAACTGCTCCTCGATTCATAGGCATAAAAACCTACAAATATCGGCAATGTTTCCTAAAAGACATTATTGAAGTACCATTAGTATGTGGATTGAAATGCATTCTGTGGTAGAAATTACTTGTGAATTTCTGGTTAGAATGATACTCTACTAGCTGACATTATATGAAATGGCACAAGATTTTAGAGTTTATAACATAAGCCTCCTAACTAATTTGCTTAAAAAATTTATGCCTCTCTAGATCCACTTAGGGTCGACCTGAAACAATTTAACCTCCCAAAAGTAGTCACAACTTAGAATTTTTTATTCTTATTGCAACTAGCTTTCGCCTCATCCTAGTAAAGTATGAGGCTTTGGAGAAAAAACACTATGAAATTTATTAATTTATATTTTGATTAATTAACTAGTCACTAATATGACAAACATTCAAAAGACTCGACATGTCAAAGAAAACATGATTGTTGAACATTCAACTTTGTCGAAAGGCAAAAACTGAAAAACTTTATTGATCAATGGGCCATTTCATACAAACAAAATACATTTGCATGGACTCTCTAAAAAAACTGTAAAACATCATTTACAGTAGGACTATGATTATATAATTTCATTCAAGAGCAATAACCACTACTTGTGTCGCACCCCATTCTCTTAATTCTAAGGGTTGACTTATCTTACAATATATTATAATATTAGTTTACTCAATAAACATTACTCATAATTATAATTTACTAAATATTTTTCAATTATACAATCTAATAGACGTTAATATTCTTAAATACAACTTATTATTATTTACTATAATAATATAGATAATTATTAAATAATTTCAAAACACAATTATATTGGTTCAACCTTAACTACACGTTGAAGAAGAAAAAAAGATAAAGATATTCTACTGTTTTATTCTCCAATATCTGAAATGTTATATATATACGGGGTGAGCCTAACTACTCAGTGAATAGATAAATATATAAGTAAATAGATAAATATGTAATAAGGGAGAACAAATAAAATTTAATAATATATATATCATATAAACATTACCTATAGTTTAGTTGTATAAATAAAATTTTATTCTTAGTTATCTTTTATATACACTCAAATATAAATTCTTACTATTCTAATTTCAATCTAAGACAACATGATGACATATTTCACAAGTCCAAAAAGAAATAACTTCAATACACATGTCCAGAGGAATAATTTTATAATATCATTAAAATTTAAACACCTGTCATTAAGGTGCGATCAAACAAGTTTACAAAAGAGTGTATATAAATTAATTTACCTAACATAATAAAATTAATCATTTACACATAAAAATTTAAACTACTATTATTTATTCTCACTTAATAAAAAAATAATTAACATTCAAAAATAAAATATCACTGTAAATTTAATAAATTCACTTAATAAATACTTTTATCAAAATCATATATAAATATAATACTTAAAAAAAATATAATATTACATATTTATCCACTCAATTGGACTAAATACTGTTTTTGTTTAATTAACAGGGTTTCTTTGATATTCTATAACTATAACTGGATTCGTTTCTATAATAATATAAAAATATTATTTAATTTAAATCATACTCTAGTCACTATAGACGTATGTTATGAATATAAACAGTAATTTTGGATTCTAAACTATAATGATATTTCGGTAATTTTGTAACTTTTAAATTTTCTAAAATAACATTATAATGAGTATTTATCTAATTTCTAAGGTACAATTATTTATCAAATTTTTTAAATAATATTTTTAACAATAAAATTTTAACTGTAAGAATTTACTAAATATTTATAATAATTTTATACACAATTATATTATATTATTTTAGTTTATTCATTTTAATAATTTATTACTATTAATAATATTTATTTATTAACTAACTTATTTATTTATGTATTATATATTATAAATTTTAAACTATAATATATTTATATATTCTTAGCTTTAATAAATAAATTTGTGCTAATAATAACAATGCTATAATAAAAAATAGTAATAATAATATTTATTTAATAACACTTTATTTTTATTTTTTAATAATTGCTCATAATAAAGTTATAAAAAATAATAATAATATTTAAATAATTATTTAATTACCGTCTTAAATTAACAACTTATGTTAAATTTATTATTAAGTTATATCAGTGATAATAATAATAAAAATATAATTATTTAAATATATATTTAGAAGACTATTTTATAATAATAAAAGAATTTTAAGTAAACATTTGGTAGTGATAATTATAATATTAAACATTGTTATATTGATAAACTTTTTATTATAATAATAGTTATAAACTTTTAGTTAAACAATCATTCAAATTTATACATATATACTTAATATTATTAATAATAATCGTAATACTAATAGTATTAATTATTATATTAATTTTAAAAATTATTAATATTTATAAAATATTATTACTACAACACTAATAATATTACTAATTAATTGTTACTTAACATAATTTATATTTTAATAATCATCATAGTTCATAAAAATTTAAATAATACTTTGTTTATAAATTTATTAAAATGTAACATAAAATGAAAAATTAAAATCAAGGAAAATAAAAAACTTATTGTATGTAAAGAAATATTAGAAGGTCGAATTATTAAAATATTAAATTTATAAAATAATATAAAATTTTGTCTTATTATAATAAATTGCTATAAAATGAATATTGACGCATTTGATGACATAACAATAGTCTAGAACATATTGTAACACAATTATATATGTATCAGATTTAGACCAACGGAATACAAAATTTCAAAGAAAAAAATACACAAAAATTTATATTTAATTTTATTTTTATATTAAAAAATTAACATTAATATTTATATTTAATTTTATTTTTATTTTTATATTAAATATTTAAATATTAGAATTTTTATTATTTTTGTTTTAATATTTATATGTTATTTTAAAAAATTACACAATATATATTATTCTTGAAATAATATTTATATTTTTTTGGTATATTTTAAATAAAGTATTTAAACTAATTATTTTTTAGTAAATTTATATGATAGAAGTTTTTTTTACAAGATAATTAACCTAATCACACAAGCATCAATATGTTGTGTTAGGTCTTTGTTGTTTAAATTTTGGCATGGCTCAATACGTCACAAATAATTTTTTAGACTAATACAACACGATACGAAAATATAATACAATACTAAAAAGTCATAAATACGATGGATCTATACCAGGCTGAAATAGTACGAATCAACCGTCATGTATAAACATGTCATACTAAGCAAGATTTTGAGATTCTTTTCTCTTCTGGTTGGAGATATTTTGGCAATATTTTTGGACAAAGTATAAAAATGTCTCTCAAGTTTGCTCAAAAATACGAATTGACGCTTAAATTTTTTTTTTAAAAAATACTGTGGAGATCAAGTTGTGATAAATCGAATGGAGACAAGTGGATTTCATTAAAATTATTCTAGAAACTTCAAATAATTATTCATTGCTAATGAATTTATTAATAAGCCCTTACTATATTTGACTCTAACTTTTATCTCATTTTTTCTAACAATCTTTCCCTCCAAATATGATTGTTACATTTCCAAGAAGATATTATTGATATTGGTAGATTAATGTGTTTGTGTCTTTATTTAAGCATCTCCGTTAACAATCTTTCATACACAAACTTAAAGCTATGGAAAGGAATAAGACAAAAGAAGATAAAAAACACAAAAAACAAATAAATAAACTAAAAAAAGGTCAAATTTGACAAAATTGATTAAATTAGACCAAATTGGTTCAAACCGGACTAAACAATTTTTTAAAGTTTTAAGTATTGTTTTAATAAAAATCAAAGAAAAAATTTTAGATTCATTTTTAATATGTATTATATTTAATATTTGATATTTTTTTAATTTATAAGATATACTTTTATTATTTTCAAACTTTTATTTTTAAGTTTCTATCATTTTTATATTATTGAATTTGAGTCAATCAATATAATGAAATTAACAAGTTTTTTTTTTCTAAGATTTAATTAAAGTATTGAAATATATAATTTAAAGAAATTAATCAATGTAATACAAATAATAATATTTGGGTAAAATTAATAGCGTAGCCAGAAATTTCATTAAGTGAGGTCAAAATTAGTGCTATAAAAAAATGACCTATTTAAGACAAAATAATTAAAAATTATCATTATACTTGATCATAATATATAAAAAAATACCCCGAAGTGGAGGAAAAAGTTATGCACCTTTTATCCAATCAAACTGAAAAAATCTACAACAAATATCCCATTTTATACTTCAAGTTGCCAATTTTTGATGAGTATCAATTATTTCCCTTTTTCTCGTTTCACTTCTAGAACTAGAGTTGTTCGTTTTCTTTCTTCGATAGCCAATTGTTTCCCTTAATGATATAGGGGGCTTAAAATTATGAAAAATTACTAAATTATGAAAATTTTAATAAATATTTACAATTTTAGAAAAACCTTCTTTAAAACAACAAAAAACACACGTATTTAACGGAGAAATCACATTCTTCATCTTCCCTTCATCATTTTTGTTAAGGCCTAGCCTAGCTATCTGCAAGTGTACATGTTGTAATCAAATAATAAAGTAGTGAGTATAATATAGTTTCCATGAGGAAGAGTATTTAAGTACTAAACAATTAAACCAACTATTATTTATATAATAAATTGATGTGAATTAAAAACCAAGTTAACTAAAATTAAAGCTAAACTGAAGTTTGAAATTAAATATAATATTCTTGGCATTAGGGTTAAATTTATCCTTATTGATTAACTATAAATTTTCTAAGGTATTGACTCAAATTCAAAAGACTTGGTATTTTTCAAGTACTAAATCTAATATTGAATTTAATGATGTATCTACTCTCATGATCATAAGCAAATTAAGTCAACTCATTAAGATTTGTGTGTAACTTTTGTATTAACATCTTAAGTATTTATCCTGTCTCTAGGTGCAAACTTTAACCTAAGATTGTTACCTCTTTGAACTAATATTGTGCACACGCACTCACTCTATCACTCAATACCTTAGATCAATCAATTATTGGTTAGATAATTAATACAATAAGATCAAAGATATCAAAATAATAGAGAGAAAACTTTAATTGAATCAAATTAAAAATGACTACTCTATAGATTAATCAATTAAAAAATAGTTTAACCCTAATATGATTTTTAGTTACTCATAATTGAAAAGTAAAACAAAAGGAAAGAGTACAAAATAAAAGACATAATTGAAATTAAAATTAAAATTAAAAGAAAAACTAAGAGAACAAATTAAAAAGATCAAACTTGGAAAGAAGAAAGCTTTTTGAACTTAAATTTCTCTTGCACAAAATTCCCTCATCTTCAAAGTTAACTCTAACCTAAAATCTAAAATTTTTAACTTAAAATCTAATGTATAAATTGTGAGGGAGGTTTAGGGTATTTATAGGGGCTTAGAAATTTTTTTTTACAAGTAGAAAAAAGATTATGATAGGTTTAGAAGAGTCTCTATTGAAAAAGAAATCAAATTTAATTAAAGAAAAATAAATCCTAGTAAGATAGGGAAGCTGTAAAATTCGTACAGAAATTTTAAATCAATTTTTGCATATGACAAAGTCCAAATTTGTGCTTTATATATTCATAAAAATCGTAGCTCTTGAAGTGTGATGAATTTAGCCTTCTTGAATCACTTAATTTTTACTTCAGAAGTTTAAGTTATAACCTTTTGAAATAAATTTGTTTGGATAGAAATTCTATTCCGATTTGAATTTGTAGTTCTAAATTTGCATAGTTATTTGGAGTTCCAAATGAACTCAGATTTATACAAATAAGACCATACTGAAAAGATTGATATGTCTTCTAAAACCTCCACGACAACACTTTCTCATTCTGGAACTTTAGAATTGTCAAAATTTCAAGTAAAACTTCAAAGATCAAATTTTTTGAAGTCTGAAAATCACATAATATGGCCGGATAATAGCTGTTTAATTCTCATGGGCGTGGAAATGAAAAGCCACGACTGTAGAATTAAAATTGCTTTTGGATCTTCCTCTTTTTATTCCAATTGAAGTACATGGGCATGGCATTGAGTGCCACGGGATTGGGCCTGGACTTCCTTCTGCCTTTTGCACATTTTTCTTCAAATTTTATTAACTTTTAATTAAAAACTTATATTTTCATATTTTTAAACTAAAATAGGATAAATTCTAATTTCAATAAAGAAACTACATCAAATTCAATTAAAAATAATTAAAAATACGATTAAAATTATCTAAAATAATAGTCAAAATATGACTCTATCAATCTTCATCTTTTTCTGCAACAAAACTCCATTGTCATCTTCTTTCTTCAACAAAAATCTTCATCTTCATTTTTTTATTTTACAAATCTTCATATTCTTCACACAAATCTTCAAAAACATTAAAACAAGGAGAAAAAAATTGAAAAAAAAAATATGCATGTGAATAAAAAAAGATAGATCTGCATGCAAAAAAAAAACAAATCACTAATCGAAACTCAAAACCTTCAACAAAGACGAATCAAACACAAGAACTTAAGAAAAAACCATAAAAGAAGAAGATCGAAAATGTTAATCTCCATCTTCATATTTAATTTAATATTCATCTTCTTCTTTAATAAAATCTTCATCTTCATATTTTTCTACATCTAATCTTCACATTCTTCAAATTTGGTGTATGTTATATATTTGTGAGAATAAAACATTAAAAATACTTTTGAATAGAAAAACATAAATAAAAATAAAAGAAAAAATAGAAAAAAATAAAACACAAAAAAATTAAAAAAAAAACACCGTCCAAAAATTAGACAAAAATAAAAATAGAGCCACTATTATTACTTAAAACTGAAAAAAAGGTCATAGAACAAATAAAAAAGAAAAAAAAGTAGTGTATTGGAAAAAAAAAAGATTTATGCATTTAATTGAAAAAGAAAAATGTAATGCATGTAGATAGTGTAAATTCTTGTTATTTTTGTTGGGTAAATTTGGGCTTTGGACTGTAAATTATTAACTAAAACTTGAGCTCTTTTTTTTAATGAGATCAATTTAAATATTTTAGTGGATAATTTAAAAACTTTAAAATATAATATATATATTTAATAAATTTAGTGAGATCTATTAAGTACTGGCTATGCTTCTGGATATAATTAGTGTAGAAATTATATGCAGTGAAATTAATTAGAAAACAAAATTAAAACATGATTATTATACTATTTTTTAATTTATCATTTCTTGAATAATTTTAATTTTAAACATGATTATTATACTATTTGCTTTAAATTTTAAATACTTATTATATACTTTAAAAACTTTTTTAATTTTTGGCTTAACTTATTTCATATAATTTTATTAACTCATTAATTATATTTTCAATTAATTAATTATATTTATTTGATTTATTTTTTATTTGATCTTATTATACTATTTGCTTTATTTATCATTTCTCATTTTTAGCTTAACTTATTTTAATAGTATAATTATTGGATATGGAAAATAATATTAATTTGTGGGAATTTTTTAATTTATTATTTGTATAAATTTATGAATTATTTGTTTTATTTATGATTTTCCATTTTTGGATTAACTTATTTTACTATCATTATACTTTTAATTTTTTTTTACTTGTCATAGAATTCACAAAAAAAAAAATCATAGAAATTATAAAAATTATTATCTTTTTAAATCTTTACTCCCTTTAATTTTAAAAAATCATAAAAATTAATAAAATATACATTTACATTAATAAACACGTAAGTTTTCTATAAATAAATTTTTTACATATAAATTTTCTAGAAGACATAATTCTATAATTCCTTTTCTAATATTCTAAACAATTCAATTATTATTATACAAAAAGTCAAACAAAATAACATAATAGGCCTAGAAAAACATATTATCACACTAAATATACATAATAATCCAACAATTCATAAAAATCAAATAACCAAATAAAAAATAAATTAAAATAATACATATTATAAAAAATAACAAAAAATCTAACTTTTTTTTGTAGAAAATCTATAAATACCAGCATTTTAAGCTTCAACTAACCCACTAAAAGCTCTCTAAATGCAAAAATTATAGAGAAAATAGAAAGAAATTGAGAGAAAAAAATATTATAGTTAACTGAAAATGGAAAGAAGAAGAATAAAAGAAGGAAAAAGGATGTTGGGCTATTTAAGTTTGACGATTTATTGAGAGATGCTTAAATCGATTAGTAAATTTTCCAATTGAATCTAACATTAGTCGGTAATGTTCCTTCTAGAAAACTTTACTGACAAAAAAATGTGATGTCAGTAATTATGGTGCCAAAAAATTCAGCTCAAATTTAAAAACTGCTAACGTAACATTGCTTCTGTTAATAAATTTGCTTGTAGCCACTGCAATTACCGACAAAATATACAATCACTCGATAATATTAGCATCTAAAATCTCACCAAATTAAAATTTTGTCAATGAACATAAATATCTCTCAGCCAAATTTATTGGCACAAAAACTTTGCCGACGAACGAAAATATCTCCTAGGAAAATTTATTAAAATAATACAAAACTTACATAAAGAAAATTATTAGTCAAGAACTATTTTTATAAAACGACTATAGTTTTTTCTTGGGTAAAAATTTATCGATAGAGAAGCAGAGTTGTTGGTAATGTCTCAACAATTACCGACACATACTATCGTTTGTCGGCAACAAAATTTACCAACCGTAATGTGATTCTCTTAATAAACTAGTCGTCAATATCTTTGTGCCACATTTATATACAACTAGTATCTTGTTATTTATATTTATTTAATAATAACTAACAGTAACAAAATTTTAAGAGATAAATATATATAATTCAATTAAATTTTTGCAAATTGGCATGATTTCTACTTTAGAATTATTTCTTTTTATACTTTAAGAGTTGAATTCTGAATACTATCTCTTTCTAAAGATGTAAAATGATAGAACAAAATTTATTTGAATTAGTTTCTTACAAAATCTAAAATTTTAAAGCAGAGCCTCAAAGTAGTATTCATTCTAGAAATTGTTATGTGCTTCTTTATTAGCAAAACAATCAATGCCTCTGCGGTAACCAATCACATCCTGAAAAGCTTAGACAAGGAGGTCAAGCGAGCAACAAAGTCTAAAGACCATTGACAGAGCTTGCCAATGTTGTTAAGCTTTGGATTCCCTAAAAAACCTTCATGAGCCTCTTAGCTTTATCATGTAAGAAGTCATACATCCTAGCCAATTCAGAAGGAGTGCCCTCTCTCTTAAAGTATGGACTAAGGCCAACATTTTCTCTCAAGTTCAATAAGATATGATCATTCTTTCCCGTGCTGTCATTCCTGAGGAAAGTCTAATTTTAGAGCTTTTCGAGTTTAAAGTTTAAGCTAGGAGCAACCGCATTGGCCTTCCTCAAGCAAATCTCGTTAAAGCCTCAAACTTAATGATTTGCTTGGTCTCTCTCCCTACCAGCCATTACCTCGATAAAAGGCTTAATAGGATTTCTATTCTCTCATATGTTCCCATCCTCACCAGTTGTCATATACTTCTTTTAAAGTGGGACTTCCATTTCAATTAGGATACTTATAACTCACAATCATGATGTTCCTAATATCTTTTATGGTCATTCAGAAAAAAAAAAAGAGGGGATGGGCATCATGCCTATAAAAAGATCTTGAAATAAAAGATACATTAAGATAAAAAATATAGCATTAAGCAAAAAAGTTAAAAAAGACAATTAACCTTTAGAAGTAGCATAAGAAGACTAGTAGAAGTTGAAGTTGTTATAATAGGAGGTGAAACAACTCATCAAATGACCAGAGAGACTCTATGGGCCTTGAAGGGGCCCTTAGAGAAGGAGATGCTCAACTTAGAGAAGGATACACAGATCACCACCCTACCTACTAGGTTTCAAGAGGAGGAATTCTTTGATCTCCTCCTTATCCTTATAAATAATAGGCATTTTCTTTTATCAATAGAAGGGATACTCTATTGAATAATAAAGTGGGGCACAACTAGCTAGCAAGTCTTTCTAGCAAAAGTCTTTTTGCTCATACTTTTTTATTATTGTCGATGAGGATGTTTGGGAATAAGGAAATCATTATCTAGATGGCGAGCCCTAGTTTGCTAACTAACTTGTCCACAACAGGAACCCCAATATATATATGGGCTCAATCCCTTTCAACTCCTTTATAGTGTTGTAATACTTTTCTCCACGCACATTTACATATGTTCTCCCTTGAACAAAGGAAAATAAGGGATAAAAAAATTTATCAATAACCTCACTTATCCTAGATATCAAGCCTAGATGCTTCATGCTACAAGTCCAATGGCTGAGTGTCTCCACAACAACCTTCTCGTTATTACTTAAAGCTAGGTTTAGGAGGGGGTAACCATAGAATGGCTCAGATGGCCAATTTAAGATCCTCACTAATTGCCTAAATAATAACAAATTTATTCTTTTAATTATTGACTTTAGTCTTCTTGTCAAAGAAAAGATAATGACCCTTTTTTGTGGATAAGGTCCATCCTCCTTCAGTTATGCTCGCCTGAAAGGGACTTTTAATAAGGTGGGATTTAGGACTATACCCATGGCAAAACAAAAAACTTTAAACCAATGAAAATCAAAGAGGATTTGGAATGGAGCATCATGAGATTGACTCAAAAGTGGACAAAGTAGTCTTGAGGAGGCATCCTTAAGCCAAGCTCAAAATGATGAAGGAATAGAAGTAGAATCTTTGTTATTGGAGATCTCCAACAAATTCTCAAAGCTAAGGGAAATCAGAATTCATTCATTCTTCTTAACCAATCTTGGTTTAAAGTGTGCATGCCTTTAAGGGGGTGTTTGGTTTAGCTGTTTGATGCAGCTGATAGAGGTTTGAACCCCAAACAGCAGCTGTTTGGTAAAATTTGATGTTTGGTAAAATTTTAAAACAGCAGCTGATAGCTATTAGGAACCCCAAACAGCTGCTGTTTCAATAAGCTCCTACTCGGAGCTTTTTCATATCAGCTGATAGCTGATTCATATTAAGACTATATTAACCCTATTAAAATAAAATAAAAATTAATATTTATTAGATAATGATATACTTATTGGTAATTTTACATTCAAACTGCAACAGCTATTATATTTTTACCAAACACTAACCCGAATCAGCTACCAGCTATCCGCCACCAGCTATCAGCTATCAGCAACCGCTATCAGCTACCAGCTGCTATGAGCAGCTAAACCAAACAGGCCCTAAGTTATCTCTTTGCTTAAAGAAATCATCATAAATGGCAGTGGATGCAATTTTAAACTAACTCCGCATAACAAAATCCACTACTTGATAAAGCTAATGGTGCACTTTGATGATTTGAAAGCCACTAATGAAGTTATACCAGGAAGTGGAGAAAATAAAGATAAATTTATTATTTTTGAGAGAAATAAAAAGAAAACTTATAGTGAGAGAAATTTACAAAAAAAAAACTATTAAGCAATATATAAATAAGATGAAAGTAGAGAATAAAGAAATTAGGAGTGAATAGGGGGCTATTTAAATTTCAAATGCCTTATTATGCAACCCAATTTGCAGGCACAAAACCCTAAAAGCATTGATGATGTTTCCTAAGAGACATCATTGAGGGGCCATTAATTATTGGTTTTAATGTGATATGTGGCTTTGAATTGTTTTCGAATTCCCCTTTATAATGACACTCTGCTAGCTGGCATTATATGAAATGGCACATGCTTTTAAAGTTTGTAAGAAAGCCTCCTAACTACTTTGCTTGGACATTTATGTCTCTTTCAAACCACCTAGGTTTGACCTAATGTAATATGACCTCCCAAAGATAATGTCAACTTAGGGGGTGTTTGGTTTAGCTGTTTGATGCAGCTGATAGAGGTTTGAACCCCAAACAACAGCTGTTTGGTAAAATTTGATGTTTGATAAAATTTTAAAACAGCAGCTGATAGCTGTTAGAAACCCCAAACAGCTGCTGTTTCAATAAACTCCTACTCAGAGCTTTTTCATATCAGCTGATAGCTGATTCATATTAAGACTATATTAACCCTATTAAAATAAAATAAAAATTAATATTTATTAGATAATGATATGCTTATTGGTAATTTTACATTCAAACTGCAACAGCTATTGTATTTTTACCAAACACTAACCCGAATCAGCTACCAGCTATCCGCCACCAGCTATCAGCTATCAGCAACCGCTATCAGCTACCGGCTGCTATGAACAGCTAAACCAAACAGGCCCTTAGAATTTCTTACTTTTTAGCCTTACCATTTTCCTTGTAAAGTATGAGACTTATAATAAGGAAGAACTCTAACTCTCATCTAATTCACACATAAAAGCAATCCACCCCTTAATAGAATATAAATAGATGTGAGAGGCCTAAAAGAAAACATTTCTAAGAATGACTTAAGTTGAGGACTCTCAAGACTCATCTAGGATGAGCCATCCTTTTGAAGACACCTCAACAAGGCACATATTTGCCAATCGAGCTCCTTTTATAAGATTTTTGCTCCTCAATGCAAGCCAACCTTCCTAAGCAAGGAGCTATATTCTTTTACATGCTCAATCATGCCGCAATGCATCATCTTACAACTCTAAATATGGTAGCTACTGGTGCACCAAGATAAGACAAACCGCTTGATCCTAATACCCATTCTAGGCATAACCTTGACATAAGACATACGACATAATAATAGAGCCTAACAATATATTTGGATGAGGTGCAAGAGAATTAAATAAAGTATAGTAAGATAGAGTAAAGTAAAATAAGATAGAAAATTTATTTTTTTGTTTGGAAAGAAGGTAACGTAAAATAAAGTAAATATTTTATAGTTTTATAATATTTGGGTGGAATGTAAGAGGAGGTAACATCAAAGATTAATTGACTAAAATACCTTTTAACATTTGATAGGAAAATAAGATACTGAGTGACAAAAGATAATCAATATAAATAGAAAATAGAAAAATAAAAATTATAACACTTTCTAACATTCCAAAATAAATTGTTAAAATTTCTCTAAGAAAATGAGAGTTTCTTTTTTTGCTAGTGCACATACTATAAGGCAAATATTCTTATTACCTTACCACTATTCTAAGTTTCATTCTATGATTTCTCATTTTTTTTTCTTATTAGAATATTTTCTCAAGATAGGTATTTTATTTCTTGAGAAATTTAAGAATCAATCCACTCACTTTGGTACGGGAAAATTCTTGTTAGACTTTGATACTTGCTTTCTTATTTTGCAGGTACAAAAAAAGTATTTCAGATTCAGATTCAAACACAAAAGTTTCATCATTTTCTTTGAAGATTACTAATGAATTTATATAAAATTAATTTATTTCTTTTCCTTAGTTCCTTCTAGAAGGCTTTTGCCTCTATATATTAGGTGTATAGTGACTTTTGCTAGATATCTTAAGAGGAGATATATGCCTACAATGCAAACTTTTTACTTTTAGAGGCAGACAAGGAATTAAATATTATAGAAGCTGAGTGTTAGGTCAAATCTACAATGGATATATGAATATGGTTAGAATATCATCTAACATAAAATCAATTGGTTTGTGTTAAGGCCTAATTTACACTACTTATACATCATTATATTTTCTTATAGTTTTCCAATGTGAAATTTATTTATATTCTCCAACACTCTTTTTCCAGTACAAATGGACCTAGTCTAGTTATTACTTGTCAAACATGGATGACAACCTACTCTTCAGGTCTATCACAAATTACTTAGGCCTAATCTCTTAAAGGCCCTAGGCTAACAACAGATATAGATTCTTTGTTATACCAAACTCTAGCTCATAATTATCTTGCAGTTAGTTCATTACCTAGTTAGCTCTGATACCATATAGAAACTACATGAGCCTTAAGAGTTTTGGGCCAAATGTACAATGACCATATGAATGAGGTTGAAACATCATCTAATACAAAATCAATTGACTTGTGTGAAAGCCTAATCTACATCACTTAGATGCCATTATATTTTCTTATAACTTTTTGATGTGGAAATTATTTATATTCTCCAATAAATATTAGGGGGCGCAAATTTTATTATAAAATAATCTTAAAATATACTTAACAATTACTTTTAATATATTAAAAAAGAACACATCATTTTTTTTAAATCACGACAATCTTGTAAACTATTACAAATGCTAAAAAAACATTGTAATTAAATTCACAACATCCAAAAAAATAGCAATTAAATTTAAAATTTATTTTTAAGAATTTTAATTTTAAGAAAATTCATGCACTTATAAGCTACAAAATAAAAAAAATTGAAATAATTAAAAATATATATATTTTTTAAAGTTAGTTATTGTAAACAAATTTTTTTTTTCTAGTTGAAGAAAATATATTTTATTATTATTTTAAAGTTATATGGTTAAATAATTTAAAAAAAAACACTATATATGTTACTTTTTGAAATTTTTTTTAAGAAATAGTTAATTATTTTAATATATGAAAATAAATCAAATGTATGTTTAATGTATACGCATTTAAAAGTGATTTTTTTTCTCTTTCGTGGACATTATGGCTAGGAGTGGGGTTTTGGTTATAAATTTATATAAAATTAGTTTTTGG
The DNA here is from genome assembly GCA_947685225.1 of Garcia nutans. NCBI lineage: Eukaryota > Viridiplantae > Streptophyta > Magnoliopsida > Malpighiales > Euphorbiaceae > Garcia > Garcia nutans. Next base: position 51,179,159 of record CANTUV010000011.1, on the reverse strand, counting down.
TTCGGTTAACGGTCGGTTAACCGTTAACCGATTAATAGTACCATAATTATTTATGAATTTATCATAATTATTTATGTGTTTATTCTTAGTAGATTTTTCATAATTTTTTTTAATTTTTTCTTTATACAATCTTTTAAACCAATAAAAAAAATATATGTTGATTAAAAATTTTAAAATTTTAAATTAAAATATAATAAATATTTTTTTATTTTTCTAATCAATTCTATCTAAATTTTTAAATCATTTTAATTTCAATTTCACTTGATTCTATTTCAATTATACTATATGATATGAAATTTCAGCTAAACGGAATCTAAAATAAATGGTGATAAATCTAGAGACACCTTACTAAATATCAACTCAAATAATATGTGCATCTATCTATAAGCTACCTTTTTTTAAATGTAGATTTATTTAATGAATCTCTAGATTCTTATGTTGTAGGTCTTTATTAATTAATAACTTAATTAAAATGAAAGATAATTAAGAGATTAGAACTTAGCATGATATATTATTTAGCAAAAAAAGTGCTTCATTAAAAATTACTTAATTTTATTATATGTCTATACATGTATATATATTTTTGAAAACTTTGGTTAAAAATATGATATAAAACTTTTAATCCCAAAATTAAATTAATTATATTTATTAAAATTAATATATTTAAATTAAATATAATTATAATATTATACATTGCAAAATTATATATTTTTATATATTTAGATATCAAAAATTTTTTAAAAAATTAAATAATAAACCCTAAACTTATTTAACTTTCTAAATATTATGCATTATTTAAATATCAAAAATTATAAAAAAAATTATGGCAAATTCATAAATAATTATGGTATATTCGTAAAAAATTATGGCAAATTCAAAATTAATTATGGCATATCCATAAAAAATTATGACATATACATAATATTCCTATTGGCCTTTGGATCTTTTTATACTATTATGTACTTTTTAAAATAAACTATTAAACACCTCTATAAAATTTCTACAATTACATTTTTTTAATAAACTATTTCATGCTTCTATTTAATTAATAATTAATAAATTTTTTATAAATACTTTTCTATCATATATATAATTAATTATTATCATAACTTGATTTATTTAACATATAATTTATCCTTTTTTTTAATTCCTTTAATAATATATATTACAAAATTCCTTCAATGATATATACTACACAATTCCTTCAATTATATATAATATATAATTGTTAATTTATTCTTATTGCATATTTCTATTTAATTTATGATTAATAAATTTTTCATAAATACTTTTCTATCATATATATAATTAATTATTATCATAACTTGATTTATTTGACATGTAATTTATCATTTTTTTTAACTCTTTTAATGATATATACTACATAATTCCTTCAATAATATATAATATATAAATAGTTAATTTATTCTTACTGACCCAATAAAAAAATAGTTAATTTATTGATTCGGCATCGTTGCATTCATTGAAAAAAAACTAAGCCAACATATTTGATTAAGTGGATAATTAATCGAACTGACCGAACTAGTTTGGTTAATTAATCGAATCGATCAAAATTAAAATTTGATCGCTTCCGTAAAAAATTTATGAGTTTAAAATTTTTAGTTAATTTTTAATTAACTGACCGACTGAATGCTAATATCTAATTATGCCTAATTTAACATTGGACCAGAGGGAAATTCTTTTCTGGCACAACTTGTTTTTTTTTTTTTTTTTTTGAGAAATATTTTGGATCAGAGGGCATTTAGTGGTGATGTTGCAGCCGTCTTTAGCCGGATAATTGTTGATGACATTACAGCGAATAGTGACAATGCTACTTAATTAGCTTTGTTTTGTTGTTGTTTTCTCCTTTCTAAAAAAAAATATACTTTTAATATATATAAAAATATAATAGATAAATACCTATATAAGATAATATATTTGAAATTAAAAATTAAAAATTAAATAATTTTAAAAGAAAAAAGAAAAGTTAGTATTTTTAAGAAAAAATATTTTTTGGATATTTTTAAAGAAATTTCAATAATTAATAATGTTGAAACTTTTTAATAATTGCACGAATAAATATTTAATATAATTGAACTTTTATAATTACAATTACATAAATATATACTTAAAATTATCGAGTTAAATTGAGTTCGAGCCGAGCCCAAACTTATATCGAGTCAGCTCATATATTATGTATCTTGAGCTTTATTTAAATAAGTTTAACGAACTTAATGAATTTATTTTAATTTTAATTTTTTATTCATTTTTTCTATATTTTTATAAAAGATATATTAAAATTAATATTCTTATGAAAGATAAACAATATAATTATATATTAACAAAAATAAAATATTGTATTACTATAATGTTATATTTTACTATAAATTACTAATATATTTTATATTGTATATTATTTAATTTATTTATTATATATATCAAATATTAATAAATTATATAAATTAAATTAGTCAAAAATTAATATATTCACATATATAATTTAATGTATATAAATTAAATTATATATATTTTTAATTAAATACACTAAACGAGCTAGCTTACGAGCTTAACTCATGAATTTTTCAAATGAGCCAACTCACAAACTAACGAGCCGAATTGCATTGTAGTCTAATTACTTTGAACTTTTTATTTATTAATATCCATTAATACTTTGAATTTTATTTTATAATTTAATAATTATATATTATTTATTTTAATTTATTAATATATGTATTAATTTTATTTTTTTATTTATAATTGTGGATAAATAATTATTTATTTAAAATTATAAAAATATGATATCTGCGTTGTTGGACGTGTCTTTTTCTAGTTAAAATCTAAATAAATTAAAATTTAAGTCATTTAAAATTTTATACATTTTTTGTCAAATTATTTTTAAGTAATTTTTTTGAACTGGATATGTTTAAGTAATTAAATAGAATGCAGTGATTAGATTTTAATTATACTTAAAGATATATGTCATATTAATAAAAATTAAAATTGTTTAAATAAAAAAATAAAATTATTTATATATTAAAGAAAAAAAGTATTTTTGAAATTGAAATCTATTCCAAATCTTGCTGTGTCAAGTGGGTGCGATGAGATCATAAATGCAGATTGATTGTTGCACTATTGTGATGCCTAATCTCATTAATTAAGCTTTCAGACAAACCAAAAGAGGGAAAAGGAAAGATGTTATTTATTCCTCATTATATTATTCAAGTTAGGTCAACACTATCGTTTCTTTGTAAATGTCATCAAGTAGCAATAGATGTTATCGAATATGTAAGTTCTCGATAAGAATCTTTTTATTGAATTGTTTTTTTGTTAAATAATATTGTAGGGTATGAACAACTTTATATAATTTATGTATCATTCTACAACTCAAGATAGGCATAAATAAATCACATTTCTAGATAGGCAAAAATTGAGTTATTCTCTCTCTCTCTCTCTCACTAAAAAAATAAACAAAACATCACCTTTCTTTTTCTATAATTTTTTTAAAAAATACAATTAAAATTCATATGATTATCTTTTTTACCCTTACTCATATATTTATTTAATCTTAAAAATAATTTAAATTATCATTAATATCTTGTTTAAAATGTGAATTTATTAGAGGGTAAAATAGAAAAAAAAAATTAAATATATTCTATAAATAAAAGTGGATAATTATTTTAAAATTTTTAAAATAGAATAATAGACAATTTATATGTGACAGAGAAAGCATTCCCTTTTCTAAGAAGCAGCATAAGCTACAAGCCACATAATACATGATTCTTCTGAATCTTATTTACTTCAAAACAGGCATGAACTGAAGCAACCATAATGTAATTCATGGGTAAAATGTGCATGAAACTGTAAGTCTGGTATCCAAATTACATTAGAAGTTCTGTCTGCACATGAAGTTATTCATGAGCAACTGCAACAATCTGTTTCCCAGTATTGCGACCAGTGAAGAGCCCAATTAGAGCTGTTGGGCCGCTCTCAACGCCTTCTGCAATATCTTCTATATAGACAATTTTTCTTTCTTTGAGAAGAGGAAAAACCATTTTCAGATATTTTGCGTGAAGGTGAATATAATCAGAAACCAGGAATCCTTCCATACGAATTCGTTTTAAAATGAGATGCATCAAGTTGTGCACGCCTTCAGGCTGCTCAAGGTTGTACTGTGAGATCATACTGCACACTGAAATTCGCCCACGGTCCCTCATGTTGAGTAGCACGGCATCGAGCATATTTCCTCCAACATTTTCAAACTATATGCCAATTCCTTCAGGAAAGCACCTGCCAAAAAGAATAGTGTGCCAGATTTTTACACCAAATAACTTTCATAAAAGGACAAGAATAGTAGTTTGCGTCTTAACTGAATAGGTAGTTAATTGCCATTGTTAAATAGGCTGGTAAAACCATGCACACAGAAGAGAGAATGAAGCTAAAACATAAACTTATTGTTGGCATCGTTCCTGTCAACAGAGAATCATACGAGTCTCTTGTAATTAAGAATTTCAAGGCTAAAGAGGAGCATGGGAAGTTTCAGGCTTTAAACTTGTTGATTTAGTTGAAAAAATTTCTTGATTGTTGCTTTCTAATTAATCTCTTTAAGGCTCTATGCGCAGATTCGTGTCTGGCAAATTTTGTTGCTAACCTTTTCAAAGCTGCACCAAGTCTGACGCTTCCTTGTAGTTGAAAGCATCATCAAAACCAAACTTATTCTTCAGTAGATCAACCTAATGTTGAAGCAAACCAAAACGAGAAGCTAGTTAGTGAAGCTGCTTGCTTGCTCAATTTGACACTGCTACATATACCCTGATGGCATCTATCTATGAGATAAACATTGTTTAAGAACACAATCCAAGAGGACTTGCAACTATTTTCTGCTAATTTTAGGAGGTATTTTGTTCTGCATAATAAAAATGTGGGAACCTCTTATCTTTTCAAATTTTATCCTCTTTCTTGCTTCAGCCAAAAACTAAACTAAGAATTATTAAACTAATATCAAGCATAAAAAGATAAAGACCCCGGAGCAATAAAATTTAACTAGGATTTCAATATAAAACATACACTAGTTAAAAAATCAATATATATATATATATATATATATAAACCACATATACAGTGAATAAAGCCTCAGATCCCAAGTCAAGGATTCCTATAATAAATATTTTGACCACACATTCATTCATCATTACCAACTTCTCCTTCATTTACTTTATACATTCTATTCTTTATTTAGCAACAACCAAAGAGCTTCTAACAAAAAATGCAACGCATATTCCTGATATTTTCAATTATTTTTTATAAGCATCATAAATGATGTGAAGCAACCACAAAATTCTCAGTTTTCTGGTCAGTGATGAATTTGGACGGAAGCTGCAACAAATTTGGCAGCAGAGGCTACCCCTGCAAACATCATTAACTCTACATGATACTGGATTGAAAGAGACATGGAGAAAAACAGAAATTCTTGCAAGCAGCAAGACTACTATCCAAATTCAGTAAAAGACACTGGAGGGAATCATAGATTGAATTGACCAACTGAACATTCATGAAGGATCCTCACCTTGTCCTTGCTTCCAGCACTTCCAACAACATAGCAACCTGTCAATTTTGCAAACTACCCAACAAGCTGACCAACTGCACCAGAAGCTGCTGAAATGAAGACAAACTCTCCTTTCTTAGGGGAGCATATCTCGTAAAAACCAGCATAAGCAGTCAAACCAGGGTGTTTTTACCAAAAGGGTATTTTTTTTAAACTCTGGACACGAAAGGGTGTTTTCGGAAACTGATTATGAGAGTTTAAGAAAGTCTCATATTAGATATGAGAGTTCAGGTATTTTTTTGAATTAAAAAATATACTCTCAAACCCAGTATGAGAGTACAAAGCATTAATAAGAATAATTACCCACTAACTAATAATTTAATGACAGATTAAATATACTCTCATACTCAATTTGAGAGTACAGAGAGAGGAATACAAAAGGTCCAACCATAAGGTGACACGTCATTAGTCATCAGAACTCTCATACTCAGTATGAGATTTAAGTACTCTCATACTCGGTATGAGAATTTTGTGGGAAAAAGACAAAACCTAAACTCTCATACGAAGTTTGAGAGTTTCTATACTCTCATACCCAGTTTGAGATTTTTGTGGGAAAAAAGACAAAGTAGCCTGACAATGTAGCACGTGAAAAATTGAACCTTAAACTCTCATATATAGTTTGAGAGTTTCATTACTCTCATATCCAGTTTGAGACTATCCAATTTTACTATTTAAGACACATTCATTAATATTTAAAATTAAAAATTTTATTTAATATTTAATTATTTTAATTTATTTGATAATATATAAGACACATTCATTAATATTTAAAATTAAAAATTTCAATATTTAATTATTTTAATTTATTTGATAATATATATCTTAAAATTAACACAACAAAATTTTTAATTTAAAATTTACACAGAATATAACAAGTGATTAAATCTTTAACTATTTTTTACAATTTAAAAATTATTTCTCTTATTTTATTTAATATTTAAAATATATCACTTAAATTATCAGTACATAATTTTTTAAATTTTTCAACGCCGTCATATTTGACCATATATATATATAATGTCTAAAAATAATTTCCAGTGAGATCACAATAAACCTGTCTATATTCCTCATAATATGAGGAATTTTTTTTTTTGGATTTATACAAAGGAAAATTGTACTATATATTTTTTAAAAAAATTTAATTATTTTGATATATTTTTAATATACTATATGAATATTAAATATATATTTTTAAGTAAAATATATATTTAATATTCGATGTTTATTTTTTAGAATAAAATAATTTTTAAAATTAAAAATTTATAAGTAATATTTTTCAAAGGAAAAAAGCATTTTTAAAAATAACTTTACTTTTCGAACCACTTCAAAGAAATTCTATTTGCACCAAGAGAAATATTAAATATGGCCAAAATTAATAGTTAAAAGTATATGAATCAGGCCAGAAATAATAATAGTTATGATTTACAGTAAACTGTGAATTAACTTTATAATTTATAAATCAAACTAAAATTAAAAAAAATTAATTTTTAACTAGAATCAAAATTAGATTATAAGAGTTTAGTTTCGATTCATGAACCGAAATCAGAACCGGCAATTCAGAACCATAAAAAATAAAAAAATAAAAATTAATATATATTAAAAATTAATATATTTTATATATTATATATATAATATATTAAATTTTAATATATATATATATAACATATAATTTTTAGTTCAAAATTAAAATTTAGAGTTAATTTTTTTAAATTTTTTTCTTACACCTCAATTATATTATTAAATATTTTAAAATTATATAGTTAAATATATATATATATATATATTTATATTGAAAAATTATATTTGCAAAAATTTGTCTTTATTATTACAATTATTATTTATTATTAATATATTAATAATTATTATTAATAATTAATTATTTTTTAACAATTAATATTATTTAACTTAATTCATATTATTAAATTTATGAATTAAATATTTAGTCTCATAAATGAAAGTCATGGAGATATTGGAACTAAGGAAGAATATGGGACCGGCCACTGACCAAAGACGAAGTGGGCAAATGACCATGAAAGGACAAAGCAATGAATGAAAGAGACACCAAAAATCCCCTCCGAAAAGACCAAAATAGAATAATCGATCCTCTAATTTTCAGAGGAATTTCACTTTCATTGCTGCAAATTCATTTCTTTGCCATTTTTATACTTTGTTGCTCTATTTTATTTGGTTTTAGCTTCGTTTTTGTCTACTAACCTACCATCAAAGCATTTAGAAGTCTTAGCTTGAATTTTGCAGTTCTTTGACTATTATTTATATCAATCCATGAGAAATTCAAGTAAATTAATAAGAGAAGTTTTAGTACTCTATTTCTATTCTATTTATAGCTCTTTCTAGAATTTTACACTTTCATTTTATTTAGAATTCAGTTTGCACAAGTTGACCGAGAAACCTATAATTTTCTACCACGCTTTGTTTTATAAATATATGTTTTATTTTTGATATATGTTTAGATATTAAATACACATAATTTAAATAATACATAATTAAATATACATTCGTAATTAAATATACGTAATTAAACTAAACATTCATAATTAAATATACATAATTAAACTACAATTACAATTTTAAAAAATACATAATTCAACTACAAACCAAATTAAAATAAAAATACACATAATTAAAAAAATTTCACATAATTTAAAAAAAAAAATTACAAACCATGCTCTCCATATCTATCATAAACACTATCTATTGGAGCTCTATCAGAAGGAGGATGAGAGAGCGGACATGATCTGGAATTATGATCGGGATTTCCCCAATGGCTACATCTCGGACCTCTCCTAGTCTGCCTTCGGCTATGATCCATCGCGCCTTTAATTCTATTTACCCTTCTTCGGCCCGGCCCTCCATGGTGAATCATTAGGGAGTCATCTGGAAGTAGAGTCTAGTCCAAAGGAGGCCACGTCTGACTACCAAGTATAGGGGTGAAAGCTCCAGCAAACTGTGCAATCCAGCATTCCTTAGTGTAGAACTTATCAACAAGCACCAACGGATCCTCACGTCTGCGTAAGGCTACGGCAATGGCATGTGAGCACGGAATCCTATACGTCTGCCACTTTCCACATGTGCATGATTTTCAACTCCATCGTACTTCATGCTCGTTGCCGTATTCTGTTGCCACTTTGTACAGTAATAAACGTTCATTCCAGCAGCCTACTCGATGGAGTTGCGAACGGATTCTATAGCTGTTAAACACGTTCATAGGCTTCGGTGCAAGTGCAGTGTTGCAGTTTGCTATCTTTTCCCAGTCTCGCTGGAAAATAGCTACCGTTTTCTCTAATGATGACTCAACCAAAGCTCTGATCGGTAAGTAGCGAGCTCCTTTTAGGACATTGTTGAAGCTCTCAGATATGTTCGTAGTCGACAACCCCCATCTATGACATCCATCTCCAAAAAGAGTCCATTTCTCAGGATTGATGCTTTCCAAATATCGTTTGGCGCCATTGCTATTCTTGCCCAACTTCTTCCAGGCAGCTTCATACTTGTGCTCTTGCAATTCCGTACCAACTGTTTGACACTGGTCCTTCAGCCCCTTCCGCCTGTATTTCGAACACATGTTGGCCTTGACGTGTTCAAGACAGTACCTATGAACATAATAAAAATTAAATAACACATAATTAAAATAATAAAAATAAAATAAGACATAATTAAAATAATAGAAATTAAATGACACATAATTAAAATAATTAGAAGTAAATACACATTATTAAAATTAAAATCACATAATTTTCAAAAAATTAAAATTAAATAAAATAAAACGTAATTATAATAATTATTAAACATAATTAAAATCATTAAAAAAACTACACTTAATTAAGAAAAATACCTGTGGACTCCCATTCCGGGAAATTTTTCTAAAATCGCATCAATAGCAGAAAGGATACCCTTGTGACGATCGGATATAATGCATGTCCACCGGTCACCAAGAACATTCAACTTCAAATATTTTAGGAACCACTTCCAGCTATGTGTTGTCTCATCGTCCACGACCGCAAACGCTACTGGAAAAATATTATTGTTTGAGGTCTTGGCCACTGCTACTATCAATTTTCCCTTATAAGACCCTCGGAGGTGCGTTGCATCAATAGAAACAACCGGACGACAAGCCTTAAATGTTTCAATTGACGGGCCAAATGCCCAGAACACGTACAGAAAAATGCGTCTCGCATATGAACCGCCTTTGAACTTGTACTGGATCACTGTGCCCAGATTCTTTGCCTGAACTGCAGCTAAATATCTGGGCAGCTCCCTAAAATTTGACTCCCATGTCCCAAATAGTCCCTCAATTGCTTTTCTTCTCCTGTGCCAAGCTTTCTTATAGTTGACATCAACTCGGTATATTTTTTTCACATCTGTCTGAATTAGACGTACCTTATAGCCTGTGTCCTCCTTAATTTTTGGAGTAATTAAGGCAGCAATATCCGAGGATGTCACATTTCTGCCTTGATTGCCTATGTTTGCTCCCGCACAGTTGTGTTCCGCAACCCACTTCACCATTCTCCACTTGCCCGAACTAGCTTGTTCCGATGCCCGTATACTCCAGTTGCAATATACTCCGTGCAGTCTTTCATGTGGATATTTAGGACTATGGGTTTCGCATTCGGCTGCCCAAGTTTTCTTTTTGCTCTCGATCTTGTGGTATGTCATCCCTCTTTTTGCGGACCATGCCGTAATAGTATTTATCACATGCTGCTTGTTTTTGAAATAAGTACCGATACCAATACTCTCGGTATTGCCATCCCACATATTCGGTAAGTTTGCATTCTCCTCTTCCGGATCTTCCACGCCAATGTCTCCATAAATAAAATGACCCGAAGGTACATCAATTTCATTGCCAGAATCATACTCTGATGGAACGTAGGATTCATCGTCACTACTTGAAAAATCTGACATCTCTTCTTCACTATCCTCGTTTTCTCTTTTATCCGGACTGTTGATTGCTCCGATTTCTTCATTTTCTCCATCACCTGGACTGTTGACTGCTCCAATTTCCTCATTTACTCTTTCATCTGTACTGTTCCCTGCCCCAGTTTCTACTTCTTGATATTCATTATCATGTGCCATGCCACTTGTTTTGCCAGCCCCACGCGGTTCAGGCGCATGATAAAAGTCAGAAATTTGTTCCGCTGTTATATATAATTATGGCAAGTTCAACGCATACATGTATAAAAACTGAATATTCCGGTTGTCCCGAATAATGATGTACCTTCTCATTCCATTGTATTCTGTCCACACCAAATAAAAAAAAATCGCAGCATATTTCGATTACTCCGCAACTCACACTCGTTGCATACCACATCTACAAGCTGCTCAAAAGATAGCTGACAGTCAATGCATATTGTCGCGTCTGCCACGTTAGGGTTGTAACCAACCATACCGTCGACGAGAGGTAATGCACTGCTCCAATATAAATTTAACGGAAATGGAGTAGTATAAGACATTTCTCAAGAACACTGAAAAAACAGAGGGAGCCAGCTTATTATTTTTTTTGTGCTCCAAATGTAGCTCGTATATGATATATATTGGCTAAGAAATCTCATACTCATTATGATAACACACTACCCGATGCTTTTTTTATTTCCCATCAACCGTGCACTTTTTCTGTTACTATCAGAACTTGATTGTCAATGTTGCTTGTTGCAGGTGGTGAAAATTTTTCTGGGCAATGTACTCTCAAACTAGGTATGAGAGTTTTTTTTGTCTTGTAGTCATTTGGTTGATGGCGTGTGAAGTTTCTTTTTTCTCCAAGTACTCTCATACTGAATTTGAGAGTTTCTGGCATGCTTCACATGTGTCTGTACTCTCAAACTAGATATTATTATTTTTTAGATATTTAGTATTTTGAAAAAATCTAAATCTATGGCTTTTATTTGTATTCGGATTATTTGTTAGTAGTTAAATATAATATAAATTACTTGCATAAAATTTTTAAAAAATGAAAATTGACAGATTTGGGATATACTCTCATACTCGGTATTGGTATGATATGTTAGTGTATTTTTTTATAATTTTTTGTAATTTTTATATTTTATATTTCCTAATATTAGTTTATAATATTAATAATATTATAAAAAAATTTGTATTTTTATTTATTTATGTAGTTTGCAATGTTCTTTAATTTTTATATTCTTATTTTTAATATTAATTTATAATATTAACAATATTATAAAAATTGTTTATTAATATGATAAATTATTAATATAAAAAAATCATTTTCACTTATATTAAAATATTTTTAATATTATAATTTATAAAATTAATAAATTATAATAATATTTAAAATTATAAATTATAAATTATTTGTTAAAATTATAAATTACTATAAATTAAAATATTATAAATTGTTTATAATATTTATAAATTACTCTCATACTTGGTATGAGACTTTTGTGAAAAAAAGACAAAACCTAAACTCTCATACGAAGTTTGAGAGTTTCTATACTCTCATATCCAGTTTGAGACTTTTGTGGAAAAAAAGACAAAAAAGACAAAGTAGTCTGACAGTGTAGCACGTGAAAGATTGAACCCTAAACTCTCATATATAGTTTGAGAGTTTCTTTACTCTCATATCCAGTTTGAGACTAAGTACTCTCATACTGAATTTGAGAGTTCTTAATTAAAAAATTAAGAACTCTCGTACCTAGTTTCCGAAAACACCCCATTTGTCCACATTTTAAAATTTTCAAAATTTATTTCCAAAATTTAAAAATGGACACCCTTTATCTAAAGCACCCGTCAAACCAGGCATACCTAAAACATATAAAATAAATTAGATGAATATTGACGTTTATGTATAATCAGACGCTATTGATTTTACAAATGGGAATGGGATGCCATGCGTGTATAGAGATGGAAAATTATATATATATATACATATACATATATATTGAAGTTCATAATGCAAATAACAAGAAAGCTGCTCAGCTGCAACTCATACATTGTGAGTTAGGAAGTGAAGACTGAATATTGCAACAGTCTGCAGAACATATGAGGCTAGAAAATGGAAAATCGAAGAGGATGTAGAGTAAACCATAGATCACTCGCAAACTCAACACTTAGAGAATAGAGTTTCATATTCTTTCTCCCAAAAAGCACAGGTATCTTTAACAAATTTTCTCTTTTAAGCCAAAAACATTTTCTATATAAGCACGTATAAGTTATTTTATATGTTCATTTCATTTGCTTTTATTCATGCGGAGTACCAAGAGAATAAGAAAGGGAGCCTTGGCGTAACGGTAAGTGTTGTCGCCGTGTGACATGAAGTCACGAGTTCGAGTTTTGAAAACGGCTTTTTGCAATTAATTGTAAGGGAAGGCCGCGTACAAAGACCCAATGGGTCTGACCCTTTCCCGGATCCCGCTCATTGTGGGAGCATTCGTGCACCGGGCTGCCTTTTTTTTTTTAGTACCAAGAGAATAAGAAGTGCTAGTTTAGCATCCACTTCCTCTGGCACATACAAACAGTAACAGCCACATTAGGATGGTTTCATCCAGAAATGTTGCAGATAAACGTCAAAATCACAATACGGCTTGAAGTTTTATACTTGTTATTGTTTACAGTGAGAATTAATTACAGCCAACTTAATGACTACTCAAATCTACTATCACTTCTATATCATCACCAGTAATAGCAGCACCTTTACACTAACTTAAGCTAGGAAAGCTCAAGCAGAAATTGAAAATAGAGCACGTATGACTTTGCTTCTTTTTAAGTCACATATTATCATAATCATCATCAAGTTAGTTCCACCAACACCATCCACGTTCACGAAGTTGGTGTTATACCAAGTTCCCAAGCATAAATAATTTACTCGTTGACAAATAACAGTTGAATTTTTTCTTCCAACACATCACAGACAACTGTGATATAAGGTTTCACAAAATGAATGTGATATAAAAGTGAAAAAGGGGATCAGGAGATCAGGGAAAGAACAGCTTACCAAGAATTCCGAAATATAAAGAAAGAGGCACATCTTTAGGAGTTTTTACCAAAATGGTGTCTCTTTTTAAACTCTGGACACGGAATGGTGTTTTCGGAAACTGATTATGAGAGTTTAAGAAAGTCTCATATTAGATATGAGAGTTCTGGTATTTTTTTAAATTAAAAAATATACTCTCAAACCCAGTATGAGAGTACAAAGCATTAATCAGAATAATTACCCACTAACTAATAATTTAATAACAGATTAAATATACTCTCATACTCAATTTGAGAGTACAGAGAGAGGAATACAAAAGGTCCAACCATACCATTAGTCATCAGAACTCTCATACTCAGTATGAGATTTAAGTACTCTCATACCAAGTTTGAGACTTTTGTGAGAAAAAAGACAAAGTAGCCTAGCACGTGAAAGATTCTACCCTAAACTCTCATATATAGTTTGAGAGTTTCTTTACTCTCATATCCAGTTTGAGACTATCCAATTTTACTATTTAAGACACATTTATTAATATTTAAAATTAAAAATTTTATTTAATATTTAATTATTTTAATTTATTTGATAATATATAAGACACATTCATTAATATTTAAAATTAAAAATTTCAATATTTAATTATTTTAATTTATTTGATAATATATATCTTAAAATTAACACAACAAAATTTCTAATTTAAAATTTACACAGAATATAACAAGTGATTAAATCTTTAACTATTTTTTACAATTTAAAAATTATTTCTCTTATTTTATTTAATATTTAAAATATATCACTTAAATTATCAGTACATAATTTTTTAAAATTTTTAACGCCGTCATATTTGACCATATATATATATATAATGTCTAAAAATAATTTCCAGTGAGAGCACAATAAACCCGTCTATATTCCTCATAATATGAGAAATTTTTTTTTGGGATTTATACAAAGGAAAATTGTACTATATTTTTTTTAAAAAAAATTTAATTATTTTGATATATTTTTAAAAAATATATTAAAAAATAAATAAATATAACTTTATTTTATAATAAAAATTTATATAATTAAAGATTTAACAAAAAATTAATAAAAATAAAAAAATATTTTTTAAATTTTTCGGTTAATCGATTAATCAACCGAATAGAATCGATTAATTATTAATCAAATCAAAAATTAAAATAATTTAAATTTTTTGATCAAACTTATCAAATTAAATTATCAGTGGATTAATAAAATTAAAATTTTAATTAATTAACTAAAAATTTAGTCTATTAACGAAATTGTGCCCACCTTACAAGAAAGCCATAAATATTACGTTCATTGAACTTAATTGATGAGATCAAATTCATCTTTAGGAGGACCAATGAACACCAACATCGTGGAAGGCAGTCATTGGATTATAAATGATATAAAATAAAAGTTAGCAATATTTAAGTTGTAAGTTTATTATTTTATTTCAAATTTCAAAAAATCAACAGTATAAAAAGATATAAAACTAATATTGGTGAACACTGGTATATATACTAAATTATAATAATGCTAATATTCTATAAATGGTATTTATGATTGTAGGATACTAATATATAATCTTTATATTAATTATTAAATAAAAAATTTATAATAATCAATTTTCATATTTTTCTCTTAAAATTAATATAGAATTTCAAAATTATTAGATGTATATATATTAATTAAAAACACTTGTAACATCGCGCAATTACTATACTAATACATATATATATATATCTGAATTATAATTAGTTATATTATTAAACAGTTTTTTAAGAAGTAATTAGAATTCATTTTTTTTTTGACACGAGAATTCCTTTTTTAGAAGAATTTAAAATTTTCAAATGCATTTAATTATAGACCTAATATATTTTTTCATATTTCTCTGTCGGAAAAAATATATTTTTTTTAAAATTCGGAAAAAGTGTTTTTCCATATTGTAAATTAGTACATAAATTTATTTTTTATTTAAATTTTATCTTTTTACCGATTAAATTTATTTTTATCAAATATTTTACTGACGTATTAGTTTATTTTTATTTATTTATTGTAAAGAGAAAAATATGGCTTTTTTGAAAAAAAGTTACGAAAAAAATGGGTTTTAAAAAAAATAATGAATGTTAAAAAAATCAAAACTAAAATAAAAGTCAGTTTAGTTCAACAACGCCATATAGATTATTTGAATCCGGATAAATAATATTTGGACTTTATCAAGAAAATTTTAGATTCTATAAAAATGAGTGAATTAAAAATGTTAACACTACTAAAAAGAAGTAAAAAATAAAAAATAAAAAAGGCTATATTTAAATTATTAGCTGTGTGGCCAATTTTGCTTTTCTTAATTTTTATTTTATTCTTTGAGGTTTTTATCTTTTTTTTAATCTCTCTTTTTACGTTTTTGTCACTTTTACTTATTTTTATTTTTTTATTGTTCTCTTTTATTAACTTTTAGGTAATATATTTACTTAGAGAAAGATTAAAAAGGAAGAAAAACATTATATATTTAATTAAATAGTAAATTATTTTTTTAACTCATGAGCCACTGTAGTTTGCTGTTAATTGATTTTATTTTTCTTTTAAATTTACTACTATCTTCTGGAAAAGGCTCATTAATTATTGTTAATTTTGTTTTTTTTTTTGGATGAAAGCAAACTGTGAACATTGAGAACAATGATTAAAATATAATATGTGAATTGAATAACAGAGTCAGTCCATTGAAATTATTAGCCAACCACTTCCAACCTTCTGCCTTTTAAAATCTGCTTCCATAATCATAATTTATTATTATTATTATTATTATTATTATATGATGTATGTGTAGAAATATTGAAATTTTATATACTCTTAAAAGAGTCAATTTTAAAAGTTAATTTGTAAAGTTAGAGAACCCAATTATATATAAACTCATTCAATATATTATATTTAATTAATATGAAATTGTGTATTATACTTAATAGCCCTCTCAAATGTCAATTGAGCCAAGATGATTTTTGATAAATCCAGTTGATATTTACAAATTTATAATATAGACTAGATCAAAATAATTATTCTGATAGATTTTTTATATCAGGCGAAATATTAGAAAGTACGAGGGATATCTTATATCTGATGGAGAATAAATTTTAAAAGCTCATCATTAAACAAATGAAACCCTTCATGGGATAATAATTAAAATGATACTAAATTCAAAAATATACTAAAAATTGAAAGAAAAATCATAATCTAAATTATAATAAAATAATAATTATGATAGAAGAAAATAAGTGGTAATTAAAAGATAAATTACAATCTGAATTGTGATAGAAGATGAATTATGATAGAAAAAATGGATACAAATATTATTTTTATTCTGATACCATATAGAAATATTGAGTGCTTATACGTTTTTGAAGGAGCTAACCTTAGAAATTAACTTGTAAGATTGAAAAATCTAATTATATATAAATTTATTCAATATTTTATATTTTATCAATATGAAATTATATTATACCTAACAGCATGCTGCAAGTGCAACCCAACAAAAATTATATTTTTGCCATCACATGACTTTACCTATTTCTTTTATATGCTTGATGCGAAAAACTCTAATTTTACTTAATACTAGACGTTATTTTCATTTTTTTATTATGTTCTTTTGTTTTCCTAGTAATCCTAGCTAAGTATTTTTTTAATGATAGCGAAGTTTTTAATCAAATAGTATTAATTAATCTTAAAAGCTAGCGATGAGCTATTTTTTAAATATAAAAATTATTTGATTATCGTATTAAATATTTTATTAAAATAAAAAATTTAAATTAATTAGTGTTATTTATATATATATATATTATAATTATATATAAATGATGTTTTCTCCATTTTAAAATCCAAGTCGTTTAGTAAAATGAGGAAAAACATTCTCTATAATAATTCTTAGCGGATAGCTCCAATTTAAGTTTATTAATAAAATATTTTTTATTTATTTTAAATTATAATTCATTCGCTATTTTAACAAATGAGTTAATATGTTAAATTTTTATTTTATCCTTATTTAATATTATTTACTAAAATATATGTTATATTAAAATAAAATATAATAAAAATATGTATAAAGTTATATATTTTTTAAATTTTACTTTTATAAATAATATATTTATTTATCAAAATGGAATGAATAATAAATTACATAGTAGCCCATCCTTTGGCTAAGATTGATACTGCAAACGAGGAAGAATTAGTTTGGATTGAAAGTGCCCTCCCTCTATTTCTGGTCTTATAACTTCTGAATCTTTTTTTAGTAGTGAGTCTAATCCTTTGAATGCCATAAACTCAGGTTTTTATCATGATTTGGGGACTAGTTTGGGTGTAAGGGGTAGTTCGACTAGTCTAGGTTTATAGTGTATTTGGTTCCGTAAAGATACTAGGAAAATTAACTAAATAACTCTTTTGATCAATAATATTATATTTTTATTATTTTTTTTATAAATAATTTATATAAAATAAAATAATAGGCCCACTAAATTTTATTAATCACTTGATAAAATATTTTATTTCAAAAAAATATAAAAAATATTTTATTAAAAATAAAAATTAAAAAATTAACATATCAAAAGATAATTATATATTTACTTTAATATATGATAACGTAATAAAGATATATCACAAGATTAATTTAAATATTATTTAATTTTTTTTATAGAGTTAAATTGTAATAAAAATAATTTAATATTTTTTTAATTTATTTTGTAATAATTTTTTATATTTTTTAAATATAATAATATAATATTTTTAATAAAATATAATTTTAATAATACATCTTTATAAAATACAAATTAAATAATCAATTTTACTTATAACGGCAAACATACTATTAGATTCTCTAAATCATGAGTTTTTTCTGAGTATTTTTTCTTGTTTTGTTTTAATGAATTTCACTTTCTATTAAAATAAAAGTATACTGAATAATGAATAATTATTTAAGTCAAAGACATTATTATTATTATTAAGAAAAAAATTGAAATGATATAGTGCATGGATGCCACTTCTAAGCGAAAGCAGAGGAAAGAGTGACGTGAGACTAATCAACAGTTAACTATTTTATTTATTTTTTTACTCTATTTATTTTATTTTAATCATCATATAAAAAAATTATTTTATTTTATTTTAAATATTATTTTAAAAATTTAAGAGAATATTAATTAAAAAATTTTAATATTATTTTTATTAATTAATAAAAAAATAAATAAGATGAGAGATAAAAAATAATATTTATATAAATTTTAACAAAATTTTAAATATTTATTTTTTATTAATTAATTAATTTTTTAATTTATACATATTAGTTTTATATGATATTTAAAATAAAATTTAAAATAAAACAAAAAACTTCTGACCTAAACTCTCATACGAAGTTTGAGAGTTTTTATAACTCTCATACTAAGTTTGAGACTTGTGTGGGAAAAAAGACAAAATAGCCTGCACGTAGCCTGACAATGTGCATGTAAAAGATTCTACCTAAACTCTCATATATAGTTTTAGAGTTTCTTTACTCTCATATCTAGTTTGAGAGTTTATACTCTCATAACAGATTTGAGAGTTTTTAATTTAAAAATTAAGAACTCTCATACCTAATTTTCGAAAATACACCATTTATCCACATCTTAAAAATTTCAAAATTTATTTTCACAATTTAAAAACGATCCCCCTTTATCTTTATACAGTGTCTGTGCTGCTGTTATAAGACTGTACTCTTCCCACCCAGTCATTCCCATTACTAAGTCACTTTTCTCGAAGTCTGGATGATTTGAGTGCACAACTTTGGCCACTCCACGCCCAGTTATAGGCTGCATATGTTGTTTGAAATATCTCAAAAACATTATTGGTTAATCATTTCGTTATCCTTAAAAAAAAACAGACAAACCCAATTAGTTTGAGAATGCTGTAAGAATCCGTAAAAATTTCAGAAATTTGCAAGAAATTAAATCCTCCAAAAAGGAAGAAACGGATAAAACTGAAATTGGTAGGAGTTAACTGACCGAACCAGGCTTGAAGGGTGCAATATATGAGTAGTGGAAGTTTCTCATTCGGTTTCTCATGTAAGGATCGCAAGACAAATAGAGGTTCTTGACAAGAACTCCGTTTGTACCTGGTGGGACTTCGAGTTTGATAGAAGTAGTGATATCCATGTCTTATTCTTGAATGAATCCAGGCACGTAATCCTTGAAAATCACCTGCTTATTGCTCACAATTTCACCATTATCATCCTCCATGTTGCTTCAGTCTCTCTACGTCAACACAGGAATGAAATTGATATCTCTATTGCTAAACAGAGAGAGAGAGAGAGAGAAGGAGGAAAGAGTCAGACGTTGTTGTGTGATAATCGGAAGGGAATGGGGCTCACTTTCCGATTATTGGCTTGGAGACTTTGGACTTCCTCTTTTTCTCCTCCGACATTTACAAAATTATCATAGAAAAAAGTTTCATTGCGACATATTTTTTTCATTGCGAGATATTTTTCCATATATATATATATATATATATCACACACACAGATTAAACCCAATTTTCCTTTTTCAAAAATATCTTATACTCCACTTCAAATAATATTTTATTTTAATTTTAATTTTTTTAAATTTTACTAACAAATAAATATATTTTAAAAAATAAAAAATAAATATTTTAAATTATATTTTTAATATATAAAATATATTAATTTTTATAAATAAATAATTTTAATTTTAAATAAAAATAAATATCCCAAAAATTTATATAAAAAATAAAATTTATAAAAATATCTTAATAAAAATTATAAAAATTATTTTTAAATAAATTTTCCATATTTTACACTTAAAAATAAAGTTAAAAATATTAATTTTTATTATATATATTACGTATATATTACGTATATATTATATTGTGTATATTGCATAAATGTTATATTCATATTATGTTTTTATTTTGTATATTATATAAAAGTTTATGTATTTAGCTTTTTATATAAATTTTATGAGTATTATTTCTCTTATTTGAAATTAAAATGAATTTTTTTTATAAAAAATTAATATATTTTATATGTTGTAAATGTAATTTAAAATAATAATTTTTATTATTTTTTACTGAAATATATTTATTTAAGTGGGTAGTTTGAAAAACTGAAAATTGAAGTAAAATATTATTTGAAATGAGAAAGGGAATATTTAAAAAAAATATTTAAAGTGAGGAGAGATGTATTTTTGTTTTTTTTAAAAAAAGCATTACTTAAATTATTTTCAAGTGTATTTAAAAAAAATAAAAATTTTAAAGGTAATTTTGTAAAAATCCCCTATCATAATTTGCCAGTATCTCTTAAGATTTAATTTATAGTTTTTTACTGGTATGTTATTGATTAAAAATTTGTAATAAAATTTTAAATAACATATATAATTTAATAAATTATAATTTTTAAAATTTACTTTTTATAAATATTTTCAAGAACTTTTTAAATAACAAATACATGTTTTTTACATTTCCCCCAAACATTAAGATACACACACTTCGTATAGAAACAAGTTTGAACTGCACCCAAGAGTGCCAGTGCCCCGATGGCTATCCGAGGCAATGACCGAAACAGCATCATCTGTGGCATGGGAACTGCTGATTAATGGCAGGAGGGGCAAACACTCAAGCTCCAAAAGCCCAATAGAATGGTGATCCATTACCCCCAGGTTTTGGCCCTTTTCGTACCAAGGCTGTCGTGGAAAGGGGAGACAGAACCAGACATGGGAGAACCCTCTTCACGAAATGTACCATTTAACATCGCTAACTCTCTTAGCTGCTGCTGCTTATAAAAATCCTGAGATTCATCCTACAAGATGAAACAAAACTTAGAAAGTAATCAAGGAATAGGTGGTCGATAACAAGATCAATGCACAAAAGCATAAAGCTACTAACCACATGCTTCAACAAGTTATCAAGCATCTCACGTGCTTGCATTAGGCGACCATCAGCTGTTTCAACTGACAACTCTGCCTCAACTAAGATATGCAGAGGTTCATTAAGATGCTCATACCCTGGTTTCCCTCTCATCATTTCTTCCTTAGGCAATAAACAAAATGATTCATTAACACAACAAAGCAAAATTGACAACAACAATTTGCTTATCCACAAAAAGGGAAAGCTAAAACAAATGCACATAGCTAGCTGGCAATGGTTACATGGACATTCTGAAGTAGGAATCAAATGCTTTTGAAATGTAGAGAAAACAAAAAATTTTGTACAATGCAATCTAGAATTATCATACATGGTGTGTACTCATCTAAAACTTTACATTTTTCTATAGATTGTCCTTTCCATGAGAAATACGAGATATTGTTAGTCATCAAATATCAATCTTAAGAGGGTAATTTCACTTGCCAAATCTAACTCAGCTCAAAAAGATTACAGTAGCTCTGCACAAGACTCCCGTAGTTTGGACAGAGGCTTATTCTTATGAATGATAAATCTGTTCATCAGTTCCATAAAATTTAATGTCACAAGTTCAATTCTAAATGGTATTTCATCAGTTTCAACGTCACCAATTCTACTTAATATGGTATTTCATGTTTAGAACAATAAGTTGCTATGTCGTCACTGGTCCTACTCAGTATGGCATCAAACATGAATGTACATATGATCAACATCAAAGAGATTTAAAAATAAAAAAAATAAAAACTCATAATTACCCTAGTTGGATCCTTAATATGCCGCCACGCCCTCAGATCAGAAAACGGCAATCAGTACTTGCTTCCACTCGCTTAAGAAAGTTTCCTCCAGGACCAAGGAGGCAGCCGACAAAGTTGTACTAAAAGAAGAGCTATGCCAATTACATAGGGAAGGAAACTAAAGGAAGAAATTGAATAGAAATGATCCATACATTAGGATATTTGTCAATGTGAATATCCACTCTGATAGTTTTTTTAACAATAAGACCAGACGAGCTTGCTTTGAGAACTTGACCAGTTTTGTGCTGATGAATGATAATGCAGTTGTCTGGCATTCTATAAACCAGAAAAAATGATAAGAAGCTTCAGAGCCTGAAAAACATTTGCAGCTTCCGTGGAAGCAGCTTCCGGAGAATACGCCCAAGACATTATGGCATGAGGGTAGAAATCACAACTATAAGGTGGTAAACTCAAGTGCATATTGACATGTGAAACAATAAAATGAGTACAAAATCTAGCATAGCGACACAAGGTAATAGAAGGTTCTAAAACCTAAACAAATTGTAATGTGATGAAAATCCTAAATGATAAATGAATTTGACAGCAACTAGTAAACTGAACTTTGTACGAGGCATCTGCCTTGCCACTATAGCAACATGCAGATCATACAACATTTATTAAATAAACGGTCAGCATTCTGCAAAAAATATTAGGACTCCAATCATCTAGCACTCTTAAATCAAGCAACTCTAGCTTAGTGCTCCGCTTGTCAGCCATCCTGACTAAAAGAAGATGCAAGGCCTTAGAAATAATTTCATGTAATAGGTCTCCATATCATTTTCTGAGACTCCTTGAAACTTTAAAAAGGCGTGGGACATGAAGAACTAGTTAACTAAAAGAGAACACATGCTTAAGTTAAGATTTCACTAGTCGATGATGTTAGCCTCAGACACACACTACCTGTCATGTAAACTCAGAAATTTGAACTACAAACTCAAAGAAAGTTAAAAGTTAGCATAAAATGTAAAACTATCTAGTCAGGAATGCTTCTAGACAACAGTAAAATTAGATGGAAAAAGAAGGTTATGTTAATGGTTAGTATCCGTACTTCTGATTGAAACCGTTATGCCCATCTATTTGCATCAGCTCCTCCATTTGAAAATATTGCTCCAGAAGCCAGAAAGCTAGCGTGTTCAAGCCCACTTTGACCTAAAACTGATGCATTCCCCAACAGTGTATTTACATGAAATATTTCTGCTCCAAAATGTCAATTTTCAAGGACAAGATGCACCAGTTTGCATTTGTTAATAGATTGGTTAGCAGTTATAACAAAATGGAGAGACAAGACGAATTGTTAACTAGGTTAGTTAAGAATCAACGCTTGCCCCATGAAATATATTTAAACTTAAGAACTATTTCTGACATGAAAGGTTAAGGACCACATTGTTCAGTCCTAACCTATTTAATTGCAAAAATAAAAAAAATAACATAGTTACACATAATCTGATTAATTCATTTGATGAAGCATAAAATTAACAATTCACAGAAGATAATCCCGCGTCACAAAACTAAAGATATTCGCAGTGCATTATTTATCCACCAACAAATACAGCTGGCATGATAAAAAAAAAACAAGAACCACAAAAATAATTCCTCACTGCCAAATGTTAGTACCTGTATATATGAAAATTTGTGTGTATAATATCAAAGGCAAAAAGAACAGGAATGATTAAAACAGCACATTTCTTGTAACAGCGAAAGGAAACAAGGGACTGGAGAGAAAAATCAAAAAGGAGAAAGGTAATAAAAAAAACCTGCAAATTCAAGTCTCTCCTTTTGACCTTAAAGCCACTATCTGAATTAGCCAAATATGGTGTCAAATTGTATAACAATAGTTTTATATTAAACCTTAAGACCCAGTAAAGACTAGGTTGACATGGTCAACCAAAGTTCTCAGGATGTCAAAAAATTCACCCTAAATGACAGAACTCAGACAACCAGCAACTGGAATACATGCAGCCATAAATCTTTTTTTTTTTAACGAGCCCATCTAATTTAAGTGGAGAATGTCGTTATATAAGATAATTAAGATCTAGTCCTATTTGTCTTACTATAGTAATATAAATTCACTTTCTATACCATCAACACTGTCCAACACCAAAATCTCCCATAACATTCTCCTACCATTAATATCCTCTTGGATCATGATTGGTGCAGAAGCCAAGACAGGATAGTACAATCCTAATCTCCTCTTATCTTGCATTGATTGCAGTAAAGTCTCCATCTTTGTTTATCCTCTTCACCACACACGCTCAGCTTGTCAACAACATTGGACAAAACTAACAAATGAATATTCTATAAATTTGTTCCACGGAACTAATAAAACCATACAGGCGTATCTATGCTTAGTGAGATTTTATACAATCTTCATCAACAAGGTATGATGTAATTACCACCAATAGCAGTTAGTCATAGTAGACTTCAAAAGAAAATCAAATAGCAATGGCACATTTGTATTCACATCATTAACCAAAATTTATCTCAGAAAACTCTTTTGCATAGCAATGACAACAAAACTTGGTTGATAGATATATGAAAAAAAAATGAAAACTAAGACAACCTTGATAAGCCAGAAGAATTTATTGTTCCATCAGCTCTCACTGAACCACAGTTAACTAAACATCTCAAGGAAATCAGAGTAACATATCTGAATCACCTGTGATGTTATAAACATAAACTAAGCTTGATAATAGGTGTCAAAGGATACAACAACTAGAACTTCAGCATTCCATCATCTCACATTTGCTCTATGCATGATGATAATGATGCAGCTTGTATAACAATACTTTCCCAGCAGCATTTCCTACAGCCATGAACCCTCCACCAGGACTGAAATCCAAACAGCGGGGATACTGTAGAGTCCTATTTGCCGGAGGCCAGTTAGAGAAAGCAGTAAATGATTGAAAATGTATCAACTTTAAACTGTTCTTTTTCATATGTGAGCAAATGGCTAATATCTGAGCATCATTATTAAATTTCAAGAAATCCACTTTAGTAGTCAAATTCTCAATTGCCTTGATTGGTTTTCTCTTCCCACCTAAAAATTCCTCCCTGTTGTAAACATTTACTATCCCGCTGCTTGAACCAGCAGCAAACAAATTACCATTTGGAGAAGTGCAAAGAGCTGTGCCATTTATACAACCTTCATCAACAGCCTTATGGATGCATGTCCTAGTTCTCAAATCCCAGTGGTACACCTGCCCATCACCTCCATGGCTCAATAATTGCTGCCCATCATCAGCAAAAGCTAAAGAACGAGCAGGTCCATTCATCTTCAGAGTTCCAATAAGCTCCTTTGTTTTGGATGATACCAATAAGATATAACCTTCATTCCCCACAAAAGCAATTGTACTAGAATCTGGGGACACCTCAAAAACTTCCAAGCTCTTTTCCTCCCTGCCAACTAGGGGCCCAATTTTATCAACTATTGCTTTCACTAAATCAAAGCTGTAAAAGAATTTTCTTCTCCCTGCTATAATAACCTGTGAACCATCAGGTAAGAAAGATGCCTTGTGAATTGGGCAATCATCAATGAAGATGCTTTGTATTTTTGTATTCCGTTTCCCATCAATCTGAAAAAACCTCAGCCTCCGATTCAAACCAGCAGCAAGTAGCAACTGTGCATTGCGATGGAACTGCACTGAATTTATTGGACCATTGGATGCATCCTGAGCATTTGCATCCACAAGTCTTGAGTACTCAAGAATTCCAGGAAACAGTTTTTCCCTGCTCTTCACTGCAAGGTCTTCATTTGTACGAAGAATATCATCAAATGCTTCAGCATCCTCATAACCACGTGCCGCCGCAATGCCATTTTCTTCATCAGAAGATTCATCATCATAAACACCATTATTTCTTGACTGAAAACCAGGTCGAGCCCACTCAGTGCCTGGATTCAGCTTAGCATGCTGAGCCCTTAATCTTGCAACATATTCCTGACCTGATATCAAACTCTCATCCTCTTCCTTTCTCAGTTTCCTTAACCTATTAGTCTTAGCAATATTAACTGTAGTTTTTTCCTCTTCATCATCAACCCATACAGCTTTCCGTTGTTTGGTTTCCTCTTCAGTATCACTTCTTTCAACAAAATCAGAATCTTCCTCATAAACTGACAGTACACTATTTGCTGAACGGTCCACAAAGAACAAAGCAGAACCATCTTCAGCCTTATCATTTTTTCCAAATTCAAGAGGGGAATGCAAGGACGCAAACAAAAAGTTCTCCAACTTTTTCATTTCTTTTTCTTCATCAATTCCCAATTGCTCTTCCTTTTCTTTCCTTCTCTTTTTTGTCTTTGAGATAAACAAATCATATCCACTTCCATCCTCATTCTCTTTATTTTCTTCCGTAAAAGGAAGCTCGTCAGCATCATCCTTTTTACTCTTGACTCTATTTTTAGAGCCAACATTTTGAGAAATCAAACTCATCTTTTCTCAAAAGGATCCCAATAACTACAAAAGGAAACACAGTTTGAAAAAAAAAAGTTACAAGATTTATAAGGAATTGAATATAAATTATAAGTTTATATCTACTCTGTTTTCTTTTCCATCGCATGCATTAGAATTCCTAAACTAAAGCAAAAAAAAAAAATTATATTCTCAGAATTGCATTCCCTTCTCAATTCCAAAGCGAACCAAACATATTACATAGGCTCAATTCATACACATAGGCTGCCATGCCAATATCTTTATAAAATTCATGTGTTGCTGAATTTCGAAATAATTTTTATCATTCCGAACAATTGAAATAACCTAAGAGTTCTCAAATACATGAGATGGAATTGGAAAAAAAGTGAAAAACTTCAAAATCATAACCGAAGCAATTCTGGCATACCTCAAACTGTAAACTTGACGGCGGAGGCAGCAGGGAAGCAATAATTGGCAGTGTGCAATGAAGACAACAAGGTTACAGAGAAGCAGTGAGTAGAAGAAAGCAAAGAGAAAAGCTGGAAATAAGAAAACGACGATGCATGAAGAGAGAGAAAAGGAGGAGAGAATAAGGCGTGTAGGGTTACGTTTTTTAAAAAAAATTAATTAGGAATACTGGAATTCAAATTTTATTTTTTAATTTAATGTTAATCTAGCCCATAATTAAGTTATTATAAAGGTATTTTCATTTAATACTTTTCTTTTCTTTTCTTTTTTTTATTGAAATTACCACTTTTACAAAAAAAAAATTATCTCTTTTAAATTATAATTTTATAAAATTAATAAAAATTAATTAATTTTTTAATTATATTCTTATTAATAATAACTTAATGAATAAATTAAGATTATAATATTAATAAATTAATAAAATATATTTTAATTTATTTAAAATAATTTTTTATAATATCTAATAAATATAATAACTTTTTATGTATATAAACTAAAGATAATAATTTTATCTAAATGAAAGAGTATAAATATCCAAACATAAATTTTTTTAATATAATATTTGACTATGATCGATATTGATAAAATTACATCTTACTTTGAAAATAAAAATATAAATTTTATATAAAAATGATAAAAAAAATTTAATTTAAACTATTTTTATTTTGCCTATAATAGTCAAATATAAAATAATATATAAAATACATCTTATAATTAAAATAATATAAAATACCTTTACGTAACATAAATACTCAAAGTGCAGCTTCTTTTTATATTAAAAAAAATTATTCGCATTTTAAAAGGGAATTAAAAAATATTAAATTAACATCAAAAATTTTAAAAGGATATAAAAATATTTAAAAAAATAGTAACAATAATATTTGATTTTAGAAATATGTCTTTGGATATTAAATTTTAGATGAAAATAGATTTAAATATATATATATATATATTTACAACTTAAGAGAAATGTAATTTAGTGTAATTCGGTGTGACGGGCCGAATTTATATTTATAAATTAAAAAAAAGTGAGTTCTGAGTTATATATTTAAATTGAAAGTTAAATAGAAAATTGATTAAATAAGTAAAATTTATAAATTATATATATATATTATCGGATATATATATTTTTATTAAAAGCTAAATGTGTATTTGGTCTAAACATATCTTTTCTAAAATATTCTAAAGAAAAAGATCAATAATTTCTTGTGACAATTAGTTATTCTTAAGTTTTTAGTCACAATAATTATAGTGAAAAACTGTTTGAAATTTTAAAATTTTTTATTACATTATAAGCTTATTATCGGCTAAGATTTATACTTTTTTGTCATATACATAAAAAAAATCTGATTTTCAACTATTTTTTAATTCTAATAAAAATAAACTATTTTCTATTTTGTAAAGTTTTTAATATACATTAATTTTTAATAATTTAAAAACATATTTTTAATATTTATTAATTATTTTAAAAAATAGAAAGTGAATAAGGAAGTCATATTGTGCCATCTCATCATTTTTTTAATGACGAAATTAAGGTCTAAATGACCCTTTTTAATTTAAAAAAAAAGATATATTTAGTTAAAAAAGTAATTAAGAGTTGAATTGAGATAATGATAAATTTAAGGGACTTATTTGAACTTTTAGCCTAATTCATAATAATAATAATAATTATTATTATTAAAACATCTAAAAATAATATAAAAATTTAATTGAAACAAGTTGATTTATTTATACTAATTTATATGATGAAATTATTCTAATTCCACATTTTTTTCTTAAAATTAAAAATATATAAAAAATCAACCTGATAACAAAGTATAAATAAATTTTTATTTCAGAATAAGTCAATTAATTAAGAAGCACAATTAAACAGAATTTGACTGGGTGATATTAGACCGATTTTGAAAGTGAAATAAATCAGTCACGAGCAACAACTATAACTCCTGTGTCTGCATTTTTCCCATTAAAAAGCCGTTCTAAGGCTGCAGGACTACTTTCAATGCCTTGGTTAATTTCTTCCATGTAAACAATTTTTCCTCTTTCACATAAGGCACTATATGATCCAAGAACTTAGAATATAAGTGATTGTAATCGAAAACTAAAAATCCTTTCATATTGATCCTCTTATTAACAATTTCCATCAAGTTGGTTACTCCTTCAGGGCGATCAAGATGGTACTGAGTGATCATTCCACTCGCAGCAATGCGACCATGAACCCTCATGTTGAGTTGCACTGCATCAAGCATTTTGCCTTCTACATTCTCAAAGTAATTGTCAATTCCTTCTGGGAAATAACTGCAATTGTTAGCCATTGATGAGTGTTCTACTGTTGTTTCATCGATGTGGGAACTTAATTAGTACATGTCTAACGGAGAAACTAATTAACCTTTTCAATGCTGCATCCAAATCTTTCTCTTCGTTATAATTGAATGCTTCATCAAATCCTAACTTGTTCTTCAAAATATCAACCTATATTATGACCAATAAATAACCATAAAAATAAGGGAATATATGAGAATTGAAGATTGTCCCACATAAAAAAATTTCCTTCTCTCAATGAAAAATAATGAAAAAAGTTAGTCAATTAAATACCTTTTCCTTGCTTCCAGCACTGCCTACAACATAGCAACCCATCAATTTGGCTAACTGCCCAGCAATCTGACCAACAGCACCATATGCAGATGAGATGAAGACATATTCTCCTTTCTTAGGTGCACATATTTCATAGAAACCAGCATAGGCAGTATGGCCAGGCATTCCTAAATTAAACATGTATGTATTAGTAACTAAATTAGAAGGTAGGTAGTTAAATATTTTTCTTTTATATCTTACATACACCAATCCAAAAATATAGTAACTTACCAAGAACTCCTGTATAGTAAGAAAGAGGTATTCTTGGAGATCATCATCACCTGCTCATTGCTTACCACATTTTCTCCTGCCATTTTTACTTTCTTTGGTGTGCTTTATGTGCTTTTGGAGTTGATGATGATCTCAAGACAACTCTGCATTGGCAGAGCAATAGAGAGGTTAAGTCTTTTTTTATACTAGTTGTTGGATGATACAAATTTCATTTCATTAATTATCCAAAAGTACTTTAAAATTTTAATTAAGAGGATAACTAGTTAATCATTTTTTGGGTCAGTCTGATGCTGAAGTTTATCTCCAAATTAATCAGCGAAATCTTAATTAGCTTTATTCCTAATCAGAGCAGAATTTATCAAAATTTACGATATATTTGGTAAATTTGGAAAGGAT
Organism: Garcia nutans; assembly: GCA_947685225.1. Taxonomy (NCBI): domain Eukaryota; kingdom Viridiplantae; phylum Streptophyta; class Magnoliopsida; order Malpighiales; family Euphorbiaceae; genus Garcia; species Garcia nutans. Next base: position 51,148,760 of record CANTUV010000011.1, on the reverse strand, counting down.
AAAAATAAAAACTATGTATGGAATGGGAGAGCAACAAATGTCCAGGTACAGACTAAAAAGACGGCATATAACTGACATATTTGATTATATGCCTAACTTAAGTGATAGTGATAAAAAATGAAGGTGTCTAACTTAGGTAAAAGAGATGTCTAACCTTTGATAAATCTCACCAACCATTATGTACACATGTTATAATTTTCCTATATAAATGGTCTTTTGGCTATTGTTATAAAAAAGAAAAATTAGAGAGAATAGAAAGAAAATTAATAGAGAGGAAGATCACATCGAGTTTAGCAAAAATTAAGTCAAGTAATTTTTGTGCTCTTGATCACGTCTATTAGAAAATTTCTTTAAGAGAATTTTTGTTAAAATTTCTTGGAGATAATTGGGTGTGAGGTGTGAGTATTTGTAAATATGATATATTTTTCTCCTTAATAGAAGTCTGCAACACATCCGGAGACGTAGACATAATTGGCCGAACTCCATCATCAAATTGTGTATTACTATTTCGTATTTATTTTCGCTTTCTGACTAATCTATTTTAAGAAAAATAAAGCGATAATATTTATTTTTCAACAACTGGTATTAGAGCTAAGGTTCAAAATCCGACTAAAATACTATTCATCTGTACGAGGTACTATTCACTTTTGAAAAATCCAGATTCGAGTGGGAGCGATGGCCGCAGACGAAGTAAAAGTGAGAATTGAAAAGTTCGATGGTGCAGACTTTGGCTTTTGAAAGATGCAGATTGAAAATTATCTGTATCAGAAAAAGCTGTATCAACCTCTTTCACAAATGAAACCAGAAGGCATGAAGGCATGAAAGAAGAAGATTGAAACCTTCTCGACAGACAAGCCTTTGGAGTTATTAGATTAACATTATCCCGTAATGTTACTTTCAACATAGCCAAGGAAAAGACCATGGCGGGTCTTATGGCGACTCTCTCCAGTATGTATGAAAAACCATCGGCCGCAAATAAAGTTCACTTGATGAGGCGATTATTTAATTTACAAATGACAGAAGGGGCATCGGTGGCCCAACATCTGAATGAACTCAACATAGTCACAACCCAGTTGAGTTCAGTGGAAATTGAATTCGATGATGAAGTTCAGGCTTTAATTCTCTTATCATCTCTACTAGACAGTTGGAATGCTACCGTTACAGCGGTCAGCAGTTCGTCGGGAAATACCAAATTAAAATTCGACGATGTACGAGATCTGATATTGAGTGAAGAAATTCGGCGAAGAGAATTAGGAGAAGCATTAACCTCTTCAGCTCTACACACAGAGTCTAGAGGGAGAACTTTAGACAGAAATTCAGACTTTGATAGATCAAGATCTAGAAGGAGCAAATCTAGATCGAGAAAGAAAGATTTCAAGTGTTATAATTGTGGCAAGAAGGGTCACTTTAAGAAGGATTGTCGAGCTTCGAAGAAAGATACCGGCACACAGGAATTTGTAAACGTGACCAAAGATGCAGGCGATGCTATAAGTCTAAGCATTAACAGTCCGATTGAATCATGGATCTTGGATTTAGGGGCATCTTTTCACTCCACTCCATGCAGAGAAATCATGAAGAACTATGTCAGTGGTGATTTTAGTAAGATTCATCTAGCCGATGATGAAACCTTGAAGATCATGAAAAAAGGAGATGTCAAATTAAAGTTGCCAAATGGACTGTCTGGAAGCTGTAAGGAGTAAGACATATTTCTGGTCTCAAAAAGAATTTAATCTCTGTAGAATAACTTGATGAAGAAGGTTATTGTATGACCTTCACAGATTGTGAACGAAAAATTACCAAAGGAGCACTTGTCATTGGATATGACTATAGTGAAAGATATTGACATGGTTATGGTTATGGTAAATTGAGGGTATTATTATAAAAACTTCATAGGCCCTCTTCATTTTTTTTTTCTTTTTCTTCTTCATTTTCTTCATCTTAGTTAAAAAACAAACATCCCAATGTGAGGCAGAACAAAGTCCAAGAACTTGGAGTACTGGCTAAAATAATCAAAAGCCACAAATCTTTGTGTTCGGATCCGTTTATAAATAATATTCATCAAATTATGCACTGCTTCAGGGCGCTGAAGATTGTACTGAGAGATCATTCCACAAGCTGCTATTCGGCCATGGCTTCCCAAGTTTAGAAGCACTGAAATGCCATGAAACTTAAAGAGGAATATCTTAACTTTAAACCAAACTGACCTTTTCAAAGCTGCATCATAGTCATGCTCCTCTTTATAATTGAAAGCAGCATCAAAGCCAAACTTGTTCTTCAAAAGTTCAACCTTATAATTGTTGAGAAGAACAAAAACGAAAAATAAAAGAGTTAGCATGCTTGCAGAAAACTCATCCAGTCATCACATTTTAGTGAATGATAAATGGTCAAGAAAATGCTACTAAAAGCGAAAAATTGACAGGCTTTGAGCAAGTAACGCCCAGAGATGAGAAGTTAGAATTTGTTTAACAATCTTTTGCAGGACAGAAGACATCTGACTTGAGAAACAGAGGCCATAAAATGCAGAAAGTAATTATACTATAGAAGTTAAATAATGGTATATATGCTTGATTGGGATGATAACTCTGGATGATGATTCTCATGTAAGAAGCCATACGATAAGAAATGAATGGAGAGAATGAAACACGCAATATATAGCGGCTCACCTTTTCTTTGCTTCCAGCACTTCCAACAACATAGCAACCCATCAGCTTCGCAAACTGTCCAACAAGTTGACCAACTGCACCTGATGCTGCTGAAACATAGACACGTTCTCCTACCTTAGAAGAACAAACATCCTTTAAACCAAAGTAAGCAGTGATGCCAGGCATACCTATTAAAAGAATAAAATTATAAATATTTTCAAATAAAACCCAACAAACCAGAAAAAACAATAAAAGACATCGCTGAATTTTGTTCATTTGATTCTATTAACACCAGCAGAAGTGGTATTAGTTTTACACAACTCTCAAGCCTCTCTCAATTTGAATCTGGTTGTTCATCTATGCAATTCTAGATCTCTATCAAGGGAAACAAGCTGGAGGACCTTCCAAAGAAATTCTTAGAGAGTGACACCAATGATGAAAGTTTAAAGAAAATTCCAATTAATCTATAAGTAATCAAAGGGACTAATCCATCTTTAGGCGAAGAGGCAACTAGAAGTTTAAGATCGTCCAAAGAAATCCTTACAAGAAGATATTGACAAAACTCAAGAAAATTCCACTAATACCTAATTAAAATCTCAACAGCTCTAAATATCATAGTCAAGAGCTCTCAATAATAGGTTTGAAGGTAATTCAACTAAATTTTGACTAATATTGGCAACTAGGGTCAAAATAAATAAATAAATAAATAAAATTCCACCAAAAGCAAAAATCCCAATAAATTAATATAAAATCTGAATATCATGAATTGAAGAAAGCACTTACCTAGTAGTCCAGTGTAGTAGGAAAGTGGAATATCTGTATGGTGGATTCTAAAGAAACGTTCAGGTGCTGTTATAAGACCGCACTCTTCCCAATTAATCTTACCCCATTATAAGTCGCCTTTCTTGAAGTCAGGATGCCCAGAATCCACCACTTTAGCCACTGCAAATCCACTTATTGGCTTTTTTCCCCCCAAGAAAAAACAACAACGGTTAGCAAAACAGAGCATTCAATTGCTGACTAATTGAAAGTAAAATCAAGATATCTTAATCAAACATCAAGAAAAGCAAAAACACCAGAAAAAACAAACACCTAATGTTCATTCCCAAGAACCCAAAACTGAAAATTTTAAAAATCATTAAAGAAAGGATTAAGAGAGATTACAAAGCCAGGACTGAAAGGAGAGAATTCGGCATCTCCAGATGGGAGATTACTCATTCGACCCCGCATGTAAGGATCACAAGACAAATAGAGATTCTTAACCAAAACAGCTTTACTACATTGTGGTACTTTGAGCTTGATGGAAGTACTAGACACATACATGTCTGATTCTTTAGGAAAACCATTAACATAATCCTTGAATATAACCTGTTTGTTACTCACTGCCTCACCCTCACTCTCCATGGCTTTCTCCTTTACTGGGTCAATCTCTATTCTTTCTTCTTCTTCTTACCTCCTATGAATGATCTTTTTATATTTAGATGTACATTATTTTATACTGATATTTTCAGAGTAGAGATGAAGCAGAGGATAAAAAAAAGGAGCTTTAAAACGTGAATTTCGTGTGGGGTGGCCTCGGAAGCACACAATAATTACGGGTAATGGATGATATCTTTAATCTTATTGTTTTGTGTCATTATCTGAAATCTTGTCTGCTGAGACTGACATTGATATTGTGTTAGCGTTTTGGTGATGGTGGGTACGGCAGGGCAGTGGCTGCGGCTTCACCTCCATACTTACAATCAGACCACAATAATTACCCTTTCTTTTTCTACCTTTTTTCTTTTTTTTTTTTTTGCAAAAACATAATAAACAATTTAATTACGAGTTAATAATGAATTTTTTTTGCATTTATAAGAATTATTAAAAAGAAAACTACTCTTAATATAAAATTATGAATAAAAAAGGTAAAAATAATAAGTAATTAGAATAATAAATAGTCAGAATATGAGAATATTTGTTTTACATGATCTATTAATTGGTGCATTTATAAAATAATATAAATTCATATTTAAAATTTCTTATAATGCTAAAACATAACAAAATTATTTTTATTAGTTGATAGACTACTAAATTATAAGTATGGTTTAAAATATAAAAAACTTAAGATGTCCATAATTCAAATTTTGTCCATCATTTTTCTTTAAAGATTGTAAATATGAAAGAAAATAGCATTCAAATGATTGTGTTCAGATTAAAGAAGTTTGAAATTCTAATGCCCTATTTCATAGTGAAATGACAAATGTATTTATTCCGTTATTCGCATTTGCACCACAAGATTTTTTTTAGAAAATATATATCAAATTAGAAAAATGTATAAATATGAATTTAATATTTAGACTTAGACACATATATACTTTTTATTTTTTTATCTAAAAAATATATAGCAAGTTTATAATATAAAATAAATATGTATAAAAATTAACAGAAAATTACATAAAATACTACTTCTCTTCAAAATTTCATTTTTACTATATTTTTTAAATTTACAAAAATATATTTTTTTATATTTACAAAAAATATACCATATTTTTTATAAATTTTTGGTACATACACAATAATATAAAATTTTTTTGGCTGCATAATATTTTTATAAATTTTTTATTTTTATTTTATTTTTGTAAATTCTCAAAAATTAACAAAAGTTTATATCAACAATACATGTGCAACCAAAAATAAAAATATTATAAAAAATATTATAAAACAAAAAAAATTATAAAAATACTATGTATATACCAAAAATTTACAAAAATATGGTAGATTTTTTTATATATGTTAAATATATTTTTAGTATGTGTTGCATATATTTTTGGTATATGATGTAAAAATATAAAAAAAAAATAAAACAAAAATATAAGAAAATTAAAACATAGTATTTTTTTATATTGAAAAAACACAGAGTAAAATGAAATTTAAAAATAAAAGTAGTATTTTATGTAATATTCTCTTAATTTATATATATATTTGTTTTATATAACAAACTTGTTATATATTTTTTGAGACAAAACAGAAGGTATATATGTCCCTCTAAGTCTAAACATTGAAGTTATATTTGCACATTTTTCTAACTTATTATATGTTTTTAAGAAAAAAAGAACTTTTTTGAAGTACATACATACTTATGCGCCTAAATATTAGGGTTATATATGCACCTTTTCCCAAATATAATTAAAGCATATGAAGCCTTTTGGCATGAAAGAGGATAAATATAGTCTAGAGACACTTTTACATGCAGCGAGAGATTTGGGTAGAGGATTTTTAAATCCGAATATCAACCAGTGAAATGGGAGATGTAATTTTAGGAAAGAAAAAAATTATTATATTTTTTTTTGAAGAAAGGAAAGAAAAAAAAGTATTTGTTAATTATTAAGCAATTAATCTATATATTTTATGCAATCAAAATTATGTTTAGAAATTATTAAAAAATTATTTTTAATTAAATTTATATGAGCTCACTAGTTTAATTTATACAATTTTATTTTATTTTTTTAAGTGAAGATTTCCCCATTAAAAGTAATGATTTTTATATGGTGCTATGTTAATAATTTTTATTTTGGTTTTTTAGGTGGGTGTATATTTTTATATTTCTTCCATTTTCGCTCCGGTTATTAATAGAGACATTTATATAAGTGTTTAAAAAAATAATTTTTATTTTAAAAATACTATATTTCTTTTTGCTAAAAGAACCTCCTAAAGTTTCAAATTACTGTACGGCAACTGATAATGTGATTCCTATATATGTTTCTTTTTTTTTTCTTAATTGGGATAAATGTTATATATGCAGTTCTATTACATGATATTTCAAGGAACTATAAAGTCACCAGAGATTATTATTACTTTTAATATTGTGATACAAAATCATTGTCTCAACAGAATTCTGTGGTGTTGGCAGCATACATATAGCACATATTAAACAATTATGTCTCATTGGAAAGTAAAATTTTGTCATAGTTATAAGGCATCAACAATATGGATATGCAATATCTCATTTTCATTTCATTCCATTTGAATATTCCTATTAAACTATAAGTCTACAATACCTACATATCATTTAACCCCTCAAAAGAAAACCAAAATTTTTTTGCAAATAATTTTACAATTGAGAAATTATTGAATGAAATTAGAGCAAGTTATCATATGAATTGTAGAACCCACATAACTTATAAATAATTGAAATATATTTTCATCCTATTTAATAATTTCTCAGAAGATGACTGTATTCAAGCTTATTTCGATCCACATCTTGAGCTTATTAAAAAAATAAAAACCAAGAGCAATAAGACTAAACCCAAATTCAAATCACTGGTGAAAGGTAGTCTTATTGCTCCCTGCAGAAGACGAAAGAGAAATAGGAATAAGATAGGTTCTTCTTCACCTTTTCACACACTTGACAACTCCATTTCTGAATCCAATATTTAAAATATGAATCGGATCAATGGGAGCAAGTTATTGGGTACCCCTAACCAGTTGGAAGAAGAGTTACATTTGCCAACTTTCGATCTTAAGGATGCCGGACTTGATCAGCCGAACTTAGAGGGAATGGAGGTTGAGAAAACTTGAAAAATTGGTTCTATGTCTTTTCGGGGCAAACGATAAAGACAAAGTTTGTCAAGGGCTTACTGACATCATTAGAAGAGAAGCTTCTGAAGTTTGATTTGGGTTCACACTTCTTCTAGTCTATCTTGGTTGCTGTTTCGTGCGTATAGTGCAGCTGGGATTGTTTTGTAATGTCAAATTGGGCCTATTACCTCAAGAAGAGCAGAATGAGACCGGTTTCTTAGGGCTTCAGTTTGAAGTTTTTAAGTAATTTTTGAAGTACATATCTGGTGCATTTAGAAGAGCTTCTCTTGGGAGTCTGCTTCTTCTTTTTATTGTTTAGCAATGGCATACCGGGCTTATCACTTCTTAGTATAATTTGGTAAAGTTTGCAGCTTTTGTTATTATCTGTAGTGCATATATGCTGCTTTTTGCAGAGTTTTCTTGAGGGACTTCTAACATTAGTTATTTCGATTTAGCTATAGAAGTTTGAGGAATGCCTTTTGGATTGGGTAGAAGGCCTCTTCAACTCATGTCTTTTCCATTCTGTAATTTCAAGAATATATAATAAATTTACTTTTTTTTATATAAAAAAAATAATTTCTCAGAATGATGATATCAGAAACACACTTTAATATAAAAATTTAAAAAAAAATCACAAAATTACAATTTGATCCCTAAGAGAAAAACATGCAATGCTGCTTGAGAGCAATGATTTACATTTCTCTTAATATCACACAGATATACTAACCTTCTCAAAGTTGCGTCCAAGTCATGCTCCTCTTTGTAGTTGAAAAGCATCATCAGAACCAAAACTTGATCTTCAATAGTTCAATCTTACAATTGAACAACACAAAATAAAAGCAAAAGTTTATCATTTTCACAAGAGGCGTATCTAATCAGCATCTTCTAAATGACCAAAAAAAAAAGCAGGGAAAATGCATCCAAAAGAGAAAAACTTACTATTCTTTGGCTAGATTACTATCTACTAGTTACTATCCTTCAGATTTCATTTATGAAGTGCATGGCCGGTGGAAAAATATATGGTGGTGTATAAGCAATAAATAAACCAACTCACAAGATGAGACTTTGAATTTATAAGAACTTTGAATTTAGGCCAAAGATGAATTTGTAGAACAAAACTACATCCTAATTATAAGAAATTAAATACAATTGATTCAAAAGGCTGAGGCAACATTAATGCCATGTGAAAATGCATAAGGTCCTTTTTTATTAGAGACATAACCGTAGCTCTGTTATAATTTTCACTCAAAGTTCAAACTCAAATTTTCAAATGAATAATTACACCCGTCGTTTTCTTGGTTTCTCAAAAATATATTAAATTCTTTTATTATCATGTTGTAAATACTCTTCAGGTACTTTCGAGTTGAACAACACATCATACAACTTATTATTGAAATAAATAAATTTATAATTTATAAAAATAATTTTTTACTTAAAAATTCAAATAAAATTTTAAATTAATTTATTTATAATAAGTATATTATTTATAAAGTTTCAAAAAAAGTATATTATTTCTATAAATAAATATATAAATAAATTATTTATTAAAATAACCCATTAACTAATTTATTAATTTTTTTTATAAATAATTTAATTTATTTAAATAACATTTTTAGTTATTTTTTAAATAATTTAATTTATTTATTGTGATAATAATTGAGTTAAATATGTTTAAATATATATATATATATATTTAAATTTAATTTGAGTATAAGTATTTTTTTTTGAAATGTTGAGTATGAGTAATTGAATTAAATATGTTTAAAATTCATAAATTTACATATTCATTTGGTTTTAATTTAATTTGTTTACGTTAATTAAATACAAAGCAACCTACTTAATATTAAAGAGTTTGTAGATGAATCGGTAAATCATTATTTATATATGTGGAGCCACGCCACTTCTCATTAATGGCATTAACGAAAAATATAATGTTGGATTTTACTGTTATAATAATGGTAATTTGAGAGATTTTATTGTTATAAAGTGACAATTTGAAAAATTTTAGGGTTATAAATTGAATTTTAAAAATGATAAAATGCATTAGTATATTATTGATGGATGATACTCGATATAGTTATAATTTTCAATCTTAAAAAAAAAAAAATGCAAATCTATTATTAATTTCCATTTCAAACATACATAGCTATCCCAAAGAAACCTAAAATTATTGTTTTAAGCTGCAGGTAAACAAGAAAATAGACATATTATAAACGATCAATTAGGAAGGTGTTTCTCGATGATTTTCTTATACTAGTAGAGAATTTTTCACATTTTGCCAACTCACCCTCACTCGCCATTTCTTCTTTAATTTTCTGGGTTAAATTTCTCTTCTTCTATACCTATCTCCAATGTTTGAAAAGCAAAACCTTTCTGCTAATTTTACCTATTTGAAAAGCTAGATTTTGAATAAAAACTAAGGGGATTTTGCAAGTAATAAGGATGGGTTTTAATTTGATTTTTTTTGTTTTTTGTCTTTTTGTCATAAAGCATGCATTTTGCGTTCAGTTTATCCTATGAAGACTAATAAAAGTTGAAAAAAAAAATTCCTAACTTCTCTTTTTTCACTTACAAGAATCAACTTTAAATTGGAGACATTGTGTTTTTAGTTTGTTTTGTGGTAACAAATTAAAATTTTGTAATTTTAATCACATTGAAATTTAGTGCAAAACTCAATGACCATTATAACTTAACCAAATTATAATAATAGAATCTCAAACACGGAGACTTAGTCTAATGATAAGTGCATTTTCATGGGTAATTCGGGATCGATTCTTCCTTTTTCAGTTGTAATACTAAAAAAATAGAATCTCCCTCTCAATAGAATGATTGGTAAGTTGATTGTGTATACAATTGTTATTACACTTAATCATGGCAAGTTTGATTTATTCCATAATTTTTGAAATAGAATTTGTTTTAACTCTAATTTATAAACAATTTATTTAAAATTTTCTAAAATTTTAATATTTCAATTGCTTTAATTTTAATTTTTACTAACTTGATGTATATTTTAAAATATAATTATTAATGTAATCAAGAATATTTGAATAACTAAAAATTTAAAACAAATAATAAGGTATTTCAATCAATTTTTGTCTTGAGAACCATAAGACGACTCAACCAAAGTGCAATATAACAATTCCGACCCATTGGTTATTGCGCCAACTAAATCATATCGAAGAATAGGGCATTTCAAAACAAAGCAAGTTGACTGGCAATTTGCTTTGTCCGATAGATAGGAACTCGTCTGTTATTATCTCACTCAAATTTGTGAATTTTCCCTTTAAGTGGTAGATTTGATTAGTTTGAGAGCTTGTTAACTATAATACAATCCCATATCGATCAAATATAGAATGTTGAATGAGTTTATATACAATCGAGATCATATGATATAATTTCATATTGATTAAATATAGAATGTTGAATAGACTTATGTATAATTGAGTTTTTCAATCTCAATAACTAGCGTTTAAGATTGACTCTTCCAAGAGTATATAAGTTTTCAATATTTCTACATGATACCAATGTTGAATGGACTTATATATAATTGGGTTCTTTAACTTCAATATCTATCTTTTTAGGTTGGCTCTTTCAAGAGTGTATAAGCTCTCAATATTTCTATATGCTATCAAAGTTATTAGAATTTATCAAGTATGAAAGAAATCTCACATTGGAAAGGGAAGAGATTAATGAGGGGTATATAAGTGGAAAAGACCCATAGACCCAATGCCTTAAGATTTTGGGTTGAAATGTGGTCTCAAGTCTATAAGTGTATTCTCTCACTAAGGCCTATCGAGCATATCTCCCTGGTAATTGGCCTTCTTGGCGCCAACACATGGTATCTGAGCCAATGGTTTGACGGAGACAAGTATGGAGATGGTGGTTGTATGCCTTGGTTATTTATATCCCTCCATATGAAAGAGCAAAGGTTACTCCCAGTGGGTGAGCAGGCCGCTGAAAGTATAAAGGGCTTTTGGAGACACCGTATACTCAGGTCCATATTTGGATCTATAAAACATTCCACTTAAGGGGGATCTAAGCCCGATGTGGAAGCTCATACTTGAGGAGGTGATTGTTGGGATTTATTAAGTGTGAGAGGAATCTCACTTTGAAAAGAGATAGAATTAATGAGGGGCATATAAGTAGAAAGGACCCACAAACCCAGGCCTTAAGGTTTTAGGTTGAGATATAGTGTGAAGTTCTCGAATGTATTCTCTCACTAAGGCCCATCAAGCATATCTCCCGAGTAATTAGGCTTTCCGGTGCCAACGAAAGTAAAATTGTATTCCTCTTTTTTCATAATTCAGATTGTGATTTCACTTTCAATTCCTGACTATTTCTGGATTCAATTTTCAGCATGTTCCGAGTTTAGAATCATTTCAATTCTTACCCTATGGTGGATTTCATTCGTTGATGATAGACTTTCAAATTATTCTTTGTTTAATATGGATGTCCCTCGGACTTTCTAATCTTTCTCCTAGTGTGAGAAGTCCCTTAAGCTCCAAATTCTCTTGATCCAGTCTATATCATAAATTGTATTATAAATTTGCAAGTATCAAATAGGCTTATAAAAAATTCTCTTGACCTAGTTGCCGCCACTTGCGAGGGGTTGATAAGTATGATACAATCCCACATTGATCAAATACGGAATGTTGAATGGACTTATAAATAATTGGGTTCTCCAATCTCAATAGCTAACTTTTGAGGTTGGCTTTCCCAATAGTGTATAAACTCTTAATATTTCTACAAAGTTGGAGGAGTAAATCACATCCAACCTTTGCCATGCTCTGTGTGTAGTTTTTGCACCAACAACTGAAGGCAACAAAGATTCAAATAAGGACATCACAGTCTACCTGAGTATAATATGGTCCTTTAAAAACCAATGATTGTATATGAGATTAGGACTATTGTTCTCTAACTGTTGAGAAGGAACTAGTTGTAAATGATCCACATGATGAATTAGACTATAACCACCAAGAAGGGAATCATATGTATTTGTACAAAAGATGAGTAGTGGCATCGAGATGAGCCAAGTTTGGAGAGTGGAAGAACTAATAACTTCAGAGTGGGAGGAGGTTTTTCTGGATTCAATAGTCATGGCTAGGAGAAGAAAGAACAAACTGAATAGGGATTTCAGAGTTTTGGAGAGAAAGTGATAGCAAAATAAAATAAGAATTATAATCTAATATCATAATCTCATCTTCTATTATAGTTTATACCTTCCTTCAAAGATAGAGTTTCATAGCCATTTCAAATTGTTCAATCTCCTTCCTATGGGTGTTCTTGGACTGGATTGGGTCGAGTTTGACCCTAGTCTGTAGCCTAACCAGAGAAATCTTTGGGTTCGAATTCCAAGCTCGAAGTCTGGTTCTAAATCTTGGTGGCTGAGTACACTTAGGACTCGGGCTACTTGAGTTGGTGGGCTAGATTAATGGGCTAATCCCAAAATTAAAAAATTAAATAAAAATGGAAATGAAAAATAATTAAATAAAAAGAAAATAGCTATAAAAAACAAAAAAATACCTAGAATTATTGCTAAACCTCCCGAATCCGATCATATCGAATGGTTTTGTTTGGATTCAACTGGTCCATGTTTCTTTAGCGATCAAAATTAGATTAAGTGTTTAAAAATTATCGAGTGATGATTGGATGGTCGGGTGGGGGTTCAAATTTCCGCTTGCACCCGCACTCGCCTGACAACTAACTATATATATAATACATTACAACTAAAATGAAAACTATATTGTTTTGATTATCATATAAACATTCTAAATAGTGCACACCGACCCTAGCCGCCCAAAGTTTTTAGATTACTTTCTCTCTCTCTTTTGAAATTTTCTCTCAATTCTATCTCACTTTCATTCTTTCAAAGTCTCAATTTCTTCAATATTCATAACAAATCTCTTAAAATTTCTTAATTCTTTCAAAGCTTCTTCAATTCTCCATCAAATCTAATAGTATGTTTGGTAAATTGCTAGAAAAATAAATTATTGGAAATGCATTTTATAGAGATATATTATTGAGATTATATTTTATTGAAAAAGATTATATTATCATGTTTAAAAGATTAATAAATTACTGAAAAATGGATTGAAAAAAATGTAAACTTTTTTTGTTATAACCCAACCCAACTTTACAGGCAAAATTTAAGCAATACATAAACTATCATTATCATATCCCTTTATTATTTTATTATACCCTAAAATAAATATATGATTATCTTTTAATATGTGGACTCCTTATCATCTTTTTAAAATATTTTTCTCTATTTTTCTAAGTAAAATATTTTACCAACTGGTTAGTAAAATTTAGTGGACCCATTATTTTATTTTACATGGACTATTTATAAACAAACATAATATTGTTAGTCAAATAGAATTATATATTCAACATTTTCGGTATTTTTATATAACCAAACTCACTATAACTATTTTTTGTAAGTCTTTTTTTTAAATTTATTATGAGTTTTGTTTGATTTTTGATTTGTTAGGTTTTTCAAAATTTCTTTATTTTTTCTTCTATTTTTTTTGGTGTTTCCCAAAAAATAATTTCCTTTTGTCTAAATCTCTTTATTTGTTTTTAGATTTTTGTTGTGGTTTTATATTTTTGTTTTCTTTGATTGAGTTCTTTTTATTTGGGTATATCTACTGATATGTAACTTTTTTATTATATAAAATGGTTTTATTTTTTATTTATTTAATGATTTTTGATTTTTCAAATGATGCATGAATTTTTTTTTCTTTAAGTTTTTTATTTAAGATTTTGATTATTTTATTTTATAAAATGATTCTAAAGTTTGAATTTTTTTTAATATGCACTGCATTTGTAATACTAATCTAACTCCACCTACTTAAACAAACCAAACCTGCATAAGTGTGAATTGATCGAAATATCATGCTACTTTTGTCAAGTTCAGATTGATCTCCTAAGTGAGATGTCGGTTCCAGTCGGTTTTAAAAATTCTCTAAAACCGACCGAAACCGACTTGTGCATAGCCTTATTTAGAATAAATGCTATTTAATTAAACAATTACATTAAAATATAAACAAGAATTAAATTTTAAATATATATATATATATATATATACAATGTGATGCATTGATGCTTCATTGCAAGTCACATTACAACATCTGAAGATTGAGTCAAAGCTAGAGGCAAGATAGAGTGAAAGCCGCTACCGGAGGCGAGTTTGAGTGAAAGCTAGACTTTCTTTTAGTTTGTAGATGCTTCAGTAAAACCCAGAGGGTTAGATCATGCAAAAGAGCTAGAGTTCATATGGTAAGGGTGAAAGTAAGTGAGAGAGTCATACCAACAATTGAATGAGAGATCCAAATGGCAGGGATGAAACGAGAGAGGAAGTGGGAGTGAGAAATGGTAATGGGTTGAGTGAGAGAGGCAGAGGGAAGGGAAGTGAGAGAGGAGAGCGCCAAAGGGCAAGGGTGTGAGTGAGAGATGGGAGGGAAAGACTGGGAATGAAGATGACAAATAAATGAATGAGAAAATAGGATTAGGGCAAGACTTAAGGATGTATATATATATATATGTATATATATATATATATATATCAGATTGGCTTGATATTTTTTGTGCCAACTTGAGACTTGATCTATAATAAAAAAAAAAAAAAAACAACCCAAAGTTTGATCTTTTTTTTTTTAATTAACCCATCTTGACCCGAATTGTCCAAATTAGACCGGATTAATCGAGCCACCAGGCTGATTCCCTACCCCTTCCAAATTCATATTACATATAATAGCAAAAAAAGAATCCCATTCAAGATATCATTATCATGCATAATTAATTTTTAAATAGACCTTAGTCAAATTTCATTACTTATTGACAAATTCATATATAATTCATATCTTTGTATATACTCCTCAATAATTCTCAACTATTTCAATTTCATCAAGAGATTTCCCTTTGTTACCAGCAGTGGAAGTTTCTGGTTTTGTTAATAGCTTAGAATCATCATCAGCAAGGCGCCCTCTCTCTCTTATTGCTTTTATTTGTTCATAAACTTGCAACATCGTCGATCTTTGCTCTGGAATGGACTGAACACAATTAAATGCAATTTGAAGAAATTGATAAATCTCATCATCAAATCCTTGCCCAATCAAAGATTTATCAATTAGATCATGGAAAGTTGAAGAGTTACTATTCAGAAGATCACTAACCCATTCATTTGAGGAGCCATATCTGCTTGAATCCTCCCTAGTAATCAGCTCAAGAAGCACAATTCCAAAGCTATAGACATCCTCCTTGACGAATGCCATTTCCCAAAACTCAGTATTATTTGTTGGAATGATAAAAATTGCCTCTCCGAAATCCTTTAGCTTAGGCTCGAAATTTTGATCAAGTAAGATACATTTTGAGTTAATATTAAGATGAAATACACGAATATTACACCCTTGATGAAGCCATGCTAAACCTCTTGCCAACCCAATAGCAATTTTAACCCTTAAAGGCCACTCCATAACTATTTTGGCTTGATCCTTCCACATGGAATGTAGCCAATCATAAAGTCTGCCGTTGGGCATATACTTATAAACCAAAAACCTTTCTTTTGACTTTATGCAAAATCCCACTAGTGGAAGTAAGTTGATGTGTCTCAGTACACCAAGTATCTTGATTTCAATTATGAATGGCTCATCAAGTAATTGAGAGTAGTTTAACTTCTTGACTGCAAGAAAATGACCAGTACTAAGCGTTGCCTTGAACATTATGCCCATTTTCCCCAACCCTATGATATTCCTTTCACTGAAGTTATTTGTTGCATTGCTAAGATTTGCGTAGGGCAGCCTTGGGACCATCTTCTCAAGCCTAAGAATCTGGTGAATAGAATAAAATTTCTTTTAATAGTGATATTATGAAGTGAAATTAGGGAGCAAAAGTTAATTAAAAGAGTTGTTCCATGCATGCTAAAGTGATAAAATCTACTGCCTATGTAGGTCCGGAGTTCAATTTTCTGAGAATACAGTTACGTTAAAACTCGATGGAGAAAATTGGCTTGACTACAAAAAAATAATTTAAAAATTAAAAGTCTATTGCCTATATTTGCAAAAAGCTTATAAGTGGCAAGTGTTGAGATTCATTTAGGACCAATTGACTTATTAGATTTAATATTCACTCATAAATCTTTTATATATTTTACTATATATTGTTAAGAAAAACAATTAAAGTGGCTCCCTAATAAAAAAAAATGTGTGCGTGGGAGAGAGGCCCAGTTCATCACGGCATCACCCTGTAGATAACAATTACTTTCAACAGTAAGGTCAGATTAGATATAGAAATCTTGTGATTTTTTTAAGAGGCACTGTTTAAGTCGGAAATTAAGAAGGAGAAACATGAAATTAAAATTCTTTATCTACATCTTTTTTTTAATACAAAAGTGAGCAAAGTGCTCAAAGATTGTATCATTAAAAGGTAGAAAGACCTCTTTGCTTTTGGTTCACCAGACGACTAAATATCCAGCAAATAATTGAATTTATGAAAACTCTTTCAGTTTTTCAATTCTGATTTCGCTCCACATCATAATTTTCATTCAAAAATAATAATAATTCTCACTCTTCTTTGTATATCTTCTTTCTCTTTTTCCTTCTAATGATGACTTAGACCTCAAAATTTAAAAAAAAAAAACGATGAAAAGATAAAAAAAAATATATTTTTTAATTTATTTAATTATAAATATAATGTTATTTTTTATTTCCAATTTTATCTACTTTGTCCCACTTATTTAGAAATAATTAAACTTAGGATAAAATAATATAAAATTAGAAGTTTTGGATAAAGTGATAAAATTAAAAATTTTGGACACAAATGAAAAAATTATTGACCAAAGAAACAACGTATGTAAATTAAGAAAACAAATGTTCACGTACCTCTTTCCCACATCCTTGCAGCTTATCTATTGTGGCCAAATCTGTGACTGGATAAGTTTCTCTTACCTTATTGTTCCTTGTGATCTTGGGCATCTGGAACTTGATGCAAGAGGGTATGTTAATGTCATAGGGAGCCAGGGCAACTACTACAAAAACAAAGAACACCACATAACCAATCGAAAACGCTTTCTTGAATATTTCAAATTTGAAAAGCTCTTCCTTGCAGGGTTTTAAAGGTGGTCCACAAAGGCCCGAGTTGTTGGCAAAACACTCTTTTGAAACGGTGGTATGAATAAAGGTAGGCACTGGACCTGTTAATGAATTGTTAGCAACATTAAAGTAGAAGATTTCTGACATAAGGCCGATATTCTTAGGGATAATGCCTATAAAACGATTACTGTTGAGTTTCGGAACATTTAGATATCTGCAACTTTCAATACTTGGTGGGATTTCACCGGAGAAATTGTTATAGGAAAGATCAAGAGTTGTAACAAATGGTATCAATTTTCCAATATCAAATGGAATTGGTCCCTCAAGTTGATTATTGGAAAGATCCAAGCTTGTTAAACTTGTACAATTTTCAATCCCCCGAGGGAACTGACCCTTAAGCCCCATGTTGGAGAGTCTGAAATCGTATTTGTTATCGTAACTATGGCAGTGGACTCCTGCGAAATCACAGATTGAATTAATGTCATTTTTCATGATCCATGAATTTAATTTACCTAAAGGATCTTCCAAAGAAGGTCTAACAGATTCCAGGCAATTTATTTCATTTTGTATTGCTTTACTTGGAAGAGAAGTACAGAGTAAGAAAAGAAGAACAACATTAGGTAAATTTAACAGAATTGCTCTAGACATGGAAACTTGGTTGCAGAAAGAAAAGATATATCTGAAATTAATTTAATGGTTCACTGGTTTGTATGGCAATAATATTTTTGACTTTGAAGAATCAAAGTCTTCAAGTCAATGGCCCTAAGTTACGCTATTTAATCTTTTTAAGCCATGAAAACAAAATTAAGTCTAGCATTTCCAAATCAATGTCTATTCATAATTAATTTATTATAATAAAGAAATCTTATCAAAAGTTTACGGGTGAAACTTAAGTTTAAATTATTTTTTTTCTTTTATCCACTCGGTTCTCCAAGCTGGACATAGTCTATTTGATATGTGAAGAATAAATTATGAAGTTTTTTCTAAATGACAAGAATTTTGCTGTTGGAATGGACATGAAATTCAATTTCATGAACAACTTAATGCGCATAAAAAAATGAGTCAATTATGTGGAAGCTAAATTTCCAAGGATGCTACCACGGGGTTTGAATTATGACTTCAATAAATGAGATGAAATTTCTTGGAAAAAGATCAAATGAATAGAAAATTTCTCTAAGATAAAATTGAAGAATTTCATGAGTATATTGCTTTTTTTTAAAAAAAATTTTAAATTGCATTAAGGTACATAATAAAATGTCTCAGTTGTTTCATTCTCAACAGCTTTTGCCTTGAAAACTAACTTTGGAAGTTCTAGACTGTGTTAGGCCAAATCTCTCTGCTGCTGGTTCTATTCGTCCATACACATGAAGCATTATTGATCTTTGATCTGGACTAGATTGTACACATTTAAATGCAATGTTAATAAAATTAGAGTGTTGTGGAACAACCAGCACACCGCAAGGATGAGCAAGAGTTAGGACGTGGGGAACAAGTTGAGGAGATCATCAATCCAATTATTTTGCCACAAGGTCCTATAACTAGATCGCGAGCCAAAAAGATTCAACAAGCACTAATTTGCCATTTGCAAGATTTGGTGAATTTGGCTAACTATGGTTTACAAGGAATTACAAGCTTGTAGACAAGACCAAAGGAAGTCAATTACAACTTGCTACAAGTTGTAATTCACGAATGAGGCTTGTAATTAATATGTATTAAGGCCCATTAGTTATGCTTATTTAAAAAGTAAGGGCCCTGTTTGTTTGGTATTAAATTAGGACTTTGTTTACTTTATTATTTCTTAAAATTTGATTAGGAAGCCAAACGCTGCTTAATAACCATAATTAGGGTTTAGCTATTTATATCTCATTTAGGGTTGTAAGTTTTCAGTTTTGAAGTATTGGACGAATTTATTAACCTAAAGCCGAATTGCTTTTATCTTTGTGTTCTTGCTTGAATACATGCTTCAGAAACATTCAAGTAGTTTGATCAACTTTCTTGTGGAGTGTTTCGAATCTGGGATTTAGGAACTGACTTGTTTCGAAATCTTGGATCTTTGAACAATTCAAGGTAATCTGAAATCTAACCTAATCCTTGGGGGTTGTACCGAATTCGACTAGGGGTTTTCAAGTTAATGCTGTGGGGGTTCGAAATCAAGGGGTTCTCAGGCTTATTCTTGGAGGTTCCGTATCATTTGGTATCAGAGCCTACGCTCTAGATCAGGTTTTATCCCTTCCAATTCGTTTTCATTTCTTCTTTTGTTATTTGCGTTTTTGTTGCTTTGTTTCAATTGTTCAATTCGTTCTCTTGTTTTCCTTGTTCCTCTGAATTGTTTTCTTTGTGGGTTATTTTCGTTTTCGTTTTCTTCACCTGCTATTTGCGTTTTTGTTTCCTTTGTGGGTTACTTTCGTTTTCGTTTCTTCTCTTGTTAGTTTCTTTTTGTTTCTTTGTTATTGATCCTTGAATCGTTTTCGTTTTTCTTTCAAAGTCGAAAATTCAAAAAAAAAAAAAACAAAAATTCCGTTAGGGTTCTAATTTAGTTTTCGTTTTGTGTTTAGAGTCTTATTTCAATTTCGAATTCAGTTTGCCTTTTTAGTCCAAATCGTTTTTTTCTTATTCTGAAATTGGGTTGGTTGATTTGTTCCGAATTGGTTTGTTCTATCTATTCCGAATTGGATTTGTTCTATTGTGGATTTCCGAATTGGGAATTTAGGTTGCTTTGTTCAAATTCAAAATTGTGTTCTTGATTGTTGAGTCGAAATTTGTTGATTCGAAAGTGTTCTAAATCCGAATCTTATTCTTGTTAATCAATCTGATTCTGTTTCGAATTTCCAAGAAAGTGTTTCAAACAAGTTTCAAAAGGAAAGCTGAATTGGTCTAAAGGAAGTCTTGATTATTTATTCTGTTCCAATTTCGAAATTCAAAGAAAGTGCTTCAAATTCGATCTTGTTCTTGTTACCTGATTGGAAAAAAAAGTTTCGTGGTGTGAACTAGGGCAGCCCTTCAAAAGAGATAGTGAGAGGGAGCAAAAAAAAAAAAAGAGTATAAAATCACTTCAAGAAAAATTTTTCGTTTTCCTTGTTATTTAGGTGCTAAGGGTCGAATCTAGGTGGGTTAGAAGTAACTGAATTTTTTTTTCTCACGAAATTTCAGATTTTGGGATACTACACACGGAAGGCTATTTGAGTTGTTTCATAAAGTGTGATTCACCTAAGAACGTAAAAGATATCAGCTTGAGAGGTGTGAGCTGAACCGTGAGTGATTTCATATATTGAGTGAAACACGAGAGACCAACCTTCATCTATTGAGTGTAAACACGTGAGGGAGTGTTGTGAGGCCTTTTATTTGTTTTGTGCTAACCTTTTATTGCAGGGAAAATGTCTGGCCAAGATGACAGTGACAGGGGTGTTCAGATTGATCCAGCTCGATTGCGTGAGGCGCAGCAAGCTGAATTTATACGTTTATACCGCACTATGGAGAACATAACAGAAACATTGGAGCGCATGGATTTGAGGTTGCAGAGTGTTGAAAGAGCCACACCGGAGCGCATTGAAAGGCAAAGAGGTGGCAGAAATCGAATGCAACAGCCTGAACATTTGGAAGATGAAAATGAGCTTGAGGAGGATAATGCAAGTCTGGTTAGAGGAGCTCTACATAGAGGTGGAGGTAAAGGAGGACGTGGTGCTGGTAGAGGAAGAGGAAGGATGAATAATAATCCTTTCTATGGTAGAAATCATGGTGATGATGAAGTCGTTGATAGGAGCTTGGGAAGCATCAAGCTAAAAATTCCTAATTTTCGTGGTAAATCAGATCCAGAAGCTTATTTGCAATGGGAGAAGCATGTTGACCTCATATTTGATTACCATCGATGTTCTGAGGAAAAGAAGGTCAAGCTTATTGTTACTCAATTTACAGATTATGCTATAGCTTGGTGGGATCAGTTAGTGACTAGTAGAAGAAGGAATTTGGAGTATCCTATTGACACTTGGGCTGATCTTAAATCAGTCATGAGGAAGAGGTTTGTGCCTAGACATTTCTATAGGGAAATCATGCAGAGACTTCAGGTTCTCAAGCAAGAAAGTAAAAGTGTTGATGACTACTACAAAGAGATGGAGATGTTGATGACTAGAGCTAACCTAGATGAGGATGTAGAGGCTACTATGGCACGTTTCTTGGCTGGTTTGAATTCGGATATTGCTGACCAGGTTGATTTGCAGCCATATGTGGAGTTAGAAGAGATGGTGCATATTGCCATCAAGGTGGAAAAATAACTCCAAGGAAGACGACCATCAAGGTATTATTCAAAACCTGTTTCTAATTCTTTTTCTCCTTGGAATAGGGAAGGAAGGAGTGATTACAAGGAAAGAAACAAGGCTGGTTAAGATAGTGGGAAAGTGAAGGCCGAATCAAGTTCTAAAGACAAGTCCAAAGTTGAAGAGCCTAAGCTGTGAAATCGAGATATTAAGTGTTGGAAGTGCCAAGGTGTGGGACATATCAGCAAAGAATGTCCAAACAAGAGAGTTATGACCATGAGAAATGGTAAGATAGTGACTGATGAAGAGGAAGACGACAATGAGAGTGATGATGGTGAGATGCCAGCATTGGAAAGTTGTAGTGATGGGAGCATTGAAGAACCAATTAAGGGTGACTTGCTGGTTACTAGGCGTGCTCTTAATATGCAATTGAAGGAGGAAAACCATGAAGAACAACGAGACAACTTGTTCCATACAAGGTGTCACGTTCAAGGCAAGGCTTGTAGTATGATTGTGGATGGTAGAAGCTGTACCAATGTGGTAAGTACATTTTTGGTTGATCGATTGGGGCTGCCTATGAAACTTCACCCACATCCTTACAAACTTCAGTGGCTGAATGATTGTGGAAAGGTTAAGGTAAATCGACAATCTATCATTTCTTTTTCCATTGGTAAGTATCATGATGAGGTGTTGTGTGATGTGGTGCCAATGCATGCTGGAGAGATTCTACTTGGACGTCCATGGCAGTATGATAGGCGAGCTAAGCATGATGGATATCTCAATCGGTATTCATTCACTAAGGATGGACGAAAGACAATTCTGACACCACTCTCTCCAAAAGAAGTGTATGAAGACCAATGTAAAATGGAAAGAATGAGACTTGAATTTGAAAAGAAAGAAAGAGAGAGTGACAAAAAAATGAGTGAAAAAAATCAGATTGCAAATGAAAAGAAAGAGAGAAAAGAAAAATCAAAACGAATTCAGTTTGAGAAAAATAGAGAAGGAGAGAAGAATGTGAGTTTGTTAGCTAGTACAAGTGAGGTTAAACATGCTTTTTACACCAAACAGCCTATGTTTGTGCTTTTGTGCAAAGAGGCTCGTTTAGATGGTATCAGACCAATCTTTGCCTAGTGTGTTTGTTGATCTTTTGCAGGAATATGCAGATTTGTTTCCCGAAGAAATGCCTGATGAATTGCTGCCAATAAGAGGCATAGAGCATCAAATTGATTTCATTCCTGGAGCTTCCATTCCCAATAGGCCAGCGTATCGAGCTAATCCTTTTGAGACAAAGGAGATACAAAAGCAAGTGGAGGAATTGCTAGCTAAGGGATATGTGAGGGAAAGCTTGAGTCCTTGTTCAGTTCCTGTTATTCTTGTGCCAAAGAAGGATGGGACGTGGAGGATGTGCGTGGATTGCAGAGCCATCAATAAAATCACTGTAAAGTATCGTCATCCTATTCCTAGACTAGATGATATGCTTGATGAGTTACATAGTTCTTGTTTGTTCACCAAAATTGATTTGAAATCTGGTTATTATCAAATTAGAATGAGTGTGGGTGATGAGTGGAAAACAGCATTTAAGACTAAATATGGGCTGTATGAGTGGTTGGTTATGCCGTTTGGTCTTACTAATGCACCTAGCACATTCATGCGTTTGATGAATCATGTGTTGCGTGAGCACTTGGGTAAATTTGTTGTTGTTTACTTTGATGATATTCTTGTTTACTCTAAGTGTTTGGATGATCATGTCATGCATGTGCGTCTTGTGTTAGACACTCTTAGGCGTGAGAAGTTATATGCTAACATTAAGAAGTGTAGTTTTTGCATGGATAAGGTTCATTTTCTTAGTTTTGTGGTGTCTAGTCAAGGTATTGAGGTTGATGAGGAAAAGGTAAAGGCTATTAGGGACTGGCCGAAACCTAAGAATGCTAGTGAGGTGAGGAGTTTTCATGGAATTGCTGGTTTTTATAGGAGATTCATTAGAAATTTCAGTACTATAGCTGCACCTTTGAATGAGTTAGTTAAGAAAAATGTCGGATTTGTTTGGGAAGATGCACAAGAACATGCATTTAATGAACTTAAGGATAAATTGTGTAATGCACCCTTGCTTGCTTTGCCTAATTTTGATAAGACTTTTGAGATTGAATGTGATGCAAGTGGCATAGGAATTGGAGCTGTTTTGATACAGGATCAAAGGCCATTGATGTACTTTAGTGAAAAGCTAAGTGGAGCGGCTTTGAAGTATCCGACATATGATAAGGAGTTATATGCATTGTTTCGAGCTTTGCATACATGGCAGCATTATTTGTGGTCAAAAGAGTTTGTGATACATACTGACCATGAGAGTTTAAAGCATTTGAAGGGTCAAGATAAGCTGAATCGTAGGCATGCCAAATGGGTGAAGTTCATAGAAACATTCCCATATGTGATTAAATACAAGCGAGGTAAGGAGAATGTAGTGGCTGATGCGTTGTCGCGAAGGTATGTTTTACTTAATTCTCTTAGTGCTAGATTGTTGGGTTTTGAGCATATTAAGGGATTATATGTTAGTGATGTGAATTTTGGTGACATATATAATTCGTGTGGTGATGTGGCTGTTTTGAAAGACTTTCATTTGTTTGATGGTTTTTTGTTCAAGAAAAGTAGATTGTGTATTCCTAAGTGTTCCATGAGAGAGTTGTTAGTTAAGGAAGCCCATGGAGGAGGCTTGATGGGTCATTTTGGGGTAAGTAAGACCTATGATGTGTTGATAGAACATTTTTATTGGCCTGGTATGAAACATGATGTGCATAAAGTTTGTGAGCATTGCATAACATGTAGAGAAGCTAAGTCTAGGTTGAAACGGCATGGTTTGTACACGCCATTACCTGTTCCTAATGGACCTTGGACTGATTTGTCTATGGATTTTGTGCTTGGTTTGCCTAAAACTAGGAGAGGTCGTGATAGTATATTTGTTGTGGTTGATAGATTTAGTAAAATGGCTCATTTTATACCATGTCATAAAACTGATGATGCAAAATTGATTGCTGATTTGTTCTTTAAAGAGGTTGTGCGTTTGCATGGCATACCCAAAAGCATTGTTAGTGATCGAGATGTTAAGTTTTTGAGTCATTTTTGGCGTGTTTTGTGGGGAAAGTTGGGAACTAAGTTGCTGTTTTCTACTACTTGCCATCCTCAAACCGATGGTCAAACTGAGGTTGTGAATCGAACATTGATTACTTTGCTTAGGGCAGTAATAGAAAAGAATATTAGGATGTGGGAGGATTGTTTACCATTTGTGGAGTTTGCTTACAATAGGGCTGTTCATAGCACTACTAACTGTTCTCCATTTGAAATTGTTTATGGTTTTAATCCGCTTACTCCTTTAGATATTTTGCCATTGCCATCTAACGATTTTGTGAGTGTTGATGCTAGTTCTTAAGGTAGATTTCGTGAGGAAGTTACATAAGCAGGTTAAGGAAAGGATTGAAAAGCAAAATGCCAAAGTAGCTTCTAGAGTGAATAAAGGAAGAAAGCCAATGCTTTTTCAGCCTGGTGATTGGGTTTGGGTACATTTTCGCAAAGAAATGTTCCCACAGCAACGCAAGTCTAAGTTAAATCCACGAGGAGATGGTCCTTTTCAAATACTTGAAAGGATTAATGATAATGCATATAAAGTGGATTTGCCAGGTGAGTATAATGTAAGTGCTTCATTTAATGTTGCTGATTTAAGTCCTTTTGATGTAGGTGATGCTTTTGATTCGAGGATGAATCCTTTTGAGGAGAGGGGAAATGTTGTGGAACAACCAGCACACCGCAAGGATGAGCAAGAGTTAGGACATGGGGAACAAGTTGAGGAGATCATCAATCTAATTATTTTGTCACAAGGTCCTATAACTAGATCGCGAGCCAAAAAGATTCAACAAGCACTAATTTGCCATTTGCAAGATTTGGTGAATTTGGCTAACTATGGTTTGCAAGGAATTACAAGCTTGGAGACAAGACCAAAGGAAGTCAATTACAACTTGCTAAAAGTTGTAATTCACGAATGAGGCTTGTAATTAATATGTATTAAGGCCCATTAGTTATGCTTATTTAAAAAGTAAGGGCCCTGTTTGTTTGGTATTAAATTAGGACTTTGTTTACTTTATTATTTCTTAAAATTTGATTAGGAAGCCAAACGCTGCTTAATAACCCTAATTAGGGTTTAGCTATTTATATCTCATTTAGGGTTGTAAGTTTTCAGTTTTGAAGTATTGGACGAATTTATTAACCTAAAGCCGAATTGCTTTTATCTTTGTGTTCTTGCTTGAATACATGCTTCAGAAACATTCAAGTAGTTTGATCAACTTTCTTGTGGAGTGTTTCGAATCTGGGATTTAGGAACTGACTTGTTTCGAAATCTTGGATCTTTGATCAATTCAAGGTAATCTGAAATCTAACCTAATCCTTGGGGGTTGTACCGAATTCGACTAGGGGTTTTCAAGTTAATGCTGTGGGGGTTCGAAATCAAGGGGTTCTCAGGCTTATTCTTGGAGGTTCCGTATCACAGAGAGATCTTTTCAACAAATCCTTGTCCAATTAAACATTTATCATTAAAATCGTAGAAATTATAAGAGCTGCTCAAAAGAGGACTAATCTGATCATCAGGAAAACAATCATACCTTGTTGATGAAGAAGTAGACATTTTGCTTGAATAATTCTTCCTCGCAATTAGCTCAATAAGCAGAATCACAATGCTAAAATGCATGCTCCTTAAAAAAATGCCATTTCCCCGCAGAACTTGCTATTCAAACAAGAAGTATGAACATATAACCATTGCCTCTCCGAAATTTGATTACTTGGGTTCAAAAGTCTGATGTAGCAATATAAATCACAAACTTCACACAATTTTAGTCGCAAGGTCCCAACAATATTTGGATTTCAAATGCAAAAGAGCAATTTTATTTTCTTTCAAAATCTATTAATCCAATTCCTGGACCATGCATCTTGGACTCCAAGTCTTTTATGGACTCAATTCTTTTTCCTTTTTGGATTCCCAGTTAATTTTATTCATGGGTTGGATTCATTTTCCCAACAACCTGGTGTTACATTATTGAAGTGCCAAGAAGGCTTCAAATAATCCAAAAGGTCTTTCAAGGAATGTTTATAGATTTCAAGCTAGAAATGTTAGTTTCAGTTCCTTTCACTCTTAACAAGACCACATAGTAATGAAGCAAGTAATTAAGGTGAGAAAAAAAATGGAAGAAAATGGGATAGAGATTTTAGTTTGTAAAAATAAACCCCTAGAAGTCAAGAAACAGAAAAGAAGCAAGTCTACCACACCCAACGTCAGGTGAAAGGCATACCGTATAAGTGGGGTTACAACTCATTTTAGAAAACGACCTTGTTAGGAGTGGATGGTTATTCACTTGTAAACCCCCTAAAATTTTAATTATAAGACGTGAGAATACAATAATACATCATATTATCGATAAGCATTTACCGAGAGAATGTCTTCTATGCTTAAATACAGATAGAATACCAAAAAAAAGTACCAAAAAATATTCAAAAAAATCAGTGAGATGGTACTGACAGATTTTCTGTTGAAATTGTTACTAATGGCTACAATTGTCTATAATTATGGCGCCAACAAGTGGCGTTACATTTTGCCGACTAATATTATCGACAAAAAGTCCAATGACCGGAATATTCGGAGCCAAATTATGGTGCCACCAATTACCAACTAAAGTTACCAAGATATACTACTTCAGTTGGTAAATAGTAGTGCTAAATTATTGGGGAATGATTTGGTCGATAGATAATGTCATCTCTCGGTAAAGGAAAAATTCTTTGGTGCTTTAATTTAATAAATACAATATATTTATTGAATTGTCTCGATAAACTGTAAACCATATTATGAAAAATCATATGAGTAATATTTAAATATTATTAAATGTCATTACTGATAGAACTCTTTATATATTGGTAAAAAGAAAATCCTATTATGAAAAGTCATATGACTTACCAAGAGATTGCCAACTTTTCTTCGTATATGAAATTGAAACGGTGCGACATTTAAATTTTATTAAATGTATTTACTGACATCATTTTATCTCTCAATAAATCGTAAACCCTAATCTAAAAAGTCACACAAACTATTAAGAGATCGTCAACTTCTCTCAGTAAATGTAACTGAAGAGGCACGACATTTAATATTATTAAATGCATTTATCAACATAATTATATATCTAAATCATAAATTCTAATATAAAAACTCATATGAGTTACTAAGAGATTGCCACCTTCTCTTGATAAATGTAACTAAAGATATGCAGCATTAAATATTATTAAATGCATGTATTAACGGAATTTTATATTTCTCGTAAATCGTAAACCCTAATATAAAAAGTCATATGAGTAACTAAGATCATCAACTTCTCTCAGTAAATGTAACTAAAGAGGTGCGACATTTAAATATTATTAAATGTATTTACCAACAAAATTTCATATTTCTCGATGTAAATCGTAAATCGTAATATAAAGTCATATGAGTTATAGAGATATCGCCAACTACTCTTAGTAAATGTAACTGAAGAGACACAATATTTAAATATTATTAAATTCATTTATCGATAAAATTCTATATCTCTCTCTAAATCGTAAATCCTAATCTAAAAGGTCCTATTACTTATTGAGATGAGGTTCTATTACTTACTGAGATAAGTATATGTTTCTTAGTAATATGCAAATTGTAATCAAAATATATATGAAGAATTTATAGACAAAGATAAGTGTTTGTAAGTAACTTTTACCCTAGATATAAAATCTCTCCCTCCCTCCCTTCCTCCCTCCCTCCCTCTCTCACTCTCTAAATTTGGTTCTACTTCAAATGAACTGAACAAATTAGAATAGAAATACATGTTTCTATTACAAATAGATATTTTCGTTTCTAAATTTGTACCAAAGCCTATTTTTTGTTTCTGAATCTGTACTAAAGTCTTTCCTCTTCTCTTTTATTTAAAACAAACTATATGGTTCTAAAGTATTTTTAATTTTTTATTTTATTTATATTTTTCTTTTATTTGGTTTAAGAATTTAACTAGAAACCAAATATAATGAAATTAGATAGAGATCTAGAATATTATCATTAGGAACAAGGTCCTCAGAGGTAGTATCATCTGTAGGAGGACAAGTGGATAGTAGATGATGCATGTTAGATTTGTCTTTGTTAGCAAATCAACATGTTCCATCAACTTGCACTACTACTCTTGCTTAGTCACTGTCTGCCAAAGATTTCGCAGGTCACCCTCAATCAAGTCGTTTGATCCTTGAGACAATGATGTCGATGGTGCTGAAGTATGGCGGTAGTAGGTAGCTGTAATGGAGCCTATGTCATATACTCCCCACTTCTTCTCC
This sequence comes from Garcia nutans, assembly GCA_947685225.1. Taxonomy (NCBI): domain Eukaryota; kingdom Viridiplantae; phylum Streptophyta; class Magnoliopsida; order Malpighiales; family Euphorbiaceae; genus Garcia; species Garcia nutans. The sequence continues at coordinate 51,119,843 of CANTUV010000011.1, read as the reverse complement.
ATGCCAAGCCTCGTCATTGATGGAAAGCTCACTAGTCCTCTCTTGCAGTTGGGACCACTGCTTCTTTCAATTATAGGTGTCACTCCTAAAAAATATATCAAACAACTTGTTATGTTAGGTTCCTAAATTGAAGAAAATATTGTTAGGATTATAAATTGGAAAATATTATAATAGGATATTAATAGTCTATTTATTTGGTTTCTAAATTAGAATAGTCTATTTTATTTAGGTTCCTAAACTAGAAGAATTGATAATTAGGAAGTATCTATTTTAAGTTTCCTAGATTAGGAGAATCTAAATCCTTATTATAAGACTAAACTATAGGTTTCTAATTTATGTAATAAGTAAATCCTATTTAAAGGATGAATGACATAAAAATAAAACAAGCAGAATTTATTTTAAAAAAATAGAGAGATTTAGAGCTCTCTCTTAACGAGATCTAAAGTTTGAGCTCCCTTTGACAAACTTGATTAATTAACTAAAAACAAGGTGTTCAGCAAAATAAAGGGAAGGAAAAGTTAATTGACTTAGATTTCTCAGTCAATTGCCCTGCGACACGATTCTTTCCTAAAGACTAGACTTCTTCATGTAAAATCCATTCGTAACAATCTGGTACAAATTCATACATCTGAAGATGATAGCAAACAACATTGACTTTAAAGTAACTTCGGTTTCAACACTTCCAACAATTGCAAGGGCACTTTATCTTATCACTATCCATGCGTTCTGGATGTGTACATGCAAAGGCAATAAAATCTTCAATCCCAGCCAAATAGTTGTCAACCAAAAGGCCATCTTTCACATGGTAATACATCCGCATGAGATCAGACCTAATGTTTATTCCTGAAAAGAGTTTCCATTAAATCTTTGAAAATTTATGTATTTGATTTTAAGTTAAACTTTTCTATCCACCTTATATCTCCATACCTATAATTTCATGTAAGGACTTATCCCATTCAAAAATGCATAGCCCATACCACTGTCCAAAGATAGCAAATATTCATACATTTGTAGAAAGTTTAGCACAATTTAACTGCAGTTCTCCAAATGCATAATTTAAAATATGTAAATATGTTAAAAAATTACGCAGATTTTTTTATAAATCATTTGAGTGAGAATTGACATAACAATGAAAAATAATACACATACAAAATTGATAATGGAGTTTGGCCAATTGTGCCTACGTTTTCGGACCTGCTACAGATTATTTTATTGAAGGGAGAAAATATTCAAAGTATTTATAACACTCATAACTCACAACTCAAACCCAAAATTTTACCCAAGAATTTTCTTCACAAAATTCTTTTATAAGCTTTTTTTTAAGCTTTTCTCTCAAGCTTTCTAAAACTCTCAAACTCTCTAATTTTTGGGATGATCTTCCGAAAGAGATATAAGGGGTTTATATAGGCTTCAAAAATTGGGTTGGTAAAATTTTAATAATGGTTGGGCACCTCCATTTTTGACAAAAAATGAACCTCCATTTTTGACAAAAAAAATAAATATACTTCTATTTTTTACTCTTCAAATGGTGTAATTTTCTTAATAATTTTTCACTTGAAGACTGATTTTAATCTGTCTTCACACATTAATCTATGCGGAAGGTCTTTTCAGTTTTGTTACTCTTGCAAGCCAAGTGAAGTTGAACACAACTTCAGTTTCTCAATAGCCACCGTCTTTTTCAACATATATGTTGGATTTTTGCTTTCTTGAATCTTCTCCAGTATTAGCACATCATCCTCCAACAGAGTTCTGATGAAGTGATAACATAGTCCAATATGCTTGATTTTAGAATGAAATGCTAAATTTTTTTGCCAAGTGTATCTCACTCTAACTATCGCTGTATAAGATATCCTTCTCCTGTTTGAATCTCAGCTTAGTTAACAAATCTTGAAGTCATATCATCTCTTTACTAGCTTCGGTCATTGCCATATACTCAGCCTCTATAGTGGATAGAGTGATAATCTTCTGTAACTTTGACATCCAACTAACAGCTGTATTTCCAACATTAAATATATAACCGATGGTACTTTTTCAACGATCGACTTCACCTCTAAAACTTGCATCTACGTAGCCTTGTACTTTTAACTCTCATTTACAAAAGTACAAATATTTTTCTGTGGTGCCACATAGATATCTCAAAATTCATTTTACAGCTTCCTAATGAGCTTTTCTCGGATTTGACATAAACCTGCTCACAACTTTCACTGCTTAGTCAATGTCTGATCTTATATAAACCATTACGTACATCAAACTTTCAATGGCTGAGGCATAAGGAACCTTAGCCATGAGTTCTCTCTCTTCCTCGGTCTAAGAGGATTGATCTTTAGATAGACAAAAGTGACTAGCCAAGGGTGTACTGACTGGCTTGGCATCACCAATGTTGAATCTTTGCAAAACACAGTTGATGTACTCTGTCTGAGATAATTTCAAAAGTCATTTCTGCTTATCTCTTGTTATTTGCATTTCAACAATCTTCTTTGCTAGACCTAAGTCTTTTATGTCAAATTTCTTTGACAAATGATTCTTGAACCTTCTGATATCCTCCATATATGAATCTGCTACTAACATGTCATCGACATAAAGTAGTAAAATAATATAACTGGAGCTATATCTCTTGAAGTAGCAACAGTGGTCAGCATTGTACCTCTGGAATCCTTCCTTATGCATAAAGCCGTCAAACTTTTTGTACCACTGTCTTAGAGCTTGTTTCAGACCATGCAAGCTATTTAAGTTTACATACCATGTTTTCCTTTCCTTTTTCTTGAAAACTTTCTAGCTAGTGCATATATATCTCTTCATCTAAATCTCCATGAAGAAATCCAGTCTTCACATCTAATTGTTTAAGATTAAGATATTCAATGGCAAAAATGCTCAACACTGATCTGATAATATTGAGCTTCACAACAGGAGCAAAAAAAACAGTGTAGTCAATTCTTTCCTTCTGCTGGAATTCTTTGACAGCTAGTTATGCTTTATATCTCTTGGAACCATCATGCTCCTCTTTCACCTGGTACACCCATTTGTTGTGAAGTGCTTTCTTCCCAACAGATAGCTCAGCTAATTCTCATGTCTGGTTAGAGATCAAAGACTTCATCTCATCTTTCATAGCAAGCTCCCACTTGCATGCATCTCTAGTCTGACAAGCTTCATCATAGCATTCAGGCTCTCCTTGATCAGTGAGCAACAAATAGTTCATATATCTCCTGTTAAGCATATGAGGCTGAGAGGACCATCTCAATACATGAGTTGGAGTAGGAGGTTGTGGTGTGTCGAACTGTTGTATAATGTTTTGCTCAACAAGTTCCTCTAGCTGAGGACTTGCTACAATCGACTTCGTCACCGGACTATTTGAGACATCATCTATATCTGTAAATACTGGCTCACTCTACTCTGTATCACTAGCATCAGTTTTATGCATATCCTTGTACATCACTTTTTCATTGAAAATTACATCTCTGCTGCGAATCACCTTCTTATTTTTATCATTACAAATGCGATAGCCAAACTCATCCTCACCATAGCCGATGAAGATGCATTTTTTATATTTGGGATCAAGCTTATTTGTACTTTGATCACTAATATGCACATATGCTATACAACTAAAAACTTTCAGATGTGATAATTTTATCTCTTTCTCGCTCCATACCTCTTCTGGTATTCTAAACTCCAATGGAACCGATGGGCGTCGATTGATAAAGTAAGCTGCTGTGTTGACTACTTTTGCTCAGAACTGCTTTGGTAGACCTGACTGTATACGAATGCTTCTGGCTCCTTCTGTCAACGTTCGGTTCATATGCTCTGCTGCACCATTGTGTTGAGGCATAACTGGCACGGTTCTCTCCATTCTGATCCTGTGCTCATAGAAAAACTTCTTGAATATGGTATCTTCAAATTCACCTCTATTGTCGATTCTGAGCCTTTTAATCTTTACACCTGTCTCATTTTCCACCATAGCTTTCCATCTCCTGAAAGTCTCAAACACTTCAGACTTATACTTTAGAAAGTAAACTCATACTTTTCTAGAGTGATCATCGATAAAAGTCATAAAGTAGTATTTTTCACCAATGGATGAAGTCGACGTTGGTCCCCAAACATCAGAGTGAACGAGCTTTAGCTTTTCTTTCTTTGGGCTTCTGCCACTTATCTGAAAGTTGACCCTCTTATTTTTTCCAAGTATGCAATCTTCATAAATGTCTATCTCAACTGACTGTAGACTTGGAAGTTTTCCATTTGAGTGCATAATTTTCATTCCTTTCTCACTTATGTGGCCAAGTCTCTGGTGCCACAAATTGAAATTTTTGTTTCCTACTGCAACTACAATTGAACAGCATCCCCTACTATCATGAAAAGAGTACAACTCTTTTTTTCCCGAGCAATAGTCATTGCTCCCTTTGAAATCTTTCAGTCATCACCATGAAAGATTGTAGTGAAGCCTTCACTAGCCAACTGCCATACTGAGATTAAGTTCTTTCTCATGGTGAGAATATGCCTGACATCTTTCAACTCCCAAATTGACTTGTTTAACTTAATCTTTACTACACCTTTACCAATAATATTACAAGTTTGATCATCACCAAGATATATTTTTTCAAGATTTTCAGGGACATACCTCTTAAAGAATTCTTTTTATGAAGTAGTATGAAGCGATGCTTCAGAGTTTAACACCCAAGACTCCTCTTTGCTCTCTAAAGAGCATATCAGCACATCATATTTTTTCGATATATAAGTAATATTTGCCTCTACCTTCATCTCCTAGTCCTTCGATGCACTCTTATACTGATTTTTATAGTGACCGATCTTCCCACAGTTTCAACACTCGATGGTCTTCGAGTTATAAAAATTATTGGAATTCTTGGATTTGGACCTCCTGTCCTTTGATCTACCTCGGTGGTTAGATTTGCCACGCCCATTTTCTCTGGTTAAATTTCTTCCTCTTGACTCTGTATGCAAAACTGAAGAGGTTGACGATTCACCAGACTCTCTCCGTCAGATCTCTTCACTGAGAATCAGATCACGAACATCATCAAATTTTAACTTTTTGCTTCCCAACGAGCTACTTACAACTGTGACAGTAGCATTCCAACTTTCTGGTGAAGAAGACAGAAGAATTAATGCTCGTACTTTTTCATCAAATTTAATTCCATTTGAACTCAATAGGGTTGTGACTGTATTGAGTTCATTTAGATGTTGAGCTATCGATGTGCCTTCTGTCATCCACAAATTGAATAATTGCCTCATCAAGTGAACTTTGTTAGGGTTCGATGGCTTCTCATACATATTGGAGAGAGCCTTCATAAGACCCGCTGTAGTATTTTCTTTTGCTATGTTGAAAGCAATATTGCGGGATAGCGTTAATCAGATAACTCTGAGAGTTTGTCTATCTAGAAGTTTCTAATCTTCTTCCTTCATATCATCTGGCTTCTTTTTAGAGAGAGGTTGATAAAGATTTTTCTAATACATATAATCTTTAATCTACATCTTTCAAAAGATGAAATCTGCACCAACGAATTTTTTAATTTTTACCTTTCCTTCGTCTGTAGTCATCACTCTCGCTCGAATATGATTTCCTCTGGATCTTTTCTGAAAATTAGAAAATTAATAGAATTCTCAACTAGCAGCTTTGATACCAGTTGTTGGAAAAATTACACAGATTTTCTTATAAATCAGATGAGTGAGAATTGAAATAACAACAAAAAATAATACACATACAAAATTGATAACGGAGTTTGACCAATTATGCCTATGTCTCCGAACCTGCTGCAGATTATTATATTGAAGGTAGAAAATATTCAAAGTGTTTACAACACTCATAACTTACAACTCACACCAAAAATTTTACCTAATAATTTTCTTCACAAAATTCTTTTACAAGCTTATTTTTTTTTAACTTTTCTCTCAAACTTTCTAAAACTCTAAAACTCTTTAATTTTTGGGATAATCTTTCAAATGAGATATAAGGAGTTTATATATATTTCAAAAATTGAGTTGGTAAAATTTTAATAATAGTTAGGCACCTCCATTTTTGAAAAAAATAGGCACCTATATTTTTAACAAAAAATGAATCTTTATTTTTGACAAAAAAAAAATATATCTCCATTTTTAACCCTTCAAATGCTATAATTTTTTTAACAAAATAATCATAAGACCACCAAATAATTGATAGTCAAATGATGTCACACATAGTCAAATATGCATTCAGAGACAAGCACAGATGCTACCAAAATTACAAATGTATGAATAATCTTACCTATTTTTTTTGTAGTTTTCGTATAATTAAAGAATTTCCAAACTATCAACTTTGACAATTTAGTATTCACTCATATTTCCAGTGAGCAAGACACCAAACAGGTTTCTAAGTTTAAAATAAATTCAAAGCTAAATGAAAATTTTCATAAGATTAAGTTCTCAAATTTTTTAATAAAATTCTAACAGAGCTTCGGCATAAAACAAAGCCTACCCAACCTCAAATGAGATCTCACATTTTTCACAATTTGTAATTCAATAATATAATAAAAATTTCTTATTTTCAACTCTTATCTGATCAAGGCTTCTTAGCACATCAACATGACTAATAGTTAGTTTTAGATCATATAATAAACTTAATGCCATTAAACAAGAAGATAAATTCTCAAAACGTACGAGGCATGTAAATGTCAGCAAAGATCTCAAATGGACCATAATAAGCATCTAGGCTTTTAGGTTGTTGTTCACTATCTTTGCCACGAGGTTCTAGTGTTGGGATCTCTAATAATGCACTATTTCCAATGCATCTAGGACCATTTGATTATTGGCATCAACATGAGCATGATGTTGTGGTGATGGTCATTAATATTAAGAAACCTACCTGGATTAGACAACTCAGAATCTTGGCCAGTGAATTCTTATACTAAAGCCCTAAATTGAGAAATGCTAGCTTTGAATTTCATGGGGTTAGAAATGTATAAAAATTTCATAGGGTGTTTGATTTTCTAGGGTTTATTAGAATTCTCTTGATTTTTTCTGCAATCTGTTTGGTTACCAATAAAAGGCTGCAAAGAAAGAAAATTATGATTTTTAGTTTTTCATGAGTGTTTTGGTTCTTGATTTTATTTGTTGTATTGTGTATTACTGCTGAATTTTCAATTTTAGTACTTTGTTTCTTGGTTTCTAGAGTCAGAATTGACATTATCACAATAGAAGTTCAACTTGAGCATCTAACGATTGAGAGCAAAAGCCTATGTAGAAAGTAAAGATATGCTACTTTTTTTTAACTACTTCGTTAATATGCTAGAGATAACAAACTAAATAAATAGCGATTATAAGTTATTACTTTTAACTTCTTTTATAAAAATATGGATTTAGTTCCTTCTTTTACTAATTTATTCTTCAATATTCAAGGTCTTTTGAATTATTTTCATATTCTTTCAAGTAGAAAGAAACACATATATTTGGAAATTCTCCATTACCAGTAAGTCTTATTTTTGTTGTGTTTAATAATAGAAGACACTGCTTTTGGGTCCTCCAAGTTCCAGTGTCACACCCACACACTATTACCATACACCCTCTTGCACCTTAACCTTACCCATATATAAGTAAAAAAAATAAAAACAACAAACATGTTAATAGAGTAACAGTAAGGGGTCAGGAAAATTAAAAGGAGAGTGGGAAGGAGAAATTGGGTTCTACTTTTTCACTACCGCCACTAGGGCTGTAATCGAATATAGTCGAGTCGAGCTTTGAAAAGTTTAAATTCGGCTCGTTATAAAATAGTCAATCTCAAACCCGAATTTGAACCGAATCTGAGCCGAGCCCGAGCTTGTATCAATTCAGCTCATATATCATGTATTTCAAGCTTGAACTCGAGTTTAATTTAAATAAGTTTAACGAACTCAACGTAATTATTTTAGTTTTTATTTTTTATTCATTTTTTCTATATTTTTATAGAAGATATACTAAAATTAATATTTCTATGAAAGATGAATAATATGATTATATTAATAAAAATAAAATATTTTATTACTATAAATTTATATTTTATTATAAATTACTAAGTTATTTTATATTTTTATATCATTTAATTTATTTATCGATCACATATATCATATATTAATAAATTATATAAATTAAATTAGTTAAAAAATTAATATATTCATATACATAATTTAATATATATATTAAATTATATATATTTTTAATCTAACATAATAAATGAACTAATTCACAAGCTTAGCTCACGAACCTTTTAAATAAGCTAACTCGTGAGCTAATGGGTCGAGTATTTTTTAGCTTGAACTCGAACAAGTTCATTTAACAAACGAACAGTTCAAGTTCGAGCCTGAATGAGTTTTTTATTAAACCACAACCTAAGCCGAGCTGGAGTAACTTAGCTCATTTAACGCAATTTTCTTCTCCAATTAACTATCTCTTTTGATTTTCCATAGGAGTTACCATAGAAAAGCGTATTCTTCCAATTCTCTTCACTTAGAATTTATCTTATTTTAAGATTCTAGGATTTTAGAGAGAGAAAACTTGTTTAGAGAGAGAAGTTGCATTTTTTGTTAATCTCCTTCGAATTTCAGCTATAATCTGACGAGGTCAGATAATTATGACGATTTTGATTCTAGATGTTATAATTTTTTTCCTTTAATTTCATTTAATTTCCTTTAGCTATCACAAATTAATGAGTTAATTACTCATTCTTTTGAGCAACACAATTTTTGGTAAGATTTTAATTTCGATTTATTCGTGTTTTTCACCCTTATAGCTAGAGGTTAGTATTTAACAAATTATAATTAAACTATGTTAGATCATAATCAATTTTATATAACTATAATTGGGCAATATTTAATTTTGATAAAATTTTATTATGAGAGATTGAATGGAGGAGGGGAATTCTGGTTATGAGTTCAGGTTGGACATTGAAGAACTACAATTGTAAAGAGAATGTTGTTCATTGGAGTAGTTTGTTTGGATAGTGCTTAGTTAAGCCAAAATTCTATCAAGTTTTAGTTAGAATTAAGATATTGACCCCATGTTCATGCATTCATTCATACCAATTAGAAATAAGCCAGAATTTTATTTGATTAATATACAATATTTGTTCTTAGGATAAGATCTTGCTCTAGGTATAGATACTAGTAAAGCTTCAGTCAACTAGGTGCTTTTGATATGTTAGGTCAGGTGAGTTAATAAATATGTAATATTATATTTTCAAAAGTATTATATGTATATGATTTTAAAAAAAGAATTTACTAAATTCAGATTGATATTTTGGTTTTGAATATCATTTATTTTCTAATAAATTGGAAATAAATAATGGTAGTTTAGTTTTTTATATATATGACCGATTGATTCTCCTGTAGTTAGATAAATAGTTTATTATACACTCTTGCTATGAACCTGCGTGATCACATCTTGCGATGAGTGTTTACAGGATTAAAAATATTGTCCTTTAGGGACAGCACTTGGTATACATATAGCCTTTAGAGCATATACTAGATGGTTTACTTTTTAGAGGTTTACTCTACACATATGTATGGCATATATTGCTCCATGGGTTGCCAGATAAGTCATCATATGCTTTTGAATTGCTAGGGATATGTAAGATACTATCACACCCCAATTTTAAGGATATGACGGTCCTAAAGTCCAGGTCGACTTAAGGCTGATGGATACCTCGTAGAACCTATAACTACTTTACTTATTATTTTTCATAATCATATTAGCAATCCCTTGCTCTATTTTTCAGTAGCCACCATTAATTAAAATACTTATATGATACATAATATAATTCATTTGTAATATTCGTTGCATTACACTCCTCCACTGTATATATATGCATATATATATATATATATTAATTTTTCTTGCTTTATCATACATTGTTTAAATACATACTATGGAGCTCTACAAAAGATCATCACGATTGACATTGAAAAAATTTAGCTTTTCGATGAAGGATGTAAAAGATATTGTATTACTTTGATCCTGCATTAGCAGTTATTATGGAGTAAGATTTCATCTTAGTTAGAATATAGCATACACATATAAATATAGGGGCTAAACAAGATTAAGATTTACAGTTAAACAATTATTAATTCAAGAACAGTTTAACAGCAACAAATCAATATCAATGAAATATAATATTAATTAGGGTCACATATAAAGGGGTAAGACCATTCTTATTGATAGAAGATACAACAGTACAGTACAATAATATTTTTTTTACTCAGTATAGGGCAACAATTTCTCCCTTTTAATACAGTAATTTTTTTATGTGCACATAGATTTCTTCTATCAATAAGAGATCTATGGCTAGGTATCATTTTGGTAGGACAATAAATAGATCTATTTGTCCTCGTACAGAAGGCTAAATCAACAATTCAATTTAGGAACAATTCAGTAGAATAATATCAATGGATAGCAAAAGGAAATTCCATTGAAATGTATCAACAATAATCAATACAGAAAGAAGTAACAATAATAAACAATTAGGATAACCATATTCATATACAAATGCTATAATTTTCACCTTTTTCGTCCAATCTCAAACAATTCGCGATTCAAATACCAAAATATGGTTTAACCTATAAATACATTTAGACATAGGATTGAATTTGTTATATATTCCAAAATTTAAAGGTTAATAACTGTTATTTTATTATTATTATTATTATTATTATTATTATTATTATTATTATTATTATTATTATTGTTTACCTAGTTACTAAGAAACTTACTATTTATCTAAGCACTTACTTATATATGCATAACCTTCCAATGAGTTAGGTTAACTTATTAAGTCTTTATTTATTAAGTTATACTACAAATGACATTATTCTTTTTATAACTTGGTTATTTTAATCTATTAATTAAACTAAATCTTAATTTTATATATGGCTGAAAACTTATATTTATTATTGAAATATTTACACAACTACCTTAAAAAATAACTTTTATTACTAAGATACTATAAAAACTAAAAATATTTACACTTTTATAAAAAAATAGTGTAAAATTTTAAAAATACATCATTTCTCAATAAAATAAAATTTTTTTTTTCAAAAATACCTCTTCCCTCACTACAATCAATATTTTACTTTAAAATTTTTTTTCAAGCTTCAATAATAAATTAAAAATTCTAATAAAATAATAAAAATTAATATTTTAAATTATTTTTCATCATATAAAAATTATAATTTTTCATAAAAAGAAAAATTTTAATTTTAATTATAAAAAATAAGTAATACTAAAAAAATAAAAACAAAATAAGACATGCAAAAATATATTGATAAAAATTATTAAATTTATTTTTTAAATAAATTTTATATATTATACACATAAAAAAAGAAAAATACACATAATTTTATTATGTAGATATATAGTAGATGTGTTGTAGATGTATTGTAGTTGTATTTTAAATGTTGTGTGTATGTTATATTTTTGTTATTTAATTTATGTAAAAATTAATGAATGGTGTGTGAATATTGTATGAATGTTGTGTGGATATTTTAAAAATAAAAAATTAAATAAATAAAATTAAACAAATATTAAAAATATTATGTTGATGTATTGTAGATTTATTATAGATGTATTGTTGATATGTTGTAAATATATTATAGATCTGTAGATGTAGTTTATATTGTTGAGTATATATTTTTATATATATTGTATATATGTTGTGCATATATTTATTTTTTATGCATATATTAAAAATATGATATTAAATTTTTTTAAATAAATAAATATAAATATAATAAAATTGTAAAAAAATGAAAAAAAAATTACAAAAAAAAAAGAAAAAATAGCATGTTAAGCATAATTAAAAAAAAAACGATTTTCGTATAACTGAAAAAAAAAAAGTCTTGACACAGTATTTTTGAAAGTGGTAAATGTGCATAGGTATACAGTGTAATATTCCCTTTATTATTTACTTAATTTTCTAAATTCTTGGTTTAATTATCTAGCCCATATATTCAAGAGAAAATGACATCCTTTATTATATTTTTAAAAAGTTTTGTTTTTTTACAAAAAAAATATTTTAGTCATTTTATTATAAACTCATTTTAAACTTTGTAAAATTTATAAATTTATTATAAATTAATTATAAATTCATTATAGACTCTCTGTAAACTAATAAAAATATGATATTTTAGTAAATATTTTATAAATTCTGATATTTTAATAAATATTTCATAAACATAATATATTTAAAATTGTTTTTAATTTTTCATTTTAATCAAAATTCCTATATTCAAGCAGGATTTGTACATGGCCCGGGCTGAACTCCACTCTATTAATGGTATTATGATTATTCTATCCATTTGCCTACTACTCATATATGTATATGGGTCTAACAAAGCTCATTAGTTTATGTGTGTATTAATTGGGCTCATCTTTAAATGCTAAAATTTCTTTTGTGTTTATATTAAAATTCTTATCTTGCTAGTATCATTTTTAATCATTCCTTAATACTGTATTTTATTCCTAAAGTCATAAATTGTTATTGTAATTTACTTTCTATATATTAATTCAAAACTTAAATTCTCCCTATGATTGTTATTAGAAATTAATCTAATTGTACTAAGTTTATACAATAAATAACCACTGTATAGATTTAAAAGTTGCAAGGTTTCTATATTTCTAATGATTAATCACCCAGATTACCTTCTTACTTCTTACAACTTGGAAACATTGTACATAAACATGTTTTGGTGTGACAAATTTAATTTACAAGGATATTAATTTTCCCTAGCATAATTTACAAAGTTTTTTCTTAATTAATTCTATAACTCCCAAAACATGTCGAGATAGACTTCATACTTACTCGAAGACGGGACAAAAGTAAGTGTAAGGATTGCAAGGTCATTCCGGGTGAAGCATTGGCGGCGCAACATCGTATTGTGGTTTTAGATGTTAAGAATAAAAGTAGCTGGAGGAATGATAAGAAAATATTGGAACCAAGGATAAGATGGTGGAAATTGAAAGACCTAGCTCAAGGTACCTTTAAGGAGGAGTTACTAAAGGAAGAAATTTGGAACCTTGAGGCTAGTGCAGAGAACTTGTGGACAAAAATGGAAGGTGGCATTAAGAAAGCAGGTAGTAATTTGCTGGGGATCTCTAAAGGGGCAGGGCCTCAACCGCACGATGCATGGTGGTGGGATGAGGAGGTTCAAAAGGCTATTAAGGCTAAGAGGGAATGGTATAAAAAGTTACCGAATGCGGTTAATAGCGAGGCCTTTGAGGAATATAAGAGGGCTAAGAAAGAGGCAAAGAAGGCTGTTAGTGTAGCTCGTGGCAGAGCCTTAGAAGGGATTTATCAAAAGTTAGGTACTAAAGAGGGAGAAATGGGCATTTATAAGATTGCAAGGATGAGAGAAAGGAAAAGCAGAGATTTAAGCCAAGTCAAATGTATAAAGGATGAAGATCAACGGGTGTTGACAAGAGATGTTGAGATTAAGGAGAGGTGGAAGGCTTATTTTGAGCAGTTATTCAATCCTGAACATGAACAAGATTTTCAAGGTCTTCATGCAACAAATGATTATATCAGCTGGTCTAGGAGGATCTTGCATAGTGAAGTAAGAGAAGCCTTGAAGTATATGAAAGTTGGTAAAGCTTGTGGCCCGGATGGTATTCCTATAGAGGTTTGGAAGAACCTTGGAGAGGTAGGAGTTGCCTGGTTAACTAAACTCTTTAATGCTATTGTGAAAGGACGTAAGATGCCGAATGCCTGGAGGAAGAGTATCATGGTACCCATATATAAAAATAAGGGAGACATTCAATGCTGTACAAATTATCGGGGTATCAAACTTATGAGCCATACTATGAAATTATGGGAAAGGATTATTGAACACAGATTGAGGAAGCTTACAAGAGTTTCGGAGAATCAGTTTGGGTTTATGCCAGGGAGATCTACCATGGAGGCTATTTCTCTTCTAAGAAGACTAATGGAATTGTATCAAGAGAAGAAGAAAGATCTCCACATGGTATTTATTGACTTGGAGAAAGCCTATGATAGAGTACCAAGAGAAGTGTTATGGTGGGTTTTGAAGAGGAAAGGAGTCAACGGCAAATATATCAACATCATCAAGGACATGTATGAGAATGCATCCACTAGTGTGAAAACACCTGGTGGAGACACTGAGACTTTCCCTATTACTACCGGATTGCATCAAGGTTCGGCCATGAGTCCATATTTATTTACCCTGGTTATGGACGAGCTAACCAGAAGCATACAAGACGATGTTCCTTGGTGTATGTTGTTTGCTGATGACATTATTTTAATTGATGAGACTAGTGCTGGTGTAAACCGTAAGTTGGAAGTGTGGAGAAAAACCCTCGAGGACAAGGGTTTTAAGTTAAGTAGGAGTAAAACGGAATATATGCACTGTGAGTTCAGTCTAAGGAAGAAGCAGGAACATGATGTTAAGTTGGATGGAGTTTTGGTTCCTAAAACCAACCACTTCAAATATTTGGGTTCGGTGTTCCAGAATGATGGCCGTATAGATGAAGATGTGGCTCACAGAATACAGGTAGGGTGGTTGAAGTGGAAGGGTGCGACTGGGGTTTTATGTGATAAGAAAATACCTCTGAAAGTGAAAGGTAAATTCTATAGGACGGTTGTTAGACCTGCGATGCTCTATGGTAGTGAGTGTTGGGCACCAACGGGACAACATTTGCATAAGATGAGTGTGGCAGAAATGAGGATGCTAAGATGGATGTGTGGACATACCAGACTGGACAAAATTAAGAATGTTCATATTCGACAAAAAGTCCAAGTAGCGGACGTCGGAGATAAGGTGAGGGAAGAAAGACTTAGATGGTATGGGCATGTTTTAAGAAGACCTCCTAATGCTGCGGTTCGTAAGTGTGAGAATTTGTTGATTGAGGGGGCTAGAGGTCGTGGCAGACCTAGAACTGTGTGGAAGGAGGTGATAGCAAGAGACTTACGTGCCTTAGATCTTGATGCGGATTTGATTAATGACAGACTTGAATGGAGACGTAAAATCCGTGTCTTGGAAGGGGCCTAAGGCTGGAGTTTTTTTTTTTTTTGTGTCTTTTGAGCTTATTTTGTTGAGAATCCATACAGCCGACCCCAATTTGTTTGGGATTAAGGCTTAGTTGTTGTTGTTGTTGTTGTAATTCTATAACTCCCAAACTATATATATAAAAAAAAAGCTATATAACTCCCAAATTTTTTATTATTTTATCATAACCATATTAACTAAAATTTGAAATCATAAATATCCATATATCTTAGTCCAAGCCCATCATATTTATGTATCTATCAAAAAAAATTAATAGAATTGATGCCCACTACAACACTTATAATCCTTCCCAATCCAACAACATAAATTGTACCAGAAATTTGATTCCACAAATTTTATTTTACTAATCATAAATAATTAATTTTATAATTCACAATATTAATTCATATTTAAATCAAATTACCTTGAATATTTGATAATCCCCTTTCTTCCTTCTTGAGTTAATTTGTTCTCCTTTATTATTCTTATATATATATATATAAATTTATTTTGGTGAGTTTGATTTTCTTTTGATTCCTCTCTGTCTAGCCAAATAAAGGAGAAAGACACTTTCTCTTTTATCTCCTAGAATTTCAAATTAGCTAATGGCCTACACTTACTCTTACCACAACATCATTCGCAAAATCTCTATTCTATAATTCGGTGGAGATGGATCATCTGCTTGGCAATTTAATAACTACCTTATGCCACCTTGTGACATGTGTATTGGTGTGTTGTAAGCTGAAGTATTGAATTCATTTGTTGTTTACTAGTGACACTGTAGGTGTCAAATACTTAGCTAATTTGTTTGAGAAAATTATACTCTCTAACACACTTTTTAACATTTTTTTTTAAAATATGCTATATTTTTATATACTTTTAATATATTAAATATATATCCAAAATTAAATATATTTTTAATATACTAAATATATATTTAAAATATATCTTAAAAATGAGTATTTTTAAATTTAAAAATTAAAAATATATTTTAAAATTAAAAAAAAAAGTTGATATTTTTAAAAATATTTTTATTTTTTAGAGTATTTTTAAAAAAATCTCAATTTATTTAGGAAAGAAACAACTTTTGGGCTCTGAACCTTTGGCCCATCTTTACCTATCTTTGCATCTAGTAGAACAATTTGGACCCTCAAAACATGGTCCACCCGAACATGTGTATATATATTTTATACATTTTTTCTTAATTTTCTTTATCTATATTTTTCTTTTCTACTTAATTCTTGGCCCACCGATGGTACATGTATATATATATATATATATATGTGCGGGACAATTGCAAAAATAACTAAAAGAATAAGTTAAATTTTAAAAATATGGTAGTTTAAAAAGAATTGCAAAAATATGATAAAAGTCTTTTTATTTTACAAAAATATACGAGGAACTACTTAACTTTTGAAAAAAAAAAAATGAACTTGTTACCCCCCCCCCCCCCCCCCCCTCTATTTTATGCATAACTCAATCTCCTCTGTTATCCTACCAAATATTTTTATTCTAATTAATTTTTGTAAAAACATAATTGTTATTTATTTAAAATTAATAATAAAATAACTTTTGTGTGTTAAAAAAATATATATTCATAGATACTTATATATGTATTTTTATATTTTCAATTTGAATAATAACACTAAAAATTACAATTGTATTTGTACACATATTATAATAAAATTAAATATTATAATTTTTTCATCAAATTTCTTTCATTAAATTTATAACATTTTTATTAATGGTGTCATGTTATATATAACTTATTCATGAGTTGACTAAAAAATAATCTTTTATTTGATTATGTAATTTTTATTTGACTATAGTGATATTAAAATATAAAAATTTTATAAAAATTTTCACACCTTATAATATAATATATATAATTTTATTTTATTTAATCTTAAATTTTAAATTATCCATAATATTTATTTATACTTCATACCTATAACTTTTTAAACATTTTTAGCATGAAATACCAATTAATGGGTAAAAAAAATGTGATTTGAATTTTAATAATAATTTTAACTATTTATTTCTACGTATTAAACCTTATTTAGTTAGCCTTCCAATAATTCAACTAAAATTTAACATCTAACTTTTTTTTTTTGGGAGATGAACAATTAAAAAAATCATGGGCTAATTAATGATTATTAATTTTATACACATATTTTTAAAAAAATTTATTAAGTATATGCTATTATTTTTAAAATTTAACAATAGTTTTATATTTTTATTATTTTAAAATTTAACTTGTATGTGTTGATATTGTTGTTATATAAATCGTATACTAATATATAATTAAATATTATTACTTTTATACTTTTTTTTTATTTAACTAGTATATATAAGATATATCATTATTTAGTTAAAGTATATATAACATATATCCATATATACCTATAAATAATATTTTTCAGTTAAAGTATATGTAATATATACTTATATATATTTACATATATCATTATTTAGTTAAAGTATATATAATATATACCTACATATACCTGCAAATATTAATATTCAGTTAAAGTATATGTAATATATACATACATATATCCATATATATCATTCTTTAGTTAAAACATATGTAACATATACTCTTATGTATGCCTATAAATATGATTACTTAGTTAAAGTATATATAACATATACCTATATATATTCATATATATTATTCTTTAGTTAAAATATATATAACATATACCAATATATACATATAAATAATATTATTTTAATTATAATATATATAACATATACCTACATATATCCAATATATATCATTCCTTAGTTAAAATATATGTAACATATATTTATATCCATATATGTCATCATTTAGTTAAAGTATATATAACATATACCCACATATACCTATAAATATCATTATTCAGTTAAAGTATATGTAACATATGCCTACATATATCTACATATATCATTCTTTAGTTAAAGCATGTGTAATATATACTCATATATACCTATAAATACTATTATTTAATTAAATTATATGTAACATATATATATATATATCAACATATACTATTTTTTAGTTAAAGTATATATAACATATACCTACAACTACCTATAAATATCATTATTCAGTTAAAATATGTGTATTATACCTATATATATCCACATATATCATTCTTTAGTTAAAATATATGTAACATATACTTATATATACCTAAATATACCATTATTCAGTTAAAATATATATAACATATACCTACATATATTCACATATATTATTTTTTAATTAAAGTATTTATAATATATACCTACAAATAATATTATTTAATTAAAATATATATAGCATATATCTACATATATCCGCATATATCATTCTTTAGTTAAAATATGTGTAACATATACTTATATCCATATATATCATCATTTAGTGAAAGTATATATAATATATACCCACATATCATTCTTCAGTTAAAGTATATGTGACAAACATATACTTATATATATCTACATATATCATTCTTTAGTTAAAACATATATAATTTATACTTATACATACCTATAAATATCATTATTCAGTTAAAGTATATGTAACATATACCTACATATATCTACATAAATCATCCTTTAGTTAAAATATATATAACATATACCCACATATACTTATAAATACCATTATTTAATTAAAGTATATGTAACATATATATAAATATATCCACATATATCATTCTTTAATTAAAGTATATGTAACAGATCCCAAATATACTTATAAATAACATTATTTAATTAAAGTATATATAACATATGCTTATATATATCCACATATATCATTCTTTAATTAAAATATATATAACATATATCCACATATACCTACAAATATCATACTTCAGTTAAAGTATATGTAACATATACCTACATATATCATTTTTTTAGTTAAAGCATATGTAACATATACTCATATATACCTACAAATATCATTATTCAGTTAAAGGAGTGAGCATGGTTCGGAACAATATGTAGAGTACGAAATCTCCGAAACTGAACCAAATATCAAAGATTTTTAAAATGTTATCTCCAAAGTTGCTCCGAAACTAAAAAGTCGCCGCATTATTTTGCTCCAATTTTTTAGAGAAATTCGGTTTGGAGTTTCGGATATTTGAATATTTAACTCTATTTTTTAAACTTTTTAGTTAATAATGAATTAAAATTATTACATAATAAAATAGTCCCATAAATACATAATAAAATCATTACAAATATTCAACATTCAAAATTTATAATATATAATATAATAGAAATGAAAAAATGAATATATTACATAACATAATATGAAAAATAATTTTAATATATCTTATAAAATTTTAACAATTTATCGCACTTATATCTAAATTAGTATTTATATTACTCTTTAATAAATTCACAATTTATTTATTTTCACAATCGCTAGTATTATTAATTATTGTTTATGTTTATATATATTATTTTTATTGACAACTATTATTATTATTATTATAAAGAATTATTTAGTATCAATTATTTTTATAAACATGTTGAATATCAATTTAATTTAAAATATTTAGTTAATAATTTATTAATATTTAAAATTTTTAAATTTAATTTATATTTTATTATTTAATAATGTTATAAAACATGTAAATCAATATTGATTAGCTAATAAATTAAAATATAAATATAGCTATTAATTATACTTATATTTATATTTTATTTTTTTTGTTAAATTAAAAAATTACTACAATTTAGTTATATATAATATTAAATGTTAAGTAATGAATTAATATAATAAAATATAATTTTATATTATGAGTTGTCAAATTTTCTCAAAAATTATCATTTTCAAACTTAAGTTAAAAAAAGAAAGAAAAAACGTTTAGCCAACATTGGTGCCAATCTCAGAATTGAAGACATAATTATCAAGAGCATAATGAAATTCTTCCATGGTGAATGAAACGTCTTCCATAGCAAAAAATTTGATGTGCACGGAAATCACTGCCGCAACTCCAGTCACAAAAGCTACAGTTGCACTAAACTTCCATTCTTTCTCTGTTGATTCATTAATTGCTCACTGTAGTGATTGAAGAAGCAAAGTATATCCTTCAATGGCCAAAATAAAGTGTCATATATTTGCAAAATTAAAAGATTAAAAAGTATAAAATTAAAAAGTTAAAAAGTTAAAATTGAAAAAAAAGTTAAAAGTAGTAAAATTGAAAATAAAACTTAAAAAAATAGTATATAGTGTAATTTTCTCTATATATAAATATATTATAATTTAATTTGAACTAAACTTAAGCTCGATTGTATATTTTACCTTTCAAACTAGCTTAGTAAACAATTTATTAATTCAATAATATTATATTTATTTGTTAAGCTAGTTATTTTATTCTAAATCTTATATTGACTAATAAATTCTCACGTACTTAGTGAATATATATATGTATATAGATATTCTTAATGGTTAGGATTGATTCTAACCGATTTTCCTATATTTATGTACATATACTAATATTTATATATTTTGTAATTTTAAGGTTTCAGACTCTTTTTACTTAACCGTCGCCATTTCAATAACTTCTAAATTGCAAGGTATTATAGGAACTATGTCTAAGCATATACAAATGATTTTTAAATTGAATTATTTATATATTTTTTTTTGAGAACTAAGAAATTATAACTTAAAAGAAATATTTGAAAGCTATGATTGAGATTTCAAATGAATTTTATCTAGCTTATTATTAATTGTGTAATATATGTTATTAAATTTCTTGTTTGTTATTTCTTATTATATATTTATTTATTCACTGAGTAGTTAAATTCATTCTATTAATTTAACATTTCACGTGATTTTATTGCTTGGTCCTGTTGATTTTGAGCAGAACATGGTCAACCATCCTCTATGGGCTATGGCTTATAGCTTCTAGTGGAGCTTGAGCCAACCATCTATTCTATTTTGGATCTTGAGATTTTGGAGTTGAATGAAATGTTTCTCTTTTAATTAGCTAGATGGTTTATAAGCATAATATTTTCAGATTATCTTTAGAGTTTTGAGATTGTCTGTGCAGTTTTTTTTATAGACATGAAACTTTTATGTGAGATTTATTATTTTAATATATTATGATACAATAAAGCACGTTGATTATCCCCCTATTACAGAGGAAACTTTGTCATTTTTCTGTAGACATATGTTTGTTAGAACTTTGGTTATAGGTGTTACATCTGGAAAGACCGCACTCTAGAATTCAACTACAACTTTTTATGTAAGATTATAATTTATTCAATTTAATCAGAATAAGCATTAACAACCTATTCAACTACAGGCTCTACGTAGCAGTCGCATGCCCTATCAATACAATCCAAGCATAAGCAGAATGAGCATCAACAACCTTTCTGCTAGCTTGAAGTAGTTTGTTTGTCCTTTTCTCCCCTAAGCAGAAGTGGTTCTAAGAACTTCAAAACTTTTCATCATCAAAATTTCACAATCTAGGAACATTTAGACAGGAAACATCAAGATGTAAGATAGTAAACAAGAACACAGATAGTTTTCGATACGTTGTTGCTCAGAACAATCTCCTTTAAAATTGGATTGTTCACAGTCTAAGAACATTCAGAAAAGAAACATTAAGATGTGTACACATTTTAGAACCCAAGCTAGCTAAACTATTACATCTTTAATCGACATATCTCAGGACAAGAAGAACACATGTAGCGATGACTTCAAATTAAACATTTATGGAAAGCATGCATTGGTTACAGAACAAATATGTGATATGATGTTACTTAAAGTAATGATTCAGTGCTCATCATTGACGTGAAAAGATAGAAAAAGATATTCTAATGTGCATTTCAAGTAAATTGTCTACTTTTTTCAATTCAATAAATTAATTGAGACTCAAACTGCCCGAAATTTTAGTCCATGCTTTTTCTCTATAATGGTATATTGTGGCATCTTATGCAGATTGCACAGTGGATTCTGCTTCTAAAATCAAGCAAACATGAAACAACCATACCATTTTTATAAATTGGTTTAAGTTATATTCATTATTAAAGATTTTCATTGATTCTTAAATCGTTTTTATGAGCTAATTAGAATTTTTGTGTCGAAATATTTTTTTTTATAAAAGGAATCTTATTATGATGGAAGAGAGTAACGTGTGAAGGAAATTGTGTTTTATATATTGCGAAGATGCAAAATCAATCTTTGGTTGACATATTAAAGGAGAAATGCATAATTTTGATTGACAACTTGCTACGTACTACATCGTAGCCGTCATTGTATGCATGTGTCAATCTAACTGCCGCTTCTTCTTCTTCTACGAACACAAAGAGTAGAATATGTGTCCGACGCAAATGCAGACTACTCTATAATCATTGCATACTATGGTTAAAACGCAAAATATAAAATAGAATACGTAACTAAAATTATGATTATATTATCTAATTTCTCTGGAAATTAGGCTAGGGATTTATGCTCCAATCCTGAGTAAACTCAATAATTATTGAAATAAACCGATTCGGCAATACCCAGGAAGGACCACAATGATCTCCTTAGACAGTATTACCATTCCACGTAAAATCCCAGTTGGGCGGAGGGGTCACAAACGGTCCCACTTAAAATCCGGCCTTCTAGACAGAAGTTACGTGCACGGTATATTATCTGCACTTTCGTAGCAGAATGACTTCAATAATTATTGTCTGGAACTTGACCTGTTGACACCTCCAGAAAAATAACCACGGTAAAAACACCATAAATATAAATGCCAGATAAAAATGGACACAGTAATTTACGTGGAAAACCCCCTAAAAATTAGAGGGAAAAACCACGGGACAAACTCCGAATAATTCTTCCACTATTTAAAATAGTAGGTACACAAAGAGATTATTACAAAAATAGTGGCACTCACAGTGTTTACAAAACACACCCCAAAAAATTATAATACTCACTATTTTTGCTTTCCCTAATTTTAGGACCCAATTCCTAAAATTATTTGAACAGATTAAATTATAATCTGCTACTCTCTTAATCTCTCTTCCTCTTCTATATCTTGCAATGCTTGGCTCATTTCTCTATTTATAGAGAAATGTTAGCCGTATATTCCAAACAAACAAGCCTAATGTTAGGCAAAAAAACAAACTAAGCAAATGACATATTGCCTAACTTTGACAATTCAAACCAACATGTGTTTTTCCTTTTTTTTTATTTTATAATTATTAGGTCCCACTTGAGGACAACTAATCAACAAATCTCCCCCTTGGACTTCAAGTGAAAATTATTTGTGCTCTCTATCATTCCTGCTGCTTTGACACATAGCTCGAATTTTTCCTTTGTAACAACCTTTGTTAACATATCTGCAGTATTCTTATCTGTATGAATCTTCTGCAAATGGAATGCCTTTTCTTCAATGGCGAGTCTGAGCCAATGATATCTTACATCAATGTGCTTCGTCCGCGCATGATACATAGTATTTTTGCTTAAGTCTAATGCACTTTGACTATCGCAATATACTATGTATTCTTCCTGCTGCACATCCAATTCTCGAAAGAATCGCTTTAACCAAAGCATTTCCTTTCCCGCTTCTGCTGCTGCAACGTACTCTGCTTTGGTCGTTGACAAGGAAACACACTTTTGTAACCTCGACTGCCATGAGATAGCTCCCCCTGAGAAAGTAAATAAGTAACCTGATGTAGATTTTCTTTCATTAAGGTCACCCGCCATGTCTGCATCTGTATACCCAACAAGTGCAGACTTTCCACCTTCAAAAGTTAAACATAACTTTGAAGTTCTTCTCAGGTATCTGAAGATCCATTTTACTGCTTCCCAATGTGTCTTCTGGGGATTTGACAGAAATCGACTCACAACTCCAACTGCATGAGCGATATCTGGTCTCGTACACACCATTGCGTACATCAAACTTCCGACTGCTGAAGAATATGGAACATTTGACATTTCTTCTTTTTCTTTCTCTGTTGATGGGTAGAATTTCTTCCTCAACTTGAAGTGAGCGGCAAGCGGAGTGCTAACTGATTTAGCATTCTTCATATTGAACCTTTCTAGAACTCGTTCAATATATTTCTCCTGTGATAACCACAACCTACAGGACTTTCGATCTCGGATAATCTCCATTCCAAGAATTCGCCTTGCCGAACCCAAATCCTTCATGTCAAATGCCTTTGACAAATCATATTTTAACCTGCTAATCATGTCTGCATCTGGTCCAACGATTAGCATATCATCAACATATAAGAGAAGAATGATAAATTTACCATCAGAAAATTTCTGGACATATACACAAGGATCTGCCTCTGTCCTTTTGTATCCTTGATTCACCATGAAAGAATCAAACTTTTTATACCATTGTCGTGGTGTTGTTTCAACCCATACAAGCTCTTTTTCAAGCGACAAACCATGTCCTCCCTTCCTTTAACCTTGAAACCTTCTGGTTGTTCCATATAGATTTCTTCTTCTAGATCTCCATGCAAGAATGCGGTCTTTACATCAAGCTGCTCCAACTCAAGGTTCAAGTTGGCTGCTAAACCTAGCACAACTCGAATAGAACTCATTTTCACAACTGGTGAAAAAATCTCATCAAAGTCAATACATTTCTTTTGAGTAAAGCCTTTGACAACCAATCGAGCTTTGTATCTCACTAGGTTGCCATCATCTTTCTTCAACTTGTACACCCATTTGTTCTTGAGTGTTCTCTTTCCTTTTGGAAGTTTCACCAGCTCGTACGTGTCATTCTTCTTCAAGGAATTCATCTCTTCTTGCATGGCCTTTATCCAGCAATCTTTATCTTTGCAAGACTGCACATCTTGGAAGCTCTCCGGCTCCCCCTCATCAGTAATCAAAATATAATCAGAACTAGAATACTTTGTAGATGGTTGGCGTTCTCTGGTTGACCTTCTTAACTGTGATTCAACTTCTTCTGGTGGAATGGGGTTCTCTGGCTCCCCCTGCTTAACACCCTCTACATCATTGTCATCATCTACAATTGTCTCTTGATCCCCTGTGATTGGCTCTTCTATTTCTTCTTGTTCTGATTCTGGCATTCCTCCTCCTGTGGCATCATCTGTAGGAATGCTCTCTAGTGTACTATCTACAACAATGTCATTTATAGATTTTTCCCCAGTTGTATCCGTCACGATCTCATTCTCGTGGAATACTACGTCTCTGCTCCGGACAACTTTCTTTTTCACCGGATCCCATAACCTGTAGCCAAACTCTTCATTTCCATAACCAACAAAAGTGCAAGGAACTGACTTATCATCAAGCTTCGATCTTTGCTCCTTCGGAACATGCATGAATGCCTTGCAGCCAAATACTCTCAAGTGAGAGTATGAGATATCCTTACCTGTCCAGACCTTCTCTGGTACATCAAACTCCAAAGGTGCTGAAGGTAGTCTGTTGATTAGGTAGACAGCAGTATTGACAGCTTCTCCCCAAAATGACTTAGGTAAGTTAGCCATTTTGAGCATGGATCTAACTCTTTCAACAATAGTGCGATTCATCCGTTCAGCAATGCCGTTGTGTTGAGGCATACCAGGAACTGTCTTTTCATGTCTGATACCGTGCTGACTACAGTAATCTCTAAACTCTTTAGAGATATATTCACCACCATTGTCTGTGCGCAAACACTTCAGTGCCACTCCAGTCTCTCTTTCCACCATCACATGGAATTGCTGAAAGTGCTTGAATACTTCATCTTTTGTGTGCAACAAATATACCCATGTCTTCCGTGAGAAATCGTCAATGAATGTAAGAAAATATCTTCTTCCTCCAAGAGATTCTACCTCCATGGGACCACACACGTCAGAGTGTACCAACGCTAACTTGCTATCTCTTCGTCTAGAGCTTTTCTGAAATGAAACACGATGTTGCTTCCCAAATAAACAATAATCACAAGGATTTATTTTACCTTTGGCTAAGGGAATGAGGGACTTATTAGCCAACATATTCAATCCTTTCTCACTAACATGCGCCAGCCGCCTATGCCACAAATTTGGTGAAGCATCATCTCCAACTGTATTCAGTTGACCCGCACATATCTCTGTGTGCGTTTTGTATAGCGAGCAACATAGCTTTCCTTTCGCCACCACCAAAGACCCTTTGGTGAGTTTCCAGTTACCGTCACCTGTATGTTGTTGATAACCTTCTTTGTCCAGTACACCAACAGATAATAGGTTCAACCGAAGATCAGGAATGTGTCTCACATTTTTAAGTATTAATGTGCACCCGACACTTGTCTTTATGCAGACATCACCGATCCCCACCATTTGTGAGACACTTTTGTTTCCCATTCTAATAGTGCCAAAGTCTCCTTCTTGATAAGTGGAGAAGTAATCCTTTTTTGGAACACAGTGATATGAAGCACCGGAATCTACTATCCACTCGGTATCTGCATCTCCAACATGACAACAATCTGCATCGTGAGAAACTAAAGTCACCTCACCATCTTCTGCTGAGACTATAGCAGAGGTGTTTTTGTCATTATCCTGACTTCGGTTTGCATTCTCCTGTTTGAGAAAATGACAATTTCTTTTGAGATGACCCTCCTTTCCACAATGGTAACACTTTCTTTTCTCCTTGGACTTGGATCTATCTCTGGACTTTCCATTCCCTCGACCTCTACTCTTGCTCCAGCCCTTATTTTCTGTGACAAGGGCTTGTGAACTGGTACTGGCAACATCTCTTCTACGAAGTTCTTCTTTGAGTAGTCTATTCTTCACCATAGACATCGTCACCACGCCATCTGGAGCTGAGTTGCTTAATGATACCACAAGAGTATCCCAACTATCCGGTAGAGATCCCAACAGCAGGCATGCTTGCATCTCGTCATCCAAGGACATACCGCTAACTGCTAACTCAGTTACAAGTCCTTCAAAATCATTTAGGTGTTGTGTAACTGATCGTCCCTCTGACAGCTTCAAGTTCATGACTTTGCGGATCATGAACACTTTTCTTTGAGCATTCGTAGCCTCGTACATACTCTCTAGTTTCTCCCAAAGAACTTTGAGATCTTTTTCATTTTTCACATGGTTGTATAGGCTAGCATCTATCCACTGGCGTATCGTACCCAGTGTCTGCTTCTTTAATTTCTCCCACTGCTTTTCTTTCATTTCTTCTGGCTTTGCTTTGTCACCTTCAATTGGATCGTACAGATCTTTGCAATTGAGGTAATCCTCCATTCTGGATTTCCACATCGAAAAATTCGAATCCGTCAATTTGATCATTGCCCCATCGTTAGCCATGTCAAATTCTGTATTTGACAAAATTTTACTATTCACATGAATAGTAACCTGACAGAATTTACCACCAAAGGCTCTGATACCAGTTGTAGGGATTTATGCTCCAATCCTGAGTAAACCCAATAATTATTGAAATAAACCGATTCGGCAATACCCAGGAAGGACCACAATGATCTCCTTAGACAGTATTACCATTCCACGTAAAATCCCAGTTGGGCGGAGGGGTCACAAACGGTCCCACTTAAAATCCGGCCTTCTAGACAGAAGTTACGTGCACGGTATATTATCTGCACTTTCGTAGCAGAATGACTTCAATAATTATTGTCTGGAACTTGACCTGTTGACACCTCTAGAAAAATAACCACGGTAAAAACACCATAAATATAAATGCCAGATAAAAATGGACACAGTAATTTACGTGGAAAACCCCCTAAAAATTAGAGGGAAAAACCACAGGACAAACTCCGAATAATTCTTCCACTATTTAAAATAGTAGGTACACAAAGAGATTATTACAAAAATAGTGGCACTCACAGTGTTTACAAAACACACCCCAAAAAATTATAATACTCACTATTTTTGCTTTCCCTAATTTTAGGACCCAATTCCTAAAATTATTTGAACAAATTAAATTATAATCTGCTACTCTCTTAATCTCTCTTCCTCTTCTATATCTTGCAATGCTTGGCTCATTTCTCTATTTATAGAGAAATGTTAGCCGTATATTCCAAACAAACAAGCCTAATGTTAGGCAAAAAAACAAACTAAGCAAATGACATATCGCCTAACTTTGATAATTCAAACCAACATGTGTTTTTCCTTTTTTTTTATTTTTATTTTATAATTATTAGGTCCCACTTGAGGATAACTAATCAACAAAAAACATAAATTCAAGGACATTGTCTACCTCAAGCTTTGTTTGTTTTTCCTAATTATTGCCTAACATATATAACACTATTGTAAAACTTATAATTACAATAATTAATTAATTTCTGCTATAAAATACCTCTCATCATCTACAAAATGTATCACTTATTTTTATACAATATTTATATATCTAATGAAAAGATTACTATTTTTTTTAAATTTATTTTTCCGATTCTAAGAAAATGATGTAAGGGCAAGTGATGAATCACAAGTTGTGAAGAATGTGAACATAATTTTGTCATCCAACACAGCATTTGTACTTGTTGAAAACAACTAATCAATATGATGAACAATTTATTGTTTGCACTTTCTTTTCAAGTATTAATTTTTTTTTAAAATCATGTATTTTCACAAAATTTGTAATTTTTTAAATTATTTCGATGAAAATTGTAAATTTTAATGCGAGGAAAATTATGACCAAATTTCGGTTGATTTTAGCTTATATTGCAATTTTTATTTGCAGATTTTTGTTAAAAAATACACAAGTTTTTTTATTAAAAAATTATTTAATTTTCACGCAACATAAAAGAAAAGAAATAAATTAATATTATTCTAAATAAAAATTATTGTATATGTTACATAAATTATTATTATTAGATTTTTAAGTTATAGTTTTTCCTTTAATATTTTTTTGATTAATTATATGTAGGGATGGAGAACCTAAAAATTATCATTACCTAAACCATGGTGTAGCTATAAATTTCATTGAATGATGTGAAAATTAGTGCTATAAAAAATAACTTATTTAAAATAAAATAATGCTCTCTCAGTTCCAAAATGATATAAATGTTTTTCATCTCACACATATTAAGCAAAAATTAGTTATTTAGTTAATAGACAATTTTTTCTATAAACTACTCATTTTACCATCCATTTATATTAATTAACTATTGATTATTGTAAAAATTAAAATAATTATTGATTTGGTCAAATGTAATTATAATTTAAAAAATAAATAATTAAATATAATATTGTTGATTATAAGATATTTAAATATAAGTATAATAGTTAATTTATAATATAAATATAATTTGAATAAAGTAATAGAACTATATATTTGGATAGACAAAAATAGAAAATGCCATATCATTTTAAAATGAAGGGAGTAAAATTATCTTTATATTTGATCATAATATATAGAAAAATACTCTCAAATAGACGAAAGAGTTTTGTACTTTTTATTCAATAAAAGTGCAAACTTTATAACAAACATCACATTTTACACTTTAATATGTCAATTTTTAGTGAGAATCAATTGTTTTTCTTTTCTTGTTTCACTTTTATGACCATAGCTTTTTGTTTTTTTAACAATCAATTATTTTGTTTAAATGATAATCCCTTAATAAAATGGGGAATGAAACAAATACAATCTAATTTTTGAGCTGTAAATTATTAATTTTATGGGCTGCAAACTATTAGTTAACTTTAGACTTATTTTTATTAGTTAATGGACCCCGATCATTATATATTAGGTACGCTCTTAGACCTAGAAGAGAGTAATATACGCCACCAAGCTACAATATCCTTCAATATTCTTATTTAAATATATTAATATAAAATTTTAAATAATTGTGAAGGCTATCATCCAACCAACACAAAAGAAACAAATGAATTAATCAAATGTAGAAAATTTTATGTCCAAAGAATATGAACAAAAGAACTAATTAATATAGAAATAAATTTTTTAATCTTAATAGTATGCTTTTAAGGTTGGTATTCTCAAATTTATATTAATCAATATTTAACTCATTGATGAGGTTGACTTGTTTTAATATAAAGTTTTGCTATGCCAAATTGGACTTCAAAAGAAAAAAAAAATTAACCAAACAAATATTGAAAAGAAAATTTAAGAATAATCAATTGCAATAACCTTTTTTTCAGGAGAAAAAGTTCAAAACTTTTTAGTTAAATCTTAATCTCACTTGAATATTATTAGAATTTTGTACTAAAACTGACTAAAACTGTGGGCAATTCAAATGTAATTGAGAGGTTGTGGATGTTATTATAATGAACATGTGATGTATTTTTTCCATAATGGATAGCAGTTTAATAGCTCCAATGGATCCAAGCTCTCGGTTGGCTGTTTATGGGAATTTTTTGACGCACCATTTTTAAAGCGCTGAAAAAATTCACAGGTTTTTTATTAAAAAAATTATTTAATTTTCATGCATCATAATAAAAACAAATATATGAATATTATTCTACATAAAAATTATTGTATATGTTACATAAATTATTATTATTATTAGATTTTTACGTTTGTTTTTCCTTCAATATTTTCATTTTAATATATTAATATAAAAATTTAATTTATCAATTACAATATATTAAATGAAAAAAAGATTATGAAAAAAAATAATGAAAATAATTATATGATAACGTGTTAAAGGTATTATACTATTTTATTTTTTTATTTAATTTGTTCAAATAAAGTTATTATAATGAAAAATTTAAATGAATTTATATTTTCATATTAAATAATCTAAATATCTAATATCTATTCAAATTATTTTTAAATATTTAAAATTATATAAAGATTTTTAAAAATTATAAGAAAAATAAATCAAATAATGAGTATAAAGAAGTTCCATGATTTGGAATCTTCAGCTTTGATGAATGAGCTGGGAACAGTGGAGTGATTTTCAGGTTGGAGGCATTATAATGACTTTCATGGGTTGAGTCTTCAAACTTCTAATTCTAAATCCTTATCATTTTTAATTTTTTTTTTAGCCAAAGAGTATTGATCAATAATCATAACCTTTTTTTCAGGGGAAAAATTATCAAAATATTGTACTAAAATTCTGGGCAATTCAAATGTAATTGAGTGGTTATGATTATTTAATATGTGATTGTAATGAACATGAGTTCTTTCTATAATGAATGGCAGTTTAATAGCTCCGATGGATCCAAGCTCTTGGCGGGTTGTTTATGGGAATTTCTCGACACACCAAACAAATATTAAAAAAAAATAAGAATGATCAATTACAATAACTTTTTTTTCAGGAGAAAAATTCAAAACTTTTTAGTTAAATCTTAATCTTACTTGAATATTATGAGAATTTTGGACTAAAACTCTGGTAATTCAATTGTAATTGAGAGGTTATGGATGTTATTATAATGAACATGTGATGTGTTTTCTCTATAATGGATAGCAGTTTAATAGCTCCAATGGATCCAAGCTCTCGGTTGCTGTTTATGGGAATTTTTTGACACATCATTTTTAAAGCGCTGAAAAAACCGTTGAAGCATTTATAAGCCAAATCAAAGGCAAAAAAGTTCGAAGCTTTTGAGTAGTTATGGGGCTCAAACAAAGTAGGGAGACTTGCAATCATTGCCAAACTTTTGTTCAGTAATCAATACATAAACATGGCGTGGCGGATAAAACCCAGGTTGTAGGCTTTCAAATTCGGTCAATATTTTAAGAGGAAGAGAAGAAAGAAAGAGATTAACTGATTGCTAGAGATGGCAACAGTTGCTTTTGTTTGTTCTTCTAGTGTTTTGTTTAGAACCCAAGAAATTGGGAGCAATGGAGCTTCTATGGCTCAATACAATGGGCTTAGACCTCTAAAGAATAGGCAATTAGCTCCACCTGAGTCTAAGTCAAGTGGGTTCCCTTCAATTTCAGGTATGAATTATTCTCCATCTTATCTTATAGAATTAATTGTATAGTATGTGAAACTCTGGATTAGTTCTTTTTTTTTTTTATTTCATCTTAAATGCATTTTCTTTTTCTTGCCAAGTTTTGAAGAATGCCTCAATTGCAATTTCCTATCTTGTGATTGTTATTGAAATTTGGAAATGATTTTTTTTTGTTTGTTTTTTTTTGGTCCCTCTCTAAATTGTTATCAGTCACATAAATAGAGTTTAGACTCACCATAATGTAGCTTGTGTTGAATCCAGTTAGTATATATTTTATATAACTAAACATATACCCTTTTTTTTTTTTGAAAATAAACATATACCCATTATTTAACCGCACCTCTTTCCATTTTTTGGATTAAAACAGAATGCTTTTGTGTGATCTTTATGTCTCCTTTGATGATTAATTTGGTGTTCCTTGCGAGAGTTATTTATCTTCATTGTGATTCTAAATTTGCTTCTTGTTAATTCAAAATCTCTTTAATTCTTGAGAAGAATTTGTTGAAGTACTGGCATTTTTTACTCCAACAAATAATTTGATCTGTTATTATTTTTTCCAATAACACAACTGAGGTTCCAGATTTCCAGCATTAGAATCTCATTTTTATTTTTTTGTTATTTGATTCCTTGATTTTAGAAGAATTTGTTATTCTCATTTTGTATAAATTCTCAATTACAGTGAAATGAACAGAATTAACTTCTTTCACTCATTTAAATTTTTTAATATTATTTTCTGCTGCAAACTTTCATTTTTCAGCAGTATCATTTTTATAACAGTGGTATCAGAGCCCCCTTATGGTCTTTCGGGACCTGCATTTTAACAACTTTTAAAACCTTTTTTTTTAACCAAATCAATTCTTTAAACCCTTTTCTAAAAAACCCAAACACAGAAACACCAGCCACCTAAAAATATGGCCTCCAGTAGCCTCTCCATCAATCCTCCTGAAACTTTCACAGGTGAAAATTACCAAATTTGGTCAGTTAAGATACAATGCTATTTGGAAGCCTTTGATCTTTGGGAAATCGTTACCGAAGATAAACCTATCCCTCCTTTACCCAGAGATCCAACCTTAGCTCAAATTAAGCACATCTCTGAAGAAAAAGCCAAGCGGTCGAAGGTTAAAACCCTTATTCAAAATTATGTTGGACCAACTGTCTTTTACAGAATTATGGCTTGCAAAACCGCAAAAGAAGCATGGGACATATTAAAGCAAGAGTATCAAGGCAGCGATCGAACAAAACAGATGCAAGTGTTGAGTTTAAAAAGAAATTTTGAGTCCCTAACTATGCAAGAAGATGAAACTCTTGCCCAGTATACTGATAGAATTTCTTTGATTGTCAACAATATCAGGCTACTTGGTGAAGATTTTCCCGACAGTCGAGTTGTCGAAAAGGTACTTGTGACCCTTCCTGAGAGGTTTGAGTCAAAAATCTTCTCTCTAGAAGAGTCCAAGGATCTAAACAACATTTCGTTAGCTGAATTGATGAGTGCTCTTCAAGCACAGGAGCAGCGACGACTTTTAAGGCAAGACAACACTGTAGAAAGGGCATTTTCTATGCAAAAACAGAAAGTTGAAAAAGGCAAGAAGAGTTCCAGTCAAAAGAACAAAGGAAATAAAGATGGGTCCAAACAGGAAAAATATCAACCTTGTTCTCATTGCAAAAAAATTACTCACCTTGAAAAGTTTTGTTGGTGGAGACCCGATGCAGTTTGTGGCAAATGTAAACAAGTTGGACATGTTGCCAAGGTCTGCAAATCAAAAAAAGGAAGCTCAATCCAGCAAGCACAAGTAGCTAATGATGTAGATGTGCAAGAGGAGCAAGCTTTTATGGCTTTCTGTCTTTCAAATGATGATGAAGAATCTGAGGTACAGGAAGAACATGCTTTTGCTGGTTTCTGTTTTTCTATTAATGGAGCAGGTGATTTGTGGCTTATTGGCAGCGGTTGCAGTCATCATATGTGCAAAGATGATTCTCTTTTTTCCACTCTTGATGTAACTTATAAATCTAGAGTGAAAGTGGGGAATGGCCAATATATTAAGGTTGAAGGCAATGGTGCTGTTACTCTCCAAACTCAATCAGGTATAAAAATCATTTATGATGTTTTATATATACCTAAAATCAGCCAGAATCTTTTGAGTATTGGACAGATGCTGGAGAAAGATTATGCTTTTGAATTCAGAAATCGGAAGTGCACAGTGTTCAATCCTGCTGGAGAAAAAATGTTCTCTGTAACAATGAAAAACATGAGTTTTTTAATCAATTGTAAGCAAACTGCTGAACATGTGTTTACTACCACCAGTTTAAGTAATTCAGACTTGTGGCACAAAAGATTCGGGCATTTCAATCAGAAAAGTTTAATGGAGATGAAGCAAAAAGAATTAATTGTAGACATGCCTACAATTAATCACGTTGAACAACTTTGTGAGACATGCCAACTTGGAAAACTAGCGAGGTTGTCGTTTCCAAAAAATCAAGCTTTAAGAGCCACTCAAAAACTTCATCTCATTCACACGGATGTGTGTGGACCCATGAAAATTGCTTCCCTTAATGGTAACAATTACTTTATTCTTTTTATTGATGATTATACCAGATTTTGTTGGGTATATTTTATCAAATTTAAGAGTGAAGTTTTTGCTGTCTTTAAAGAATTCAAGGCTCTTGTGGAAATCAATGTAATCTCACAATTAAAATCTTGAGATCTGATAATGGGGCTGAATACAGTTCAAGCCAATTTGTTGATCTTTGCAGAGTAGCTGGTATTGAACATCAGTTCACTGTCCCATACACACCGCAGCAGAACGGTGTCTCTGAAAGGAAGAATAGAACTGTGATGGAAATGGCCAGGTGTCTTTTAATGGAGAAAGAAATGCCAAACAAGTTTTAGGCAGAGGCTGTGAACACCTCAGTTTATTTGCTCAACCGACTTCCAACAAAAGCTTTAGAGCACAAGACACCATATGAAGCTTGGTTTGGCGTTAAGCCTTCTGTTGGTCATATTCGCATATTCGGGAGCATTTGTTTTTATCAAGTGCCTAAGCCTAAGAGAAGCAAGCTGGATTGTAAAGCTCAGAAAGGCATTTTCGTTGGTTATGGGACATCAACAAAAGGTTACCGAATTTTTTGTTTGAAAACAGAAAACATTATTGTATCTAGGGATGTGAAATTTGATGAAGCAGCATTTTTTTATTGGAAAAACCTAAACCCACTGCAACTTGATTTTTCCTTGAAAAATTCCTTAGATAAAAAGTCTCATAATGATGATTTTACTGTCGATTTTTTATCTAATGATCTTGTGGATGATCTTCCTGTAAGAGGAGTAAGGTCCTTAGAGGACATCTATCAGAGTTGTAATGCAGCAGTTCTCATCGAACCTAATTGCTATGAAGAAGCTCGTGAGACTTTAGCATGGAGGAGTGCAATGGAAGAAGAGCTGCAGATGATTAACAAAAATGAAACATGGCAATTGGTAGAGAGACCGAAAGATCGCAGAGTTATCGGAGTCAAATGGGTTTTTAAGACAAAGCTCAATCCTGATGGTTCAATCTGTAAACACAAAGCCAGGTTGGTTGTGAAGGGTTATGCCCAACAATATGGCGTGGACTACCAGGAAACATTTGCTCCAGTGGCAAGGTATGACACAATCAGACTTCTTATTGCTCTTGCGGCACATAATTCATGGCAGATTCATCAACTCGATGTTAAATCTGCTTTCTTGAATGGTTTTCTTGTTGAGGAATTTTTATAGAACAACCTGATGGGTATTTAGTACCCGGTAAAGAAGATCATGTTTATCTTTTAAAGAAGGCTTTGTATGGCTTGAAACAAGCCCCACGGGCTTGGTACGACAGAATGGACAGTCATCTTCTCCAACTTGATTTTTGCAGAAGTCAAAGTGAAGCAACCTTATATGTAAAATCATGTGAAAATTTCTTAATTGTTTCAATTTATGTCGGTGACATGCTTGTAACAGGAAGCAAATTTGAACTAATTCAACAGTTCAAAGATGAAATGAGACGTTGTTTTGAGATGACTGATCTTGGCATCATGAAATACTTTCTCGGTATGGAAGTAACACAGCTTAGTTGTGGAATTTTCGTATGTCAACAAAAATATGCTTCTGATGTTTTAAGAAGGTTCAAAATGGAGGAGTGCAAACCTGTTGGTACACCTATGGCCACCAATCTAAAGCTTAGCAAAGATGATGATGCAAGTAAAGTGGATGGAAGCATGTATAGAAGTTTGGTGGGTAGTCTTTTGTATCTTGCAGCAAGCAGGCCTGATATATTATTTGCTGTAAATGTGCTTTCCAGGTTTATGAATTCTCCTAAAGAGACCCACTTCTCAGCTGCTAAAAGGGTGTTGAGGTACATTAAAGGTACTGTGAACCTTGGAATTTTTTTCCCTAAGTCTGCTAATCGAAGTTTGAATTTAATTGGTTACTCTGATAGCGATTGGGGAGGTTGTGTTGATGATTCAAGAAGTACCACAGGGTATCTATTCTCTTTAGGAGCTGGATATTTCACTTGGAGTTCAAGAAAACAAGAAACTACGGCTCAATCTACGGCAGAAGCGGAATACATTGCTGCTGCCTCTGCTGTAAATCATGCTATTTGGTTAAGGAAGTTGCTGAAAGATTTGGGATTTGAACAAACTGAACCCACCAGAATTATGTGTGATAATATGTCTGCTGTTTCGATGGCGAAAAACCCCGTTTTTCATGGGCGAACCAAGCATATCAAGATTAAGTTTCATTTTATTAGAGAAGTACAACAATCTAATGAAGTGTTACTTGTTCATTGCTCATCTGAAGAACAATTGTCTGACATATTCACAAAGTCCTTGCCAAAAGAAAGATTTGAAGCTCTGAGGAAAAACATAGGTGTTTGTCATCAAAATTCCATGGAGGAGTGTTGAAGTACTGGCATTTTTTACTCCAACAAATAATTTGATCTGTTATTATTTTTTCCAATAACACAACTGAGGTTCCAGATTTCCAGCATTAGAATCTCATTTTTATTTTTTTTGTTATTTGATTCCTTGATTTTAGAAAAATTTGTTATTCTCGTTTTGTATAAATTCTCAATTACAGTGAAATGAACAGAATTAACTTCTTTCACTCATTTAAATTTTTTAATATTATTTTCTGCTGCAAACTTTCATTTTTCAGCGGTATCATTTTTATAACAGAATTAATAAGTTTAACCCATGTCAAATCATTTGCTTTTTTATAGTGAAATCTAATTTAGTTTACCATATCCAGCTCCAAAATCTAGAGCAATCAGAGCTATGGTTTCTCCAAATGTTTCAGCTCCCAAACGAGAAAAAGATCCCAAAAAACGAGTAGTCATAACAGGAATGGGACTAGTTTCTGTTTTTGGGAATGACATTAATACATTCTATAACAAACTTCTTGAGGGAGAGAGTGGCATAAGCCTAATAGATAGGTTTGATGCTTCTAATTTCTCTGTTCGATTTGCGGGTCAGATTCGTGATTTTTCATCTAAAGGATACATTGATGAAAAAAATGATCGTCGTCTAGATGATTGCTGGAGGTACTGTCTGGTTTCTGGTAAGAGAGCCCTTGAAGATGCCAACCTTGGTTCTCGAGTGCTTGAAAATGTAAGTTATAACTCTTCATGACTGAATGTGATTCACACATTTTTAATTAAGAGTTTTTTAAATATATATATATATATATATATATTAAGTGTTTTTCCATATGTATTTCCTTCAGATGGACAAAACAAGAATTGGGGTACTGGTAGGAACAGGAATGGGAGGCTTAACAGCTTTTAGCAATGCAGCTGAAGCTCTTGTCCAAAAGGGATATGAGAAGATAACTCCATTTTTCATTCCTTATTATATCAGTAATATGGGCTCAGCATTGTTAGCTATTGATACTGGCTTAATGGGACCTACTTACTCCATTTCAACTGCTTGTGCAACTGCAAATTATTGCTTCTATGCAGCTGCTAATCACATTAGAAGAGGTGAAGCAGACATTATGGTAGCTGGAGGCACTGAGGCTGCTGTTATGCCGACTGGTATTGGTGGACTTATAGCTACTGGGGCATTGTCGAAAAGAAATGCAGACCCCAAGAAAGCTTGAAGACCTTGGGACAAAAATCGCGATGGTTTTGTCATGGGAGAAGGAGCTGGGGTGCTGGTAAATACAAGCTTATTTTCTTTGATATCTAGTTATGTTGGCATTATATCAGTACCTTCTTTAAGAGTTAAAAAATTTTGTTTGTACAAATTTGTTCAAGTACAACAGATTATGGAGAGCTTAGATCATGCAATGAAAAGAGAAGCCAATATAATTGCCGAGTATTTAGGAGGTGCTGTAACTTGTGATGCTCATCACATAACTGATCCTCGGTCCGATGGTCTAGGAGTTTCATCTTGCATTGCCAAGAGCTTAGAAGATGCTAAAGTTTCCCCTGAGGAGGTAATAAGACCTCTCACTGGTTTCTTGACAAAATTTGCACTTTCATTGATACGATGATATCCACCATCATTCAGAGTTCTAATATGAATTTGGTTGTGCTGAATATCTGATTTGCAGGTGAACTATATCAATGCTCATGCAACTTCAACGCGTGCAGGTGATTTGGCCGAGGTTAATGCCATAAAGAAAGTCTTTAAGGAAACATCAGAGATTAAGATGAACGGGACTAAGGTAAGATATCGCAACTTTGTAAGATGGATCAATGAGAAAATTCTGTTTTTCGCTAATTATTCTGTTCTTTTCTTAATCTTAGTCAATGATTGGACATGGGTTTGGTGCTGCTGGTGGACTAGAAGCCATAGCAACAATAAAAGCAATCACCACAGGATGGCTACATCCAACTATCAATCAAGAGGTAAGCACTAAAACTGATCTCATTTCTCATTTTAGTCTATTCTAATAGTATCTTCTAAACAAATTCCATGTTCTTGTACCATTGATCTCTGTAGAACTTGGAGCCTGATGTCACTATTGACACTGTTCCTAATGTGAAGAAGCAGCATGAAGTCGATGTTGGTATGTGTTCTTTTTTAGCTTTGTGCTAGCATATTACATGTCCAGGCAGTCTTCTCTTTAACCAACATTTTAGTGTTTAACAATGGATTCTAATCTTCTTCAATTTGATTACAGCTATCTCAAACTCATTTGGTTTTGGAGGGCACAATGCCGTGGTTGTTCTTGCTCCATTTGTACCTTAACTCAATAAAACTCGTACCGAGCATTAATTTTCTTTTTCATTTTTCCAGTGATTTTGGGGGGTAAAATTGGCTTAAGGGTGATAGCAATGGGTTGAAGCATTCATGATTTTTGCAGTAATAAGTACTCGGATTATTCAGTCCATTTGATCATATCTACTATCTTGCAATTCTTTGTAATAAAAATGGATTCCATGTTTCTCGATAAGTGAATAAAAAACATTTATATTAAAAAACATTTGTATAATATCGAATAAAAAAAATATTTTAAGCAATAATAAAACCTAAAAACGATAATTGTAGATAAAAATTTAAACAACAAAAGATTCAAATACAAATTTAATTTGAAACAAATATTGGATTATTTTTAGAGAAGTTTATGCGATTTACTTCTCTTTCAATTTTCTTTTTCTTTTTTGAATGTACTAACTTTTCTGTTTTTTTTCAATTATACATCAACCTCTTTTTCTTTTTTCATTTTTAAGTTTTTTCAATGGTATTTTTAAAATTTTTAATTTATATTTTTTATTCAGAAATAATTTTTTAATGTTATATTCTCATAAATATGTAATATATATAAAATATCTATTAAATATTTACAATATTTACATAATATCTGTCAGATATATACAAATATCTATTAGATAGACACAAAATATCTACAAAAAATTTACATAAATTATTTAATATTTTTTAATATTATTTTTTAAAATTTTATAATTACACAATATCTATATATCGTACACATTACATACAAAATAAATATATAATATACATACAATATTCATCAAATATTTATAATATCTACATAATACATAAAACATACATGCAACATCTACACAATATTTATATAATAAAATTAATATTTTTTAAAATTTTTTATGTGATTTTTTTATATTTATAATATATAAAATTTATTTTAAAATAAATTTATTAATTTTTATTAATATTATATATATATGTTATATTATTTTTTGTGCATATTATTTATGATCAAAATTAATTTTTTTTATAAAAATTAATATATTTTATATGTTAAAAATATAATTTAAAATATTTTCTCAGCACATACTTATTAATTACAAATTACAAATTTATCTACATACATAAAAACTGATAAAATATTAACTTAATACATAATTACACCCTTTTAATTATAAAAAAAATCTATTAGCGTCTTATCACATACCTGTATACCTAAAAAATGGTATCATTGACTACCTGAAATAGCTGAAGAATACGCGTAAAAAGAGCATAAAATATGAGCTCGTGAGTTGTTTTTTTTTCTCTCGTCACTGGCAGCAGCCTTTGCATTTTTTATGTTGTACAACTTTATATATTTGCTTTTTTTTTTTTGAAAAATCTCTATTTTAACATGTCTTCCATGCGTGTATGGACAAACCCAAAACAACCAAACAGGAGGTTTTTTTCACCGCCGGTGGCTAGAAATATCACTGATTCAAAAATCATTTTTGCAGAATATCAGTCTTGAAAAATTCCGAGTACCAAGCAAGGGACGAGCCAAAAAAAAACATAAAACTAAAATAATTAGAGGCTCAGATTTGCATAAGATCAAGCAAAGGAAAGGTGTACTTGCCAAGGAAACTGATAGTTCGATCTGCCATCCGGTCGTCGCCCCTCCAAGCAGAAATAGGGACTTTCACCATTTTTGCCTGATCGAACACTCACTGGAACAAAGGCGGCATCATCATCACAGCCTCCAGTTTCTGTATGTGTGAGAGATAGAGATGGGAAAAAAGAAAAGAGAGAGAGAGAGAGAGAAGCAGAAATAGGTACTTTTGCCTTTTTTGCCTGATCGAACACACACTGGAACAAAGGTGGCATCGTCATCACAGCCTCAAGTTTTTGTATATGTGGATGTGGTATAAGAGAGAGATAGAGATGAAAAAAAGAAAAAAAAATAGAGAGAGAGAGATTCGCAAAATAATCGGAAAAATCACCGACTCTGGGGAGAGCCTCATTCTTGTTCCAGCGAGTGTCTATATATTTGCTTACTTAGTTTGAATAATTGTTTTGGTGAAAATTTGGTTGCTAATTAAGGCAGAAAGAGAATATATTAAATTGTTCAATTTGTTGTTTATGTAGCAGTAAGGATGGTGGGTTAAGATTGAGGTTCTACTTGTTTAATAGGTGTATTATTTGCCCATCTGCTGCTATAAATGTTAAGAGATTAGACTCTTTTAAAAGATTAGAGAGAATGTGAGTAAAAGGTTTAATTTTTTTAGTAAAAGGTCGGTGTTCCCCTTAATTGGGATGAAAAACTGTCTCGAGTAGACTAAAGAAGGGTACCGTCGTCTCTAATTATGATCATCTTAAAATTATTTTGTTTTCTAGATAAGTTTTTTTTATTAATAAATTATATATATTCAGTCTAGAAAAAAAACTTTACCCTATACATACCAAAAGTGAAAATTTTTTGGTTAATAAAATAATTTCTACCCTGCTAAATTATTTTTACTGAAATAAATTTTCATTCAATAAAATAATTGATTAATTAAATAATTAATCAATTAAATTTATATTAAATAATTTTAGAGCAATCAAATTATTTGGTATATCTTAAATGTAATTAAATTTAAATTAGATTATATTTGAAGCAATTAATTAATTTTAAATCATTAAATTGGATCACATATTTACTGATTAATTAAAAAAAGGTCATTAAATATATGTTTATGATGTAGTAGGGGGCAATAGGATCATGTTGTGTGGACCAATTAAATTATATCTCCATCAAGTTCTTTTGAGCTATTTATCAACTTCTTAGAGGGAAATTCTACATCAAAATTTTAACAATACCGTACAAAATTTTTTACATATCTTCAAAAAATAATTGCAAGATTGTTGTTTCCTTTCATCCTTCTAATTTTTTAATTAAGTTATCATTTTTCATGTTTTACTAAGCAACTTCACTATAGCAATTATGATCCTAATTCGCATTTGCAATTCGATTCTATTCAAAACTAAACCAGTACTGTACAGTAGTAAATTTAAGCATTTCTTAATCTTAAATTTCATAGGGCCTAAAGTTAAAAAAAAAAGGAAGATAAAATTCATGCCTTGCACTAGTCAATTACCTTTTACTAATTAAAAGGAAATTATATTTCAATTTGAAGTTTTTATGGGTAAAGTGAGTTACATCTAAAATGTGCAATTCAAATAATTGACTTTATATAAAACGTATATACATTTAATTTTTTGAAGGGAATGATAATGATATTTTGTGTGTGATGCTTTTCTTTTTCAATAATGTGTTGCCTTTGGTAGCAAGTTTCTCTACTCCAGTTCAAGAAGATTTTCCTTGGCATGTAAGATGATACAAAATTATAAATTTTCATATTCAATTGATAAGTTTTGAAGTTGATATTTTTTTTTCATTAAACCTAAAAAGTACCTAAAAGGAAAATGATAAAATTGCTAACTGAGTAATTATTTCTCCCAAACGAAAGGAAAAAAGAATATACTAAATTTGAAGTTTGAGTTTTTTTTATCTAAAATAATATAAAATTAATTATTAATATACTAAAATAAAATAAAATAATATATTTTCACTGAAACTAAAAATTATAAATATTGAGAAAACAATGGCATATTATATAATATATATATTTTTTTAAAAGAGACTTTTGATTGGATTTTGTTTTTGTTTAATAATTGCGATATGATATATCTTCCATTTGGCAGAATCGTGTGGTTAGAAGGAAAATGATACTTTAAACAAAAATAATTAATTTCTTTAGAATTGTAGAGTGTCAAGTCATTACACTTGTTCAGTTCAAAACAAAGTCGTTGCACTGAATACTATGTTGAATATGTATTGATTAGTAGACCTGTAAAATTTTGAAATCGTCAACAAATTTGAAATTGTCATGCTAGTCGATGGCGGCGGCTGATGGATTTTTTTTTTTAAATTAATCATTAATGTTAATGACGAAAGAAGACTGACAATGAATGTTAAAA
This sequence comes from Garcia nutans, assembly GCA_947685225.1. NCBI lineage: Eukaryota > Viridiplantae > Streptophyta > Magnoliopsida > Malpighiales > Euphorbiaceae > Garcia > Garcia nutans. The sequence goes on along the minus strand of CANTUV010000011.1, from coordinate 51,076,863 downwards.
ATAACAGCTAATTTTTCACATTTAAAATTTAATATTGTGAGACTTTTATTTATTTATTAATCATTTCTTTGCTCTTTTAGATAAAAATAAATAAAATGGATAATCAGACACCAAGTCTTCCTAACACTCCAATTTTTATTTTTAAAAGTAAATAAAATTAGATCATAAAAAACAAAAAAATTATGAATTATAAAATATTCATTTTATTGGATCTCTTGCAAAATATTTTTTTTCTAAATAAACAAATCATAAAAAACAAGACAGGATAAATTATCAAAGATTGTTTGAGTATTGTTTTAATTTGCATTCAAACTTAAAATTCTAATTGAAAATTTTGCACGCTCCTATGGATTTACTAATGTTTTTTAAAATGAAACAATTACTGAATACATCAGGCTTCTTTCCTCTAAAATTTTCAATTGGAGATTTTTCACAATATATGAGATGTCGATTTTTTTTTTTACTTTAGAAGCAACTTTATTTTAGACCTGTTTAATCCTATCCCCAGTTTCATATATAGATAAGTTCAGCAATGAATTGTGGTAATTAAAAGAAAAAGAAAATAGATTCAATAAAAAAATTTCCACTTCCTTATTCAACAAATTTTATTACAAGGCATTCAAAAAGAATAGATAAGTTGATTAAAGTAGAGTTGAATAAGCCAAAGGAGATAAAAATTTAAATTTCACTAAATATATTCTTAATAAAAATAAAGAGATTTTAATCTGCAAGTTACGCCTTGAATATAATTAATCTTATAATTAAACCGTTAAATAGATTATTATAGAGAAACTTGTGGCATAACAAAAAAAAAATTTTGCAAGGGAGTTATAGGCAAAAATGAAATCGCATATCAAATTATTTTCAGCATAATTTTTTGAATTTTTCATAAGAAACAAGCTCAAGGAACATGGTTGAAATAAGAGATAAACTGGTTCTCTAACACATTCTGACTGCACCACACGTGATAGAATCAAGCAGAAGCAAAGCATATGCTTCTGCTTCCATCAATTTTGCACTCTTTTCTTTGTTCTTCAGTTGGTCCTTAGTTATCACTATGCCTTATGGAAATATCTTATTCTAAATTGCTAATTGTCGTGTATACGTCAAGCATACTTGGCCTGTGCTCTGGAAATTGCTGAACACAATTACATGCTACTCTAAGGCAGTGAAGGATCTCTTGATCATGTCCTTGCCCATTGAGAAGCTCATCCACGAAATCATCACATAAACGAGAAGAGCTAGATGAATGATGTTTTACCCATTTATCCAAGCTTCCATCAGAAATGTTCAAAGAAGTGGTATTTTTTCCTGTAATCAGCTCAAGAAGCACTACTCCAAAGCTGAATACATCTTCCTTGAGAAAACATTCCTCCCAAAATTCAATATCCATCACAAAACCCCTGCTGCTCTTGTTGATCTCTTTCGGATTGATAAGAGTTGCCAGTCCAAAGTTTGATAATTTGGGTTCAAAATTCTGATCGAGTAAAACACTTTTTGAGCTTAAGTTCAAATGAGCCACTCGGAAATCGCAGCAATGGTGTAGCCATGCTAAGCCTTTCGCCATACCAACAGCAATTTTCATTCTAAGAGGCCACTCCAAAGTCTTTTTCTTCTCTTCCCCTGAATGTAACCAATCGAAAAGGTTTCCATTCAATATGTACTTGTACACCAAGAGCCTTTTCTTCGATTCTTTGCAGAATCCGAGGAGGGGAACTAAGTTATCATGTCTTAGTTTTCCTAATATCTTCAATTCAGATATGAATTGTTCTTCAGATTGTTGAGAATTATAGAATTTCTTGACAGCAAGAGACCAACCATTCGAAAGTGTTGCTTTGTACATGATCCCCGTTTGTCCAGACCCAATAATGTTAGGCTTGCTAAAGTTTTCAGTTGCATTGCAGAGATCTTTATAACTCATTCTTGAAATAAAATTTTCCGATGTAGAAATCTGTAAACAATGTTCAAGCTTATTAGTATACTGGATTCATCAACATCACTGTGAAACATGGGTTTGAAGTCTAATTAATTAAAAAATAAGTATTCAAGCAAATAAAAGAAAATTACCTCTTTCTCCAGTAGGAACTCCATAGTTGACCAGCTACCCAATTGGTCAAGCTCTGTTTTCTTGCTTTTGCTCCTTACCATCAACATTAACATTTCTGGTATAGTGATGAACTCATCCTTTTTTCCCACGTGTATCCAAGGTACACAATAAGACGCATAAACAACTACAACTGAAATTGCAGATACCACATATCCAATTGCAAACCCAGCTTTGAATGAATAATCAAATTGCCAATGAGGCTTTCTGCATCTTCTTAAAGGCCCTCCACAGAGTCCATTGTTATTTGCAAAACTTTCAGGTGTCATAGCACCCACAAGATCAGGCAGCGGCCCTGATAATTGATTGTTAGCAACAGAAAAAATCTTGAGGCGAACGAGTTTATCCATTTCTTGTGGAATTTGGCCTGTTAGACGGTTGTGATCAAGTTTAAGAACATTTAGATGAGGGCAATTAGCAATACTTGATGGGATTTCACCAGAGAAATTGTTGGAGGAAAGATCAAGACTAGTTACAAATGGCAAAATTATGTCAATTTCAAACGGAATTGAACCATGAAGCTCATTACCGGAAAGGTCCAAGCCTGTTAAGCTTGTACAATTTTCAATTCCTGTAGGGAATTGACCTCTAAGTCCCATATCAGAGAGTCTGAGATTTAAGACCCTGTTCTCATCAACATGCCAGCAATCCACTCCAGTAAACCGACAGATGAAGCCTTCTGTATTGTTGTTGAAGTTCCAGGAAGAGCTCAAGTAACCATAAGGGTCTTCTAAGGAAGCTTTAATGGATTTTAAGCAAGCAATATCGGTTTCTGTCGCCCTTGTTGCACCCAATAATGAAAATATAAATGTGTAGAAAAGAACAACACGGGCTCTTATTTTATGTGACATCTTAAATCCGAAATCTGAAATCTGAAAAAAGACTCTTAAAAGAGATAAGAACATTGATGGATAGAAGTCAAGAAGAGACTGATTTAATTGACCTATTCTTAACTAGATGATGGACAGCAATATTGAACTATTAATAGTACTTGGTGTTTTATTGTTAAAGATATTATAGAAAAGTCATCCGAACGTATTTTCAAGGACCTTTCGCTTTTGACCAATCATCATATTAAATTTTCTCTTTACAGAAAACGTGCTAACGCGTTTGTTAGTTCTTTAGATTTTCTCCTCCTCTTGATAATTTTAGTTCTCTCAATTTTTCTATTATTTTACTTGATGGTGTGAATAAATTTTTATTTTGGGCTGCAATCAAGAATTACTTAATTTTAGCGTTCATAGATGTCTTAGAGGTGAGTATGTATAAATAATAGTGAAAACACAGTTAAAAAAATTAAAAATAAGACAAGTTTTTAAAATTCAGAAACAATAGCAAAAAAACGGGTTTTAATTTTAAAGAAAAAAAAAAAAAGAAGCTTGACCCAAGGAGCCCTAAACCAAAAACGAAAAAGAAAAATAGAAACTTTGACGAGACATGTGGGAAATGCCACTGAAACCCAAAAGAAATATACTAAATTATAAAGGAAAAAGGCATCCTCAGTCCTCATAATATTTTGTTTATTTTTGGCATTTACTGTTATTTTTATTAAGATACATATTACTAAGAGAGTGCTCAATACTGGAAAGGTCCAAGTCTGTTAAGCTTGTACAAATTTTAATTAGCTTTAAAAATATACTATATAATTAATCAATTGAAATTATTTTTATTTTAAAAATACTAATTTTTAATTTTAAAATTAAAAATTAAAAGTAAATTTTTAATTTTTTTAAAAAATTAATACTTTAAGATATTTTTATTTTGTTAATATTTTAAAAAAAATCTATTAAATATATCATCATAATAATATAACACATAATTATAATTATTTTTTTGTACTACATGGCATGGCAATTGGTTCATGCTGTTTCAGCTCAATCCAAATTCATTATATTTATAATTTTTTATGTTTTCTCATATCAATCTAAAAAATTAATCTGATAATATTAGACCGTGTTGAAATTTAAAAGATAATGATCCAATACTATTCATTGATTCTTATATAATTGCACTGAATCGTACTTTATCATATCAATATATAAGTTATCTCAATTTTTTAAATAAAATTTATAATTAATTTTAGATTTAACATGTCTAAAGTCATACAAAATTTTAATTACAAATTAATAGTTTAATGTACATATATAATATCAATTAAAAATATAAAACAAATTGAAGACTTTTAAAAGATTAAATTATTTAAAAAATTATTAATACTTAAACATTAAGATAAGTTTAATTTTAAAAATTAAAAGTGTAATTTTATTTAGAATAGGGAGAATGTGTACAAATATCCTTGAAGTGTTTTCGAATATATGAATTGATATTTAAAATTTATTGTAGCTTATATATATGTTTAAAATTTTAAAAAGATGAGAAATTAGTTATTTTTTTAATGAAAAGTTAATTATCATTAACTGTATTTAATTTTTCCGTAGAAATTATAAATATGCCTCTTAAATTTATATGAAAGTACGAATTGCCAATAAATTTTTTATTTTATTTTATTATACCCTAAAATAATATTTTTATCTATTTATAAATATATTAAATATATTTAAAAATATTTTATACTAAATAATATTTCTTCTAATAAATTTTTAATCGGTTATACACTTTCTGTAGTTGTAGTTATTAGCTATTTTCTTGTTCTGATTTATGGGTGATGATCAGGTAAAGAAGAGGAAGAAGACAACCATGAAGACGCCAATGATAAAATCTTTAATAGAAAGACGTGAGAGGAAGAGACTAGAAGCTATTCAAGAGGTTAGTGTATGTGTTTTAATTTATTTCCACTTTTTTGCTTTCAACGCTTCGAAACTAGGAAACTACTTGTTATGTTCTGTTGAGGGAGCTTGGCATGTACTAAAATTATCATAAACTATGTTAGTATGTGTTTTATCTAATTTCAGGACTAATTATTAATTACGATACAGTGGATATGGAAAGTTATAGTATCGGTTAGAGTTTTTGCGGCTTTAGTTAGATGATAAAAGAGAACAATAATACAATTTATTATCAAATTCAATTTAATTGCTCATACAACAAATTAATTTCTTATGCTAAAAATTAATTGCTTATATTTTTAAACTCTTGATGTTTATTTCAAATTGCTTATATATATTACGATTTGCTCAATACATCATTAATCATTGTTCAAGCGATAAATTATATATTTAAGACAAAATCAGATAGAATCGGATGGAAACTGATGATCTTTCTATCGGTCACTGAAAGTGTATTTTTAAAAATAATTTCAGTTAGCCAAAGCAGCGAAGGTGAATGCTCAATCCCCCGCCCCCTCTTCTCTTTTTATTTTTCTTTTTTTAATAGTTGATTCCGTCACTATATATATATATCTTACCTTTATAATATTTTTATTTATAGCAAGAAGAATTTAAAATTTAAGAATCAACATATATAAGTTATTTTTGTAATAAAAATTAATTCATTAATAATTTTAGTAATATTTTTTTGCCCGGAATTTTGTACTAGTTATATTAATATTTTCTATTATAAGTCAAGTCCACTCAACTCTCTATAATAATTTGGGCCAATGGAATTTCCAAGAAATTTACAAGAAAGACCAAGCTAATTATTATCGATTGGAAAAAGAAAGGAATTTGTTTGTTTTCTCCATTATTCAAGAAAGACTAAGTCACGAAAAAAAAAATTTTGCTGGAGTGTGGACTGGGGTGAATTATAGACAGAGGAAAAAAGAGAGGATGGATTTGTAGAAAAATATTTGCCGTCACCCGTCACTGTCCTCATTCATATTTCAGGATTTGTCCAATTTAAAAGTTCGTTATATTTGATGGAAGAACTGGTCAATATTAATAATTTAATAAAATTTTGATAAACATCACTATTAATTAGTTGAAATATAAATTAATCTAAGTACTCTAATTAAATATGAAATATACCAAATAATTTTTTTATTGGTCTATAATAATTTAATATAAACTTATTTTTTTTAAATCCAATTAATTTTAACAAATCAATTATTTAATTTTCAAAAAACAAAACAAATCAATTAGTTAATTTATTTTATATATTAGTGGTCAAACTTTATTTCTTAACCCAAAAAATTTAATAAGTCATGAAATTATTGATCGAAACAAAATATTTAATGGGCTGAAGAAATATAAAGTCACAGTTTTGTCAAAAAAAATAAAAAGTGAAAATTTTGAAAAATATTTATTTCTTTCTTTTAAAAATTTCCACTTTTAGAGATACATATTTAGTATACCATAGATACAATAAATTTTAAATTAAATTTAAAAATAAATATAATTTTTAAATTTCAAAAAAAAAATAAAAAAAATGTGACATATAATATAATTTTTTCTAAAATTAATTGATTGAAACATCTTGTTAACCCAAGTTTCATGTCTATGATACCATATCACAAGGTTAACTATTTTAGGCATTAGATTTCCTTAGAGCTAAAATACAAGGAAAAAAAATTACATCACTTCAGGCATATCCAACTTTCCTTAGAGTTAAGTTTTTGTAAAGACAAAAGAGAAAGTTATAAATTATTTGAAAATAATATAAGGGAAAGAAAAAAATAATAAATTTATCTCAAATTTTATTACTTTTTTTTTATATAAAAGTAAAATTTTTATTATTAATATAAAATTAAGGGGAGCAGGAGTGGTAAAACAATGTACCCAAGTAATTAGGCATACAAGATATGCCCACACCTAGTGTCTCCACCGCTCATGACACACTCCGTGGATATATTACAGAAGAAACAGGCAAACTTGAGTTGAAGAGTAATACAAATATAGAGACAATCGTTATAAGAGAACTGAATTTGCAGATGTCAAGTCGCATCATTAGAGATGAAGATGGATTGAAAGTGTAAAAAAACTATCCAAATCCCAGCAGAATTTGTGGCAAAATACCAGGCCAAGATAACAGGACAAAGCTTATTAAGTCCTTCAAATTTTATTACTTGTTAAATTTTTTTAAATAAAAAGGTTCATTCTATAATTATAATTTCTAAATTTGAACTAAAATCATTAAATTTGAAATTTTGATATCTTAGACGGTAAAATGGTAATAATAAAGGAATCATGGTTATTTTGAAAAGAATGACAAAAAAAATAATAAAGAAAATAAACTATAGTTATTTTAGAAATTCACTATTTATAACTTTATTTCACTTTAATGTTTGTTATAATGGCACATTCCTTACAAAAATCGTAAAATTCAAAGGAAGCTTTCTATTTCCATTTTTTAAACCTTGAACATAGTACTTCACAACAATGGAGTAACTAGGATCAAGTTGAAACATTGGTTTAGAGGTGTCGGGGGTTGGCGCAAAATTTTTAAATAAAAAAATTACAGTTAAATTTATATTTAATTTTTTTATTTTAAAAAATTAATATAAATAATTAATATTTATATTTATATTCAATTTTATTTTCATATTAAATTTTTAAATTTTTAAATTTTTATAATTTTATTTTAATATTTAAATATTACTTTAAAAATTACATAATATATACGTTATTTTTTTAAATAATATTTATATATATTTTGAGATATTTTAAAGAAAGTGTTTAAATTAATTATTTTTAATAAATTTATATGATAATAAATTTTTTAAAAAATAATTAATCAAATCATAAAATTCTTAAATCTAATTCATAATTAAATTATAAAATAATTATAAAAATTAATTTTAAAATACAAATTGAAAATAATTAAAAATAATAAATATATAGAGTATATTTATCAATTTAATATATATATTATAAAAATTTAATATAATATATTAGATACTATAATATATAAATAAATAAATACACACAATATGATTGGTTGAGAGGGGAGCCCCATGCCCCCTTAGATCCACTACTGCTTCACAACCACTTTACTTTTTATCCATAGTCTTGAATTTCCTGAATATAGATGGCATTTGAACTTTGCTTGTTAGAAAACATAACCAAGTCATTGTAAAGTCGATTATGAATATAACAGTGTATAATTTGTTTTGCCTTAGTGATTGCTAAAAAAATCAAAAGAATGCAACAACAACGAGGTTAAAAATAGTTGAAAGTATTTATTTTCTCTCAAAAATTTCATTGGTCATAAAGCTTTAAATAGAAATTTAAAAAAAAAATATTTTGCACAACATCAACAGAATAACTAACAAAAAATCAGATAATTAAAATCCTAGAAATCTATTCTAAAAGACACCTCTAATAGTTGGATAACTTATTCAGATTTAAAAAAACTCCTTAATTAGCTAAATAACTAAAAAATCCTATTGCAATATATTGTATCTTTGAGACAACAACTAATGCAACTTTCAAAACTCTTCCTTTGCTTTAGTTGCTGCAAATTAAAATAGCTCTTTCTCATTTTGTACTTCTGCTGTTTATGCAACTTGTGCTTGTGGATTATTTTAACTATCTTTAAACTTGCACACTCTTGTAACATAGCCTGCTTGCTTGCAATTGCCACACAATGTATTTGGTGTCCACTAATAAAATTTTTTCAGATGTGTTTTTTTTTACAATGTTTGTAAGGAGGATAATTAACTTTCTCCTTTTTTATTTTGTACATAAAAAGCACATTCAATAACAACTTTATCTTGCCTAAATGCTCTTCTTTGTTATTGTGCTTGAAGAGCACTCATCAATTCTATAAGAGAAATAATAGAAAGATCTTTAGACTTTTTTTAGAGAAGATATTTTGGATTCAAATCTCTTTGAAATTGTCACAAAACTTTTTTCACTATGCTGTTATTTGGAAAATCTTCCAAGCAACCTAATTTTATTAACAATCAACGATATTTTGTCAGAATACTTAGAAATAGTTTCATCCTCTTGCATTCTAAGTTATTCAAAATCATTTTCAAGTTTAAAATCTACATTTGTTTGATTTGATTACTTTCTTGATACTCCATTTTGAGCTTTTCCCAAGCTTCTTTTGATGTCTCATATTTCATGATTTTTGAGAATTGAATTTGCAACTGAATTTTGAATAATGGTCTTGGCTTTATATCTTTTTGTTTTCCCTTCAGAATGAGTTTTAATTTGACCAAGCGTAGAATTTGTAGGGAGTAAATGTAAAGGTTTATTCTCCATTATAACTTCCCATAGATCATAGACTTCAAGATATGACTATATTTTTACTTATAAAATTTAATAATTTTCACCAATGAAGGTTTGTGGAGCATTCAAAGAGAGACCGCTACCTGTCATAGTTAAAATTGGTTATGGTTTTTAAATAGGTTATGTGGTATTTTGAACAAATTCATAGGTCCTGTAAAACTAAATGAAGCTCTGATACCACTGTTGAAAAATTAAAAGAATGCAACAACAAGGTTAAAAATGGTTGAAAGTGTTTATTGTCTTTGATCATAAAAGCTTTAACAGTCTCTCCTTGAATGCCCCACAAAAAATCAAAATAAAAAAAATCAAATCATTAAAATCCTAGAAATCTATTCTAAAAGACACCTCTAATAACTGGATAACTTATTCAGATTTAAAAGAACTTCTTAATTAGTTAAATAACTAAAAAATCTTGTTGCAATCTATTGTATCTTTGAGACAACAACTGATGCAACTTCCAAAACTCTTCCTTTGCTTCAGTTGCTGCAGATTAAAATAGCTCTTTCTCATTTTGTGCTTCTGTTGTTTGTGTAACTGTGCTTATGGATTATTTTGACTATCTTTGAACTTGCACACTCTTATAACATAGCCCGCTTACTTGCAATTGCCACACAATGCATTTGGTGTCCACCAATAAAATTTTTTCAGATGTGTTTTCTTTTTACAATGTTTGTAAGGAGGATAATTAACTTTCTCCTTTTTTATTTTGTACATAAAAATCACCTTCAATAACAACTTTATCTTGTCTAAATGCTTTTCTTTGCTCTTGTGCTTGAAGAGCACTCATCAATTCTATAAAAGAAATAATAGAAAGACCTTTAGACTTTTTCTAGAGAAGATATTTTCGATTCAAATCTTTTTGGAATTGTCACAAAACTTTTTCCACTATGTTGTTATTTGGAAAATCTTCACCAAGCAATCTAATTTTGTTAATAATCAAAGATATTATGTCAGAATACTTAGAAATACTTAGAATACTAAGTTATTCAAAATCCTTTTCAAGTTTAAAATCTACATTTGTTTGATTTGATTATTTTTTTGATCCTCCATTTTGAGCTTTTCCCAAGCTTCTTTTGATGTCTCATATTTCATGATTCTGGAGAATTAAATTTACAACTTAATTTTGAATAATGGTCTTGGCTTGATATCTTTTTGTTTTCCCTTCAGAATGAGCTTTAATTTGACCAAGCGTATAATTTGTACGGAGTAAATGTAAAGGTTTATCCTCCATTATAACTTTCCATAGATCATAGACTTCAAGATAACACTATATTTTTACTTATAAAATTTAATAATTTTCACCAATGAAGGTTTGTGGAGCATTCAAAGAGAGATCGCTACTTGTCATAGTTAAAATTGGTTATGGTTTTCAAATGGGTTATGTGGTATTTTGGGAAAATTCATAGGTCTTGTAAAACTAAATGAAGCTCTGATACCACTGTTGAAAAATTAAAAGAATGCAGCAACAAGGTTAAAAATGGTTGAAAGTGTTTATTGTCTTTGATCATAAAAGCTTTAACTAGACATTTGAACAAATAAAATTATGCATAATATTTGCAGAATAACTAACATACAATCAAAGTAAAAAAAATTCAAACCATTAAAATCCTAGAAACCTAATCTTTAAGGATTCATCTAATAGTTGGATAACTTATTCAAATTTAAACAGAACTCCTTGATTAGCTAAACTACTAAAAAAAATATTCCTACTGCAATATACTGAATCTTTGAGACAAAAATTGATACTACTTCTAACAGTGACTCTGTATTCATAAGACCACACATACGTCTATGTGAATGTGTTCAAGTTTCTTCTTGGCTCTTTTGATATTAGCTTTAGGAAAGCTTGTTCTGTACATTTTACTCTGCTAGCAAGTGTTATATATATTATTAGACTTAGTAATGTTAGACCTGTTCATTCACCACACCTTTATTATGCATGCATATATTTTAAAAATTGATGTTAAATGCCTTGGCTGCTTATTTTTTATTTTTTAAGCAAAGTAGATAGTTGTTTTGTGTTTTTTTATCCTTGGCTATTAATGAGCTGGCCAAGTCATAGATTAAACAATATCGGTTATTCTTAAATAAGATGGAATGACCTTTATTTTGCATTTGAGATACGCTATTGGAAGTTGCATAAGTTGTTGTCTCAAAGATATAGTAGATTGCAGTAGGATTTGTTAGTTTAGCTAATTAAGGAGTTATTTTAAATTTAAATAAGTTATCCAATCCTTTTTAGATTAGATTTTTAAGATTTTAATTATTTGAATTTTTTAAATTTGATTTCATGCCAGTTATTTAGCAGATATTGTGCAAATTTTTTTTAAATGTTTATTTAAAGGTTTAAGATTAATAAAATTTGTGAGAGACAATAAACACTTTCAACCATTTTTAATCTTATTGATGCATTCTTTTAATTTTTTTTTAACAGTGTTATTAGAGCAGCCTTTGGTCTTAGAGGACCTATGAATTTGCTCAATACACCATATAACTCATTTTAAAACTATTTTAAAATCATAACTCATTTTTAACCATGGCAAGCAACAGTCTCTCCTTGAATACCCCACAAACCTTCACTGGCAAAAACTATCAAATTTGGTTAGTGAAAATAAAATCCTATCTTGGAGCCTATGATTTATAGGAAGTTGTAATGGAGCATGGACCCTTAAATCTACTCACTGCAAATTCTGTACTTGCTCAAATTAAAGCTCATTTTAAAGAGAAAATAAAAAGATAAAAAGCCAAGACTATTGTCCAAAATTCAGTTTTAGATTCAATTTTCTCCATAATCATGACATATGCGACTGCAAAAAAAGCTTGGGAAAAGCTCACAGTGGAATATCAATGAAGTGATCAAATTAGACAACTGTATATTTAAACTTGAAAAGGGATTTTAAATCACTTAGAATGCAAGAGAATGAAACTATTTCTAATGAAGGATGAAAGTATTTCTAAGTATTTTGACAAAATATCTTTCAATGTTAACAAAATTAGGTTGCTTAGTGAAGATTTTTCAAGCAACATGACAGTGGAAAAAGTTATGACAATTTTAGAGAGATTTGAATCCAAAATATCCTCCCTCAAAGAATCTAAAGATCTTTCTACCATTTCTCTTACAGAATTGATGAGTTCTCTTCAAGCATAAGAAAAAGAAGAGCATTTAGATAAGACAAATTTGTTACTAAAGGTGTTTTTTATGCATAAAACAAAACGAAGAAAGTTAATTTTCCTCCTTGCAAATATTATAAAAAGAAAACACATCTGAAAAAAAAATTTAATAAAGACCAGATGCATTGTGTAGAAGTTGTAAGCAAACAAGTCATGTTACAAAAGTGTACAAGTTCAAAGATAATCAAAATAATCCACAAGCACAAACTGCATAAATGACAGAAGTTCAAATTGAAGAGGAGCTATTTTAATCTATAGTAACTAAAGCAAAGGAGTGTTAGAAGTTACATCGGTTGTTATCTCAAAGATGCAGTAGACTGCAGTTGAATTTTTTAGTTTAGCCAATTAATGAGTTATTTTAATTTTAAATAAGTTATCCAATCTTTTTAGATTATATTTTTATGATTTTAATAATTTGAAAATTTTAAATTTGATTTCATGTTATTTATTCTACATATATAGTACAAAATGTTATTTTTTAAATGTTTATTTAAAGCTTTATGACCAATAAAATTTGTTAGAGACAATAAACACTTTCAACCATTTTTAACCTTGTTGCTGCATTCTTTTAATTTTTCAATATACACAAAACAAGTTTGATCCAAACTAGGGATAAATAAAGCATTTGGAATTAGTTTGATACCTTACTTAGTTTGAATTACAATGCCCTTTGCCTTGACCGTCAATAACCATTCCAATTTGAATCTTCATTTGGATTCTACAACTTCTAAGAAGGCTACATAATAGGCTTTGATATTTGGTAAACCATATATGGATTCTGCAACTTCTAACAAGGCTACATAATAGTTTGACTCCTCTTACCTTTGCACTTCCAACATACCCTTCCTCCAATTAGTCCCATGCTTTTTTTTTCTTTTGCTATTCTGATAGCCACTAGACTAGGAAAGATGTCTTCAAATATTGCTAAGGGAAGAGGAAGTTCTTCATTATTGCCACTAAATTTTGCTTGATCTGCTACAAGGGTGAATTCTCTGGCAATAGAGTTCTTGTTAGAGTTTTTAGAGTGAAGAAATTGAATTTTATTCAACTCACCCAATTGACAACTTAAGATACCTTTATATAGGTTTACATAAAAATAAATTAACCTAAAAAAATGAAGAAACTAATTAATGGCATAACATGGAGCACTATGACACTAATTATATGATACTTAATCTCCTAAAATTAAGCTACCACAACTCAACATGACCAAGTCTAATTGACTAGTTAAAAAATAAATACAAGTAAATAAAAATTAATAAATTATAATTTCTACATTAATATCTTTAACACTCTCCTTTAATGTAGAAATTATAAACACTAAATTTATCTTGTTGGAGCACCACTCTCCAATATTTCTTGTTGAATCTTCATATTTCAAAGCACTTCTCTTCAACAATGATGCACTTCTCACTACTCTTCAATTGTTGATGCAATTCTCACCAAAACTTATTATTAATTATTTTGGAACACTTCTCTCTAATTTTTTTAAAAAGATATTTTTCTTCTTGAGCAAAATGTGCTTGCTTATTCTTAAACCTGCATTTTTTGTATATGCATAAATCTTTTATAATGAAAACACTATGGTTTACCTTTATACCAATAATTTTTTCATCATAGTTGTCTTTCTTACATACTCCACATCGTGGAAAATTTTCCTTTTTTGATGTTGATGAAGACTTCTTTGATGTCTTGGCTAGAAAGACTCCCTCTATTATTTTCTCATCTATAATTACTCTTCTTTGATCCATGGTTTGCAAAGTATAGATCAATTCTACAACTAAAATTTTTGAGAGATCCTTAGAATCTTTAAGTGATAAAATCTTTAACTCGAGTTTTTCAGGCAAGCTCACAAGGATTTTTTCAAAAGATCTATTGTCTAAAAATTCTTCTCCAAACAATATAATTTTGTTAACAATTGTCATGATCCTGTTAATATACTCCTTGATTCCTTCCGAATCATTCATCTTTTAAATCTCAAATTTTCTCTTGAAATTCATGATTTGCATCAATTTAGTTTGGTCATTGCCTAAATATTCAGCTTTTAACAAGTCTCATATCCCTTTTTGAGTTTCATAAGCCATGATGCTAGTAAAAATCACTTCAAAAACTGAAGAGTAGATATAAGTTTTTACTTTGAACTTCTTAGATTTCTCTTCATTATGACTCTTTAGTTGAGCCACAATTGGATGAGGTGGCAATGGTAGGATTTCACTATCATTTTCAACCATATCCTATAAATCAAAAGATTGTAGGTATGTTAGCATTTTCATATCCCATAATTGGTAGTTTCCCCTTTGAAAATGGGAGGTGAAGCTTAAGGAAAAGTGTTGAAGCCATAACTAATCTAAGTAACTCACTTGCTTTTTCTCTATTTTTTTTTCTTCACAGACCCATGACAAAAGGAAGGCTCTGATACAATTGTTGGAGTTTTTAGAGTTAAGAAATTAAATTTTATTCAACTCACGCAATTGACAACTTAAGATGCCTTTATATAGATTTATGATAGAATTATATTTTAACTATTATTTTAGATAATTCTAACTCCGTTTTTAATTATTTTCAATTGAATTTGATGTATTATCTTTGTTGAAGTTAGAATTTATCTTATTTTAGCTTAAAAGTCAAAATACAAGTTTTTAATTAAAAGTGAAAGCAAAATTGAAGAAATAAATGCAAAAGTTAGAAGAAAGTCCAGACCTACGTTGGTGGCTATCAATGCCGACTCCATTTTGAATCTACCAAAGTTGGGGAGAAGAAGAGAGAAAAGATCCAGAGGAGATATTATTGTCCCAAGATGGCAACTAAGATGGGGGTGAATTATTTGGCTTGAAAAATGGTGGCAAATTAAAATTTTAAAACTCAATATTCAAGAAATGTAGATGTAGAAGATTAAGCAAAGAGTAGAAGAATGAACATAAATGATTTATAATAGTTCAGATTTACCTTGATCCTGCATCAACTTCCTTAACAACTTATTAATGTTTCACTAGCTTTGAGTTTTTACAAGCTTAACTCTAACTTAGTGTTTTCACAAGCTCACACCAAAATTTACCATGGTTTGAGATCACACACTTCACAACCCTTATAAGATTTTTTTCAGGCTCACTCTCACAACATAAGTATTTTTAAGCTCACACTCAAACCTAAGATGATGTTTAATACTCACACCCAACACTCAATCAATACAAAAAGTGATTTTGATGTAAAGAAAATAAGTATATTCAAGTAAGCTATTACAATCACAACCACTACTAAAAATGAAGTTACATATGGTATTTATAGCCTACAAGTCATAAACTAGCAGTTTAAGGAGTGGTCCAACATGTTTGATTCTTGTCTTCCACTAATTCTTTGGCCAGAGCAATTTCATGGTCGGACTAGGTAAGGTCCGGTTGACATTCCTTTATCTCGATCGAAAAACACTATGATTCGGTCAGAATATTTAAATTTTTGCTTAATGCTCTTCCAATGGTTGGTACACGTGGCTTCCACTAATTGAGTGAAGGTTCAATGGCTTTTGACTTATGAATTATTTAAACATTCCGATTGGACTACGTCAGAGTCCGGTCGAAATAATGGTGGTTTGGCCAAAAACTAGGTGTGCTTCTGGTCTGAAACTCTATTGGATGATTTTAGAAAAATCTACCTTGACAGTTCGGTCGGTACATCATGAGGTCCAGTCGGACTTCGAGCGGTACAGTAAGATTTTGAGAGCACTTTCAACCGTGAATCTCTTTGTGTATTCTACAACTTTTTCGTGCAATAGTCCGATTGTACTTCTTGGTGGTATGATTGAAATTTTTAAGGTACTTTGAGATTTAGAGCGTACCTCTAGCCGTGAAATCTTACAAGTGAATTTTCTCAACTTGGCATTAAAGGTCTGATCGGGATTTAGTATGGTCCGATCAGACATTTGATATTTTCTTCAAAAATATAAATTTCTACAAAATATAACTTGATACAAGTATTAGTTTAATTTAATTTGATTGCCTAAGATCAAAAATAGATTAATTAGGCCAATAATCTCCCCCTTTTGACTTTGGCAATAAATTGAATTTCAAAGTGTTCAAGGTTTCTAAAAATGTTAAGTTATTTAATTTACTCCCCCTCAATGTCTACTTCCCCTAAATAATGTTAAGTGGTCAACATTTTATGTGTTAAGTGTTCAACATTTTATGTATATGTATTTGTTCAAATTCAATAGAAGTTCTCTCTCCCCCTTTGACAAAGGTAAGAAGATAAACTTAAAAATAATTAAATGCAATAAGTACAATTCAATAAAAATAAGCTTTCATTAAGTTCACAGAAAATAACAAACATCATGAACAAGACAACATAAAAGCAATCAAATAAGAACAAAATATAAAAAATCTAAGCATCATCATCACTTTCTTCATCATCTCCTTCTTCTTCATCTCCCTCTTCTTCTTCATCACCTTCCTCTTCTCCTTGCTCTTCCTCCCTTGGTTGTGAGGCAGCAGCTTCACCTTCTTTCTCTAGAGGGTAGGAGCCATGGATGGAGGGTGATAGGCTTGGTTCATTCTCAAGGCATTTTGGTAATCTCAAAGCTTCTTAGATGGTTTGGATATCAAGGTGGAGATGATAGATGTCATTAGTAATCTTGTCAATTCTTGAGCTTTGTGAGCTCATTTGATTATGGATACCTTGAAGGAGTTGAAGGATGGAGGATTGAGATCTTAGAGTAGTGGGTCTAGAAAATTTCAATTGAAAAGTTTTTTCACTTTTTTCAACAATCCTTGGTCTCTTTCTTTATTGAGCCCTAACACCTAGTGCTCCCAAGAGATAAACATAGGTCCTATTATCCTCCCTAATACACTTAGCATGTTTTAGGTAACCTATGTTTATGGACTTTTTGGTGGGATCCAAGGGATTGGTGAGAGTTGCTTTGCTTGTTGGTATAAGAGCACCAACATACTTAGCAATTTGGGTCACTTGTGAAGAGAGAATGATAATCTCGAATTTTGTTTTCCTAAGGTGTAGGAAAGTGTCAATTAAAAATTTTTCGGTTTGGATTTGTTGGTCTCTAAACATGCAATAAAGAAAGAGTAAATATTTTTGGGTTACTTCTCATTGCTCTCCCCTCTAGTACTAATAGAGCAGGTGATAATCTTATGCAACATCCAATAGGTAAGGATCCTAAGGTGTTTGGCATTGGATAGTTTGTGGAGATTTGTTTATACGGAAATTTCGATCCAAAATTCCTTTTTTCCTTCGGTGGTGAGAATGGTGTTGGTTATATGAGAAATTTTCTCTAATTGAAAACTCTAAATGGAGAAAAAAATCTTCTAATGTGAGGCCTCACTATTGATTAAATAACCTAAAAGAAATTTCATAGTATCCTAATGGATTAGTGCTCTTCGTACTAACTACCAAAGTGGTGAGAAATTCCTTAGTCAAGCTTTCCCAACCTAAATCATCATGTTTTAAGAAAATAAATTTCTATCAACCTAAAGATGTAAGACAACCCCTAATTTCATTCTCAATACCTAAGGATTCTAGAGTGAGGGTAGAGAAGAGACGGTTAGATTCTACGGTTTTGTCTTTGATAATTTCATACCTTTTCCTTTCTTCCTCATCTCTAAATATTATTTTGTGGCTTCTTCTTGGAGGTTCTTCTTATTGAGATGGGGTAGAAATTTTCTTCTCTTTTTCAGATCTTAAAGCCTTCTTCTTGTGTTCTTTAGGAGCCATTAAGTAGATCAAGAGAAAAGATGAAGAGAAATTTTAAATTTGAGAGAATTTGAGTACTTTGAGAGTTTAGATGCTTAGAGTTTGAAAAAAAGAAGCAAATACTGATATTGGGAGATATTTATAGTATTTGAGGTGAGAACTAGCCATTTATAGTTGTTTGAGATAAAATATGCACGTTTTGATTAAGTTCCAATGGCTAGAAATTTTTGAATTCAGAGTGAAAGTACGGTCAAACTTTCATGAGTCTGGTCGTGACATTTAAAACAATTTAAAAAGTTCGATCGGACTATGTGAAGTCTGAACAGGAATCTTGTTTTAGACACAATGGTCATAAAAATTTGAAAAATTTTGGTCGTACCTTGAAAGGTATGGTCATACTTTTACGAAAATATTTGAAATAAAGAATTTTCAAAAAGTGTGGTCGGACTTGAGATAGGTCCGAACAGATAATATTCAAAAGTGTAGAAATTTTGTGAAAACAAGTTCTTTTCATTTAAGACATGAAGATTTGATAAAAAAAAATAGATATCAATGTAAAGTTTTTTGTGAAATGAAACTTGGTTTTCATGTGATTTTAAGTTCATGAAATTGTACTTCCATCCAACATTCCCAAATATTATTTTATGAAATTCATTCTCTCTTCATTCAAGGGTTTAGTGAAAATGTCAATAAGTTGATTTTGTGTATCAATGAATTCTAAGATAATATTTTAGTTTTGGACATTATCCCTTAAGAAGTGGTGCCTAATATCTATATATTTTGACCTAGAATGTTGAATTGGATTTTTGAAAAGATTTATGGCACTAGTGTTATCACACTTAATGGGAATATGATCAAAAGATTTTTCATAATCAAATAATTATTGTTTCATCCAAAGGACTTGAGCACAATAAAAATATACGGCAACATATTTGGCTTCGGCTGTAGACAAGGCAACCGACACTTATTTCTTGCTAAACCAATAAACTAAGTATTCACCTAGAAAATGACAAACTCCGATTGTACTTTTTTTAAGAGACTACCGGCATAGTCCGCATTCAAAAAATTTAAAATGTCAAATGATGTGTTTCTAGGATACCAACGTCCTAAACAATGTGCCATTCAAGTATTTCAAAATTCTTTTAGTAGCATAAAAATGTGATTCTTTAGGGCATGATTAAAATCTAACACATAAACATACACTATATATATTATCGGGTCTAAAAGCTGTTAAGTAAAGTAGAGATCCGATAATACCTCAATATTTCTTCTCATCTACTACTTTACCATTTTCATCTTTATCCAATTTTAAGGATGTACTCATAAGAGTCTTGCTAGTCTTGCAACCATCAATTCCAAATTTCTTGATGAGTTTCTTTGTGTATTTAGATCGGTTGATGAAGATCTCATCTTTGCATTGCTTGATTTATAGTCCAAGAAAGAATTTGAGTTCACTCATCATGCTCATTTTAAATTTTTTAGTCATATAAGAAGCAAATTTCTTATACAAAGATTCATTAGTAGCCCCAAATATTACGTCATCAGCATAAATTTGCATAATCAAGATGTTATGCTTATTCTTTTCAACAAAGAGAGTTGTGTCCACTTTACCTTTTGAAAAACCATTTTTAAGTAAATATGCACTAAGTCTATCATACCATGCTCTTGGTACTTGTTTTAATCTATATAAAGTTTTGGTAAGTTTGAAAACATGATTTGGGAATTTATAGTTTTCAAAACTGGGAGGTTGTTCAGCACAAACTTCTTCATTTATAAATCCATTTAGAAATGAACTTTTAACATCCATTTGAAAGAGTTTAAAATTCATATGACATGCAAAAACAAGTAGAATTCTAATAGCTTCTAATTTAGCTACGAGAGCAAATGTCTTATCATAGTCAATGCATTCTCTTAGTTATAGATTTTGACTACCAATCTAGCTTTATTCCTAGTAATGAGATCATTTTCATCAAGCTTATTCCTATAAACCCATTTGAATCCTATAATTGGATGATCTTTAGGTCTATAAACAAGTTTCTATACATTATTTCTTTCAAATTTGTTAAGTTCATCTTGTATTGCAATTATCCAATATTCATCATTAAGAGCCTCCTCATTAGTTCTTGGCTCAATTTGAGAAATAAAAGCAAAATTAGAATCTAAATGTTTAATTTTGGATCTAGTAATTACTCCCTTTGATGTTTCACCAATGATGAGCTCTTTTGGATGATTCTTTTTGTATTACCAATCCTTAGGTAGTTCTTGAGTCTCTTCTTCTAGTTCATCATGATTGTTCCTTGGAACATCAATTATTTCTTGTGGTTCAAGAGTACCTACAAAATCATCAAGAGTACTACCTTCTCTTTGATCAAGTTTAGAGGATTCATCAAAGACAATATGCATTGATTCTTCAACCACTAGAGTTTTCTTATTAAATACCCTATATGCTTTGCTAGATAATGAGTATTCTAAAAATATGTCTTCATCCGATTTAGAATAAATTTTTTTAAGATTATCCTTGGTGTTCAATATAAAGAATTTGCATCCAAATACTCTAAGATATGAAATTTTGGGTATTCTTCCATTCCATAGCTCATAAGAAGTTTTATTTATTAAAGGCCTTTTGTAAACTCGGTTTGAAATATAACAAGCGGTATTAACAGCTTCTGCCAAAAAATAAGATGGTAAATCATATTCATTGAGTATTGTTCTAGCCATTTCAACCAAGGTTCTATTTTTTCTTTCAACCAAACTATTTTGTTGTAGTGTTCTAGGAGCCAAAAAGTTATTTGAAATACCAAATTCATTGGAAAAGCTTTCAAATTTTTCATTTTCAAATTCTTTGTCATGACCACTTCTAATAAATGTGATTACATAGCCTTTCTTATTTTGAACTCTTTTTACAATTATTTTGAAGTGATTAAAAGCTTCGTTCTTTTGAGCTAAAAAATTAACCCATATAAATCTAGAGTAATCATCAACAAGAATAAATGCATATAACTTGCCAACTACGCTAGCAACTCTATTTGGTCCAAACAAATCTAAGTGAATGAGTTCTTAGGGTCTAGAAGTGCTTACAATTTTTTTAGACTTAAATGAACTTTTATGTTACTTACCAAGTTGACAAGGTTCACATGTTCTATCTTTGTCAAATTTAACTTTAGGGAGACCATCAACTAGTTCTTCATTACTAATGCATTTTAAATGATCCATAATAGCATGTCTTAGCCTTCTATACCATAATCAAGCATAATTATTAATGGAAATCAAATATTTAAATGCATTATTGGAATATATATCAATTTTATTTGTGTTGCTAATTCTATCTCCTTTGAATGCAATTTCACCATTTGAATTAGTAACCTTGCATCCTTTGGAGTTAAAATTTACATCATATCCTTTATCACATAATTGAATAACACTAAGCAAATTATACTTCAATCCATCAACAAGCCATACATTTTCAATTAAATTTTACCAAGTATGACAATAGAACCACTACCAATGATTTTGCCTTTAGCATTGTTTCCATAGATAACACTACCTCCAAGCTTGTAAGTAAGACTTGTAAAGAGCTTTGTATTTCTCGTCATATGCCTTGAGCATCCACTATTCATAAGCCATGTACTTTCATTGATAGAAGATTTTAGACATATCTACAAGAATATTCACCTTTTTTTAGGTACCCAAATGAACTTAAGTCCTTGGGGGTTAGTAGTAGAATGATTCTCTAACTTGAGATGAGCCCTCCTAATATAGAAAAAAAAATACTCTTATACCCAAATTTCATGCAATATGTGCAATGATATAAAGTTCTATATTTATGCACTTTCCCATTGGCATTCATACAATTGCAAATATGAGTTTATTTTGAGTATTTTTGTGTTGATGTACATATCTAGTATACATGAATGCATGTTTTGCTCTTAGAACCTTAGTTCTAAAGTCTTGTGAGCTTAATGTAATCCTTTTGGGATTTTTGAATTTGGTTTGTGCATTAGTATTTTTTACAACTTCAACATTAGATATTTGAGTTGTAGATGCTTTCACAAATGTTGGTTTACTAGAAGTAGTATTGGATGAGCCATTGAATCCTAAAATAATGCCATTTCTTCTTCATCATCACTTTCTTCATTGCTTGAGCTCTTAATTTCTTTAATTGCTTTGAGATCTATTGGTTTCCTCTTCTCTTTTTCACCTTGTTCTTCTTCTCTTTCGGTGTGCAACTCAAAGGTGAATGGTTTTTCGACAAGTTCATCAGTTCTTAAAGAGCTAAGATCATGTGCTTCTTCAATTGAAGAAACGTTGAATTCAAAGTTCTTCTTTTCTCTTAGAGCTCTCAAGATTTTATTGTTAAATTCATCTTGATCATATGCCTTGCCATATTTCTTCAATTCATTGACGATGGCAAACAAGCGATTGGTCATATCTGTAATATTTTTATTGGGCTTCATCTTAAATAGTTCATATTCATGTATATGCATTTGCTTCTTGGGGAGCCTCACTTGAGTAGTACCCTCAATATAGTTCTCAAAAGTTTTCCAAATACAATGAGCACAAGTAAGATGTTGGACTCTCCCACCTTCTTCTCTTGAAATAGAATTCATCAAGATGGAGGCTGCCCTATAGTTTTTGAATCGATCCCTTGTATTTATACTTGACCATTGTGGTTTGGGAAGAGGAACTTAGGCACCATCAACTTCATGAGTTGGAGGTTTTCACTCATTTTCAATATAATCCCAAAGCTCAATTCCTTCACTATCTAGGAACAAGAACATTTTGTATTTCCAATAGGAATAATCTGTTCCATCAAAGTAGAGTTTAAGGATACAATTGAGATTTCCATAAGAGTTTGAGGTGGATGAAAAAGTTGCCATTGTGGATCGAATTTCACAATTAAGTTTAAGAAATTTTTAAGCTTCGATACCAATTTTTGTCCCAAGATGGCAACCAAGAGGGGGGAGCGAATTGGTTGGCTTGAAGAATGATGACAAATTAAAATTTTAAAACTTAAAATTCAAGAAATGTAGAAGATGTATAAGATTAAGTAAAGACTAGAAGAATGAACAAAAAGATTTATAGTGATTCGGATTTACCTTGATTTTAAATCCACTTTCTTAACAACTTGTTAAGGTTCCACTAGCTTTGAGTTTTTACTAAATCTAACTTGGTGTTTTCACAAGCTCACACCAAACTTTACAATGATTTGAGATCACACACCTCACAGTCCTTACAAGAGTTTTTTCAGGCTCACTCTCGCAGCCTAAGTATTTCTAAGCTCACACTTAAACTTAAGATGATGTTTAATGCTCACACCCAATACTCAATTAGTACAAAAAGTGATTTTGATGCAAAGGAAATAAGTATATTCAAGTAAGCTATTACAATCACAACTATTACTAAAATGAAGTTACATATGGTATTTATAGCCTACAAGCCATAAACTAGCCGTTTGAGGAGTGGTTCAACATGTTTGATTCTTGTCTTTCACTAATTCTTTGGCCAGAGCAATTTCATGGTCAGACTAGGTGAGGTCCGGTCGGGATTTCTTAATCCCAGTCGAGAAACACTATGGTCCAGTCTGAATATTTAAACTTTTGTTTAATGCTTTTTCAACAGTTAGTCCACGTGGCTTCCACTAATTGAGTGGAGGTTTAATGGCTTATGACTTGTGAATTATTTAAATATCCCGGTAGGACTACATCAGGGTTCGGTCGAAATATTGGTAGTCCGGCAAAAAATTGGGAGTGCTTCTGGTCAGAAACTCTATTAGATAATTTTAAAAAAAATCTACCTTGACAGTCCGGTCGGTACATCATGAGGTCCGGTAGGACTTTGCGTGGTACTGATGGCAAAAGTTTGAAAGTTTGAAGAGAAGCTGCAAAAGTTCTAGAGTTAGTTTGAAAATAACACATGGTACTTCACGTGCACTACTTGAAAAATCTGAAGAGAATCTGCAAAAGTTCTAGAGTTAGTTTGAAAGCCAAGGTTATGGCACCTAAAGGACACACCTTTAGGAATTCAAGAGTCAGTTGGAAGCATAATTTTTTAAAGATATCTCTTAAAATTTATTTTCTTAATGATAGGAATATGGGGCTGGAATGTTAATTATGGAAGCATTAGAGGTGAAAGATAATCAAATAAGCATATTATGTTATTTCCATATTTAAGCATATTTGACCTTTGAAACTTTACTTGAGGTTTTGATGATCTTAGAGTTCCATAATAAGAAAGTATTGTTCATGAAGTTTTTAGAAGATATCTTAAGATTTTCATAACAACCTTATTTATATAGATCTTAATTAGTTTGGGCCTCCAAATAGTTGTGCAAAATCAAAACTATAAATCTAGATTGAAATAGGAATCGATCTAGAACAGTTTAATTTAAAAGGCCATAACTTGACTTTTTTTAAAGCCCAAATTGAGTGATTCAGGAGCCTAAATTCATCTACACTTCTAAAGCTACAATTCTTGTGAAGAGATCAAGCCCATATTTGGACTTTATCATGTAGAAAAATGGCCTTAAACTTTTTATATAAATTTTATATTATTCAGCTTCCTTATTTTGTTATGATTTGTTTTTCTTTAATTGAAAATTTGACTTCTTTTTCAATTGAAACTCTTCTAAACCGATTCTAACATTTTTCTACTTGTAAAATAAGTTTCCCAAGCCCTTATAAATATCCTATAGCTTCCTCACAATAGATGTACAAGAATTAGAGAGAAAATTTCTGGATTTTTGAAGAACAAGCTTTGAAGAGAAGTAGAGATTTTTATTGTTTGAGATTTTTTCAAGACCAAGAAGCTCCCTTCAATCTAAAGTTTGATATTTCTCATTTGTTTTTAGTTTCAATAATGCTTTCTATTCTTTCTATTAACCTTTTAGTTTTTATTCTATTATGAGTAACTAAAAACACTAATTAGGGTTAAACTTCTTTTATTGATTTAGCTATTAAGTAATTATTTTTAATTTGATTCAATTGAAGTTTGCTCTTAATTATTTTGTTATCTTTGATCTTAATACTTTAATTATCTGGCCAATAATTGATTGATATAAGATATTATGTGATAGAGCGAGAGTGAAAGTACAATATTAGTTCAATGAGGTAACGATCTTAGGTTAAGTTTGAACTTAGAGATAGGGTAAATACTTAAGAGATTGATAAAAAGGTTACTCACGAATTTTAATAAATTTTCTTAATTGCTTGTGATCATGAGAGTAGATATAATATTAAGTTCAATATTAGATTTAGTACTCGAGAGAGACTAAGTCTTAATATAGGAGAACCCAACCAATAATCGAGAATATATTAAATTGAATCAATACTTTAGAAAATCCTTACTTAATCAATAAGAATATGTTTAATCCTAATGTTAAATATATTAGAATATTCGGCTTAGCTTTGATTTTCAATTTATCATCCAAATAATAGTTAGTTTAATTGTTTAGTGCTTAGAATACTCTTCCTCATGAGAACGTGATATTCTACTCGCTCTATATTACTTGTTAGCGATACTGTACACTTGCAATTAAAGGGCTAAACATAGCTATAATAGCCTACATAAATATAAATCAACTTAAAAAATGAAGAAACTAATGGCACTACAAGGAGTACTAAGCTATTAACTATATGATACTTAATCTCTTAAAATTAAGCCACCACAGTTCTAATTATGGAATTATGGATGGATACTAAATTTACACACTCACAGAGGAAGAAAGAAGAGAACTCAAATGTGTTTATTTATTAAACTCTTTAACTTTGCTTGATACATATGAGCTTATTAAACACCTATTTATACTAGTTTGATAAAGGAAAATTTAAATTTAAATTAAATACAAGACTTGATGAATTTTAACTTAAAGTTGATTTAATTCGTCGATCATTAATTTAGGATTAAGTCTGTAATTTCAAATTTAATATTTAATAATAACATGCTCCATTTCAATGGCACTCTAGAGGTCACAAGTTAGGAGGTAAGCCTCCATTTCCACACCCCCAATACTCATTATTCTCTTCTATAAAAATATGAGGTGTTGGAAGGTTCACACTAGAAGGCATTCACATTGTTACTTTATGGCACTTTAAATGAAGGATAAAAAACACTAACTTATTCACTCATAACCCCTTGAAAAAAACATTTTAACACCACTATTGAAAAAGAAAAGAAAAGAGAATGTACTAACTTAGAATTAAGCTAGAGGTAAACATTGAAGATGACAACCAACTGCAAAATGAAAAGATAAGAAGCATAGAGGTAGTACTAATGACTTATGCTCTGCTACTACTATTTGTAGAGTGCATAGACATGAGTTAAGACAGAGAACTCAGCCTTGAATAAATATAGAAGCATGCACACATGAAAGAAAATAAGCTCTAGAAATAATTAAAATGTAAGTCATCCTATTAACCTTTGTCTTGCGAGATTTATAGTGGTTACAACAAGTAAGAAAGTGTCATTAGGTAAACAACTATACCTAATGACAATATGAGATACTTATGGCTTGTAAGATCATAATCTTAGTTAATTAAGACACAAAATAAGGAGAACCTTTCCTTTTAACTTTTTGTCATAGTATAGTTTAACAAAAAACTATGAGTGCTTTTCAAAGAAAAACTCACAAGTTAACAATATTGATTACCATTCTTGATGCAGAACAAAGAGCTTTAGCTTTTATAGAGCGGTTTGATAGAAAACTACTCTAGTAGAAGTTTGGTAATCACTATCAAAAATTAAAGTTATAAACTAGGCATTCTAAGGGCCTAACCCAATAAAAAATGGGCTAACAAGTTAAAACCACTACTTTACAGTGCAGTCTGTCTCTTTTTGGCCAAATTCTATCATTTAGGCCTCCGAAAATGTATTTTTATGTTTATGGCAGTTTTGGACATATTTTTATTTCCTTATTTTTCTTTGGTAAGAATCTTGAGACGTCGTTTGAGTATTCTTTCTGTCTCGTTAAATATTATCTTTTTATATTTATATTTTATTTTATTTTGGCACTCTGTTGGGTTTTTAGAAAGTTTTCTTATTTGGAATTAAGGTTTATGCAACCCTAATACTATAAAATATAGTATTTGATAAAAGTGTAATCAATTTTTTCATAATTAAATGATACTCTTATAGAAAAACTTTTTCTCTCTTTTATGTCTATTTTCTTAGGTATTCTTAGACTAAATATGTTAATAGTACTATAACTCTTTTGTTTATTACTTTTGCTATGTTAGATGATATCATAGCCGTGTTTGTTCCTGGACATCTATGGTACCTCAAAGATAACCACAACAGCATTTAGAGGAGGTTTATAAACATGATCACATAGCCCACCTTGAGTAGTGACTTGAATAGATAATAAAGGATCAGATGGGATAGATAATGGATCAATTAATAGAATGAATGTTGCAGCTCACAGGGGATCAGAATAAGGCAAGAACTAACAAGTGAAAAAACCCTAATACATATGGATCTAATGGAGGCTCTGATGTTGAAGGAAGAGCTTATTATGAGGAGGCGCCATGCAGAGTATACACAACCCTTGTTGAAGATAGGCGCTGGGAATTTGGAATGAGAATAGAAATACCAGAATTCCATAATGGCCTTAAGCTAGAAGAATTCTTAGATTAGTTAGCCACATCAGAAGAGATCATGAAATTTAAAGGAGTGTCCGAAGACAAACGTATCTATTTAGTTACAACAAGGTTGCGGGATAGGGCAGTGGCCTTATGACGGCAGTCCAAATTAACTAGGAATAAGCAAGGCAAGGCTAAGATCATCAGTTAGGAAAAGATGAGGAAGAATCTGCTGTCTGAGTTCTTGCTTCACAACTTTTAGGGGTTGATGTACCAAATGTTGTAGAATTTAAGGTAGAGAACAAGGTCAGTGGACGAATACACCACTGAGTTCTACGAGTTGATAGCTAAAAATGATACACATAAAATGGAAGATCAGTTGGTGGTGAGATATATTTGCGGCTTGAGGGGGCAGATTTAGAATACTATCAATTTGTTTGATCCTATCTCGATCTCTACTACTCATTAGAAAGCTTTATAGGTAAAGAAGCACTATAAGCGAACAAATACTTATGCATCCTTTTCCAATATGGGAGGCAGTGGCGACAATGGTGGTGCTAGTAGCTATGGTACAATCAACCGTGCAGGAGGGGTGATTAGCAAAGGAACTGCCAAATTAAACCAGTACAACAGAACAACAAACAGTGGTTTAAAATGTTTTGGATGTGGCGAGATCGAGTATAGGTAGGTTAAGTTCAAAAAAGTAGCAGGGAAAAAGATGAAGAAGTATACCTAGTAGGAGAGCCAGTGTATGATGAAGAAGTTAAAGTTGATGAAGAGGAGGTGGCAAGAGACACATGTATTGCCTTGGTTGTTAGGCGATCATGTTTGACATCTAAGGCTGTTGAAGTTGATTGGTTGTGGAGTAACATCTTTCAGTCTACATGCAATACACATAGTAAAGTCTGCCGCTTTGTCATTAATGCTAGTAGTTGTGAAAATATTATCGCAATAGAGGTAGTACAAAAATTGGGAATTAGGACCGAAAAGTACCCTAAGCCCTACGAGCTAGCTTGCCTGAAGAAGGGTGGAAAGATAACTATCACACAATGGGCTCTAGTACTTTTTCTATTAGTTCTAAATATAAAGATAGTGTGTAATGTGGTGTGGTTGTCATGGATGCATGTTATTTATTCTTAGGGAGACCTTTGGCAATATGATAGAAAGGTCATATATGATAGTCGTGCTAATACTTATTCTTTTATGTTTAATAATGTGAAAATTGTATTACTGCCCAGTAAAGAGCCAGAAAAAGGTAAAACCAACTAGGGATAGTACAAAATTGTTGTTTTTGGCTAGATTTATTAATGGGTTGCAAAGCTCCGAAATGGTCTTTATACTTATTGGGAAATAGGTTGCCACAGAATTGAAAGTGCCAAATGAGGCAGCCCCCTTGCTGGTAGAATTCAAAAATGTCTTCCCAGATGAATTGCTTAATGGGTTACCACCCTTGTGTGAAATTTAACGCCATATTAGCTTGAAGCCTAGTGCAACTTTACCAAATAGAACGCACTATCAGATGAGCCCTGGTGAACATGAGGAGTTGTGAACATAAGTGAAGAAATTGGTAGCTAAGGGGGCATATACGGGAAAGCTTGAGCTGTTGTACCAGCCATATTGGTTCCTAAAAAGGATGGTTCTTGATTTATGTGTGTGGACAGTAGAGCCATCAACAAGACCACTATGAGGTATATGTTTCCCATTCCTTGTTTGGATGATCTATTGGATCATATAAGTGGTACAATAATCTTTTTCAAGCTAGACCTTAAAATTGGGTACCACCAAATTTGGATACGGCCAAGATATGAGTGGAAAATGACTTTTAAAACTCAAGAGGGATTGTATGAGTGTTGGTAATGCCATTTGGCTTGTCGAATACACCAAGCACATTTATGCGGGTGATGAACAAGACACTAAGGCCATTCATTGACAAATTTGTTGTTATGTACTTTAATGATATTTTAATTTACAGTGCTAACATTATAGAATACTTGCAACACTTGCGAGAGGTTCTAAATGTGCTTAAAATGGAAATTTTTTTGTGGCAGTAAAGAAGTATATTTTTTTGGCAGCTAAGGTGTTTTTCCTTAGTTACATGATTTCTGGAGAAGGGTTGCAGGTTGATGAGTCAAAGGTCGAGGTGATTAGGTAGTGGCCTCGACCTAACACAATTACAAAAGTTTGTAGTTTTTATGGGCTTGCCTCTTTTTATAGATGTTTCATCCCACATTTCAGCAATATCATGGCCCTTGTGACAAATTAGTGCTACCTAATTTTTCATAAGTATTTGAATTACATTGTGATATTTTTAAAATGGAAATTGGGGCTATTTTGAGTCAAAATGGAAGACCTATAACATACTTCAGTGAGAAGCTTTCAGGTTCTAAGCTTAATTACAATACTTATGATGCAAAATTTTATGCAGTGGTTCAAGCATTTTAGCATTAGAGGCACTACTTATACAATATTGAGTTTGTCTTATATACACGCTATGAGGTTTTGAAGCATTTACATGACCAAGACAAGGTGCCATCATGACATGCTCCATCGGTGTCCTACCTTGAGCGCATTACTTACGTGATAAAACACAAGTCAGGAATTACAAATAGAGTTGTTAATGCTTCGAGCCACAAGAACAATTTCTTAATTACAATACAAGTTGAGGTGTCCGGCTTGGACTTTTTTTGTGACTAGTTTGTTAGTGATCCTTACTTTTTTGCTATTTTGAAAAAGGTTCATGCAAGTGAAAAGATAGATTTCTTACTGCATGATGGATTCTTATTCAAAGGGAACGAGTTGTGCATCCAGATTATAGCTTGCACCTTAAGATCATCCAGGAGTTACATGGTGAAGTGTATGTTAGTTGTGGTAAAACATTACTACTAGTTCAAGATTCCTATTTTTGGCCGACCATGTGAAGAGAAGTGGACAAGTAAGTGCAAAGATCTTGGATTTGCTAATATTCCAAGGGTATAACCACTAATGTTGGCTTATACATGCCTTTGCCAGTACATACTCAGCTTTAGGCGGTTGTCAGTATGGATTTTATATTGGGTTTGTTTCGTACACAGTGCGATAATGATTTTATCTTTATTATTGTTGATCGATTTTCTAAGATGGATCACTTTATTCCATGCAAGAGGATGACCGATGCTATCAATGTGGCCTAATTGTATTTTTAAGAAGTGTATCGCCTCCATGGACTGTCTATTTTCATTGTATCTGATAGAGACACTCGCTTCATTAGTCACTTCTGGCATAATTTATGGAAAATGGTGAATACAAAATTGAGTTTCAGCATTATGTATCACCCACTTACTGATGGTCAGACTGAAGTGGTCAATAGATCCTTGGGCAATCTACTTCGTAGTTTGGTTGGTGATAATGTGAAGAGTTGGGATTAGAAGTTATGTTAGGCTAAGTTCACCCATAATCATGCTTTCAACAGAAGTTCGGGTTTCAGTCCATTTCAGGTTGTGTACTCTATTGTACTTAGGGGGCCCTTAGATCTTATTCATCTACCTAACACAACTAGAGTACATGGTAAGATAGTATATTTTATAGATAATCTGCAGGACATTCATAAGGCAGTGCATGCTAACTTACAATAAGCCAATGCCAAGTATAAGTAAGCTACATATTGTAAGTGCCACCATATTGAGTTTGAGGTGGGAGATTTTGTATGGGCTATCCTTACTAAAGAACACTTCTCAGTTGGAGAGTATAATAAGCTTTCTACCAAAAAGATTGATCCTGTAGAGATCATTGAGAAGATTAATCCTAATGCCTTTTGCCTCAAATTCTTAAGCCATGTTTATACTGCTGATGTTTTTAATATGAAACATTTGATTCCTTTTCAAGGAGACTCCTCTGATAATGATGCCACTGCTGATAATTTGAGGGCAAATTTTCTTTATCCTGGGGAGGAATGATGTGGAACAAAGAGCTCTAGCTTTCATGGAATAGTTTGATACTGCTCTAGTAGCAATTTGATAATTACTACAAAAAGTTAAAATTA
The DNA here is from genome assembly GCA_947685225.1 of Garcia nutans. NCBI lineage: Eukaryota > Viridiplantae > Streptophyta > Magnoliopsida > Malpighiales > Euphorbiaceae > Garcia > Garcia nutans. The sequence continues at coordinate 51,045,174 of CANTUV010000011.1, read as the reverse complement.
TAAACTGGACGTTTTAAGGTCCTAGCCCAATGGAAAACAGGATAATGGGTCAAAGTCACTGCTTTGCGATGAGGTCCATCTCTTTTTGGTCAAATTTCATTTAGGCCTCAGAAAATACGTTTTTCTGTTTATAGCAGTTTTGGATAGATTTTTATTTCCTTATTTATTTTTGGCAAAAATCTCGGATCGAGGTACCGTTTGAGCATTTTTTTCTGCCTTGTTAAATATTATCTTTCTATAATTATAATTCATTTTATTTTGTCAGCCTGTCGCCTTTTTAAAAAAATTTCTTATTTGGAATTAAGGTTTTTGTAATACTAATACTATATAATGTATTATTTGAGAAAAGTATAATTGGTTTTTCAAAATTAAATAATATTCCTATAAAGAAACTTTTATCTTTTTATGTTTATTTTTCTAAATATTCTTAGACTAAATACATTAATAGTATTATAATCCTTTTGTTCATTACTTCTGCTACATCGATTCCATTACAAGGTTTTTGATACACTATCTCAAATAAGTCTTTGGACCTTGGTAATTAAGACAACTGATTATAGACTATTAAAATAACTTATTTGAGTTAATCACCGTTGGTATAAAATATATTATAATTGACCCTTAATCATCACTGGTGTTCCCTTAATAGTTAATGTGTAATTGTTTATTTATTATTTTTGCACTGTTTGTTGTTTGCTTTTTTTTTTTTATTTCATTTCATTTTTCTTATTTCTTTTAATATGATGGGTTTTTTCATAAAAATATCAGAAAAAATAAAAAATTTTAAATTTATCATATTTTATTATAAATTTATTATACACATTATAATTTTTATAAATTTATTGTGGGTTTATTTTAAATTTATTATATATTTTTATAAAATTATTAAAATATCTTTAATAAAATATGAAAAAAAAATAGTGTAATTTTTCCATCTTAAATGGTATGTTTAGTCTAATGTCATAATTGGGCCCAAAGTTGACTCGGGGAGAAGATCTATAATTCAATAATTGCCTTGCTCAAAAAAAGGAGATCTATAATTGGTTTCGTGTCCAAATTCAAAAAATAATTTTTTCAGGAATAAAAATCTATTTTAAACTATTTTAAATAGCTAACATCTCTATGTTAAGAATCGCAATTACAAATTTTATTAGTTCAAGATATATTTATAGTTTTTAAATATAGAAATATAATAAAAATTTGAATCATAAATCAAGCTTTATTTCAATATTTATGTTTTAAAACTCGGGCAGACATAGAGTTGTATTTATGAAATAACGTAGAAAGCATAGTTGCAAAGTAAATCCATTCTTTATTGTTTTATATTGAAAATTAAAAAAAAAGAAAAGAAAAGAAAAAAGAAAAGCAATTACAGTTGTTGACAATCCAGTGCAATAATGCTAAAATAGTGCTTCACTACGACTTCAGTTATTTCAAACCCAATTTAAGCATGGCAATTTCTGTTTGCGACAACATATCATCGGAAGCATCTCCAACTCCGTATCTGTCCCCAATAGTTCTCAAATTTCTATAAACCTGAAGCATTGTAGGTCTTCGTTCAGGAAAAGCCTGAACACAATCACAAGCAATTCTCAGGACCTGAAAGATCTCCCCATCATTTCCTTGCCCAACAATACATTTATCAATAGCATCATAGAACCCAGAAGAACTACTTGAAAGATCAGACCCATTAAACATCGTATAGGAACTTATGATTCTATCTGGATCTTTCCCTGTAATTAGATCAATAAGTACCGCTCCAAAGCTGTAAACATCCTTCTTAACAAAACCCACCTCCCAAAATTCTCTATTTGCAACGAAATCTCTTGTCGATTGAGAGTCATTTGGATTCAAGAACAGAGCTCCACTAAAATTTGACATTTTCGGTTCAAATTTCTGATCAAGTAAGATACTTTTTGAGGTTAAATTAAGATGGATAACCTGAATATGGGGATTGTAATGAAGCCAAGCTAAACCTCTTGCTAACCCAATTGCCACTTTAACCCTTAAAGGCCAATCGATAGTAGTTCTAGAATCACCAATTTAGGTGTTGTGTAGCCAATTGTAAAGGGTACCATTGGAAATGTATTTGTAGATTAGAAGCATTTCTTTCTTTTCTATGCAGAATCCTAATAAAGGCACCAAGTTTATGTGTCTTAACCTACCCAGAGTCATTAACTCACAAACAAATTGTTTCTTGAAATTTATGGAATTATAAAGCCTCTTAATAGCAAGAAACCAACCATTTGGAAGTGTTGCCTTATACATTGTTCCCATGTTTCCTGAACCTATGATATTCTCTTTCTTGAAATTTGAAGTTACTTCAGAAATTTCTTTGAAACTCATTCTTGTAACCAGTCTTTCCAATGCAGAAATCTACGGAATAAATCAATTTATTCTTGATTAGTTTACAACTACAGTGCTTTAAACAGCTAGCCAATATGAATTAAAATTGAATAGCTAAAGAGTAGAATACGGTCAAGTGAAAGCCTGATATTGTTATAGTTTCTTATAAGTTATGGCAAAGACAATAAGGATCTCCATATTAAAAACAGAGAATATCTTCACACCATACAAATAGACTAATATCTTTATCTTAATCTAGGGAAAATAAAATTTAAGGATTTATTCCCCAAAAAAACTTACGAATTTAGATTTTCATATTAGTACCAAAATATAGGCAATTGATTCCTAATTTAGTTGTCAAGTGGATAGGAATTGATCAAGGTTTTTTTCTCTGTTTTTCTTCTAAACTTGAGTGGGATCATAGTTAGATTAATGGGTGAAAAGATACTACTTTTATTTCCAATTATTAGCTCAAGTCAGTTGATGTTTTTAAGGGTGGACATTTAACTGACTTGCCGAATTCAATTTTAATTGAATATTTCAAATGCTAAATTTATTAATCGAACCGCCAGATTTTTAATTTCAGTTAATTGAATAGACTAAATTTTTTATTTTTTTAATAAAAAATTATATTTATAATAAAAATATTAATATAATTAAATAACTAAATTAATTAATTAAAAAATAAACAAAATATAGTTATATTTTGTAATAAAAAATATTTTTATATTAAAATCTATATAATTAAAGAATTAAATAAAAAATTAATAAATAACTAACTAAAAATTATTTTTTAAAATTTTTTATTAATATTTAACCAACCGAACTGAATCGAGCAGATTAATTGTTAATCGAATTAAAAACTGAATTAATCTAAATTATTCAATTTAACCGACCAAGTTAATCTACAGTCGGTTAATCAAATTAAATTTTTAGTTGGTTAATTGAATTATGCCCACCCCTAAATATTTTAGAAATAATTTAAATTTCATCAATAAAATCTTTAAAATAAAAAAAAAAACTAGATAATGGTGAGGATGTTCGAAGTTGTGAGTCAGTACAATTACTATTCAACATATATATGTATAAAAACAGAGAAAGGGAGACTGGGAGAGATACCTTTAGATCCATCCTTCTTCCATAAATAGCTGGTGCCTGTGTTGGCTTTTTTATTTTCTTTTTCATCGCCTTCTTCTTTGAAAAATTAGTCATAGAAAACAAAACAAAAAGGACTATAACCCCTGATAAAGCAACCACATAACCAACAAAAAACCCACTAATAAACTGAGCAGAGGACTTATCAGGAGCAGAGGAAGGACAAGGATCCAGAGGACGTCCACAGAGTCCTTCATTATTTGCATAACTATCAACCTGAGCAGTAAAACTGTTATGACTTGGAACAGGCCCAGACAATAGATTGTTAGCAACACTAAACATCCTGAGCCGTCCCAGCAAGCCAATTGATACTGGGATTTTTCCTGTTAACCTGTTATTGTTAAGTTTAAGAACATTTAAATAAGAGCAATTGGCTATATCAAGAGGGATTTCGCCGGAGAAATTGTTGTTAGAGAGATCAAGAACAGAGATATAAGGGATTTTTTTGGATAAATCGGATGGGATTTTTCCTGAAAGATGATTGCCTGAAAGGTTCAAGCCTGTTAAGGAAGTACAGTTTTCAATACTTTTAGGGAAGCTGCCTTTAAGTCCCATATTGACCAGGTGGAGATTCAAGACTTTATTCTCATCGTTATACCAGCAATCAACCCCAGCAAAATAGCATATGTAATCTCCGGTGTTGTTGTTAAAGTTCCATGAAGATTTTAAGAGATTTAGAGGATCTTCAAAAGAGGCTTTGATTGATTTCAGGCAAGCAATATCAGAAAGAGTACTATTACAAAAATTAGCAAAACCCAATATTAAGCAAAGAGTTAAGTGGAGAAACATACTCATAGTTCTTTTATTGAGTGCCATAACATAAAGATATTACAACAGAAGCTGAAAAAAAAATTGAATGATTGTATTGGTTCTTGAAGTTGTATTGGTTCTTGAAGCTCAAAGTTAAGTAGGAGGTTTTGATAGAGAGGGGTTTATATCCAAGCAAGAACATCATTTCATTTAAATTTCGACATAACAAAAAATTGTATGATTTAATTAGGAAAATCTGAAAGTCTACCAAGTCAAGTCTACCATTGCATGGATAATATAATTAAATCCCAGTACAGGAAGTCATGAAAATGGAATGTAATGGAAGTCTTTGAGTTACTCTGGTCCACTTGAAAGAGGGAGGATGCTTCCTTGCTCGTTTGACTTAGAAACGTTTTCAGAATTTTATTCTATTTTTTTTAAAAAAAATTCATTCGTAATTTCATCTTCACTGTAATTAATTTCTTTTACAATGTGTTGGATTGTGAGTAAAACATGAAAAGGAAGGGTATAAGTATGGAGTGTAGATTTTTATATTTATTTGGAAATGAGTGCATAAATTAAATAAAGTGGAAGGAAGGGCAAGCAGATAAAGAGGAAGGAAGGATATATGTCTTGCCTTTTCTTACATTTCAAATAGTGAAATTTTCTTATACTCAAATTATGTGATGTAAGTTATAAGAAATAATAATTTGACTTTTTTATCTTTTTAGATGGGATTTTTATTTTATAACATGACTAATACTTTTATAAATTTAATATTTTTTTACCTTTATCTTTTCTTTTCCTCCCTTTCTTATTCTTACATTTTCCTTCTATTTCTTAAATGAACCTTCCACTCACCCCATCCATGATGTTAATTTCATAATTACCGTTTATGATCGCATGTCATTATTCATATTCTGCTGTCAAAATTAGCATAAAAAGAGGTAGTCTTTATGTTGGGATTTAACTCTTCACTAATTAAATTCTACTCTTCTATTTCTTTATTTCTCACTTTTCCTTTAAGTTTCCGGAGAAACAAACACTAGTATTTTTTATATTATTGGTTTCATGAGTCAAATCCATTTATTCCTTATATTGTGTAAAAAAATTTGCACAGTGAAATTTGCTTCTTTTAAAAATTTTTAATTCTTAAAGATTTTATTTTTCCTTTTTTTACTCTTAAAAATAATGTTAAATTGTTTAAATTACTTAAAATTTAATTTTAATTAAAAAAGTGAAATTTCATTTAATTTTTTTAATTTATATTGTATGTTAAATAATTAAATATTAACTGTATTAGCAAATTTGATAATTAAATTTATATAATAAAACAAATTATATGACACCTAAGTATTAAAAGAAAAAATTACAAGCCTTTTAAGAAAAATACCAAACTACATTGTATAATATATTCCTTTGCTGATGGTCTAGTATTGAATGAATCTCACATTTTATAGGTGTGATTTTTAATTAATAGTCCATAGTAATAATATTATTAATTTGACTTTTATTTTTGAGCTTATAAAGATTAATTAATTTTGCAAATGAATTTTATCCTTAATTGCATAATTAATTATAAATAAATTTAGAATGAATTTTTTTATAAATAAAATAAATTTTCACGTTTATTTGATTCAAACACTAAATAGAAGAATCACCAACGACTTTAAAATACATGCATGTCAATCTAAAATTATAATTGGTAAATTAATATTTCTCTTGCTTATATCACATAAAACAATAATGAAGTTTCATATTATTCATTGGTATAAAAATTGTTAACTATTTATTTTTTAAAATAATAAATTTACCATGAAAATAAAAAATAGAATACTTATCTATGTGTGTGTATAAGTATATTGAGTTGTTTTGCATCATAAGGGTATACATGGTTTCTTATATTCCAATTTAGTGCCTAAAATCTATTTATTATAATATTAGTTTTAACTTTGACAAATTATTGTAACAATATGTTAATGGAAGTAATTAACTTTTTTGGTTCTTCTTATTTCTAATATCATTTGCATAAATTATAATAATATTAAATTATATAAATTATTATACATTAGGCATGACCCAGGCCCATTATTCTTAGGCACAAGCCCATAAGCAAATAAATGGGCTACTAAGAGGTTTGAACCTAATTAAATTATGGACTCCAACACTTAACATCTTTAGAAAATTACACCCTTACCCATTCTTTACAAAAAAAATTGTATGATTTATTATTTTAGTTATTTTATAAAAATATATAATAAATTTATAATTAACTTATAAAAATTATTATTTTTATAATAAATTTATAATAAACTATATAAATATGATAAATTAATAATAAATTTTTATAAATTTTATCATATTTTAAAATTTTAATAAATTTGAAAATTTTTTTCTCACATTTCTGTCAAAAACCCTAACTTCTTCAAAGCTATGGGCACAATCAGTTTCTGCATCACAGTGAAAAATAAGTTTTGTATAGTAATATAAAACAGAGATGGAGCCACGTGTGGGAAATTGGTTTGGCCTCCCAATATCTAATTTATGTGATTAAGTAAAAAAAATCAATAGTTTTAAATATTTAATCATTTAACTATTAAAAAAAGATTTAACAATACTAATTATTTATTCATATAATCTTAAAATGATAATAAAAGATATCATCTTCAATTAAAAATAAAAAAAATTATTTTTTATTATTTTAATTCTTTATAATTTATGAATTATTTTAAAATTGCAGCTTTAAAAATTAACTTTTAGACTCAATTATAATACTTTTTTTTTTGTCACAGATTCAATTACAATATATTTTGTTAGCAATTGCATTGATTTAGTAATACTAAAATTAGTAAATTTTTTAGTAACACTAGTTAAATTCTCTCTTTTTGAATCAATTCTTATAGACATCATATAAAATTAATTTTTTTAACTTAAAATATATTTCCGCTAGTTGATTTAGTGTTGTATGACTAAAATTAAAATTTTATCACATCTAATTCATTAGTGCAATAATAGATTTTTTATTTAAATTTCCAGTGATAATTATTAGTAAAAATAAAAAGGGGATAAAATATAGATAATTATTTTTGTCAAAATTAGAAAATGAATAATAGCTATTTTTTTTTAAAATTATAAATGATTAATTTCAAAAGTTATTTTATAAATATTTGACCGATAAGTATAATCAAGTTACTAGTAAAATAATTATATTGTAAAATTTCATATGTTAAGACATATATATATAGGTAAGTTTGGATGGTGACTTTTAAAACTTAAGATAATCAATTTGGCCTCCTTTAAGGTTTAATCATGGATTCATCCCTGGTATAAAAATATATAAAAAGTGAAAATATTTTTAAAAATATTTTATTTTTAATTTTTAATCTTAAAATATCCTTTATGTGTTAGTATATTTTCAGTTAATTTTTGAAAATGAGATATTTCTGAAATTTCATAAACATTTTCGTTTTCTTTTTTTTTCAAAAAAAAAGTGACATACCATTTTGTTTGAAATGTATTTCTTGCTCGGAAGGATTAATAAAAGTTGGATTTTTGCAATATTAATCTCATAATCACTTAAGTATATTTTAATCCGATTTAACAAAAAGAATAAATGTGAGTTTTTTTTTGTTTGATAAATTACACATATAAGGAGAGGAGAACACTAAAGAGACTCGAATCTAAAATTTATGTAGAGGCATACGCTTCTGGCCATCTAATTATACCTTGGTGGTTAATAAACGTGAGTATTTATTTATATATAATTGCTATTTCGTTCAAACAATTCTTATAACAAAACCCACTTGAGTGTGAGCTTTTTCTCTGTTCTATACTTCAATTACATTACAATGTTAGGCTGGGACGAAACTTCACTATAATTTTTTACCATAAGCTATAAGCTATTACCAATCCAAATATAACTGAGGCCTGTGCGTGCCCTTACAATAAGCAGCTACAGGGCTCAACAGGCCCTGAAGCCTTTCCATCTGCATTACTACAAGATGCATCTGCTGGTTGATTCTTGTAAGTTAGCTTTACATCTTCCATTTTGATCCCAGTACATGGATACTTTTTACTGCAATCAAATGTTACTGCAACTTCTGTAGCTGATGTTCCATGTATGTTTTGATATGTCACATCACTAATTTTAACGCCAGAATCCTATTCATATATAACAATTCATAAATGCAAAATAAAATGTTAATTTCATTACTGAATTATTTATCTAATTAGAAAGTCTGATTTTACATATATATATAGTTACCTGGTCTGGACAGTGGAGATTATGGGGACAATAGTTTTGGTCGATTACAATTGGATTTTTGACATCAATCATAATAGCACCATGGAAAAGAATGTTCCTTGCAAATCCTTTACTGGGTCTTCCCCATGACTTGATTCTTAACCCATTTTCGGTACCAGAGAATGTAACTGATTTAACTGTTACATTTTCCACTCCAGCCTCTTCAAAATCCTTGCCTAGGCTCCCAATACTACAACCATTAATATATATTATTAATTCTCATATATTTGTCATCAGTAAAAGTTAAAAATAATGGAATTAATTAGGAATCATTAATTATTGTAAATCATTACCTGATTCCATGACCAGGACCACAAGAAATGTTTTCAATCCATAAATTTGCGGCGCCGGGACCAATGGAAATACAATCATCACCAGTACCGATCCTTGAGTTCAAGATTGTTACACTGCTAGAGAGCTGCACATGGATGCCATCGGTGTTTGGACTGTCACCAGAAGAAGAAACTTTAACTCCTTGCAGTTTCACATTGTGGCAGCCATTGATGTCTATATTGAACATTTGGCTATTCAGTGATGTTAACCCATTGATAACAATGTTTTTTGAATCAGAGAAGGCAAGTGACTGCAGAAAACCATGCCAAAAAAATAATAATAATCATAAAACGTTTGTCATCTGGAAACAAAAGAAATAAAATAAACAGGAAAATTCAAATTAATAGACCATGAAGAAAAAAAATTAAAAAGATCTTTATTTTGCTAATTCACTTACTGTTGCGCCAGTGGGGCAATTCTTGTTAGAGGCCTTGCAAGACCACAAGCCAGAGCCTCGAGCATCAAGAACACCACCAGAAAGTGTAACCCCATCAACATTTTCAAAAATAAGCCAATATCCAGCATTGCCAATAGCCCAGTAATCAGAAGGAGCCAAAAGAGTTGACCCATATGCAATTATTGAGATTTCATTGTTCTTGCATGGACCCTGAAATTTGACTTTATTACTGACCAAGAATTTTCCTGGAGGTATCTTTATGGTGGTTGGCCTATTAGAGCCACAGGCTTTAGCCCATGCAGCCAGGAAGGCCTTTGTAGAGTCAGTCTTGCCATCTGGTTTGGCTCCAAAACTTAGCACATTGTATTGTGCATCTACAATCAAGGGAGAGGTAAAGAAAATGAAGAGAAATACTGCAGAAATAAAAGGACTCATGATTTGTTTATGTGTGTGTGAGAGAGAGGGGAGACTTTTGAGGTATTTGAAGAGTTGTGACGAGTTGAAAGGCTTGAGCTTTAAGAGGGTATTTATAGGGATTTGATTATAGTATTGATTGAGATTGATAATGTAATGATGAGTAGTTCAAAATTAGAAGTAAAGCAGCGCCAAACTATGACAATTACTTTTTGAAGTTTTTTGTTGCTAAAATGCCCTTACTTTTAGGAGATCATCATCATATACATTTGGTAGTCATGAATCGTTAAAAATACTATTAAAAATAATGGGTTATCCGCTAAGAAAAACAGTTCTAGGACTATTAATTATCCAGTGGGTGTTTTCTTAGTTTTCAAATGTACATTTGTGCTAGTTATAACTTATAAATTGTCTTCTATTGCAAGGATTCTTCGGAACTCTGTTTTTGCCTAATTTTTTGTGGGTGGGAAGCTAATGTTAGATATATGTGTTTGATGTCTTTTTATTAAAAAAAAATGGACATAGGAATTGTATCAATGTTCTTATTTCGGTGATTCAGTGTATGATTGAAGAATAAATAATAACTGCTATATACAAGAATTTTTCAAAAATAAATGCCCATATATGATATATGACCTTCCATACAAAAAAAAAATATTAATGATTGAGAACAGTTAATTGTTTTTTAAAAATATAAGAAGTATTGTTATAATAAGTAACAAAAATAATTATTTTCACCAAGCGTATTGTACTTTAATCAGAGATCTCAAGATTAATTTTAGGCATACAGCTGCTTTAAAATTCAATATCGCCCTTGTTATCCTACTTGACTTAACTTCAAAAAAATAATTTACATAAAAAAATAATATTATTGCAACATAATATTGCTCAAAAATTAAGGCCTAACTATTAGAAAAAATTTTAAAATATCACATTTCATGGGCTAATTTAAACTTACAATTGTTGTCAATTAAACATCAAAATTAATTTTTTGATATCAATATCGTCCAACACATATTAGGAATTTACTGAGCCTGCATAGCATGCTGAAAATAATTGACGTCAAAAAATTAACACATACTAGGCAATAACGAATCCAAAAAAAAATTAGTTGGAGTCATATAGTAAACTTAAATATAAAAAAATAAAATATCAATATATTTATATGTATAAATTAAAAACTAAATATATTAACAGTCTTTTATTATTGTTCCTTGCATATTTTCATAAGTTGAAAACGATTTATTGTAAACTTATTTATAATAATTTTCATGGAAAGTGGGATCGTTATTTTTGTTAAATAATAAAAGAGTTTTAATTATTTAATAAAACTTTTTTCTTTTTAGACTAATTAGATTTAATTAGTTTTGTATAATTTAAGGTTATATGAGCTATGTTTTTAATAAGTCTATAATTGATTGGATTCAATATTTTTTTTAACTTGGAGTCTAAGTATTTCTTTAATTGGGTTCCAATGATAAAAAAATTCACTACCTCTATTTTATTAATGATAAAAAATTCACTACCTCTAGTTTATTTGTATAGTTATATTAAATTTAGTTGGAATCCATGGACCCATCATTGGATCCGTCACTGACACTAGGTCAGCATGTGTCTCCTACATGTCCTCCCATATGAACATGTTATAGTTGTTGGTGGTAGCACACCAAAATTGAAAAATAAAAATAAAGAAAGTCAAAAATGCAAGGTGCCTAACAATGAAGAAATTGTCAAAAATGTGAGGTGAAAATGGGAGGTGCCTAATTTAGCCTAATTTTCACCTAATTTAGTTTGACAATTTATTTGCATTTGAAGCCTATAAATAGGCTCATTCTCTCCATTTGTAAATACACCAAGCAAACACAAAATATAGCTTAAGGAGAGCTATAGGTTAAATACCAAATAATTTATATTAGGAATTAGAGAATCAATCTCTTGGAGTTCCTTGGAGTATAAATATTTGGGGGTTGTTTTGTGGGTGTCGGTTAGAAAAATATTTTGTAATTTGTGGTTGTAACAATTTGCCGCATAGTGAATATTTTTCTTGGTTGTCGTTAGACAACGACCGTGGTTTTTCTCCATTCGGGAGTTTTTCACGTTAAATCATTGTGTTTTATTCTCTTTAATTTCTCAATTGTTATATTATTTTCTCATTTATTCCTGCTTAAAGACGGTCCGAGGGGCGGAAAAATAGCGATTTTCCCAACAAGTGGTATCAGAGCTTAGGTGTTATAATTTTTTGTCAAAAATCTTAGTATGCTCTGTGGTTGCAGCTTGGTCTGATCTTCCACATCAGAAAAGATTTTTGTTAAAAATTATTTTTGTTTTTAAGCTGGTGGAGCTTTGGAAAAGGTGGAGCCGTTTTGCTTTGGTGTGCTTGAGTATTGGTGGTGAGATAAATAATTACATGTCGAGGTAAATTCTGTCAAACGACACGAATTTAGTCTAAGGCAAGTGGATTTTAAGTGAGACCTTTGTGACTCCTCCTCTTACCTGGGAATTTACCTGGTGTAATATTTATTTCTGGTCCTTTATTAAGCACAAAGTAAGCATGTCGGCAATGAGATGCGAGATTGAGAAATTTGATGGGAGAATGAATTTTGCACTGTGGCAAGTGCAAGTCAAAGACGTGTTGATACAGTCTGGACTACATAAGGTTTTGCAGGGTAAACCAGTCAGCGGAAGAAATTCAGAAAAAGGCGGTGGCAGTGGAGACTCAGAAAAATCCAAGATTAGTGACGAAGAATGGGAGGAGCTGGATATCAAGGCGGCAAGTCAAATTCGCATGTGTCTAGCAAAAAATGTTCTTGCTAATGTGCTTGGATTGTCCACGACAAAGGAGCTGTGGGAGAAACTGGAAGAATTGTATCAGGGAAAAAATATATCCAATAGGTTATATTTGAAAGAGCAATTTCATACGTTGAAAATGGCGGAAGGTACAAAGCTGTCCGATCACCTGAGTGTCCTCAATGGTATTATCTCTGAATTATAAACTCTTGGAGTGAAAACCAAAGATGAAGATAAAGCTCTCCGGCTCATCCTGTCACTTCCTTCAACATATGAACACATGAAGCCTGTTCTGAAATATGGTAGTAAGGAAGTGGTGTATGCGGATGTGGTTAGTAAGCTCATTATTGAGGAGAGAAGACTGAATGAAATGGAAAATAAATCTTATGAGAATTCAGCTTTATCTGTCGGTATCAGGAAAAAGAATAAAGGCTCCGGAAAGAGGAAGGTTGTCTGCTGGGGGTGTGGTCAAACTGGACACGTGAGGAAGGATTGCCCGAACGGTGGAGCTGATTCGGCTAGAAGCTCTAACGTTGTTGCTGCCAATGTGATCTCCTGTGGCGAAGGAGATGATGAGTTGTCTCTGTAGTTGAGAGAAGTGTGTCCTCATGGCATGATTGCTACCCGTTGAGATGCCATGGAAGAGGACTGATTATTGGTAGCTGGTCCACGGAAATGCGCGCTGCATTGGTTGACAGTTGATGCAAGGTGCGTGGTGGAAAAATTATGTCGATGGCTAATGAACTCTCGGAAAGTCAACAGGAGGGTTGCACCATAAACTATTAGCGGGATCCGACATGGCCGATGAAAAATTCTTGGAGTTGGCGAAATAATTCCAAGTGTCGATACTCTTTTATGGTGGAGTATGTTAATTCTTGACGTTAAGAATTATAATTGTCGGTAACAGACAATGTTGTGTTTTTATTTTTCAAGGTGGAGATTGTTGGTGGTAGCACACCAAAATTGAAAAATAAAAATAAAGAAAGTCAAAAATGCAAGGTGCCTAACAATGAAGAAATTGTCAAAAATGTGAGGTGAAAATGGGAGGTGCCTAATTTAGCCTAATTTTCACCTAATTTAGTTTGACAATTTATTTGCATTTGAAGCCTATAAATAGGCTCATTCTCTCCATTTGTAAATACACCAAGCAAACACAAAATATAGCTTAAGGAGAGCTATAGGTTAAATACCAAATAGTTTATATTAGGAATTAGAGAATCAATCTCTTGGAGTTCCTTGGAGTATAAATATTTGGGGGTTGTTTTGTGGGTGTCGGTTAGAAAAATATTTTGTAATTTGTGGTTGTAACAATTTGCCGCATAGTGAATATTTTTCTTGGTTGTCGTTAGACAACGACCGTGGTTTTTCTCCATTCGGGAGTTTTCCACGTTAAATCATTGTGTTTTATTCTCTTTAATTTCTCAATTGTTATTTTATTTTCTCATTTATTCCTGCTTAAAGACGGTCCGAGGGGCGGGAAAATAGCGATTTTCCCAACAATAGTTTCATGCAATTTATTACTCTATATATATTGAATAAAATTGACATCTAAAAATTAACTTCAATGTTAACTGATAAAATTTGTAAGTTTACATTGAACTAACAAAATGCAACATTTTATAAATTTTTCTGATGATTAACCAGAAATTAAAAGCCATAAAAAGATAAATGATTTATCTTTTCCAATACATATACACACACACATTAACATTGACAATAATTCTATTAATTTTTTCTATATACATGTTATCATACGGTAGATTTTAGTAGCAAAATTGAATCATTTTTAATTATATTATTTGTTCTAGTTTTGCTTTTCACATATGATTAGCAACATAACTGAAGGATGAAGGGAGTCTTTAATTTGGGTCCGTTTGGATTGTCTGATAGCCAATTTTAAATATTTAATTATTTTAAATAATTAGTTGTTGAAATGGATTCTAATGTAATTTGAACTGTTTTTGGAATTATGGGATAGAGAGTCGGAAATTCTGTGCAAAATATAACTTTATTAAAAAGATAAAAACCTGCAAGATCAGAAAACCATCATTATAAGAAAAAAAAAATTGAGAAAGTGCACGTGCAAGTTTTGCTTGGTCTATAAGAGAAAAAAAAAATGGTTAGCTTAGCTGCTGTGTTAATAATTGACAAAGATCAAAAAGCATGAAGCTTGACGTGGTTCGGCAAACAAATATACCTACTTCTCCCTTTAAATATTGTATTAATGTTATGAGCTCTTCTTGCTTTAACGGAAGATACGCTGTTTCTCTTTTACATATACATTCTATCACAATTATCTGTTATATACATATATAAGCTAAGTTAATTATTAACCATGTCACTAACCTTTATTTTTTTAACCTTTGTATGTTTTTTTGAGGAAAATGGATGAAAAATAATAGAATAGAATTGCGATTTCTCTCATTTTCTTTATTTAAACAATAATAAGAAAAATAGAAAGGGAGAAAAGAATAAAAATAAATTTATTCTATTTCTCTCGAATTCATTGAAACTTTTTTTCATCAATTTGGAAAGAAAATAAGAAAAGTGAAAAATTAAAAAGTATAAACTATAAAATTATTAATTTATCATTAATTAATTTAAAATGATGAGTATATAATCGTAAAAATAAACTTCATAAAATTTTTTTCTCTTGTTAATTAGATAAAATAACAAAACAAAAGAAATAGAAATTATATTCTCATTATTTCATTTCTTCCCTTTTTTTTTTCTTTTTCATTGCACTTCTAATGAAACAAACATAGGTTTAGTTTCTCTTTTATGTATCTAACCGACCCATTCGTATGCTGAGGGTTGGAGGAAATGGGGGTCCCTCCCCCCTCCCTCTCTTTAAAGTATATGTATATATTTATAATACACATAAATATATATATAAATTTTTCTACCAAATTTTATAAATTATTAGCTTTTTTTATTATATATATTTCTTTTTTTAATTTTTAATTAGTAAATATTTAGAATTTTATAATTAGATATTTAGATTATTGCTGAAATTTTACAATTTAATTATGAATGGAGTAAAACTAATATTTTTATTTGAAATAATATTTTTATAAACTTTAATTTAATAAAATCTTGTAAATAAATTAATAGATCTATAAATTAAAATGAAAAGACATATAAAAAATTTAATAAATTTTTAAATTTTAACAAATAATAAAAATTTTTAATAGAAATTTTTTCATAGAAATTTATAATAAAAATTTAAATTTTACCATAGTATTAAATATTCAATTTTATCTTAAAATTTGCCTCAACTTTTTTTTTTAAAAATTTTGCCGCTCCATCCAATTTTTAATTCCATCACGGCATATTGTATTGTCAAATTCTTTTTATTAAAAAAAAAACAAGGAAAAGAAAGCAATAGCTATTATTTGTTTTGCTATTTCTATTTTTTCATATTCAATATTTTTCCTCTTTAATGCATCGGAAAACATTTTTTTATAAAATATTAGTTCTCTTTTCCCTTTCTTTCCTATTTGATCCAACATAGAGTATTTATTTTGAAATTGGAGGAGCAAACTACCTTTATGGCATAGTCTAATTAGAATCAAATAACCAATTATTAACCCTAAAAGTAATCTAAAAATAATCAAAATTAGAATTTTTAGATTTTTTTTTTACAACCAACTGAAATTCTAATATATGAAACCAACTGAAAAAAAAATCATTTATATTCATTAATATAATTATATCATGTGCAAAACATCAATGCAACCACAATAATGATTTTTAGTTTCTAACGTTGGATAATTTTTATCCTAAATGAGTGTATATACACCTATTTAATAAGAATTACTTCAAAGAGTGATAATAAAAAATATAAATAATTTTATTGGTTGAATATATATATGCTTGATCTAGGTAAGTCTCTCTCTCAATGTATAAGTCAAGTAATTTTGATGACGAGCCAAAAATTAACTGTTGAAGACTTAATTTGACCTAATAAAATATTTATATAAAAAAAAGTATATTAAGAAAATGAAATGTACTGATCATGATACGTTTTAACCTAATGACCAAAAAAAAAATGATACGTTATAACCTAGCTAATATGGTAGTCTAATAGTCCATAATTATTGCAATAAAATCATTTTTAAATAACTTTTATAGTTACAAACAAATTAATTAATAAATTTAGCGATTATTACGAAACTACTAACTTACCAAAAGTACATTTTCAAAATGTTAAAGGGAATAGGGAACAGGAAAAGCTTGAATAGAAAATGCAGAAATCGGCTGTAACCTAATTTTTAACTTTGCCATAAACTTTAGGCCTAGCTTCTTCTAATTTTGGGAGGAGACTCTGCTTCAAGTAAATGACATTATTCATATATCTTTTTTTTTAATCTTTTTTGGTTAACTTATTTATACATCTGAATCTGATCTTTTTTTTCTTCGTCATACCAAATTAAACTGCCTAACTACATGTATAAAGTTTATAGTAATAATAACCATATAAAGTTACAATAAAATCACTTTGGCCTTTTTTTTTTTTGGTCCTTTTATCTTCTCATTTCACATTTGAAACTTGATTATTAGACCTTAAATATATATAAAATGGTGATTTCAACTAGACATTCTATTTAGAATAACAAACTAATTGAATAATGTTATATTTTCTATACTTTATTATTAAAAAATTAAATGATTCACCTGAAAAAAAATTTAAAATATATTTTTTTAAAAATGTCACTACCTATCATTATCTAATTAATTTATTATTTTCAACATAATATTATTATTATTATTTCCTCAGAGGTTGAGTAATAAACTTTTTTGGCCATTTGCACTTTCCTTCCATTAGATTATGAAAAGAATTGAGTTTAGAGTGATTCCAAGTGGCAGAATATGATTTGAAAATTAATTAGTTAGAAAGTTATATAACTCCATTTACTCACGTAAACCCTTTCCAACCATATATTTTAGTCAGAACTCCGTTTTTCTCTTTATCACTCCATCAAGTTTCTTTCTTTTGCACTTTCGCAATAAAAGGTTCGTTTGGCAGTTATTATTAGAATTTGTGTTGATAAAACTATTCTTTTGGATAAGAAGTCATTTCAGTTTTTTAATAAATAAAATTTAGTATTATTTAAATCATAAAATAAAACATTCAAACAACTACCTAATGCAATTCAAAAAAAAAAAAAAACAACTACCTAATGATTAATTCAATTTTTTTACAATAATGTAAGAGTTTATTTCCTATTAATTAATTTATTGGTTTAAAAAAATTATTTTCCGTTTGTAAACTTTTTCGAAGAACATATAATAAAAATTTTTATTCATGAATAATTAAATTTATATTAATTAATTTACAAATTTAGGCAAAGATCTGTCCTTTTTTTCATTTTTCAAAATAAACTCGTTTAAAATTTTATACTTGTTTGTGTGTGATTAATACAAAATCATCAGTTTCTCCTTTTTTTTTTAATTTTTCAGTATAAGTAATTTTAAATATATTAAAATAACACATCTGCTCCTAGATAATTAATAGATAGTAAAAATAAAATTCAAAGGCTTAATATGAAAATGTAAAAAAAAAATCAAAAACTCGATAAATAAATAAAAATACCAGAAGTGTAAAGCCCCAAAATGCGAACTTTTTTTTAAATTTTGTACTGTATTTCAAGTAAATGATATTATGAATGTCTTTTTGTTTTAATGCTTAGAGATTTTACAAAATGATATATTTATTTTTATATATTGTGTGGTTCATATCTTTTGTACACCCAATTGTTGAAATATAATAAGTTTGAGAAGAATCTCATATTAAAAAAAATTAATGATATATATATAAATGCAAATAACTCATAATCTAATATTTTAAGATTTTAAATTAAAATATAATATTAAGGGGGTGTATTCAATTCAGATTTTAAAAGATTATGTCAGATTTTTTATAATCCATGGATTATGTAAAATCCATGGATTGTTTTAATTCTACATACACTTTATGAATTCTTTAGGTTTGTGAGAAGATTTGTAGATGGATTTCTATTTATACCAAATATTCTAGAATCCCTCACAATCCATTATTCAATGAATTCTTTGAAAATCCATAGAATTTTCAATACCATTGGATTTAGAAGGATATTTTAAAATCCTAATTGAATACCCCGAGATTTTAAATGACTTTTTAAAATTCTAATTGAATACCCATAGATTTTTAAAATACAAAAAAATCTTATAGAGTCTCTATTGAATACACCCCCCTAAGTTTATAAGTATATTTTTTTATTAAAACTCATAGAGCAAATCTCTCGAATAATTAAGACTTCATGTGCCAACATCAATTTCAGTTATGCATTATTATCAATCCATCAATCCAAGATTCAACACGCTCATTCATATAAGTCTTATATTTTGCTATTATTCTATCCACTACTTTTTTTTTTCTCCATATCTTTGTTCACATATAGAGAGTTATAACAATTATCCATTGCACATATTCAGAGATTAACCAAAATAGAAACAGAAAAATATATTTATTAAAAAAATAAACAAATAAATAAATAGCCATGAAAATACTTGACATATAATTGAATTTTGTCTAACTATTTTTCCTTTTTCTTTTCTTTTTCCGAAACTCACTAAGGGTCACAAACATATTGGATAGGATGGTTCGGGTTGTATCACTTTATATACTGGTCATTTCAAGTGATATATATATATATATATACTAAAATAGTTATCACTGATGTTATATTATACTATATTTTATTATTTTAATCTTGCCATGTGTTTTAATTTTTTAATATTTTAAATTAAATTTATTAGTAATTACATAATAGATATTTATTTGATATTTATTTAGATTTTTATATATTAACAAAAATTATTAAAATTTATTTTTAAATAAATTTTACATATTATACACATAAAAAACAGAGTTAAAAAATATTAATTTTATTTTGTAGATATTGTATAAATATTGTGTATATATTATATGTATATTATGCAGATGTCATGTGTATTATATTTTTATTGTGAATTTATATGTTATGTGTGCAAATTATGATGTACATATTGTGCATATTGTGTATATATAAAATTAAAAAATAAAAAGTTAAAAATATTACACATTCTGTAGATATCAGATAGATATTGTATGCATATTTAGTATATGTTGTGTAGATATTATTTGATTTATTGTATGTGTATTTTGTATATATTGTATAATATTATGTTTATTTTTATGTATTTTGTGTATATGTTGTAAATATGAGAATAAAAAATTATTTATAAACCAAGAATATGAATAAAAGAAATATGTAAAAATGAAAAAAAATGAAAAAAGAAAACAAAGGAAAAAAAGGAAAAATCACTGTGATTATGCATAAAAATAGAAAAAAAAAATATGGGTGTGTTCACTTATAGAGAATTATGGTTGTTTTCTAGAAAAATTTTCTATAAAATAAAATATTTTCTTAAATTATATAATAGAAAATAAATTTTTAAAATTTTCTAACTTTAAGACAATTTTGAAAAACATATGTAAGATATTTTCTAAAAATTTTCTTTAATAAATAGAGTCTAATTTCTTGATATAGAATACACAGTTTTTATATTTACGTCAAAAAAATAATTTTCTATTTTTAGGTGAACATATTTTTAGATCTTCTACAAAAAATAAATACTTTATTTTTTTAAAAAATATATAAAAATAAAATAAAAAATTATTTTCTATAACTAAACACATTCTAAACATATTAAATAAAAAATTTAAAGCCTTATAAATGAAAACCCTTGCGTAAATTTCCTCTTTTATACAAAACTTAAAAAAACATTTGGTTGCATTATAATTTTAAAAAAAGTTGATAAAATAATTATTTTTAATCAAGATTATCATATTTATTTATAAATAATCCATGTAAAATAAAATATTAGACTCAATAAATTTTATCAGTCAGTTAGTAAAATATTTTATCTAAAGAAAAATAAAAAAATTATTTTACTAAAAAATAGATTGTGGAGTCTCACATCAAAAAATAATTATATCTTTTTTTAGAATATAATAAAATAAAAAAAATATTATAAGGATAATTTAGATATTGCTCAAATTTTTTTAATAAATAAGTTAATATTTTTTTAATCCAAATTTTCAATATTTTATTATATCTTTCAAATATGATAATATAATCTTTCACAATAAAATATAATACTAATAACATATCTCTATAAAATATATTCTAAATAATTTATTTTTTCAGTAATCTTCCAAACCAGTTGTAAATGAACTACTTTACAGGCCAGTGTTGTGCTCAAGTTTGAAAGTTGAAGAATTTATATAAGCGATAATTACATTTTATACCATACTTTTTAATTTTTTTTTAAAATATCTTATATTTTTTTGTGTTATCTTTAATATATTGAATGTAAACTCAATATATATCTTTAAAAATAGAGTATATCTTTAATATATTAAATGTATATTAAAGATATACCCTAAAAAAGAGATATTTTTAAAATTAAAAATTAAAAAAAATATTTTTAAAATTAAAATTAAAAATGAGGTATTTTTTAAAATATTTTTATTTTTTAAAATATTTTTGAAAAAGTTCCATTTATACAAACTACGGATTTTCAGTTTCCCACTTTCAAAACTTCAGTTTCCTTTTTCTTTTTTCAAAGTGCCGCTTGGGTTTTTTTTTTTTTAATTTTTATACGTTTCTGAACACTGTTTTTTTTTTTCGTTTTTTATATTTAATATTTATTTATATTTTTTATTCATAATTTTTTATTATTATATTCTTATTGAATGCATAAAAAATAAATATATATAATATATATACATATAATAAACAGTAATGCATGTATAATATATACTAAATTTATACATATTATTTACATATTTTATTTATAATTTTTTAATTTTATTTTTTAAAATTTTATATACATATATCCATATAACATACACATAATATACACAATAAATATATATCATAAATATAATATTTATATAACATTTGCATAATATACACACAATATACATATAACGTCTACATAATAAAATTACTATTTTTTAAAACTTTGTTATATATTTAATATGTAAAATTTATTTAAAAATAAATTTAATAATTTTATTAATATATTTTTATATAGTTTAATTTTTATTAATATTTTTTGAGTGTTATTTGTTATTTATAATTAAAATTAATTTTTATAAAAAATTAATAATTTTTATTAGTTGAAAATATATTTTAAAATGTTAATTTTTATAATTTTATTGAAATATATTTATTTAATAGTAAAATTTGAAAAAAAAATATAGTAAAATATTTTTTGAAATGAGAAAGGAGAGATTTTTGAAAAAAAAAATACTATTTTAATGAAGAGTAATATATTTTTGAAAATTTGACCTAAGTTATTATAAAAGTGTAAATACACTTTTTGTGTATGGTATTTTTGAAAAAAAGACTTATTTTTACATGTAGTTTTTAAAATATCCCTTGAACGTTAGTGAAGCCCACAGATTAATTGCATTTGCTCGGACCTGTTGATACCAACGATCACATCTAGTATAGACTGATCAATTTATTATTTTTTAAATTAAAAAAAATTAATTATTATTCTTATAGGTAAATTTTATGGTTAATTGGCTTTGCTATTAACCACTAAATTATATATTTATATAATTTATTTTTGTTTTTTTAGTTTTAAAAGTAATTTTTAATAATTTTTGATAAATATTGTTGGTCCTAATTTTCTCACTTACATATTAAACAAAATAAACAAGATACTAAACAAAACGTTAGGCATAAAATATAAGAAAATGCTTAGATAAGCTGGTCAATGTCTTCATTTAAGAATCAGATCAATCATAAATTATAATTTTAAAAAAAAATTAATTTAAATTATTTTTTTAAATATTATAATTTAAATCACAATTTATGATTGGTCTAGTTAAACAATATAAAGTTAAACAATTCAAAAAATTTAAAATATAAAGTTAAATATATGATTGGTCTAGAATATGAATTATGTCTATAAAAATTTTCCTAAAATATAAAGTTAAACAATTCAAAATTTTACTTGGCATTAGGGAAAGCCACGTTCTCTTAGAACTGGTCTTTTAACCAGGTTGTTAATGATCTATTTTAGTAAAAATTTATAAATATTTGAAATATTTTTATATAATTATATTTCAAATAATAAATCATTTAATTTTATGCTTGTGTAATTTTTATAAATTTAAAATATTATTGATCTTTTGATATATTAGTTTTTTTCATGTTTATTGATATTTGTTTTCACAGTAAATTTGAAATATATATAGTTAAAGATATAAGTTTTAATGCAAAATGCCATTAGTAAAGAATTCAAAGGTGGAATTGAAGTTTCTATTCTTGCCCCCATTTTGCATCTTTGTCAGCATCATGCAACACAAGGTACTTTCCTACAAGGTTTAAAGGTATTTCTAGTGATTTAAGATTAGAAATGAAAGGTTTTGAAAGGTATTTATAGGATTTTGAGTTCAGGCATTAGGGTGGGATTTGCATGAATTAAAAATTAATTAGAGAAAAAAAATGAGCAAAAAGAAAGCAAAATGTAGTGGTTTTTTTGGTTATTTATAAAAGTGTTTTTTGCTTTTCCTGGAAATAGTCTTTTCTTGAAAATTTAATAGCTTGCATTTATAGTTTTTACCAATGTTATAAAAACCGAACTGGACCGGCCGGTTCAACCCGGTTTTCCGAGAACCGGTAGCCCTTCCGATTTGGTTCAACTATAAAAACCAGTTTATATGAAAAACTGGATAAAATTTAAAAAACCGGGTAAAACCGGTAAAAACCGGATTTTACATTAAACCGGTTAAAACTGGATTTTTTTCCAAAAATTTAAACTACACCATTTTTCACTAGGTAACTCTTCTTGTGCCGTTCGGTTTCCTAAACCTAATTTGATTTCATATTCACACACGAGAGTCAGACAGTCTCCCACCTTCAATTGCTCCATTTCCTGGTATTTTTTCTTTAATCTTCTGTTGTATTTTTAGAGTTATGATTATGAATTATTAGCCATTCGTTTTCTATTATCATTCACTTCACCTTTTCTTAATTTTTTATTGTTTAACAACTGTGAGAAGCTTTAAAATAGATAAGGACAAAAGCTTTCTTTTTTTGTCCTTTATGATTGTTGTCAATGTGAAATTTTTTGTCATAGTCAATGTGAAATTCAAGAATAAGAAAGTGTTTTCCAACATATATTATATATATAATTGTTTATTATGAGAAAGTGCTTCCCTCTTTTTTGTTTTCTCTGCAACGTATATATATATATATATATATTAATAAAATGTTATATTATGTCTTAGACTTTTATGAGAGTTGAATTTTAGTGAATTATTATGTTATTTTATGTTAAACTTGATAATTGATGTTTATATGTTGTTTATTTTGTTAAAAATTAATACTAGTTTAGTGATTATTAATCTTATATTTATTATATAATATAATTATAAAATATAATATGAATAATCAAAATATCCGGTTCAACCGATGAATACCGTAAAAAACCGGTAAAACCGCATACCAGTAGCTAGTCCGGTATGATGTCCGGTACGGTTTTGATAACATTGGTTTTTACACTTTGCCTCTGCGCTTCCATGTGAATAATGCTTATAAAAACATTTGGATAAAATAGTGTTCACATTTGGATAAAAAAACATTTTGATATAAATGTTAGGAATCAAGGCTCTCACCTAACTCATATTATGCCCTACTCGTATTACTCACTCCGTTTCATTTCAAGTATCATATAAAAATAATGCACACAGATTAAAAAAATTATTACCCATTATAAAATTTCATAAAAATTTTATTATAATTTACCCAAATAATTTTTTTTTGTCTTTCTCACTTCATTTATTTATTTTTATTCATTAATAGGGGTATTATTAAAATTTTTTAATTAATACTCTTTTGAACTCTTAAAAGTAACACTTAAAGTGAAATATTTTTTTTCTTACACGATATTTGAAATGAAACGGGGTGAGTACGTAATATAGTATTATATTAATTAATAAATTCAAAAAAATGAAAAATTTATTAGAGCTGGGCCTAACTCATCCTGAAAACCCGAGTTGACAAGAAGAGAATTGCCCAGTCTTATAAGTGACTGGAGCTGCTCATTCCTTACCGATGTGGGATTCACATTCCCAACATCCCCCCTCAAGTGCAACCGGACCTTCGGTTGACACTTGCTAACACAAGCCCGTTTGGGCGGACCGGCTGGTATCTCTTCATCAGCTACTGTCATGTGGGGGTTTGGCTCAGGATCTAGCCAGTTTGGGCATTAATTGCTCTGATACCATATTAGAGCTGGGCCTAACTCATCCTAAAAACCCGAGTTGACAAGAAGAGAATTGCCCAGTCTTATAAGTGACTGGAGCTGCTCATTCCTTACCGACGTGGGATTCACATTCCCAACAAAATTTTCATATCAAATGGAGGAATTTTAAATTGTAAAAAATAGTATTTTCATTTTCTTGTAACGGCCACCACAAAATTTTTTACTCTATATGAATTTCTGCTTATACAAATTACTTCATTTGCACTTAGCTTAAATTTGCATGAAACTTGAAATCATTTTAAATTTGATGCGAGCAAATCCACGCAACTCTTTTATTCAACTCAAGTATAACATGCTTGACTTGAATCTAAAAGTCACTCATTTCATTTGAAATATTAAAAAAAAAAAAAATTTAAACTTAATTTAAAACTCGTAAAATTTTCTGGTAAAATGATGATTAATTGGACATATAAATTGACTTGAATTTATAATTAAAAATTGACTTAAATTCATAGTATAAAATTATCTAATTTGAAATTAAAAAAACCCAAAATACTTAAAAATATAAAATGATATAAATTTGAAATGACCTGAATCGAATTCACCTGATTCAATCCATTTCACCCTGCTTTTATATATAATTTTGCTTATGTATATAATTAATATTAGGGATGAAATTATAAATGTCAACTTTATTCACTCCATTTCTATTTTTTTTTTCAATCCAATTGAAAATAAATTATCCATGTAAGACTACAAAATGAATATAAAATTAAGAGAAAATACATAGATAAACTTCAAGCCATATGAATTATCCTCTTGAAAATTTTAAATTACGTTGCATCTACTCAACTAATTTACATAATAACTTAACAACTACACGCAAATATAAAGAAGATGTAAAATTATGAACGAAATGAAACTTGTTTCTGATTATAGATAATATAATATAATATAATATAATACAATATAATATAATTATTGCATGTATATAAACAAGAAAAATGGACGTATAAGCAAGGTTGCTTAAGGAAGGATTGGAAGTTATAATAAATTTTGAAAGAAAAGGAAAAGAAGAAGAAGAAGAAGAAGTTGAATGTTAACGTGACACAGCAAATAATATCTCACCATTGCCGTCACCACTTTCTTATCTTGCGGTGTATAAGAATGCTATGGTCATGCATGCATCCCCTTGCTTTATGCACAAGATAAACACTGCTTCTCTAAATTCCTCTCAGCCTCAATTTTTTCTCTTCTTTATTTCATATTATCAAAATATTTTGTTATCTAGAATTTGAATTCCATTAGGATTAAACTACAGGCACAAACAATATATATTTTTTTACATAAAATAAATAATAGAGTGGAAGTGGAAGTGGAACTCTATATCTTATTATCAATTTATCATGCATGTAAAGAATCATGGCGGCTGAAAGGCAATTATCATCATCATCATCATCATTATTATTATTATTATTATTATTATTATTATTATTATTATTATTATTATTATTATTATTATTATTATGGATTGAAGTTTCAACAGAAAGAAACATTATTTTGTTGGAAAATATTGCAATGCAAGGACCATGCGATATGCATGGCGTGACACGTAACATACATATACATACATATAAATCTTGCAATTTTTGAAATCTACCATTAGTCACCCCTTTGATCTTTAAATTATATTTTTGGCTTACTTTTTCTTTGATATATTTGAAGTCATAAATTCCAACCCTATTGGATGTGAATTTTCTTTAAAAAAACTTAGTATATAGTGAATTAAAGAGTAATAAAGTTAATTAAGTTTTTATGGCTGCTTAAAGCTAAATGATACCCTCCTATAGTAAAAATTTGAGTTTAGGGACAAATCTAAAATAATATCTTTATATCCCAACTCAAATCAAATCCATAAATGTTGGAGGAATGTTGCAGGGATTTGTAAAGTAATTGAAGTTTACTTAAGTCAAATGTGTGATTTCCTTAGAAAGTTTATATCCCTTGAAAAATCTTAGCTTCACTTTTGTTGAAGCCCTATTTAGCCACGTTACAAGCTTTTAAAGACCTGATAATTCTTCTTGAATTAGCAAAATAAATTAGTGGAGAAGACTAAATAAGTATGCATATGAGACAGGTTTAGTTCTCTAAGAACTATAAATTCTTGGTAAAATACGGGAGTACATGCTTATCTGAAGTGTAACCTCTTTATCTTTGAATTGAGTATACTATTGGAGAAAAATATTAATGAGCAATGTGTGACTTGCTGAATTGAGGAATAAATGTTGAATGCATTCCAAGAAATTTCTTTTTAATTCAAAAGTCTGAGAAAAGAGTCCATAATTTTCTTTAAATTGAGTCTTGCATATTGCTTGAGGTCAAATAATATTCTAAGTTTAGGAGAATTGATAATCTTGTATACACCTTCAATTGCAATGAAATATTATTAATTTATTGATTATTTTGATGGATATTATGCCTATCCTTATAAGTTTTGTGTGTTGATGATAAGTGTACGGAGAAATTGCCCCAAAAAGGGAAATGAAGCAAATCAATGTTAAAAAGAAGAGAAAACAGAAGAAAAATCATTCACACATGCGTGTTTAATGAGTGTCACACACCCGTGTATGTCAAACCTCTACTGAAAGAAGAAAAAAAAAAGAGACAGAAACTGAAAAATTTACACACCCGTATAAATTTTACCCACATGCCCATGTGAATTTTACACACCCTAATTCACATACCCACGTGAATTTTTCAGAGTCTGTCAAAATTTTCTCAACTCAAGATTTTGAAGAGCTACAATGTCACACACCCATATATTTTTTTCCCACACGTCCGTGCATAAATGTACTCATCTGTTGAGCGAAATTTTTTAAAAAAATTTCTTTCTCTACCCTAGGGCAACCAAAGACACATGAGGAGCAGGCTATAAATACAACTATTCAAAGGTTTTAAGGGAGCTTACCTCATTCATACCCTTTCTTAGCAATTTTTAAGAATCTAAACAAAAGAAAAGAAGAAATCAACCATCCAATGGTCAAATATGTAAATTTGACAAATTTTCTGAGTTTTGAAGACATTTATAGCAAGATTAGGGGAGTATTTTTAGTTTATTCTTTCTCTTTCCATTATATTTATTATTTAAACTTTGATTTAGCTAGATTAATGGATATTTAGCATTTTATTTCATTTTGTTAGTGGGTAACTAATCTACTTGTGGGATTAGGTGGATTTGAATGTTTAAACTATGAGTTTAATTATAATCTATTAATATGCATTAATTTATTTTCTTTAATCTTTAATTTGATGATTTTGGTTTAATTGATTAACAATTGTTTGGCTACCAATTGTTAAATCCAAAGAATCATATAAAATACGAGAGTTGAGTATGATTTTTGATGTGGAATCATCAACCTTGAGTGATTAACTTAGAGATAACTTAATTGCTTAAGGATTTAGAATTGATATCTTGATTTAATTGAATTGGACATTGGTTATATGACATAAGAATAGTAAACTAATCATTGCCGAATTAAATTCCCTTTACTTTAGAGAGATGGAGATGAATCTAATGATATTAGATATCTTGAATTTAAGAAAATGACTTTAATGCATCATTAATTAGACCTATAGTAAAAAATTTCAATGAAATCTAATCCTACCTATTAATCATTAATTTTATAAACACCTAGTTTAGAGTATTTAATTAAGTTAGATTTAAATTAATTAGGTAAATTTAATTGTTGCAAACTGGTAATTTCCGGATAATAGTTGCATTGAATTCCGGTTAATCAAATTCACCTTTCCTACGGATACGACGCTCACTCTACAACTTTACTACAAGTAACGATACCATGCACTTGCGGTATAGCAGTACACACATACATTCACCCTCAACAACAACAACAAATATCTACGTAAATGAGATCTAAAGTGTTTTTAGAATGTGATTAACTAAAAGTAAAACTCAACTTTTTCTGTTTAGCTAGAGAACATGTCTCGCAGATGTCATGTGAAGAGGTAAGAGGTTCTATTTAAAGGGCAGCCCGGTGCACGAATGCTCCCGCAATGAGCGGGGTTCGGGGAAGGGTCGAACACATTGGGTCTTTATACGCGGCGTTTCCTTGCAATTAATTGCAAGAGGCCGTTTCGACGATTCGAACCCGTGACCTCAGGTCACACGGCGACAACACTTACCGTTGCGTCAAGGCTCCCCTTCTAAGAGGTTCTATTTATTTGATGAATTTTAGTCTTTCATTGGAAGGATGACCAAGTCCAAAATGCCAAAGGGTATGATCTTCTATAGTTTTTGATGAATTGATTTGAGGAACAGTAGTTTTGGTTGAACCAAATTGTAGAGACCATTGTTGTGCCTAACTATACAATCATCTTTTAATTGCTCTCCTTATGTATAGCACATTCAGAGGCAGAGGATGTTAGTTTGCATTGAGATTGCTCAGTCAACTTGCTAATAGCCACAAGATTATAATTAAGAGAAGGCACATATAACACATTACCATTGTCAAAAACAGCATCTCCAACATGTGTAGCAGAGGAACTTCAATTGTTAGGAAGCTTCACTGTATAAGGTTGAACTGCTCTGAAATGATTCAAGGTACTGAAAAACACAGGTTACATGATTTGTGGCCCCTATTTCAAGCATATATTGTTGAGAATTAAGAGTGATCACTGAAGCAGCAAAAGATTGAATCACAGTACCAGCATATGTGTTGTGGCAAAGTTGAAAAGAAGTGATTAGTCTGCTAGAATTGGCTTGCACCTCATTAAGAATTTGATCTTGCTTAGGCTGGATGAGACTTAGTAATTGCTGATATTGTTCCTTTGTGAACGAAAAATTAGTGGCAACATCTGCATTCTTAGAAGGATTCTTCAAATTCTTTGTACTCTCAAAAGAATCAACTCTTGTGACTTGATTAATAGAAGAAACTCCTTATCTAAATTCTGGTTGTGATTTGAAACCAGGAGGATACCCATGTTTCTTATAGTATATATTGATCCTTTATGTGGCTAATGTAGCCACAGAAAGTACAAATCGGCCTTTTATAGTTGTAGTTATTTAGTGCATAACTCTTCTAATCATAAGATTGATTATATCCATATGAGCTTGATTGTTTGTTGAGAATTGATATTTCTAATTTGGGCAATGAAATTGCCCTCTTGCAGTAAAGGCTATATTAGTTGATTCTCCAATTTACAACTCAACCCTATGTGATTCAATCTGTCTCTCATGCTGAATTATCATAGACAAACTTTGTTAATGTCATAATCTCTGACCTCACAGTGGCAAAGTTTTCATTAATCCTTTCATAAACCTTGCAATATAATCAGTCTCTTCATAAGCTCTCATGACCTTTAAAGCTTCACAATTACAAGATGGATTACACAAGCAGCTAGGTATCGGTCTCAAAGCTACATATTCATCTCAAAGAATTCTCAATTGTGTGAAATAATCACTTACCAAAAAATCACCTTGACTTATGTTGTATATCTCTTGTTGTAGATCTATAGTACGAATTGAATCCTTCTATGAAAACTTAACTTTCAGGTCATTCCACATATCCTTGACCAATTCAATCCAATTGACACTTTGTGCAATTGAAGGGGAGAGTGATTGATAATCCATGAACAAACTATGGAATTGCATATGTTCCATGCCCCAAAAAGATCACAATTAGCCTTGGAATATCAATGCTCCCATCGACAAATCCTAGCTTATTCTTTGAAGATAACGTTTTCTTCATCGATCGTGCCCAATAAAGATAATTGTTACCAGAAAGAATAGGTGAAATAAGAACAAGTGAGGGATTTTTTTCACTTGGATGAACAAAGTATGGGGCTTGATGGTAGATCTTCAGGTTTATGTGCTGTTTGAGTTGTAACAGTAGCTGTGGTGTTGCCTTCATTCACCATTAAGATTTTTTTATTCTTGAGAAAGTGATAGAAAAATTATAGAGGAAAAAAAGAAAAGATATTTTGTAAAAATGAAATGAATTATTCTAGAACTCTTGTGGTCCGATAAATAAATATTAAAAGCTTATATATTTTGGATCTATAGTTATTGAGTTTGAATAATCCAATTATATATAAACGTATTTAATATTTTTTATTTGATCCATGTATGATTTTGTCTTATACTTAATAGAAATATTAAACTGATAAAAAAAAGTTAAAGTACCAAAATAAAAATATTAAAAATTTGAGGTATTAATTATATTATTTTTCCTTTATTACATTAACATTAAGAATAGTTATATCAGAAATTAACAGTAATAAAGAATTGTTATGTATATAACATTGAAATAGTAGTAGAAGAAAATAAAATAAAATGACTTACCTATATGGTAATGCTAATGGCAAAAATTTGTGAGTAGATTTTTTTTTAGATAAGAAAATATTAATTACGTCTTAATTTTGGAATTAAAAAAATTATCTTTAATTAGGTGTTTAGTGTAATTAAAAAATATATATGGATCAACTTGAATAAAAAAAATAATAAATATAGTTTTGATTTCTTAAAATGTAAAATAAAAAAAATAAAGTATACAGAGATATACTGTTAATAAACTGTTTGCCAATACATATCCTAGCTACATATATATATCATAAGGTATATTTTCCATCGTCACAAGATATAATGGTCTGAATTCAAATATCCAACATTATTGTATATAAAGATGGCCCAACAACATTTTTTTTTTATAATATATATTATGGGCTAAGTAAAATGATAGTTTTCTCATTCTTCCTACTTCAGTAAATTCAAATAAAGCAATAAACATGAAAACTTTCGATCGAGTTTTGAAGCCCTGCTGGAAAAGTTTTCTTCCCTTGAGAACATGTATATAACTGTAACTTCCAATTAATTCAAAGTTTGGTAGATTAAAATGAAAGAAAATTCAAAAAAAAAAAAAAAGGGAGAATGAAAACTGCATTAACTATCCAATTAAAAGCTTTGATTTGATTATACACAGCTAAAATCCAATTGAAAAATTCCCACATATATAAAGTCAACTATTAGGAATTAGGATTTTCTCTCTAAAGTCTTGAAAACGAAAGGGATTTGAACCCACATCGGAAGTTTTGGTAAGGATAAATTTTGTTTTAGAAGTCCAAATAAGATAGTGTCATTAGTTCTCAACCATTTTCATTTTGGGCAGTTGAAAAAAAAGAAACCTCCATGTGGTGAGCTAAATTGATCCCCAATCAATGGAACGAGTTAGTTGATTATAGTTGAATTTTAATTAAATTGGGCCAACTTTAATTGTTGTTAAGAAAAATTGACTATATAAATTATCATAACTTTGAATTGACCCTAATGAATAAAGATTTATGGTTTTGGTACATAAATTAAATATAAATAATGACCTAATTTCTCTGCTCAAGTTATAATATAAGGTGCCTAATTTTTTCTATGAATATACAACAGTAATTAATTTGACATTAAGGAATATTCACTTCATAACCAAGCTCTCGCATGTGAAATTTGCATTTTTTTTCTTCTTAAATATGAAATATTAGAATAATATCTTAGATTTTGGTTTTTCTTTAAAAAAAACACACATTACGCTAATTAGGCTATCTAGATCTCCACCACCGTAGAATTTTTCTTTTTAATAGTCAAATCGATGGAATGTCTATCGAACAATTATAAAGGCTGATTTTTTTTTTAATCTATCTATTTAAGGAAAAATATATTTATTTCGCTGGTGTACATATACCCTTATCCACCTAATAATATTGTGGATAATTCAAAAAAAAAAAAAAAAAACTCTGCACGTGAAGTTAGCGTACCATATCATACCAAAATATTATCTTAAGAGGATGTATATATCCAGGCAGTTGTATTTTTTTCTCTACTTTAATTGAAATTTGAATTCATTTAAATTTTTATGTAATTCAAAATAGCCAAATTAATTTGTCGAAAATCAATTTTATTCAACCTATTGATAGTCAACTTGCACCACTCTTTTGTTTGGTTTGGCGATGATTTATTATAACTTACATTCAGAATATTACTTGTTTGATTTGAAATATATTAATAAAAACATTTTTAAAAAATTATATTTTTTTATTGATTAATTAATTAAAAATACAATCTCATTTACCATAAAATGTATAAAATTCATTCAAATTTAATAAAAAAAAATAGCAGCCCGGTGCACGAATGTTCTCACAATGAGCGGAGTCCGGAGAAGGATCGGACCCATTGAATCTTTATACGCGGTCTTTCCTTGCAATTAATTGCAAGAGGCCGTTTCCACGATTTAAACTTGTGACCTCAGGTCACACGACGATAATACTTACTACTGCTCCAAGGCCCCCATTCTTCATTCAAATTTAATAAAATAAAAAAAAAACCTTGCTCAAAATTAATAATAAATAGAATCCACACAATTACCATCTGTAGTCACGTAATGTGCCTAACCCAACATATTGAGCACATAAACCAGCAAAAATATGGAGGGCAAGAAGCACAATAACTTCTGTGCAAGCAAGAATATACCTGAAACATGGAACCCCTCAAACAAGGCAATTCCTCCATTTTATTCATATCATTTGTCCCATTCCAATATGCCCACATTTTGCACTACACAAGGACAATTATATATGGTTCCTTCAAAAAAAATTATAAAAAAAAATCTTAATTCAATATTCCTCCTTGACCAATAACTGTTTTCTCTTTTCCTTTTCTTTTTTTACATAAGAAATTTTAGCCTTATTTTATTTAATTGTATATAATTTATTATAAAATTTAATGTCTGAACTTTTCTAGTTTTTATTTATCAATTTATCACCAAATCATTTTTTGAAATCAAAATCTCACAGCTTTATTAAAGGTATTTTAACCTAGAATTCATTTTTAAAAAATTAAATATAAAAATTAATTTTTAATAATTAATTTCTCCAACTTACAAAATCCCTCTAAAATTTTTAAAAATTGGCAATCTGAAAATTATAATTTAATTGATTTTCATTTTATAAATATAAAAATACCAAAAATAATTTATTGAATTAATACTAAAAAAAGAAGAATAATTTATTGAATTAAAAGTGTGCTTTTATGGAAAAATACATTAATTTAGCGCCACCATGTTTTTTTCTTTCGCCTAATAAGGCCAACAGTATTGATACGAATTGCCAAAATTAAGGAAGCCTGGGAATATACTCAATTTAAGGACTCATAATTTATTATTACCTCATTGATTAATTAAAGTATGATAATTCAAATGTATTACTTCTCTCTTTTTATTTTAAATATTGTATAAGAAAATTTTTTTTATTATTTTTTAAAATTTTAAAAATTATTAATTAAAAAATTTTAATATTATTTTTATTAATTAATAAATAAAATAAAATAATTATTTTAATAAATTATAATAAAAAAATTTTAAAATTTATTTTTATGTATATTATTTTTATATGATATTTGGAATAAAACGGTCCAAGTAAATAATAGTGTTTTCTAATTTCTTAACTTTGGCACGTGGGATGGCTTTTCCGATTCACGTGACAAGCAAATAAATATGGAAGTATTGAATATATACAAATATTTGGAGTGGGCCAAAGATGTCACAAATGAGATGAGCTTTTGGTCAAGCAAAAGAGTACTTTGCCAGACGCATTTATGCTAATAAACCTCATCTACTATAATGAGCTTTATGTACTAGTAATTAACAGTAGTCCATAATGAGCTTTAGAAAATGAGAAATTTACGCTCTCCACGGCTGCTTTTACTTTTACGCCAAAATGTTTTTGTTTTTCAAAACAGTGCTATGATTTTTTTCTTTTTTTTTGTTTTTAGTTTTTATTTATATTTTTTATTTTAAAAAATTAATATTATATTTTTAATAAATATATTAAAATAATAAATATATACACAATATATATAATATATATACAACAATATAAATTATACCTACAATATATCTATAATATATTTACTATATGTCTACATAATATTTTTAATATTTATTTAATTTTATTTTTTTATTTATTTATTTTTATAATATTTATATAATATTTATCCAATATTCAATAATTTTTATATAAAATACATATAATTTATATAACGAATATATAACATATATATATAATATCTACAACATTTACAAAATATACATGTAACGTATATCAAATATCTATATAAAATTTACATAATAAAATTAATAATTTTATTTTATTTTTAAGTATATAATATGTAGAATTTATTTAAAAATAAATTTAACTATTTTTATTAATATTTTTATTAATATCTTTTTATACCTTTAAAACTCCAATCTTTATTCCCACATCTTTGGAATTTGTAATATCAACAAACCAATAATTTTAATTATGTTAAAGGCATACTATTAATCAAACTTAAATAATTAATTAATTTTGATAGACGTGAAAAGTTAGTGATAAATTATTGAGTACATTTCATATTAAA
Organism: Garcia nutans; assembly: GCA_947685225.1. Lineage (NCBI taxonomy): Eukaryota > Viridiplantae > Streptophyta > Magnoliopsida > Malpighiales > Euphorbiaceae > Garcia > Garcia nutans. The sequence continues at coordinate 51,009,924 of CANTUV010000011.1, read as the reverse complement.
ATAAAAATCATATTTATTAGTTTTGGAGGGAAATGAGAATCAGATTTGTCGCTGATGAAAAAACCAATGTAAATTGGGGTTTGGTAATGGAGCAATGACTATTGGCTATTGGCTAATTAAATTAATAGTTTGATGAATAATGTTAAATGAGTTAAACTAATCTGAATTAAAAGAGTTTTTTATATTAATTGTATGGGAGGAATGATTATTTTAATTTTATATTTATTAATAATTAATTTAATATTAAAATAATTATTTTTTTAATATAATAAATATAAAAAATACTTTTAATTCGAATTAATTTAACTCATATATTATTTTTATAGTTTAAAATTCTAAATACATTCTGTTAAGTCTTGTTTTAAGCCGACCCAAATTTTCAACACCATTACCAATTGGGGCTTCCATAATCATCGCATGATTCTATGTTTAATATTCTAAATACATTCTGTTAAGTCTTGTTTTAAGCCGACCCAAATTTTCAACACCATTACCAATTGCGGCTTCCATAATCATCGCATGATTCTATGTTTAAAATTAATTTTTTTTAAAAAAAATTATATATTAGTTTAGTGAGGTAATGATGACGTTGGCTTTAACAAACTCTTTTCACACTATACTTAATTATATTCCAATTTCATTGCAGTAATTGATGGTCATTTATGGTCATTTACTTCCTATTAATTTATGCCAACATTCAAATTTTTTAATAGGGCTAAATTTAAATATTTTTATAATAAATTTTTTCAAATACTTAAAATTTAAAAATAGTTTTGTATTAATATTTAATAATTTAAATAAAATTATTTAAAATTATATATATAATAACATAGTCTATAATGATTTTATAATATTACATCTATTAAAAAACATAGCTAATAATTGCTTGGAGTGAACAAAACATATAAAATTAAACCGATTTCAATTAATTTGAATTAAAATAATATATATAGAGAGAGTAACTAAAACGCATTAATATATATGATCACAATTAGACTAATTATTAGTTGAATGGTATAAAAAAGAAAAATGAAAAAGCTTAATTATATGAAAGATTATCTAACATATTGTGGTTGGCTTAAAGTTTGACTTGTGTAAGTTTAAAAAAAAGTTTGGCCGTAAAATGAGAGTGGCAAATGTTTAGGGTTAAGTCACATGGCTGACTCTGATTGATGAATTTAGTGGCCAAGTAACAAATGATGTTGGGTGCAACTTGGAAGCATTTAAACTTAGTTAAAGACCCTCAAATCTTGCCCCAAAGTCCTGCAAGCAAATCCCTTTACCCGTAAAATCAAGAACACATACGTACACTTGCAACCAAACTAGATTTTAGAAATTTTCTTTTCTTTTTTGAGGGTTATATATAACATTTATTATAAGTTAATTTCAAATTATAGTTTATAATTTTTTTAAATAGTAAACTATATTTAAATTCTTAAAATTTTATCATCTCTTAGTTTTTGAATATATTATTAAAATTATAGATCACTACACTTGAACATGTGTTATTTTATTATAAAAAAACATGGCTAGAAAACACAAAAGGAAAAACTCCTTTTTTATATAATTAAGAATCGATATTCTCTTTTCTTAATGCTTTCCAGTTCAGTAGGAGGGCAAATAATTTAAAAAAAAAAAAAGTTTTCTCAAAATAACAATAATACTGATTTTAGTTATAACCGTTATCTAGAATTAGTTAGTGGCTAGGTTTAAGGAAATTTGGGGGAGGAGAAGCACATTAAAAAAGTGGTAGGAAGTTAATTACGGCCCGTAAATTTCGGAAATACGTAGACCTGCCCTTTTCCCCTCCGTTTTTCTACTCCACCCGTCACGTTCCAACTTCCCGTTTGTATCTCCTCTTTTCCATATTTGTCCTTCCACGTTTTCTAACAGTCCATTAATTTCTTAATTGGGTCTATAATTAATGTTTTTACATTGATTTTTTTTTCGCTGATTGTTTTTATTTTTTAATTTTATTAAAGTAAGATTGTTTATGTTGCGACTAAAAAATTTGTAATTGAAAAAAAGTTATTAATTAAAGTTTCACTCTAAATATTGAATCTGATTAATAAAAAGATGAGTAAACTCTATTGACAAGTCAAATTACAGATGATTTTTTAATAACATGATAAAATAAATTAAGTCCTAATAAATAAAATAAATTGAAAATATAATATTTTCTGTTATGATAACGTTTTAGAATTGGAATTGAGCATAATGAAACAAAAGAGTCGAAGTCAATCCTTTTCCTAATTAAAATGCTTATACTCACGTGACAAGCAAGGGATCCTACTTCAAGAATACTGTGAATATTTTTCCAAATTAATCGTATAATTCTGACATTTCTTAAATCGGAAATTTCGTTCAAATTAATTAGGTAAAATCATCTTCATTTTTATATTTTAGTCAAGACTTGTAGAAGGGAAATTAATTGACTAATTTGGAACATATACACATTTCCAAAATGAACCCGTCGCACTAATTACATTCACTTTTATTCTTCAATTTGAAGTTCTTCACTTCTTTAATTGCAGAAAATATACAAGAGAAAATAAGGTAAAGGAAAAATTTTAAGTAGTTATTTTCTTTTATTTTCCTTTTGTTTAGCTTAAGGAAGAAGAATTGAATTTGATTAGGTCTTTTATTATGCTTTTATTATCCTTCAAATAAAAAATAATAATTTTTTTTATTATTTTAAAATTTTAATCAATATTTGTTTACGAATAATGTGATTAATATATAACTAATATTAATGTGGTAAAGTTAATGTAATGGAATTCATGTATTATACATGTTTATAAAAATAGCTTAAATACTTTGATTCAACCTCTCCCCTCATGCAATTAATAAAATATAATATTGAAATTATTTTGATAATTATAATATATCGAATTTCAACTCCACTAATAATCAAATTTAATGAAAAATAAATAAATTATGGCATCTATGTCAAAATGGAAAATCTGTTTTTCCTCGAGGCATGGCATATGACACAAATTCAATATGGTTGTTGACGTTAGCACTACGCTTCATTGTTATTGGTCGGTTCCCACTATTCCCTCAACTTGTCTAATGAGCATGATAAACAAAATAGAAAATCACTGCCTAATAAGGAGCCCTGCATTTCAACAATTGACCAATAAACGAAGAAAATTTTCTGAATGTCAATTAAAATTGCATCTGTAAAATCCTAAATCAATAAAACTTATCAGAAATAGACAGTGGTTAATTTCCTAAATGCTAAAACGCCGGAAAGGTTAGATTTACTACAGATAACAAATGAGCAAGTTAATTAGTATTTTTTTTTTTTGAAAGAGTAAAACAATATCATTACTCAAGGAAAATGATCCAAAAGACAAGGGGGAACATACTCCCAAACTTGTAACCGAGCATAATGGTGAGAAGCCCTAGCTAACAAATGAGCCCTACCATTAGCATGCCTACGAGTCCAAACAATTTGTAAATCCTGTCTGGAGTCCAAAATGGATTTACAATCAGCAATCACAACACCAAAAGAAGAGAAATCATCCAACAAAGATTTTAAAGCAAAGAAAACAATCTGAGAGTCAATATAAATAAAGCCATTCCCATCCCAATAATCACGCACGTGGAGGAGACAGAAACGAAGAGCAATGGCTTCCACCACCTCAGACAGTCCACCACCATCATAGAAACCAGAAACAGCCTGTAGAAAATAGCCTTCATCATCCTCAAACACACATCCGAAGCCAGCAAGGCCAAGATTAGCAAAAACTGCTCCATCAACGTGAACATGCCACGCATTGGAATTGTTGACAAGCGAAGCATCCAACCTGGACAAATTAGTATTAATCATTGATATAAAGAGGATTTGGATTATGATTAATGAATATTGGGAAAAAGATGGATTAATTTTTGAACTAAAAGGGATCAAATAAAATTAATCATAATAGGTAATTAAGACTCAAGAGTCAAGAGTAAGGATGTTTCAGAAAAGGAAATATACTAAACAAATAAAGGTATGCAGAAGCAGCGCAGACTGTCTAGCTAAATTTTGCAATTTGCGGCTTAATTAGCTTTCTACGTATGCGCCTAATGCAGTTTACTTGTATAATATTTATTTTTTAATTTAATACTAAAGCCTAAATTTTTTTTTTCTGAAAAAAAATGCTTAAAATAATAAGGTTACGATTAATACTTAGAGAGAAAAAAAAATCATGCAATTTATATGAAAGTGAGATTTTTTTTATTATTATTAATCAAGTTATGACAAGAATTCTAATTAAGTCATAATACAAAATAGATATTTGTCATGTTCATAATGAAAATAAAAATAAATGAATGGTAAAATTAAAAAAAAAGGTCATAATTAACTTCTAAATTAAAAAAAATAGACTGCATTCAAATCCTATATAACCCCCCCAAGGCGGTTTCCACTCCACCACAACTTTCCAAATCCAATTTTTCGCTCTCTCTCTTTTTCTTTAACATTCTTATCAACCAAACAAGAAATGGCTCAGAAAGTGAGCTTTCTTGCTTCTACATTGATTCTCTTATCAATTATAGCAATATTGGCAACACAAGCAAGAGCATATAATGTGCAAAGCTATGGTGCGAGACCAGACGGTTCATCAGACTCGTCAAATGCTTTTCTTGCTGCATGGGAACAAGCTTGTAAGTCTAGTGCCCCTGCTGCTATGTATGTTCCTCCTGGAAGGTATTCTCTTGGCAAAGTTACGTTTCAAGGCCCTTGCAACAATAGGAAGATTGCATTTACTATTGATGGAACCCTTGTGGCTCCCCATTATTCTTCTATTGGTGATAAAAAGAATTGGATAATGTTTGAGCATGTCGATGGTGTTACCATTTCTGGTGGTATGCTTGATGGTCAAGGGACTAGCTTGTGGTCTTGCAAATCCTCCGGCCACGGTTGTCCTGAAGGCGTCACCGTGAGTTTTTTATCACACATGATAATTGCCTTTTAAATTATTTAATGCATTATTTTTATCAGATCATTTAGCTGATGGTAAATTGTACTTCTAGAAATTAAAGAAAATTTATAATATTAAAGTTGGTATTCTCTAGACTATAAGTGACTTGTTATTAAAAGCTTAAGTACAGGAAATGCATCTAAAAAAATTGATATTTTGTAAGTTTAAATTAAATTATGAGTTAAATTACAAGTCAAACGTTGTAGTAAAAAATGATATTATATTTAGCCAAAATGATACTATGTAGAGTCAATATAGTCGATAATGACCTGTGACATATATAAAAATTTATTACATTTTTTATCAGATAAAATTTATTACATTTGATGCGTGTGTGTATATATGCGGTTAATTAATAAGTGCTTCTTTTTAATTATTTTTTTTTTCAAATGCAGTCATTAGAATTTTCCAACTCAAATAACATTGAAATCGACGGATTAGCATCAGAAAATAGCCAAAAGTTTCACATTGTGATAAATGGTTGCAATAATGTCAAAGTACATAATGTGAAAGTGTCAGCTCCTGGAGATAGTCCTAACACTGACGGAATTCATGTTCAAGAATCAAGTGGTGTCAATATCATGAATTCTAAGATCGGTACAGGTGATGATTGTATATCAATTGGCCCTGGCACCTCTAATTTATGGATAGAAAGTATTGCTTGCGGACCTGGCCATGGCATCAGGTAAATACGTATTTGATTTATATAAATACATTAAATTCGTGACATATCTTATATTATCAGAGATATATTCATTTATATATTTTCAATAATTAATACGTTAATTAGAAATATGTGACTGGTGCAGCATTGGGAGTTTAGGGAAGGAGCTTCAAGAAGATGGAGTAGAACATGTGACTGTTAGGAGCTGTACATTTCAGGGCACTCAAAATGGTGTGAGGATTAAATCTTGGGGAAGATCTAGCAGTGGTTTTGCTAGGAACATTCTTTTCCAACATATTGTCATGTCCAATGTCGAAAACCCAATTTTGATCGATCAAAATTATTGTCCAGGCGACAATAATTGCCCTGGCCAGGTATTTAATCTCCTAACTTATTGGTTACATCTAGAACTATAAAATTTTTATATTTTTATTTATGTATCATTATAATATTAATTAAACTGATTAGTCTAGCAAATATTTATTCAGCAGGATTAGATACTAAACTGTGTTGATGTTTAACAGGAATCTGGCGTTAAAATTAGTGATGTTACATACCAAGACATCCATGGATCATCAGCAACAGAAGTGGCAGTGAAATTTGATTGTAGCAGGAAATATCCATGCAGTGGGCTCGAATTGGAAGATGTTAAACTAACATATGGTAATAAGCCTGCTGAAGCTTCTTGCATCAATGCTGATGGTAGAGCTTCAGGTTTTCTTCAGCCCTCAAGCTGCCTATAGAGCAAAGAAATGTTACAAGTTGTTTTATCAGTACGTATCAGGATTTTGAATAAAAATGAAAAATGGTGCTAAGGAGTGGTTTATGTAGCTCATGATGAAGTCCAATGAGCTTCGGTTTAGGCTTTGGATTAGAGCGCATTATAGGTTTTAATTATTGTATGAGCCTGTGGCTTTCAGGCCCATTTGAAATAGGATCAAGCCCGGCCTTGCAATTATAAGAAACGGCCCCTTGTTTTGCAGTTGTTTTCAGAAATTAAATTGAATTATGATATATGTTTTCTTCTGCTTTTTTTTTTTTAAATGTGCTTGCTCATTTGATTTTTGTGATTGAATGAGATTCATGAATAAATAAAAAAATGCATTTGGGAAGTGAAAAATAGTAAACAGTTGCTGAATCCTACAGTTTGCTGTTTGATGGAATCGTATCAGAAATTAAAATAGTTTCACATGGTTTAATGAAATTCATAAGGGATTAGCTAGCTAGCCAATAGAATTGAGGGCTTAAAATAATAAATTATCAAAAATTGTCACGTTTTACATTGATTTTGGTTTTTTATTATCTAAAATATTTTTAAAATATATAAATTTTTATTATTATTCTTGTTGCTGTTGTTCTTAAATATAAAATATTTTTTCATAATTTTAAATATTAATATTAGCGAAACAGTCAACTGAAAGAATACTAAATATATATAATTAATTCTATAATAATGTAATGGTAATATTCATATATCTCATTGCAAAAGTGAATTAATGATAAAGATCCTGAAAGAAAAAGAAAAAAAAAACAGAAAAAGCAGCCACATAAAGCAGGAGAAGAAAAAACCATACTTCATGAGATCACAAAACAGCAAAATTAAACAGGCCCATAGATACACATAACTATAGTTAGTAACTAAAGTTATCTACAAATATATTTAAGATTTAGTTAGTAAGGCAGTTAGTTAGTTAGTCAATGTTGGTAAAAATATAAGGCCATGACATGAGAAATAAGAGTAAAATTAAGAAAAGCAAAAGCAAGAGATTACGTTATAGCTGTTTTAGACATGAAAAATCAATCATACAGATAAAAAGCATATGATTATCAGCTTAAAACATGCCCAAAAGTAATGCCAAATTATTTGGAAAGTTGGAGAATTTTAACAGAGGTGCCGCCGATTTCTTGTCCGGTTTCTACTACTCCCTCAACTAACGCTATATATAGTCTGTCTATACTCTTAGTGCAATGCTAACTAGCTAGCTGAATATACTTCTATATCTATACATGTTAAAATTATAATATCAAACTTTGTATTTTTAAAAAATTAATATGAAAATTTGTATTTTTAAAAATTGTTAAGCATATAATACGTGTGGAAGTCTCATATTGATTAAATATTAAAAAAATGAGAGATTATTTAATATAAAAATGAATCATTTTTTTTTGGAAGTAAATTTGTTAAGGCAAATTAAAACAAAAGATACTAAAACAAAGGACAAACAATACCTTAGCAAACAAGCTATCCTTATACACCAAGTTCTATCGTCTTTATACTTCTGTATCTTCCATAATGATGTTACAAAAAAAAAAGAAAAAAAATTAACTCCAAGAGTTTCTGAATTGATGTTATAGGAAATTAAGCATAGGATATATCAAAATTTAATGAAAGTAAGATATTGTTAACTTATTATAATATTAAAATATTATATTGTATAAATTTAAAAAAAAATACATAATTTGTTTTATTATTTCCTTTTTTACTAAGCTTTTTTTATGTAATAATTAATTACTTATATTGAAAATAAAATATATCATAAAAGATATTAATATAATTTAGTGATTAATTATTTATTTAGTAACGTATCTCAAAATTTGACACGACTGTTTTAAATTTTATAAACCTTTTTTTTTGCCAATACTTTTATAAACTTTGTTGTATAGAGAAACACACACACACACACACAAAGACAGATATAGAGAGAGAGAGAGAGAGAGAGAGAGAGAGAGAGAAATTGTTAGATATATAACATATTTCATTGATTGTATTTTATGTCTATGAAACAAGACCATCAAAATTCAAAACATACAAACCTTATATAATTATTTTGATAATTAATTAATTGAAATGAAGTCATTGATGAAACATTTGCACATGTTCATATTTTTTTTTTTGAATATGGTACTATTCTGCTTTCTAGCAAACAGAAAGATGCGCAATTAAATGAATATATATATATGGCAGTAGCTGTTTGTAAATTATTCCATTAATTGTTTATGGAAGATATGAATTGGATGGTGGTGAATTAAAGAAAGGATTAAATCAATAAAATGGGTACACTGACGCAGTCCACAAACAAAATATGGAGTTGATATATGTTGGAGTTATGATGGTCCGGTCCAAGTCAATTAGATTTTTTTTTTATGAGAATGTAGATTTGATATGGACTTGTGTTTGAATTTAGGAGTAATGAATTTAAAGTGGGCATATGAACTTGAATTGAGCTTTTGAAGAGAGTGGCCATTTAGACTTGACTCTTCAATTCTTATATGGCCATTTTTTCTTGTTTTCACTTTTGATATGAGATTATTGCCCAGTCTTTTTCTTTCTTTCATTCATTGTTTTCAACACTCCTCTTTAAGTTCAACTGGCTTAGTCCAATTGTGATTTATATTATATTGATCATGGGCTTGTGTTTCTTGAGTCTCAAAGACTCCAGGTCTATCTTTATTAATGTGTCTAAGCTTGTACTCCTTCATTTAGAACTTCAGAGGCCACAAGGTTATCGCCTGAGCTTTTTCTCACTGAGCCTTCTTTGCTTTCAGACTTCAGGTCTTGGGCTACAAGTCTTGAGTTTTTCATGGGCCTTGGCTTGTTGTTGCCGGCCAGAATTCACCAGGTATACTTCATTATCATGGATCTTGGATTATTGGGCCGCAATGCCATATCGGCTCTGATACCACTTGTTGGAGTTTTTGATGGGTCCAGTCCAAATAAATTGGATTTTTTACGAGAGTGTGGATTTAATATAAAATTGTGTTTGAATTTAGGAGTAATGGATTTGAAGTGGGCTTATGAACTTGAATTGGGCTTTTGAAGAGAGTGGGTCATTTGTCCAAAATGCCTTCAGGCATTTGGACTTGGCTCATCAATTCTTATATGGCTATTTTTTCTTGTTTTCACTTTTGATGTGGGATTATTGCTCTTTTTTTTTCTTTCTTTCATTCATTGTTTCCAATAATATATATATAATAAATGGCAGTAGCTTTTTGTAAATTATTCCATTAATTGTTTATGGAAGATGTGAAATGGATGGTGGTGATGGGCCCGGTCCAAGTGAATTGGATTTTATATGAGAATGTGAATTTGATATGGACTTATGTTTGAATTTAGGAGTAATGGATTTGAAGTGGGCTTATGAACTTAAATTGAGCTTTTGAAGAGAGTGAGCCATTTGTCCAAAATGCCTTAAGGCATTTGGACTTGGCTCCTCAATTCTTATATGGCCATTTTTTCTTATTTCCACTTTTGATGTGTGATTAATGCTCATTCTTTTTCTTTCTTTCATTCATTGTTTCCAACACTCCCCCTCAAGTTCAACTGGCTTGGCTCAGTTGTAACTTGCATTGCATTGATTATGAGCTTGTATTTTTTGAGTCTCAGAGGCTTCAGGTCTATCTTTATTTATGTGCCTGAGCTTGTACTCTTTCATGTGAAACTTCAGAGGCCACAGGTTATCGCCTGAGCCTTTCTTACTGAGCTTTCTTTGCTTTCAGACTTCGAGTCTTAGGCTGCAGATCTTGAGTTTTTTATGGGTCTTGGCTTGTTGTTGCTGGCCCGAATTGGTCAGGTGTACTTCATCATCTTAGACCTTGGATCGTTGGACTACGAGACTATATTGACTCCGATACTACTTGTTGGAGTTTTTGATATATCCGGTCCAAGTGAATTGAATTTTTTATGAGAGTGTGAATTTGATATGGACTTGTGCTTGAATTTAAGAGTAATAGATTTGAAGTGGGCTTATGAACTTGAATTGGGCTTTTGAAGAGAGTGGGTCATTTATCTAAAATGCCTTAAGATATTTGGACTTGACTCCTCAATTCTTATATGGCCATTTTTTCTTGCTCACTTTCGATGTGAGATTATTGCCCATTCTTTTTCTTTCTTTCATTCATTGTTTCCAACAATATATTTATATATGGAAGTAGCTTTTTGTAAATTATTCCATTACTTGTTTATGGAAGATGAGAAATGGATAGTGGCGAATTAAAGAAAGGATTAAATCAATAAAATGGGCAGTCCACAAACAAAACATGGAGTTGATATATCTATAAATATAATAAGTGGCAGTAGCTTTTTGTAAATTATTCCATTAATTGTTTATGGAAGATGTGAAATGGATAGTGGTGAATTAAAGAAAGGATTAAATCAATAAAATGGGTATATTAAAGAAAGGATTAAATCACGGGTTAGTCCGAATGGTAAGCGGCTCGGTATATTTTGAGCAGGTCGTAAGTTCGAGTCTCGAGCTCGTAGCCTTATGTATGTAGTTATTCAGACTAGGAGACTCATCAACCATTGCTAGGTGTGGGACCCGGATTGAGTTCGGATTAATCGGGCAAAGCCTAGAATACCGGGCGGACACAAAAAAAAAATCAATAAAATGGGCAGTCCACAAACTAATCATGGAGTTGATATATATATATATATATATATATATATATAATAAATGGCAGTAGCTTTTGTAAATTTTTCCATTAATTGTTTATGGAAGATGTGAAATGGATAGTGGTGAATTAAAGAAAGGATTAAATCGATAAAACAGGTATACTGACGCATCCACAAACAAAACATGGAGTTGATATGTTTGCTGTGTGTCACGTTGAAAGTCCAGCTCTTTTTGTCTTTTCTTCAATTTTCCAAATTAACACTAATGCTTGCATTGCTTTAGGTATCAACAACAATGGATCAATATGCATGAGAGAAAAGTGGGGGAAAAAAAGAGAGAAAAAAGTGTTTTATGTGACAAAGTGAAAATTGAAAAATATACTTATATTTAAATACTGTATTTTTATAACTGAATGCGCTTCAATTAGAAAATTATTTAAATAAATTATTTATATACCCGTTTGTATTTTTTTTAATGATAGATATGTAAAACTAAATTAGCTTATTATTGCTTAATTATTTTTTAAAAATACTAAATTAATTTTTTTATACCCGAATGCGCTTCAATTAATATTTATTCTTACTGCACATATTAATAACTAATAATTATTTTATTATACTCTTAATAATAACTAATATCAATTAACTATTACGAACAATTAAATCAAATATGACCTAAATCAAACATCCATTTAATTCTAATACCTTCATTTTTATAACTTTTTTTCTGTCAAGTAATAGTTGATATAATATTTTTTACTTTATTACCATATAAAAATTATTATTATTGAAATTATTTTTAAATTAATATCTATGTAAAATATTTATTTATAATTTTTTAAAAATAATATATATTACAATATTTTCTATAATATTTGAAATAATTAATTCATTATGTTAGATACACATTCAAATGGCAAAACAAAATTCCACAATTAGTGAATTCGATATCAATGCAATTGGTTATTGTATAATAAAAATACTTTCTCTAATACTCTTGTATAAATCTATGCGAACTACCATTAATGAAAATCAAATTTTGAGGTTTTCTTCCAAATCATTCTTCTTCCAATTTTAACATGGTATCAGAGCTTTTCTAAGGTTAAACAACTAAAATGTCAGAATCTTTAACTACACAAGCCGAACTCACTGCCTCAATTCCGGCACCAACTCCTTTTGTCTCGGCCAGTCTCTTGCCGCCGACCACTCCACCCGTTCCTTCCTCCCTCTCTTCTTCTATCTCATCTACACATTCTTCCTTTTCCGTAAAGCTTACTACAAAAAATTATCTTACCTGGAAAACACAATTTGCACCTCTTCTTAATTATCAAAATTTACAATCAATTCTTCATGAATCACTTCCATCTCCTATTATACTTGATGATCAAAGCATTCCAAAACCGAATCCACAATATCAAGAATGGTTCAAAAAGGACCAAATGTTACTTTCATGGCTCTTCTCTTCCCTCACTAAAGAAATTTTTTCATATGTTACTGGCCCCACCTCCTCCAAACAAGTGTGGGATACCCTAGCCTTCACTTTTGGCTCTATGTCGCAGAATAGACATATGCAATTACACATAGAACTCCAAGAATTGAAAAGGAATGACATGCCAGTAGCTGGATATTTACAAAAAGCAAAAGCAAAAGCTGATGAACTTGGTGCAGCCGGAAAACCTCTCACACCAGTTGAATTTAATGCTGTCATATACCGAAATATTGGCAGTGAATATCACTCCATCATCACCGCATTAAATCTTCAGCCTCAATCTATCTCTTTTTTTGAGTTATATGGTCATCTCACCGCTCATGAGCAATTACTCCTTAGAATGAGCACCCCGCAGGCTAACATGGCAATCAGGCCACCCTCCACATCTCCAAACAATTATAGGCCGAATCCCAACACATTCTATACCACATTTTCATTCCGTCCACATGGTCGTGGTCGTGGCAATGGCCAAAGACCTAAAGGCCCTTGTCAAATTTGTGGCAAGCCGAATCACACCGCTGTTGTATGTCGCAGCCGTTATACACCACATAATCAGTTTCAGTCAATTTATTCTACACCATAAGCTAATTATGTGCATGTCAATCCTCAACCATGGTATCTCGACATTGCTGCTAATTACCATATTACTCCTGACATTCAATCTCTTCAGTCTGTTCAAGGCTACAACGGTAATGACAACCTTCATGTTGGTAATGGACAAGGTTTGCAGATAACTCATACTAATACTGCTTTACTCCACTCTCAAAATAGTTCATTCAAATTAAATAATGTTCTATGTGTTCCCACCATTGTTAAAAATTTGCTTTTAGTTAAAAAATTCATAAAAAATAATTCATGTTTCTTTGAATTCTGGCCCACTCACTTTGTTGTTAAGGACCAGGTCACCAAAAGGACACTGATGCAAGGACCAACTGAAGATGGTGTTTACAGACTTGGCACGCTCAAGCAAGTACTAATGGCTGATGTCGTGACACTGGATGACTGGCATGTCCGACTTGGCTATCCGAACATTTCCAAGTTACAAACTTTAGTTCAAAATAAAAATATTTCAACTTCATCTAGTAGATTAAATCGTTGTTCAAGTTGTCTGTTAGGAAAAATGTCTAGGCTTCCTTTAGTTGCAGTTGAGTATAAAAGTCATTTTTCGTTTGATATTGTTCACTCAGATGTTTGGGGTCCAACGCCCGTTTTATCTTTTAATGGTCATCGTTACATGGTACTTTTTATTGATGATTTTACAGGATATACATGGGTTTATTTCTTAAAATAAAAGAGTGAAGTTTTTGATATTTTTTTACAATTTGAAAAAATAGTTGACCGACAGTTCAATTCAAAAATACGGGCATTTCATTCTGACTGGGGTGGTGAATACCGAAAATTACATAAACACTTTCAAGATAATGGTATTCATCATCGAATTGCATGTCCCTATACATATGAACAAAATGGCACAGCTGAAAGAAAAATTAGACATTTAATTGACACTACTTTAACGTTGCTTGCACATGCTTCCCTTCCCTTAAGGTTTTGGAACTTTGCTTTAGAGCAAAGTGCTATGTTAATTAATATTTTTCCAAGCCATTTTGAGTCAAAGAAAAGTCCTTTTGAACTTCTTTTTAATTGCAAGCCGAATTATTTAGATTAGAAACCATTTGGTTGTGCTATTTACCCATGGCTCTGACCATACCATTCACATAAATTATCAAACCATACATTTTAGTGCATTAATCTTGGTTTAAGTCCTAATCATGCAGCTTATAGGTGTTTTCATAAAGATACGGGTCAAATTTATTTTGCACGACATGTTCATTTTCATGACAAAATATTTCCATATTTTGAAAGTGCGGACAGTCAATCCAGTGTCGCTCATCTCTCTACAATGTGGCTGCAACTTCACCATCTCTCTACATCTTCTTCAGTTTCGGATCCTAAAATTATGTCCACTCCAGGTTTGACTATTTCTTCCCTTGGTCAATCTTCATCTTTACCTACTTCTACTCCTACTCAAATTCTAGCCAAACTCTACTCCACCCACAATCCTACTTTAAATCAAATTCCTAATTTTAATTTTCTAACAATTCGACATACTTCTTTACCACAACTAATTTCCTCTCAACCCGCCACCTCATCTCCAACAACTTTAAACCAACATCCATATATTCAAATCATATCACCCTCTCTTTCCCCTTAAACCACATGGCATCTACCAACAAAACACTTATCTACAACTGCTTCCAATTTAATTTTAACTTCACCTCAAAATTCAAACCCCTCATCCTCCAATAACAATATTTCAACAACATTATCCTCTCAACCGAATCCCTGACAGCTTACTCCCTTATCCTCTCAACAATATTCTGACTCACCCGAAACCCCACTACCAACCAATATTCAAACCAACCCCCCACCATCACCACCCAAATGAACCTATTATATGGTCCTCCGTCCTGATCCAAAACCAAAAAAGTATGCCTATGACGTGTCTGTCAAACCAAATTACCTATTCATCGAACCTAAAACATTCAAATAGGCACTAACTATTTTAGAGTGGAGAAAATCAATGCAGGAGGAGTTAAATGCACTCCTTCAAAATAAGACGTGGAGATTGGTTCCTCGACCTCTAGACAAAAATATCATTGGCAATAAATAGGTGTATCGAATCAAATGAAATTCTAATGGGAGTGTCCAATGCTACAAAGCACGTTTGGTAGCAAAAGGGTATGCTCAACAACCGGGTCTTGACTATACAGAAACATTCTCCCCAGTCATCAAACTCACTACTGTCCAGAGTGCCCTCTCTCTAGTGACCATTCACCACTGGCCTGTTCGACAAATTGACATATCCAATGCCTTTCTGCATGGTGACTTGGACAAAGAGGTTTACATGGAATAACCTACGGGATACCATCATGACCAGTTTCCTCATTATGTCTGCAAACTACAGAGATCACTGTATGGCCTCAAACAGGCACCTCGTTCTTGGTTCAAAAAGCTCACTGATTATCTTCTTCACATGGACTTCACAGCATCTAAAGCCGACACCTCTTTGTTCTTCATCAATCAGGGCAGTATAATTTTCTATGTCTTAGTCTATGTTGATGATATACTATTAACTTGTTCTGATCATGGAAAGCTAGAATCTTTTATTGGTCAGATTCAACAAACCTTTCCAGTCAAAGATTTGGGTCCTATACACTACTTTCTTGGTATTCAGGTCACACAACATGCTCATGGAATGGTTCTCACACAACAGAAATATCTCCAAGATCTTCTAACAGAAACTGGTATAGCTAATTCCAAACCAAGTAGTACACCTATGTCCCCTGGTGTTCAACTTTTGAAGCACTCAGGAACCTTGATGCCGAACCCTGACACCTACTGCCAGGTCTTAAGAGCACTACAATATCTCACATTGACACGACCCGATGTAGCCTTCCCAGTTAATAAATTAGCCAATTCATGCATTGCCTGACTAATGTTCATTAGCAAGTTATGAAGCGCCTCCTACTCTATCTTAAAGGCACTCTTACCCATGGTCTTCATTTTACACCCAAAAATACTATACAATTACAAGCCTTCTCTGACAGTGATAGGGCAGGTTGTCTCGATGATCGACGCTCAACTAGTGGATACCTTATTTATATGGGAGACAACCTTATTTCTTGGTCTTCAAAGAAGCAAAAAATGGTGGCCAGGTCCTCCACAGAATCAGAATGCATGTCCATTGGGAATGTCACAGTAGAATTAATGTGACTAGGGTCTTTGTTCCATGAAATTGGGTTCTCTGCTTGCTTTCCTGCACAATTATGGTGTGACAACATTGGGGTAGTTTATCTTACTGTCAATCCTGTTTTCATGGTCGAACGAAGCACATTGAACTAGACTTCCATTTTGTTCATGAACAAGTTCGCCTAGGCAATTTATAAATCAAGTTCATTAACAGTTCAGATCAGTTGGCAGATGGCCTTACAAAACCTCTTGGAACTCAGCTTTTTCAAGCCTTTCGGGACAAACTTCGTCTATGCGCTGCTCCGACATCAGTTTGCGGGGGCTTGTTAGATACACATTCAAATGGCAAAACAGAATTCCACAATTAGTGGATTCGATATCAATACAATTAGTTATTATATAATGAAAATACTTTCTCTAATACTCTTGTATAAATCTATGCGAAATAACATTAATGAAAATAAATTTTTGAGGTTTTCTTTCAAATCATTCTTCTTTCAGTCTTAACACATTCATATATATATATATATATATATATTTAAAAATATCATAGATATATTAACAAATTAATTAAGTATAATATTTGTAATTAATATTTTTATTTTTATAACACAATATTAAATTGAAAATATTATTTATACTGATATGGTCATTTTACGTCTTAGCTTATTAGCTATTAAATTTTTATCAAAGAACTTTAACTACAAAATACTATTATTATCAATCATCATCCACCAGCTATCAGTAGCTATTAGCTATATATTATGCACAGTTAAATCAAACAAGTTCCAAGTATGATAAGATACTTTGTATACTTATATTTATAGAATGAGAAATTATTAATTTGCAATTTTTTTTGAAGAAAAAGAAGAATAGAAACTCTTTATTGATAAGCTTCCAAAAAATTGATAATTCATTGGGGAGGTTCATTCAACCAAATCTCACATTCTGACTCAGAAATTACAGCCCTTGCCAAGTGATGAGCTACAACATTTGCATATAAAGGGATATATTTTAATTTGCAATTTAAATCTTAATACATTAATATCATATTAATTTAAAAATTAATATGAAATTTTGTATTTTTAAAAATTGTTGAGAATATAATAAGTGTGGAAGTCTCATATTGATAAATATAAAAAAAAAATGAGAGTTTAATTAATATAAAAATGAATCATTCATTTATTTGTTTATTTTTGAGAATAAATTTATTAAGGCAAATTAAAACAAAAGATACTAAATTAAAGTACAAACAACACCTTAGCAGACAAGCTATCCTCGTACACGTATTTCTATAGTCTTTACACTTGTGTATCTTCCATAATGATCGAAGTTCAAAATAATAATAATAATAATAATAATAATAATAATAACTCCAAAAATAAAGATTATAGAATCCAACAGAGTTTCTGAATTGATGTTATAGGAAATTAAGCATAGGATATATCAAAATTTAATGAAAGTAAGATATTGTTAACTTATTATAATATTAAAATATTATAGTCTCTAAATTTCACAAAAATATATAATTTGTTTTATTTCTTTTCTTCACTAAGCTTTTTTTATGTAATAATTAATTACTTATACGGAAAATAACATATATCATAAGATATTGATATAATTTAGTGATTATTTATTTATTTGGTAATATATCTCAAAATTTGACACGACGGTTTTAAATTTTATAAACTTTGTTGCATAGAGAAAAACACAAGAATAAAAAAAAGAAATCGTTGGCTATATAAGTAACATATTTCATTGATTGTATTTTATTTTATGTCGGTGCAACAAGACCATCAAAATTCAAAACATAAAAACCTTAATTATTTTGATAATTAATTGAAATAAAGTCATTGATGAAACATTTGCATATGTTCATAATTTTTTTTAAAATTTTAAATGTGGTAATTTTGCTTTCTAGCAAACTAAAATATGCGCAATTAAATGAGTTAATGTATAATAAATGGCAGTAGATTTTTGTAAGGACAAAGATTCAATTTATTCCCTGAATTATAGTAAAAAGTTTAAATTGGCCTTTAAATTATTTTTTTTTTGACTAAATTAGTATTTTTTTTAAATTTGGCCTAAATTACTCTTTTTTAATATAATCGTTAAATAATTAATCATAAGGATTAATTTAGACTAAAATTATAAATCATGAACTAAATTGAACGTTTAAAAAAATAATAATATAATATATTTAAAAAATTATTAATTAATTAATATTTTTTAATATCAATAATTTATAATATTAATAAATATTTTTTATAATTTTATAATTTTATAATAATTTAATAATCTATAATTTAACAAATAATTAAAAATATTAAATAATTTATAATAATTTATATTATATAATTTTATATTAAAATATAATATTAATTATAATATTACAAAATTAATACTAAAATATTAATAAATAATTTATATTAAAAATATTATAATTTATAATTTTAATAATTTTAATTTTTTAATATATTTCACATTTTTTTATTGATTAATTAATTTTTAATATTATAAATTATTTATTAATTAATTCTTTTTAATATCAATAATTTATAATATTAATAAATAATTTTTATAATTTTATAATTTATAATAGTTATCTATACTAGTGCTATGCTTTTAATTTTATTGTATAGATAATAGAAGTTAAATTTACGCTATTTTTCTTTAATTCAAGGCTATTATATACTATATAATTAGATAATATGATTTTTATTTTTTATTTTTTTTCTTGATTGAATTATTTTAAAAGGAATTATAATTTCTAAATCTTTTTATATTTAAAAAAATAAAACTAAAAATTATGATTCTCAAATTATATATATAAACTATAAAAATTTTAATTATTTTTTAAATTATAGATTATTAGAATATTATAAATTATTAATATTATAAATTATTGATATTGAAAATAATAATTAAAAAATAATTTATAATATTAAAAGTTAAATAATTATTAAAAATAAAAAAATTTATTAAAAATAAAATTGTTAAAATTTATTAATATTATAAATTATAATATTAAAATAGTTTTAATATTAATTTCATAATATTGCAATTAATATTATTTTTAAAATATTATAAAATTATGTATAATATAAATTATTATAAATTATTTAATATTTTTAATTATTTGTTAAATTGATTATTATTAAATTATTATAAATCATAAAATTATAAAAAAAATATTTATTAATATTAAAAATAATTAATTAATAAATTTTTTTAAATATATTATATTAATAATTTTTTAAAAAAATTAATTTGACCCATAATTTTTAATTTCAGTCCAAATTAATCATGTCGTAACTATTTAACAGTTTCATTAAAAAAAATTAATATAAAATACTAATTTGGTAAAAAAAATTAAAGATTCATTTCAACTCTTCGCTATAGTTCATGAGTTAGTTTGACATTTTTTTTTTCAATTTTCCAAATTAACACTATTGCTTGCTCAACATATCAACAACAATGAATTATATATGAGAGAAAAGTGGGAAAAGTTGAGAAAAAGTGTTTCATGTGACAAAATGAAAATTGAAAAATATATTTATATTTATATTTAAATACTGTATTTTATACCCGTTTGTGTTTTTCTTTCTTTTTTTTTTAATGATAGAAGTTAGTTGAATTTTCCCAAAACTGTATATTTATTTAAATAAAAAAACTAAATTAGCCTTTTTTATCTATTAAAAAGATAATATTAATTATTCTTATTTTATTATTTTTATTATTTTATTCTACCTCAATTTTAAAAAAATAATTTATAAAAAAATAATATTAACCTCTTACTGTACATATTAATACTTAAATAATTTTATTAAACTCTTAATAATAACTAATATCAACTAACTGTACGAACAATCAAATCAAATATGACATAAATCAAACACCCATTTAATTCTAATAGCTTCATTTTTATCTGTCAAGTAATAGTTGATATTATATTTTTTTATTTATTACCCTATAAAAATTATTATTATTGAAATTATTTTTTAAATTAATATTTATGTGAAATATTTATGTATAATTCTTTAAAAATAATAAATATATTACAATATTAAATATAATATTTGAAATAAAATTATTAAATTCATATTTTTTTTAAAAAAAATACCATAGATATATATTAACAAATTAATTAAGTATAATGTTTGTAATTAGTATTTTTTTTATTCTTATAACACAAAATTAAATTGAAAATATTGTTTATACTGATATGGTCATTTTACGTCTCAACTTAGCTATTAAATTTTTATCAAAGAACTTTAAAAACTACAAAATATTGTTCCTATATCAATCAACATCCACCAGCTGCAGTTATTAACTATATATTATGCACAGTTAAATCAAACAAGTTCTAAGTGTATGGTAAGATACTTTATATACATACATATATAGCAATTTTCATCATAGATAACTATTGAATGAAAACTGATTAATTTACAATTACTAAAGACATTTTTTTTTCTTCAAAAAGATTATTAACTAATGCATGTACGGTATATATATATATATAGAGGCATATATGGAGCCTGGAGGCAATAATATGTATTCTTTTTCTTTCATTTTAGAGACTAATTTTCTACGTCTCAAACCTTTGTAAACTATAAAGTAACACATATTTTTTTACTAAAGAAAAAAAAAATAAAAAGTAGACTGTTAGTTATGTGGATTTTGGAGCAATAAAAAAAGGACAGTTCGGTGCGTGAATGCTTCCGCAATGAGCGGGGTTTGAAAAAGGGTCGGACTCGTTAGATAATTGTTCACGGCCTTCCCTTGCAATTAATTGCAAGAGGCCGTTTTCACAACTCGAATCTGTGACCTCAGGTCACATGGCGACATCATTTACCGTTGCGCCAAGACTCCCTTCACGTAGGAGCAATAATATAAGAAAATTAAAATAAGCAAAGTGAAAATGATAAAAGGAAGCTATCTAAGTTGCAAGTAAGAGTACGTATTGTATTTGCTAAAGATACCCTTAAAATATTATGAAAAGCCAAAAATCTTATTCTCTCAAGTAAAGGCCAACTGAATTTTGCTTTTTTATTCTTTTAATCCAATTTCATTCAACATCTATAAATGGAAACCCCTCAAAGTCATTTCAACCACCACAACCGCATAATTTTTACACCAGGAAAAGAAAATGGCAATTCCAAACACTGCTCTTCAGCTTATTATAGCACTTATTTTCATTTTCTTTACTTCAACTAATTCTTTAGAAACTACAGCTGTTAGTACTCACAACGTGTTAGATTATGGAGCCAAACCTGATGGTAGAACTGATTCAACCAAGGCTTTTCTTGCTGCTTGGACACAAGCCTGTAGCTCCAGAAATCCCACCACTATTTATGTGCCGCAGGGGAAATTCTTACTAAAGAATGTAGTTTTTGGCGGCCAATGCAAGAATAATGCTATTCTATTCCGTACACAAGGCATGATTGTTGCTCCAAAAGATTACAATGTAATTGGACATCAAGAAAACTGGATTTTATTCGAGAATGTTGATGGAGTTTCGATTTCTGGTGGAATTCTTGATGCACGGGGTAATGGCTTGTGGAATTGTAAGGCCAATTCCAAGCATTGTCCCAGTGGAGCAACAGTATGTGACATTCAAAATGTTTATTCTTTTTTTCTTATTTTTTTTCAATATTTTTTATTTGTTTATTGAATATGATGATTTTTTATCTGAATCTAAATGCAGTCGTTGCGCATAAAGAATTCGAAGAATATCGTAATAGAGGGATTAACATCAATAAACAGTCAGATGTTTAATATTGTAATCCATGGCTGCGAGAATGTGAAAGTGGAAGGGGTTAAAGTCTCTTCCTCAGGCCAAAGCCCAAACACAGATGGGATTCATGTGCAATTGTCAAGTGCTGTTACAATCCTCAATGCTAAAATTGGAACTGGTGATGATTGTATATCAATTAGTCCTGGCACCTACCATTTGTGGATTGAAAATATTGCTTGTGGCCCTGGCCATGGAATCAGGTATATAATTGAGCTGATGTACTTCAAAAATACAATCATTCTAAAACTCATGAATTTATGATGTATTAAAGCAGAGACTTAAATTGTTCTTTGTTCTGCAGCATTGGCAGTCTAGGCAACAACTTTCAAGAGCCTGGTGTACAAAATGTGACAGTTAAAAAAGTCACATTTACAGGCGCTGAAAATGGGGTAAGAATAAAATCTTGGGCAAGACCCAGCAATGGTTTTGCAAAGAACATTCTCTTTCAGGATGCTGTTATGAAGAATGTCCACAATCCGATTGTCATTGATCAAAATTACTGCCCTCACCACAAGAATTGCCCTCATCAAGTAAAAACATTTCGGCAAGGTATTGTAATTTATTATTACTTTTCACATCAATATTAATTCTTTGGATATGGCATTTAGCAGGCTTCAGGAGTTAAAGTTAGTGATGTGACATACGAAAATATCCATGGAACATCGGCAACAGAAGTTGGAGTGAGATTTGATTGTAGTAAAAGGAACCCATGCAATGGCATTAGACTGCAAAATGTTCACCTTACTTACAAGGATAAACCTGCTGATGCATCATGTAACAATGCTGATGTAACAGCTTCTGACTCGGTCCTGCCAGCAAGCTGCCTATTAGAAACTACTATAGATTATACAGTTCAGCAAGTGTCATCTTCCTAATTTTATTAGTTGAAATTAAGAGATTTTCCAAAAGGGAAAAACAATAAAGAAGATTATGTATTTGGCTTATGTAACTTATTTAATGTCAACTGAAAAAATGTTTTCCATTTGGCTTTACCCAACTAGCATTGTTGTATTACAAAACTCTACTCGCTTTAAAGGATGTTCTTGCCTGCATTAGAAGTGAAGGAAATTTTATATTTGATGTTGTGATGTACAGATATATATATATATATATATATATATATAGATGGCATGAATTCGCACTATAATGAACACAGGCTGTTTGATATTTCTGCTTTCAAGTCAACAAATAAAATATTATTAGCTTCCTATGATTGCTTATGCCCGCTGGAACTCAAAACTAATTGACTCTGTTACTAAAATATAAAGTTATATTATTTTATTATTTATTTTTTGTTCCCAATTTGGAACATGTTTTCTCTACTGTAAAAATAATAATTCAGAAAAACTCTCTTATATTGACAGCTTACAATACATATGATTTAGGGTATTCAAGAAATCCTAATACAGCAAATAAAACAATTATTGAAAAGGAGGTATATAAAATATCACAAATTATATCTCAATCCGATATTTCTATCAAAATTAATTAAGTTAAAAAATTAACTTGTCATAATGAATAAAAATACATTTTTGAATTTTGAAGGTCTAAATATTAAAATTTGGTAAGAAAAAAGATAAATATCACTGTAAAACAGTGAGTTTGACTAGTCCATCTTTTGTTGGGCTAGGCCAAAAAAAAACTCAAATTGTTGTCTAAAATTATCTAACTACCACTAAAATATTTTTTTTTCAAACTGCTCTATGCCGCCTGATTTATTTTCCATTTTGCATCGATCCGCACTAGTTTTAGTATAATTCATTGTGTTAAAGTTCATTCATATTCCTATTAATTATTTTAATAGTATTTCATTTTAAATATTCTAATAAATTCCATAAATTATCTAGAATTCTAACTCCCCAAGACTTATTTGATATGAATGAACATTTAAAAAAAATGTTGTGAAATTCATCTCCAAATCCCACTGTCATGACCTTAGCTCATGAAAGATAAATTCAACAGAGAGTAACATAAGAGGAAGAAGAAGAAGAAGAAGAAGAAGAAGTCGAATAGAGAAGGAGGAAGGAGGAGAAGAAGAAGAAGGGCAGAAATTGCAGTAGGTAGAGGATGAAGATTTGAGAGAGAAAATAGGGAATTGTATTTGATTTTCATAATAATCTACTGTTACATATCAGTAACTTTATAAGAGGTTCTCTGTCATACAATCTCTGAATCCAGCTATATTGCACTCACTTCTATGCTAACTGGCTACATGTGCTTTAACAATTCAATCATAACATAATCACCGAATTATAATTGCCCTTCCAGCATTTGTTGTTTGGCTGCTTGCTGTTAATTCTTGTCCAACCCACAATCCTGCTAATCAAGCTCTAGTGTCATGACACATTGCTGCAACTGAATATTGAAATCCCAACTAATGACCCCAGGTCATGACATTACCCCTTCCTTTAAGAGCTTTCTTGTCCTTAAGGAAGAAGAAATGAGCCTTTAACTTTCCATTTTATGCAACCTTAGTAATTTAGTGGCCCATTGCACCTTCTTCCCAATAGCTAGCTTCAAATTCTCTTTGAGCAAAATATTGAGTTTTTGTTTCTCTCTATTTTGCATTTTTTCAAACACCTTCAAGGCAATCTTAATTTTCTTTCTTTGTCTTCTCCACCTCTCAAATTCATCTTCCAACAACTTTGAAGATTTGTCATTATCATCCAAATTCTGATCAGTAGGGGTTTTGTGCTCCACAGTTGATACATCATAACGGCCATCAATGGGTAATTGATGAAGTCTCTAAGAAGTCTTAGTTGCTCATCTATGATTCCTCAATCCATTAAGAAATTCAGAATCAAAATGTACATTGTCTAGCTTAGCAGTCATAGCATTCGTTGCTCAGTGGACAACCCTTTTTCTTCATTATCTTTTCTCTTGCATAATAAAATCAAATATAGCAGTTTGCTCGTCTCCTTTGTTATCGGTGTATTGATCTGACAGCAAATCAAGCCCATTCCTTATGTATCTACGCGACAATTGAAAAGGAAACACAATTCCATCTTTAATTTCAACCAAAATTGCAATAGGAGCACCGATCCAAACTGATTCACCCTCAATTTGATTCTGAATTTCTTAATATATATTTAATGAATCTATAATTTGATTGTTAGTTGTTAGTAAGTAAATTTAAAGCTATCATTAATAATATTTATTAATATATATGCATATATATATTAATTGATTAATCACTTATAATTGGAATGAAAATAAGTATCTATATATATATATATATATATATTAACCTTAGAATAAAAATATTTATAGTTAAAATAAATTTAATTCTTGAATAATGATTTTTGTTAATAATTTACAGAATTAAATTTATTTTATTTAAATACGAGAATATGAATAAAAATATGTATGAAATTAATCAAAATTAATTGTAAGGTAATAAATAAATAATTTGATAATTAAATTTATAAATTGAATTTAATTAAATAAACAGAGTTAGCTAATTATTAAATGATCAAACTAAGTGTTAAGTATAATAGGATTAAAATTTATAATAATTTATAAAACTAATTATTTAATTAAAATTTATATTGCTATAACTATAATAATTGAATTATTATCTATTTTTTTAAATTTAAATCAATGATAAAGTAATAATTAACAATTAATATTATTATTATTATAATAAAGTATTATTATTAGATTATATTAACCATAAATTAATTATAATTATTAGTAATAGTAATTATCAATTTTATTATTATAGTTATTACTATTTTTACTACTATACTACTACTATAATCAATATATTATATTTATTGCTTTTAAGTTTATTATAGGTTTATTTCAATAGCTAGTATTATTAATATTATTACTATTAAACTTAACATAAATTATTATAATCTAATTAAAAATAATTAAGTAATTATTTTAAATAATAAAAAAATTAATTATATAATATTAATATTTAAATAATAATAATAATAATAATTATTATTATTATTAGTTTCAATATTATTAATATTTTAAAAGTATAAAAAAATTTAAACAAATAATATTAATGTTATTTTAATAAAATTTTTATTATAATAAATTATTATCGTTATTATTATAAATACAAAGTTATTTTTGAAATTGTATTTTTCTTAAAATACTAAAGAATAAATAAATATTATTTAAACACAATTGAATTAATTAACTAACAATATAAATATTATCATAATTATTATAATTAAACTATTAAAATAAATAAATTAAATTAATATAACTTAATTGTATATTAAAATATTATAAATACTTAATGAATTTGAACATTTAAATTATAATAAGTTATGAAAAATATTGTTAAAAAATTTGATAAGCAAGTGGCTTGGCAATTGAGATCATACTATTAAAGTATTATTTTTGAAATTTTGGAATTGAGCGAATTATGTCAATACTTTGCAGTAAATTCTTTAGAAATTTTAGGAATTCTCCTCACTTTTTTTTTTTGTCATTCAACTCATAATAGTTAATAATCTTAAATTATAGTAAATTATTATTTTTATATCACTTCAGACAATGATTCAACTGTAATTATAGAATATAGAGGTGATCCGGTCAATTAAAAATTGAGCATTCGATCAAGGTGAGTAGATAATTATATAATATTGATATTTTATTAAATTATAGATATATATATATAATTTGTTAAAAATTATTTTATGATAAAATTTAATTTATGATGGATTTGAAAGAAACAATTTCTATATATTTAAAATGGGAATAAATAATAATATATTGATAATTGAATTATGGGAATGGTGATTATTTATAAATATAGCTGAATAAATGCTCTGAATATATTCATTATATGTTTTTTAATAGAGGTACATGTGATAATGGGGTGTTAAAAGAATTGAAGGATTATGATTATGATACTGCTTTTAGGACAACGCTTGGTATACATATAACCTTTAAAGCATATATCAGGTGGTCGCCTTTTGGAAGCAGCTCAGCACATGTGTATGACTATGATTATCGCTTTTGGTACCATCATGCGTTATCTCTACACTCAAAATACCATATTTTACCCTTAGACTGTCAGTAAATATATATTTATTTGCACCTAAGGTATTACGTTATTTATGAATTATATATTTTGAGTGAATAAATATATATGATTATATCATATTACATGATATTATGAATTTATATTTTATTAAGAAGAAAAGTTAATATACAACTGTATAAATTTTTATTAGTAAGTATATATATATATATATATATATATATATGAAAAACTTGTTTCTTCCCCCTTTTATTATATAATTATCTTCTTACTTATTAGTTAGACACATCCCTTAATGTATTAATATTTTCAGATACTCTTGGAGTATAGATTTTCTCTTCTTTTCTTTTCATCCGCATGTAGAAGGGGTTAGACCAATATATTAGTAACCATCGTTTAGTTTTATTTTAAGGAATGTTTATATTATAGTGATGAACAATAATAAATATATATTTGAAGATATTGGTAACTGTTAGATGATGATATAAATATTTGTAATTGAAAAATATTAGATATTTAGATTTATGAATTATTATTAGATAGTTTATATTATAATTTTTTAAATAATTAGAAGAGACATGATTATATTATAAGTTTAGTCCACCTTTATGATTAGGAGAATGGGGTGTGACAATTCTAATCATAAAATTTTAAATTCTCAATTCATATTATAATCAAATTTTAAAATAATTTACCTGGTTATCAAAACTCCATATTCCAATTAATAATCAAATTTTAAATTTATTAATCTAATAATTAAAATAATAAACTAAAATCTATAAATTAAACTTTAAATTAAATAATAATTATAAATAGTAATAATATTTAATAAAATTATCAAAAAATAAATTAAAAACCAATTTTAACTTTTTAAAGTAATTAATATTTTAAAATTAATTTTTTAAATAATAAATACATATACACATATATTATATATATGTATATATACATTGAAACCAAGGATAGCAAATGACCCCGTACCCCACTGGTTATGCCCCTGATCATACACATTTAATAATAATAATAATAATAATAAAGTGCTACTGCGCCTACGACAAGGGTTCACAAACAGGATAAGCAAAACAATAGGCAATCGTTAATGGCGGATCATGTTTTATATTCGCATTAATAAATCTCTAATTTAATCATCTGCGTATGCATATATATAAATAATCATATATGAGTATGTATTTATTAATTGTTATTATTATTCGAGAAAGAGCGTATGCAGATATATTAGCGTATGAACTTGACAAACAACTCATCGTCACCGTACATCTCATAATAAACACGTAAGTACGTGATTAATTAATATGAGAGTAACATGTAATCGACTTGTTTTAGACTAAATCATTAATTACTGAAACAGTATATATGTTGGTCCAAATCAAATTAACTTTATCTCATCAACAAAGTTAATAATTAAGAAAACATTAATAGCAATTATAAGGGTGAATAATTATATGATACTACATTGTGTTTTCTTCCTCGTTTTATCTTCTTCTTTGATCCAAGAGTCAAATGCAGCCTATTCTCAGGGCAAAGCTAGAAATTTTTTTTTATAAAATTCTAATATCACCCTTGTTAAAGAAAAAATATGAAATAATTTATTTACTTTCTTAAGAAATAGTTGAATAAAAAATTATATCACAATATCATAAGTATAAATAATAAAATAAAAATAAAAAATAAAAATTATAACCTTTTATTTTTTTTATAATTTTTTTTCTTTTTATTATATTTTTAATTTTTTTCTTAGATTTTTTATTTATGGAATAAATTTTAGAAAAAAAATATATTTAATTGTGAAATGAATAATTTATTAATTTTTTTTTTTGCATAAGCTAAATAATAAGAGATAATTTAAAATTTTTTTAAAAAAATAAGTAATTCTAATAATATTTACAACTGCATATATATAAATTTTTTTTTCTCAAAAGAGAAAGGGGCCAGTTGTTCCCCTTCCTCTCAACGTGATTTATTAGAGCATGGTCGTCTGCATGTAGGTCAATAAGGCCGGCGACGGTGTATATTACGAGAGGGAGTTTCTTGATAAAACCAATAGTATGTAGTGGACCATGCAAGAGCCAATTATTGTTTCGGATTGATGGGAAGATTTTAGCACCAAGAAATTATTGGAGTTTTTGGAAGTTCTGGATTTTGGATATTGTTTTACAAGGTCAACAAGGTCAGTATCCATGGTGGTTTTGTTGATGCTAGAGGAGCTAGCTTTTGGGCATGCCAGAAAACTGGAAAAGTTTGTCCTCAGCTAGGGTATATATATGTCTTTCAATTACAATTCTTCTCTCATTATCTGTCTTTTTAGCTACGAGTAAATTTCTTATTATGAACACCAAAACTCACAACACATATTGACATATTAATTTTTTTATTATTATTGTTATGAATGAAAGAAGTTAATAAATATGGGAGACTATTAGTAATACGACACGTATTGACTTGTTAGGTACTATTATAGCTGAAATGTCTAGTATTAGATACCAGGTTATAAACTTTCACCATACATACATTCATTTTCAATCAATATGGGATTATTCTTAATAGTAAGTTTATTTAATGGCCAAAGGTTTAAATAAGCTCCTGAAATATAAGCACTTCTCGACTCAATTCTTAAAAATGTCTTTTTTTGTTAGAAAACATTTCTCGATCCAAATATAATTTCTCGATCTGTGAAACCATTTCTACTACTGCCTAACTAGCGTTCAACTTGATCCATGCAGTCCCTCTCGTTTGTAGCGTGAAGTCATATAGTAGTTAAAGGATTAACATCAATCAACAGCCAAATGCTTCACATAGCAATACACCAATCTCACAACATTATGCTTCAGAACCTCAATATTATTGCCCCAAGTTTAAGTCCAAACACCGATGGTGTCCACATGCAATCTTCTACTGGAATCACCATTACAAACACCTCTATTAAAACTGGAGATGATTGTATTTCCATGGGTCCTGGCTCCAAGAACGTATGGATTCAAAACATTGCCTGTGGCCCTGGACATGGAATCAGGTAACTAATCATCTATATCTATTAGAAAATGCTGTTGATTTTTCTAATTAAAACTGAATTAATTCATGTTTGTTCATTATCATCTAACAGTGTTGGCAGTCTAGCTGAACATACCAATGAAGATGGTGTCCAAAATGTTACCGTAACAGGTGTAGTTTTCAAAGGTACTCAAACTGGAGTTAGAATCAAATCATGGGGTAGACCCACTTCTAGATTTGCCAAAGACATTGTTTTCCGAAACATCATGATGAAAAATGCCTATAATCCAATTGTCATTGATCAAATATATTGCCCGAGCGGCCATTGTTGTCCTGATCAAGTAAACTAATTTTCACTGACTTCAAATTCTTGTAGGATTTTGAATAACTTTTGGGCATTTTTTTAATCAGAATTCAGGAGTGAAGATAAGTAGGGTGACATATAAGAAGATAAGGGGAACATCAGCAACAAAACTAGCAATGAATTTTGTATGCAGTTCAAGTGATCCTTGTACAGGACTCAAATTGCAGGATATTAACTTGACATATAACAATAGAGCTCAGGCGACATCGTCTTGTACCAATGCACATGGAAGCACTAACGCAAACGTCATTCCCAAAAGTTGCTTATCAAGATAATAAAAGAAATAGTTGGCCAAAAAAATGATAATAAAAGAAACATTCATTAATCGGTTCCTAGTTATAATACATATATAATGATTCATATTTATGTATTTTGTTAATAATTTGCACTAAAAATGTTATTACTACATTAAATTATTTTTAAATTTAAAATTGTTTATGTAGCATTGTTTTCTTTCTTTACATGTGCTATTCAAAAAGTTAATTTGGTTGGAGGAGCTCTGCTATAATGCGACTTCAAACCTCAACCTGCGAGACAGCCCCCTATAATTTCCAATATTTTTTCAGGAGATTCATCCTAACATATTTTCTAACTTCATATTCGATAAAAGCACCTCTCATACATCCATAAACAGATCATATCTAATTATACACTCTATTTTAAGATCAGAATTCACTGGTCAGGCAAATGAATTAATTTTCTACTCATCTAGACAAATATTGATATACTTTGCTTTGATCAGTTGAAAGACAATAAAACCAAATTTGAATTAATTTGACACATTCATAAGAACTAACAAAATGTATATAATAAATCCAAATCTAACACAAGTTTAAACCGAACATAAGGTAAAATAAGGTCTAAATGTGGCAATAAAATTTTTATGAGCCTGACTCTGCGCCAAGTTTACTTGATCTTTTTCTTAGGCCTCAACTGCAAATGGACAGAATGAGAGTTCAGCTCCTCTTATTTAAAGATACAATACATGGTAGAAAACCTAATACATCATATTTAAAATGCAAGAGTAATGGAAAGATAATAACATATCATGATGAATTCTGTAAGAACAGAACCTGATTGCTATGACCACACTTCTTCTTGCGGCAGTTAACAGCCCTTGGATGCAGACGAGCATAACACCTAAAAACCAAAAAAGAAAAGACGTGTTAATTAATTAAATGCTGAAGTACAATTCCCGTAATGTTTTCTGCGCCAAGCAGAAAATATACAACTTCTCCATTCCTTTATAACTGCCGCTCTCTTCCATACGAGCCAAGAACATGCAACATTTTTTAGCTTAAAACGTTTATACCACACAAGTAGTGCTAATATATCTACATGTGATTGTATTCATTCAATATATATATATATTCATGATTGCATTTACAAATATGGAGAGAAATGAAAATAATTACATTATCTACAGACTCAATAGGTTTGCACGAGTGAAAATTGCATTCCAACAAACTTAAGTGGTATAATGTACCAGCCATGAAAATCAACTGAATGCAAAGAATTCCAGCTGACAAAGTTGAAGAATGGAGATTAATATTGGGCACTCATATAACCTCTAGTGCATGTCTAAGCAAAGAAGCTATATTTAAGTACCCTGAAGTTTCATATAAGCAAGAACAGCATT
Organism: Garcia nutans; assembly: GCA_947685225.1. Classification (NCBI taxonomy): domain Eukaryota; kingdom Viridiplantae; phylum Streptophyta; class Magnoliopsida; order Malpighiales; family Euphorbiaceae; genus Garcia; species Garcia nutans. Next base: position 50,977,839 of record CANTUV010000011.1, on the reverse strand, counting down.
CATAAATAAAAACACGGCAACACTGTAAAACGAAGCTCCAATACAATGAAATAAACAAAGTGAAATGGACATACTTGCGGCAGATCATCTTATCCTGATTGTATTTGCGAGCCAAAGCCATAAGAGAAGGCTCTATAATTCCTCCCCTAAGCCTCAACACAAGATGAAGGGTTGATTCTGCACAAAAGCAAACATAATTTGTAAAACAAAAGGGTGAAATTTCAAAAACTGAAATTGATTAACAGAAAGAGAAAAGGAAAGACCTTTTTGGATATTGTAATCAGCTAAGGTTCGTCCATCTTCAAGCTGCTTTCCAGCAAAGATCAATCGTTGCTGGTCCGGTGGAATACCTATTCAATCAAAACCCACATCAAACAATTAATTTTTCTAATCAAAATCACGAGTTATAGAGTAATGCTAAAAACATAGTAAAATGTTCATTTCCCAGCAAACAAACAGGGAAAAGAAAATTTATCACGTGGAAAAAAATATAAAATTAAATAAATACCTTCCTTGTCCTGGATCTTCGCCTTGACATTGTCGATGGTATCACTGCTCTCCACCTCGAGAGTTATGGTCTTCCCGGTTAGGGTTTTCACAAAAATCTGCATCTTTGCTCGGCGTCCCTGTCAATAACGGAGAAGGGACGCGCAAGTGTGTATTTTTTGTAGTTTATAGAAGGGTAGATAGGGTTTTCGATGCCATGGACCCCTTTTTATACAATGTTTCAACTCTTTAAAAATGCCCAATATCCAGATGGCCCAGTAATTCCTTGATCACGAGGAGTGAAAAGGATGGGAAAATTATACCCTATACAAATTTTTTATAAACAATTTTTTTACAATGAGTATTTTAATTATTTTATAATAAATTTATAATAAATATATAATTAACTATATATAAATATAATATTTTATTAAACTAATCATAAATTTTTATAAATTTAAATATATTTTAAAAAATATAATAAATTTAAATTTTTTTTTTATTTTTATACCCAAAAAAATTAAACTTTTTTTAAAAATGCTATAAAATAAAAAAATATTTATACTTTAAAAAAAATTAATTTTCTAAAAAAAGTATAAAAATTTCCAAAAGCATGCGCAAAGACATGAATTGACACTTCAAATTTTTTAAATTTATACAATTAAAATTTTAAAAGCTGATAAATTAAAATATTTTTTTAATAGAATATTAATTATTATTAATTGTATATTTAATTTTTTATTAAAAAATATAAATATATTTCTTAAAATTTTATAAAAATATAAATTAATATTAAATATTATTTTAACTTAATTATATATTAAAATAATATTTTTATCTATTTATAAATAAATTAGGTTTGAAATTTAACCACTAAAGCACTATAATTAATGCTTTAGTGCTTGCAACACCCTCCTATGTGGCGCTAGATATAGCGCCACAAGAAAAGATTGCTACAGTAATGTGATAGATCCGTTGAATAATTGTAGCATTGCTCTAAATTTTTTCTTTAATATTATACGTTGTGTTTGTATGTGACATGTAACTATTGTTTTTAAATTTTTTTTAATAAAAGTAAATATTTTAGTTTTTTATTAAATTAATAGAAAAAATAAATTATTTTCTAATTTAATTTGAATTATATCACAAATTAAAAACATAATTATTTTAAAATAATTTTAGTATTATTGAATTAAAAGCTTATTAATAAGATAAAATAAAATAACAAATAAAAATTAAATATGCTTAAATCTTAATATATTGATACATATATATGTATTATTAAGATTATAAAAAATTAAAAATATTGATATTAATTAACTTTTACAAACCTAAATATTATTATATATTTAAATTATATTAAATTGGTAATTATTAAATGCGCATTTAACTTACATTAAATTCATAATTTTTATTAAAATATGAAATATATGTTATAATTTTTAATTAATTATATTATATTAATTTAATTCATAATTATTAAACTTTTAATATTTATATAAGAATAAAATATATAATATTTAAAATAAAGATAATGACATAATAAATAATAAAACTTAAACATTATAAATTTTAAAATACAAAAACATTAAAATTAAAAAAAATAGAAAATACAATATAGACTTTATAAAATAAAACATTTATAAAATAAAAACACAATAAACATTACTTAATGCTCTTGGAGATAATTTTGGGAGCTACTTAGAAAATTATATTTGAAATAAATAAAATATTTAAGATTTCTGAATATCATATTTTAATTAGATATTAAATAAAATTTATTAAGTAATTATTTTAAATTAATTTTGACAAATTAAAATATTTTAAATTATTCACAATCTAATAGTTAAAAAAATGTCAAAACCAATTAATAAAGGAAAGTAGAAGTAATATTCTATGTAATAAAGAGAATATATTTTATAGAGTAAAAAAATAATGCAAATGGTTTAGAGATAAGAATAGTAAAAAGTGTATTGTTTGCTTTATTTTAAATATTAAAGTTGCTCTAAAATAGAATTTTGGTTGGAGATGATCTTAAACATATGTAAGAGTATTTTATACTAATAATATTTTAATTAAAATTATTATTTAATACTTCTTCTAAGAATCTTTAAAATTATTAATTCACACTATATATACATGTGAATCTTGAATTTTGTACCATTCAAATACATGTGTTTGCATGTAATATGGCTTGTGCAGGTTTAGGATCAAAACACAGATTTTTGTTGACCCTTAAAAGCCCATCGATGCATAGCTATTTTGATAATGGATCCAACATAACTAGAACAGCGTGAATTAGACATCGAACGACCTTAGACTAATCATTTAAGTTTTTCTGTAGAAATCAGGCCATTTGTAGTTTAAGCCCTTAATTTTTTTTGCTGTTATATTAAAATTAAGTATGTTTTGGTCATATGATATCAAGAAGCACTTAAATCAAATGTCAGACGAGACTGAACAGACCTCCAAAAGTTTGTTGCTCAAAATAATCCTGTTGCAGCACCCTATTGCAACAGGGCCTACAACTGCCGCAGACTACCTCGTGGCAACCAGTGCTGTCACAAGGGGCCAAAAAACTACTACAAATAGCCATTTTGCTATTGTGACACCGTAGCTCCATTTTTTATAATTTTACACCCAAAACCTCTATAAATACTCCTCTTACACCCCCATTTACACACACACTAATCCAACCAAACAAATTTAATTGCTAATTGATTTTTTTTCTCCCTCCTTTTAAAAAAGAAAAAATTTTAAGCTTCCTTAGCAAGGACTATCTAAATTTTGCTTCTTTAAAAACATTGGGTGCTTGGTTCATACTTGAGTATGTATTTTTCTTAAATAACTTCAAGTTAGTTGCTTTCTTAGTATACCCAACCGGTGCTGGGGCAGAGCCTCACAGCTAGTGTCTCCATTGGGAAGAAAATATTTTCTAAAAAGGAATTTTCTTTAAGTGGATGAATGGGCTTAACCTTTTTTTTAAAGTAAACTTAGCTTAGCCTTTAATTAAATTTAAACTTTTTCATGAATCACTTTTAAACCTTAGATTATTTAGGATTAACCTCGATATAACAAGTAGCATTGATCCGGCAACATTTCTTAGATAAATTGGGAATAACAAAAGTAATCTTACTCGTGGCGTATTTCCAAATTCTTTTTGGGATATAACGGGCATGCACGTATTGTTGAACCAACATCAGATTCCTTATCTAACATGTGGTTAGGTATATTGTTGCTCTAGTGTGATAGAACCATTTTTTACTAAGCCACATTTTTCAGATATCCATTGTTCACCATATTTTTAAAAAATATATATCTCTTACAAAGTATGAGCAAAATACAAAACATTACAGTAATAAAAAACAAAGATTGCTGCAAAATTATCCTGTGACTTGAATCTCCACAAGCAACACCAAGCAACATGAGATTGGATTCACAAGACGGCAACTCATGCCACACAAAATTCTCAGCTTATTGGAATGCAAAATTAGCTAGAAAATGAGCTAGCATATTGGCTTCTCTATATACATAAATAACTTTAACTTCCCAATCATGCTGAAGTATGAGTTTTATACGAGTGATGATATCATCATTGTGAACTGAAAAAGATATTATGGAATTGAAGATCTTAGCCACGATCTGACTATCCACCATGAATTTGAACATGCCTTCAACCATTATTTCAAACTAATTCTAACTCATTTGAACTACACTTACCAAACTTCATAGAAAAACTATATGTGACATCCGCAATTTTAATCGACATAAGGTTAATATATATATAGAGGATTAATTAATGTGTTGAAGGGATTAACATAGTATATATCTAGTGTATACATAAGATATACATGATATAAACACACATATATAAATATATATATATAATGTATACATAAAGTATATATGATGTATACACATGCACAAAAATACAAAATTTTGATGAAAAGTTAATAATAATAATAATAATAATAATAATAATAATAATAATAATAATAATAAAAGAGAAAAGTCAAAAAGTAATATAAATAAATATGGATAGTAATTTAAGAAAATTAAATAAATAATAATTATTATGTAATAATTAATTAATTATATATATGGATGATAAGAAAAAAGAAAATTAAAAAGCTTTATCATCATCTTCTTCTACCTATGGAGGCTGAAATCTAGAGAGAGAGAGAGAAGGGGGGGGGAGGGGAATTGACTTCATCAAACACATTAAATTTCACTAAAAATTTTAAGAAATCAGGTTGATTTTGAAGAGTAAACAAGATATCAAGTAAGTAAGGACATACAATGGTCGGGTTTTAGTGGTCAGACAACCCGACCACTAATAATCAGTCGAAAAAATTTATATTTAAAAAATAATTATTATGAGACAATTCGGTTGAGTTCGTAAGATTTTATCGGATTCTGTCAGGTTTATTAATAAATATATAATCCAAAACTGACTAACTTAATAGGTTTAAACCGATGTAGTTGGTCAAGTTGATCAATTTTTTATTGGGTTGGTCAGGCTCAAAAATTTTTATTCATTCCTATAGGAAAGAATTTTATCCTTCAAGTTTGTTTTCTTTGATTGTTAAGATTATGTATGATTTGGTCAGTGAGAAAAAATTAGTTTTAATTGTTAGAATTGATAGTTACAAAGCTAATATAATTATTATATGATGATTTAGAGATTAATTGATTAAGATTGGCTTGATTGGTGAAACTAGGGTCTATGGATGAATATGTAAAATTTGAATTTTTTTTATAGAGGTGACTATAATTCTTGAAATGGATTATTTTGAAACTATTTTGATGAGTAAATAATGATTTTATAGTTGGATGATGGAAATGGATTTGTTATGGTGGAGTTTGAGTAAAGTAATAGATAAATTAGTGTTTTGTAGGGAAGTTTGGTTAAGATTTGTGCAATTAGTGAATGTTTTGCATAAATTAAGTATGAATATGATTTTAATTGAATAAGTTGGCTTATTGTTTGGTTTAGGAGTGTTTTAGCCAAAGTTGCCAAAGTGAAGGAATTTATGGTTTATTGAAAGTGAGGCTTGGAGGGTAATTTTGGCTTGATTATGAAATTAAATAATGTTAGTATATATTTTGATAACTTGTGTTTTATTTATATATGATTTGACATAAATACATTTATACTTTGAAAATATGTTAAGCTACTTTGAAGTGTGATTGTTCATATAATTTATGCATTATTACCAAAAATGTGTTTGGTGCACTGTGTTTGAAGTTATAAACCATTGTTTGATGGAAAGTGATAATGTTATATATAATGTATTGAAAAATGTAAAATAATGTGGAAGCGATCATAAAATGAGTTGATCACATGAAAAATGTGAAAACATGATGATATAGAATGAGAATGTGAGAATGTAGTTAGATGTGTGATATTTGTTTGCCATGCACAATTACCTATTCCAGATAATTGACCTTGGTACTGTTAAATTGACATGCCAATGATACGTTATGGCGTTTTATTATACCTTTGGATGAGACACACTGGTGTCGGACACTATGATGTCGAGGAGGACACTATGATGTCGAGGAGGCAACCTTCAGGAGGTATTATATGATACTTGACCTTTGGTATCGAGAGGAGGCAACCTTCGGATGGTATTATATGATACTTAGATCTCCGATGTCGTAATAAACCAAATCAATATTTTTTGAAACTTAAATATTGTGTAAGGACTTGTTAATTCTAATGTGCGTGTTTGTAATATATTGATGAATTTTATGAGTTAAAGAATATTTAAATGAATAACATATTGTGTACCATGAATAACATCTTTTGGTTTAAAAAAAAATAATGTGTTAGCAAAATATGTATCACTCAGCTTGTAAGCTTAGCACGGTTAATTATATTGCGCAGTTGAAAAAAGTACATAGCAGAGAAGTCTCGATAGACCTGAGCCGGACTAGGCCTAGAGATTAACAGTAAAGATATGGTTGTGCCACGAAACCAAGTTAGTCTTTGTTGTTTACATATAAAGTTTTGTACCCTATTGTAATCAAATGCAAACACATTTAAAACAAATGATGTTTTGTACATTTTTGTATATGTATGTTATGTATATTAATTATATTTGTAAATATCTGAATGTGAAAAGGAGAAATGAAGAATTGTGGAGAAATTATATTTTAGGAGTGTATTTTTATTGCATGTTGTGTTTTGATAATTTGAGTTTTCTTAAAATTATAGACAAAACTCTGATGATTTTTTCATAAATATTCTTATATATATTTATTGATATAAAAAATAATTATAAATTTTTAAAAAATAAATTTAATATATATATATTAAAAATAATATAAATGATAATCTTTTTATAAATTTTTTAGATTAATATATAAAAATTTCTTTCATAAATAAAGAAGAAAAAAATTATAGTTATTTTTTACATGATAAAATGTTAAAAGTATAAATAATAAAATTAAAATAAAAAAATATTAAAAAATAAAAATTTTAACTTTATATTAATTTTCAATGAGTTGAGTTTGAAAGGGTTAAGTAAAGATTTTGAAGGGGATAAATAAAAATTTTAATAAAAAAAAATATATGTATAATTTTTTTCTTTAAAAATAATGAGGGGCGGTTACCCCTTTTTTATCGCCACTGCCAACTGATAAATTGCTTTTATAAACACCATTAGTATTGAGCACAACAAATGATGAAGGAGGAGCTAAGCAATTGATGCAAGCCTCAGCACGCCTAAAAAAGTTGAACCCGCCCATAGGTTAGTTTTGGCCTTCTAAATTACATTTCAAATTGAGAAAATTACGCTATTTCCTTTTGGGTTAACATTTTCATTTTTACGAGCCACGACATATTTTTTTCAAAAAAAATACTTTTCCACGTTCTTTTTTTTATTTTTTTCTATTTTATTATATTTATGTTTTTTATTTTAAAAAATATTAATGCCATATTTTTAATATACATGTAAAAAATAAATATATACATTATATATATACAACATATATAAAATACATACTCAACAATATAAACTACATCTACAATATCTACTAAACATATATTACACATCTATATAATATTTTTAATATTTATTTAATTTTATTTTTAAAATTTTTTATTCTCACAATATCCACACAACATTCACGTAATATTCGCATAATATTAAATAATTTTTATATAAAATATATACAACTCAAATAATAAATATATAATATACACACAAGATATAAAAAATTTATACGACATCTACAGAATATATACAAAACATCTATCAAACATCTACATAACATTTACATAGCAAAATTAATATTTTATTTTTATTTTTTATGTATATAATGTCTAAAATTTATTTAAAAATAAATTTAATAATTTTTATTAATATATTTTTATATATTTTACTTTTTTTATGAATGTTATTTATTTTTTATAGTTAAAATTAAAATTTTTTCTTTTGTAATAATTAATAAATTTTATATGCTGTAATAATAATTTAAAATATGAATTTTTATTATTTTATTGAAATATTTTTATTTAATAGTGATATTTGAAAAAAAAAAAGAAGATAAAAACTAAAGTAAAAATTGTTGCTGTATTTCCTCTAATGATTAATGTCAAATTTTGTAGGATTCAATATTAGGAAGAGAATCCGAAATGAATTGGCATCAAAAGCAAGTTCAAAGACAAGAGTACTATTGGTCGAGTTTCTTCAACAAGAACAACAAATAAGCAAAATAATAACTCTTGAATTGAAGCTGCAATTAAAAACGGAAGTTGATTGAGATTATGTGTCTTCTGATTTGATAATAATATTTTGATATTGACAGCCATGAACGAATTGTTATTATAAAATTATAAACGTTAGCTTTACTTTATTAACATAATCACAAATTTAATTAGTTTATTGATTAATTCCTACCTTCGATCTCATTTACATTACATGCCGTGTTTTGCAATCTAATCTGTTATCTCCTCTAATATACATATATATATATATATATGTATATATAGATGGAGAGAGAGTGATAGATTATTAGATCTTTAATACTTCTTCTGTCTTAATTTTTTTTTATTCTTTTTTTGGCTATACCATTTTTATTAATATGTTAATTAATAAAATAAAATAATACTAGCGAATTAAAATAAGGTATTTTCATTTAGTCAAAATAATTTTTATAAAATTAAGAAAATATAATAATTATTTTATAGTCATACATGAATTAAATGTCATCATTTGAGTGGGATTAAGATACTAATTAAAAAATTAATAAATCAAAGAAAATTATAAGTTAGTTCAGATGATTATATATTTATTATTCTGTCTAGTTTGGTGAGAACATAATGTATTCTTTTATTTAATTTATTTAATTTAAAAAATAACTAAGTGGAGATTCGAATATTATTATAAAATTTATTAGCTGATTCGAATATGGGTATAGTACAAAATTTATTAGGCATATATTATATATAGTTTAATGATTTTATTGTTATAAAATTTAAATTTAAATATAAAATATTTAATTTTCTCAAAAATAAATTTAAATGTTTATTTTTTAATAAAAATTTTAGAATACAAAATCAAAATTTTACTAAATTTATGGTTAAGTGTTGTGTAGATGTTAAATTCTTTAAAAAACAGATAGATAACGAATAAAAGAAATTTTAAAAAAATATAAACATGTGCATATTTTTATTTTGTTAGGGTTATATGATATGCCCTAGCTCTAATTTCTCATATAATAGCTGAACACATTTTATTGTAAGTAATTTATGGCATTTATGATATCATGTTTAATTTTGTTAATGTGATGTAGCCTTAATTAAATTTTAAGACTTTTTATTATGATAGAGTTCATAAAAATGAAAGTCAAATTTTTTATAATTTAATCTAAAGTTATTCTTAATCGAAGAATAATTAAATATGGCTTTAATGATCAAATTAGATCAATATGTATGTGATAATCTCTGTAAGATAGAGATTAGTTATTCTTATTAACTAAATCATATAAATATAGAAGGTGCATATAGAGATATGACTATTGAATCGACTCAATAGATAATTTATAATGGTTAAAATTACCATTAAGTTATCAATAGGATATTCCCTTGAAGAGTGTAATGTAATCATTTTCTTTGACCTGAGATTATCATAGTAATTGACAAATTATTTATTATACTTTGATATTAGTTATCTATTGCTTTAGAGCTATAATTGAAAGGATATCGAATATAATTAAATGCTTGTAGAATTAATGATGGATCAAAATGAAATCTATCAACTCTTGGTAATAAGTTTAAGCTCTTTATTGTCATTAATTATAAATAACTTAATTAAAATCATGGCCAGAGCAGATGAATGAAGAAAAAATGAGTTTCTTATATCATTCACTTGTAATTTATAATTGACATAAAATATAGTTGACAACTTTTTAGGATTTGATATGTTAACTATGTCCTAGGGTTGACCCGAAAATATAACGATAGAAAAAAATATTATATTAATCTTCTACTGATTCTTGATAGTAATAATTTATTTTGTGCTATTCGGTCGTTAAAAAGTATTGCCAGGCATTAACCTTAATTAATAAATTGGTTTAACTAATTTGTTACCGATTTAGTATTGAACCTATAAAGTCGAACACTAATTAATATTCTAAACTTTACTAATGGATTAATTATATTATTATTTAATAATTAAATTAAAAATTTAATCATTTAAAAAAGATAATAATATTTTTAATTCAAATGAGATATTATTATATTTTCTGATAGCACTGAGAATATAATTAATATTATTGGCTGTAAATTAAATTTTTATATTTAGAATAGAAAAAATAATTAATTAATATTTTATGGATAAATTTATTAATATATTAAATAATTATTTATATATTTGATATTTAAATAATTAAAATATATAATATTTTGTCTATTTCTATTGCCAATACATGGCCATAGAAGACAAATATTTAGTGCATTATAAGCATGCACTTTGACAGGTACAAACTAATTGTCATTGCCACAAGTTGTACTTTGCAATTCATTGTAACAATGGCCGTCAAGTTTGATGAGTAATTCTTTACAAGTTAAATACATTGACCTTTAGGTGGCACGTAAAACATGGGCCACGTTTTTCATATATATATATATATATATATATATGTGCGCGCGCTATTCCAAAAAAAAAAAAAAATACACGGTTTTTCCTTTCTCTTTTGGCTATAAATCATATATGTATTTATGTTTGTTATCATTAAGAAATAATAAGATTTACTCTTAATCATACAAATATAATTATAAGATTAAAAATATTGTAATCTCATAAAAGGTTTATCCAATTTCAAGCTAGAATTTTAGAGAAAATTTCTAGTTTAAAATTTTATTTAATTTGTCCGAGTGTCTCATACGTCAAAAAATTAATAGCAGAGCATAATTTCAGTGTAGATACGCATAGAGAAAACATTTTATTGGAGTTTTAATATCAAAAACTTATTTTTAAGTATGTTTTAAATATATTTTTCAATATATATATATATATAATTTTAAATGCAAATAGATTTATTTTAGATTGTTATAGGCTTTCATTGCTTATTATAATCACCGAATAACCTATTACATTTGAATATAAGAATTTTTGCATTTTCAATTTTTTTGATCAAATATCTGAAAGCAGTGTTGATACGTATTATTTTTTTAAATAAATAAAACCCAAACTATAAAAATTAAAAATTTAGCCCATCCAACTGTGTGTTTCTAATTATTAAGAAATCTAATAGCCTTAAATGCTTAGTCAAGTGTGATTATTGAAAATAATATAACAATTTTAATTATTTAGCCATATAATTTTAAAATAATAATAAAAGGTGGTTTCCTCAATAAAAAATAAAAATTTTGCCCTATTTTTTATATAATAGCAAGAACTCACTCTAAAAAAAATACTTCTATTATATTAATTTCTTATTCTTTACCTCTATAATTTCATAGATTCTTTAAAATTACAGCTTTAAAATGATTTTTATATTTAATTGATTTCAATTGCAGTATGGTACTGTGCCCATTCTCCCTCTTCTTTCGCTTTACAACCAAAATAAGGCAACTGTGAAAGAAGTTGAGCCACTGCCTTAGGCTTAGCAAACAAGAGGGTAGCATTTCCTACTTCAACTCAAATTTGCTTTTTTAGTAATTGCAATGTTAGCCCCTCAATGTTATTTCTTGGTCCACTCCTCTCTGAAAGTTCTTTTTTTTAAATAATTAATTCACGCGACTTTTCAAACACAATTTTAGAAACGGGTAAAAAAAATTAAAAATTAATATTTATCATTCTAAAGAAGTATAATTAAATAAACAAAAAATATTATTTAAACTTCATATTAGCTTTTATATATTACACGGCAAAATAAAATTCAGAAAACGCAGCTCTTCCCTCTCTTTCTCTCTGTCTCCGATTTCATTTGGATTTGATTAATGATAAATCAATCTTGAATTTTCTCAGTAAAATTAAAAGATTAATTAATTGAATATCAATGTTTTTCAAGAGATCTCCATCATCGTGGATTTATACGGTGTTGTTGGTTTTATATGGAGTTTGCATAACTGAAATAGTTCATGCACAAAATGGAACTCAAGCTACTACTGATCCTACCGAAGGTATGCTTCTTCTTCTTCTTCTTCGTCTTCTTCAGTTCTTCTTTTTGTGTTTGCAGGTGGATGATAAATTACAGGAGTTGGATTTAACACAACTTTATTTTGCTAAAAACACACACACACACACACAACTCAATTGATTTTGAATTAAAAGAGTGAAAATAGATTGATTCTCAGTTATTAATTTGTTTTATGATGTTTATATATATATATATATTTCCATAATAATTTACTACACAAATTCTGAGATTCGATTTAAAATCTGAAAAATATTTTAGAGTATGAGTCATACTCATATTTGATATTTTTGTTTAAAATTTTTAAATAACGAGTCCGCACAATTATCATTATAACGTGCACCGACAAAAGTTGAAAAACAAGACCCATAAAACTAAATCATAAAAAATGACGAAAAAAAAACTAAATCTTAAAAAAATAAGGAAAATTACACGATATATGATGCTTCGGACCACCGGTTGGTGCTTTTAAATTTTACCAGCCAGATTTTTTATTTTCATTCTTATGAAACTTCGTCTCATTTTTGTCCATTTTTACGGTGCACATGTTTTTTTTTTTCCTTTTTTGTTATCTTTTGTTTTCATTTTTTTTATATTTTACAATGTATTTTTATTTATAAATAATTTTATTATTTTTATATTTATAATATATACATAAAATATATTATATATAATATATATATATATGTAATATAGACACAATAAGTAAAGACATACTTACAACATACACATAATATATTTAATATTTTTTAATTTTATATATACATAATATATATAATATACATAATATCTATACAATATACAAAGGTATATACATAACATACACACAATATACAAACAACATATGCACAATAAACTTAATATTTTATTAAATTTATTTTTATATTTATAATATATAAAATTTAATTAAAAATAAATTTAATAATTTTTATTAAAATATTTTTTATATATTTTACTTTTTATATAAATTTTGTGGCTATTATTTCTTATTTAAAATGAAAAATACTATTTTTTCTTTATAAAATAAATAAATTTTATATGTTAAAACTGTAATTTAAAAAATATTATTTTTATTGAAATATATTTATTTAATAGTAAAATTTGAAAAAAAATAAAAATTAAAGTAAATATTGTTTGAAATTAGAAAGAAGGTATTTTTGTAAAAAAAAATATATGAAGTGAGGAATGAGGTATTTTTGTTAAAAAATATATATACATTATTTGAAATATTTCTAAAAACTTTTTTAAATGTATAGTATTTTTAAAATTGAGTTTATTTTAAGATAATTTTGAAAAAACTCTAAAAAAATAAACGGACTTCTTAACTGACTTATTAAACGCTGACTTATTAAAGGTTGCGTTTTCCTTTTTTTTTTTTTCATATTTTTAAATTAAGTATTCAATAAATGCGTAAGGTATTGCGTCATAAAATTATTTGTTTTAAATTTGTAATTGAATTTCTACTAAAAAATTTGATATTATTCCAGCGAGTGCATTGAACTCTGTCTTTCAACAATGGGGAATACAAGCTGCCCAAACTCAATGGAATATAAGCGGAGAGCTATGCAGTGGGGCAGCCCTTGGTTCGTCTCCTATTAGTTTTGACGATACAAATTACAACCCTTTCATCAAATGCGATTGTGCTGACAATAATGGCACCACTTGCCACATTATTGCTCTGTAAGTTTTTCTCATTATTATATGCATGCTATATGTTTGATTTTATGCCTCACTCATTAGTAAATTACTAGTTGTTAAGTTCTGTGTTATAGCTTATGGTTGCCTTTTTTTATGATTTTCAGGAAAGCGTATGGAATTGATGTTGTGGGCGTAATTCCTGATGAGCTATGGACTTTGACTTTCCTTACCAATTTGTATGACGTTTACAATATCGACCAATAAACATGTGCATGTGCAAGTTAAACTTTCCAGTCTTGCCAACTTGCACTTTCACAATAAATTCATTTTCTTTAGTTTCTTACAGGAATTTGGGTCTGAATTACTTAACTGGTACCCTGTCTCCATCCATTGGCAATTTAACTCGCATGCAATACTTGTAAGTTAATATAAAGTTTTTTAAATTCTCTATTTTAAAATATCTTAAAATAATTATCTATTTTTATTTATAAAATATATTCAATATTTTATTATTTTATTATTTAATAAATTTATATTTTAAATAAAAAATTAATAATTATTTTTAAAATAAAATAAATAAGAGTAAAAAATAGTATTAATTATATTTTTTTAAAATTTATAAAAAAATGAATAATATTTATGAGACGGTATGAATAGATTTTACTTACAGGGTGATAGGACATGAAAATATATACTGCTTATTGTCGTCTGACTGAAAATTTGTACTTTGATTAGGAACTTTGGCGGTAATTCACTGTCAGGAGAACTTCCTAAGAAACTCGGATTGCTTACTGATTTGAGATCATTGTAAGTATTTTTTTTTTTAATTGGAAGTCTGATGATTTTGCCATTCAACAGATGGAGAAGACTATTTTTTTTTTCTTTTAAAAAGAAAAAAATTATGATTGTTATCCATAATGTCCTTTTGGACGGACGTTTCAACACAAATGGCTATTTAGTTGTTGCCCAAGATTAGACCTGTTCATGGTCAGGTTTGAGTTTGTAAAATGTCAAATTTTCCGAAGGCCTTCAATGATTGCGGCATATGTTCCAGCCTGCGATCAGGTCGACCAAGGATATATATTAAATAGTTCAATAGCATCTGATTTTGTCTTTCTATATAGGTACATGAAATTAGGATGATTATCTAAAATAGGACTCTTGATTGTTGATTTTTTTTTCTCAACATTGCAGTGGTTTAGGAGCAAACAACTTCTCCGGTCCTTTGCCATCTGAACTTGGGAATTGTTCAAAACTAGACGAAATGTGAGTTCTGCTCTTTCTACTATTTATTAAATGTATATTCTGCATTTCTTGTTACATTGCATTTAGTAGATGTGGATTTTCAAAATCTAGTTGTTTAATAGTTGTACAAGAATAGTATAATTTTTGGCAATAAATACTTGATCCCTTGGGTATGATGATTCAGTTGATAAGAACTAGATAATTTCATGCAAAAACATAATATGGTGAATGCAATTATTGTTTTCTCGTGCTAGAATTAATAGTTATCAGGAAGGAAATATGTGCTAGTTCTTTGCATTGTTCAAACAAAAAGATAAAAGACAACACAACTGATGAAAATTATTACCTTGACAGTTATATTGATAGCTCTGGAGTAAGTGGTGAAATTCCTTTGGCATATGCTAACTTACGGAACATGGTTACTGTGTAAGAACAATTTGACACCTTAGACCATGTTTAACTATTTTTAGAAAGATAACAATAGAATGTATTATGTTGTTTCTTTTTATTGGTTTCAGGTGGGCATCAGACACTGAACTTACAGGCAGGATACCTGAATTTATAGGAAATTGGTCAAAGCTTACAACCTTGTATGACACTTCATATAATATTTTCCATTAATTTTCTTAGATTAAAGTTTAAATCATTACTTTTACAGGAAATTGAATAAAGGAGATCTAATAGTTTTGATAACCGGGTTGGTGGGTGCCCATTATGGGTCAACCTCACTCAACCTATTAATATATATATGCTATCCACTGATTACCAACAAATAGTTTATTTTGTTTTGTTGCTTTAAATGCTAAATCAACATGCTTATATCACCTACTGTAACTCTAACTTCAGAAGGTTTGAAGGGAACTCCTTTGAAGGTCCTATCCCATCAGCATTATCCAACCTGACTTCTTTGACAGAGTTGTGAGTGTCTGCATCTTTGCATGGTTCTGTTCACATGTTAAATACCTATAATATTAGCAACCTAATGTATATTGCAAATGTAGGAGAATAAGTGGTTTGTCAAATGGCAGCTCTTCACTCGCATTTCTTAAGGACATGAAATCTCTGACAATCTTGTAAGGCAACCTAATGTATCATTTATGCACCATTGTTTTCTTTCCCTTTGACATTTTAACAAGCAATATGACAAACTCAGTTCATTTTTATCAGGGTATTAAAGAACAATAACATATCAGATTCAATTCCATCCAGTATTGGAGAATTCAAAAATTTGACACGCCTGTAAGTTATTTTTACTAATGAGTCATTTTATATGTGCATTTAGCTGGCAATATTTAAGCTTGGACAGGTATTAGCTTAAATATCATATACTTGCACAGGACTCTGAATTGCTGAAGTAATCATGTCAAGCCGTGTGGTTGTGCTTTAGTAATTGGGTATCGGATCACTTTAAAGAGCAAAGAAATTACTATATGATTTGTTATATTTTGAATCTTCAGTTGCATGAAGGATTGAATCTTACTTTTTCTATTACCATATAGAATTTGTTCAGTAGCTTTATTTAACTTTAACCTTATGATTCTAATGGCTTTTTTTTTCACTAGGGATTTGAGCTTCAACAATATAACCGGACAGATACCAAACTCGCTTTTCAATTTGAGCAACCTCAATGTCTTGTAATATTGTCTCTGCTTAATTGTGTCATACATGAAACATCTTAAAAATGCATTTCAGATTGAACAATGTGCTGCTCCTTTCGTGCTCAGGTTTCTTGGAAATAACAAGTTAGATGGTCCTCTTCCATCACAAAAAGCGGCGCAACTCAAAATTATGTATGTATATATTATCATTCAAATTATATACTGTATGTTCATTACATGGTTGGATTATGTGTTTAATGTTTTCCTCTGTTTCAAGTTCACATCATTAATACTAACATAGTTGATCCCTGACCAGGGAATTTCATGAATTGGTTGGAATATTTATTTATTTTTCTTTGTCAACTTATAATTACAGAGATGTTTCATACAATAATTTATCAGGGAGCTTTCCTTCTTGGGTCAATGATCAGAACTTACAAGTGTAAGTTCTAATTTTTGCTCTTCTCAAGGATATTTCTATTCTTGTAATCATTCACTAAGAACTGATTGATGAAAAATCACAGTTACATCTTTCTTTCTTTATGGTGTCTGTGCAGTAATTTAGTAGCCAACAACTTCAGAATAGATTCATCAAATAGTAGGTAATTCTTTTTCTTCTACATTCACTTTTTTGCTTTATGTAACCATTATTTTTTTTCTGGCATAATTTCTTAATAGTCGCTTGATCACATTCCTCTTTGGCTTTTAGTGGTTTGCCATCAGGCCTTGACTGTCTTCAACGTAACTTTCCTTGCTTTCGGGGCCTTCCAGTCTGTAAGTATGATTAAAATATCTTTTTTTGGGCATCTTCTGGTGTTTGCTAGTCAGCCTTGATGCATGTAACGTTCAAAGGGTTAGAGTCAACGTAGTTCCTGAACTTTCCTTGCTAAGTGCCTATTTCGTTTTGGTGCTTAGATTCTCAATTTGCCATAAACTGTGGCGGTCCATCATTTACATCCTTGAACAGGATTGAGTACGAGAGGGAAAATGAGACACTTGGTCCTGCAACATATTTTGTTACTAGCACAAGAAGGTGGGCTGTCAGTAATGTTGGAATATCTATTGAAAGCGACAATCCTCAGTTTACTGCTTCCTCATCATCTCAAGTCACAAATACTTTGGACTCTGGATTATTACAGACAGCTAGGGTTTCTGCATCATCACTAAGATACTACGGTTTGGGGCTTCAGAATGGCATTTACACTGTCAGCCTCCAGTTTGCAGAAACAGTAATTGAGGATGGTAACACGTGGAGGAGTCTTGGTCAACGTATTTTTGATGTTTATGTCCAGGTCTGTATTACGATATGAATTACTTTTGAGACTTTAAATGCTGCTTCTCAAATAGAAGATTTTTAATGTTGTCCCCAAAATGGAAGATATTAATTATGATGATTATCAAAAGCTATGGAAAAAACCAAGTCTTGTTTTTTTGCGAAGTCATTATATTTGTCCTTTTACTTTTATTGAAGTCCTGAAATTGTTAATCCAGGGGAATCGTGTTCTAAAGGATTTCGACATAAGAAAGGAGGCTGGTGGAGTCTCTAAACGTGCTGTTGAAAGGAACTACAAGGCTCTTGTATCTGAAAATTACCTTGAAGTCCATTTATTTTGGGCTGGAAAAGGGACTTACTTCATTCCTTTTAGGGGTACTTATGGACCATTGATTTCAGCGATCAGTGCTACCCCAGGTTCTACAACTAGTGAATTTTATCTGATTTTCGCTAATGCAGATACCCAGATATCAAGTTATTGAGTCCTGTGCTTTTACGCAGATTTCATACCAACTGTTAGTAACAGAACTCCAAGCAGGAAAAAGGACAGGACTGGTCTAATTGTAGGAATTATTGTTGCGGTCGGAGTAGCAAGCTTTCTGCTTGTTTTTGTTGTTTCTTTTATCATTCGAAGAAGAAAAAGGCAAAGCACCAAAGATGATGAAGGTAAATAGAATCAAGCTCCAACCATATATGGAAATAGCTATTTGGATATTTGTGAAGTCTTCATATATATATATAAAAAGTTGATATTAGCACCAATGATTTTAGCCTTTTATTGGTATTAGCATTTAACAAACACATATTCCATAGCATCTTCTACTGGAGTTTTTGCCGCTAAAATATTATTTTAGTTCTTGAATGACCTTTGTTGTATTGAATTTGCAGAACTCCTGGGTATAGATGCTAAGCCATATATTTTCAGTTATACAGAACTTAAAGCTGCTACTGAGGACTTCAATCCTGCCAATAAGCTTGGAGAAGGAGGATTTGGACCCGTTTTTAAAGTATGTAAATATTTAACTCAAGAAACTAATATTCTTTTATTTCTATCTAATGATTGTTCTATGAGCAATAACTTAGAAGAGATTGAGTTTAGATATTAACTCAACTTTGGACATGCTTATGGAAAGTATAAATTATGCAAATGCTTATTTGCTAACCTCACTACATTAGGAACTTTCATATTCTGTTCACAGGAAAAAAAAGAATTAGATAGATGAATGAGATTTCATTTTTTTAGTTCAAGGTGTAGCCATTTTTCTTCTTGTCCTTATCTGAATATCTGAATTTTGTTCTCAATAGGGTATAATTACTGGTGGAAGAGTGATTGCTGTTAAGCAACTTTCTGTGGCATCCCATCAAGGAAAGATCCAGTTTGTAACAGAGATTGCTACTATATCTGCTGTGCAACACCGCAACCTCGTGAAATTGTATGGATGCTGCATTGGAGGGGATAATCGGCTTCTTGTTTATGAGTATCTTGAGAACAGGAGTCTTGATAAAGCACTATTTGGTACGATATTTGTAATATATATATATATATATATATATAATGTATGTATGTATGTATATATAGGCACACCCTTAATACTCTTCTTGGCAGAAATATAGTTTAATATATATGGTTTGCATGATACAGGAGAAACAAGTTTGAATCTTGACTGGCCTACACGTTACGAGATATGCTTGGGAGTAGCCAAAGGACTAGCTTATCTTCATGAGGACTCAAGGCTTCGAATTGTGCACAGAGATGTGAAGGCTAGCAACATTTTGCTTGATTCTAAGCTCATCCCCAAAATTTCAGATTTTGGTTTGGCTAAACTTTACGATGATAAGAAGACCCATATAAGCACTCGCATTGCTGGGACAATGTAATATCCTGCTGATTAGAGCATCTGCTTTTCTCCCTGAGAATAAATTCTATTTATTATTCATTAATAAAAGCAGCAAATTTTTTCATGCTAGTAACTTGTTGTATGCTTTCTAATGCAGTGGGTATCTTGCACCAGAGTATGCTATGCGTGGACACCTTACCGAAAAGGCTGATGTCTTTGCTTTTGGAGTTGTGGCTCTGGAAGTTATAAGTGGGAGACCAAATTCAGACCCAAGCCTGGAAGAAGAAAAGATTTATCTTCTTGAATGGGTATGCCATAGTGCTTGTTTACTGCATTGTTAAATTCTTCCCTCTTTCCTTTAAATTAACCTTCTTTGTCCTTTTCTCGGAAGTTTATCAATTGTATTTATGTTATCACTAATCTAGCTATTATAAGATGAGGAATACTTTCGCTTAATGCATTCACGTACTTTACTCGGCAAAAGTTGAAGCACATTAACAGTTGGATGCAAATTAAAGTCCAGCAATGGCCTAGGTTTTCTGGACACTGCAATTAGTTGCCATAATTTTCATTTTCTTTTTCTTTTCTTACTTTTTCTTTTATTGATTTGGCTCCTATATCGGATTTTAAGTTTGCAACCTCACATTTCTGGAGATGACTCCAATAGTATTGCTCCGAAGGCTCATTGGTTTTTTTACCCATTTTCTGTGATGACCAAAAAATAAGTGGGTTCTTTTGCCTTCCTGCAATGACTTTGTAAATTGTCAAAGACAAGATATGATACTTCTATGGATTCCAAACAACTTATACTGTTTTATTCATCCATAATTCTTTATGTCAAATACTGACCATTAATGGAACTTGCACTTTTTTTTCGCCTTTTAGGCTTGGAACTTGCATGAAGACAACCGTGTATTAGAGCTAGTAGACTCAAAATTATTTGATTTCAACGAGGAGGATGTAAAACGTTTAATTGGAGTAGCTCTTTTATGCACCCAAACTTCGCCAAATCTTCGACCATCAATGTCGCGTGTCATAGCTATGCTTTCTGGTGATGCTGAAGTGAGCACTGTAATTTCAAGGCCTGGGTACTTGAGTTACTGGAAATTTGATGATCTAATCACCTTTATTGGTGATGATGAAGGAAAAGGAAATGATACTAGTTATTGTTGTACATCTAAAAGTACAAGCATGGTGACTAATGCAGGGCATACACATACAAGCATGGTGGCTGATGCAGAGGATACACATACTAGCATGGTGGCTGATGCAGAGGATACACATTCAAGTGCTGCCAAATCCTTGCTCCAAGAGATCATTAGAGGATAAATAAGAAATATTCTTGCGTGCTCTTACTCTTCTTGTAGAGAGTTTCTTTCTTGTTTGCAATTTTGGAGCTAAATGACAAGTTTAGTGAGATTTATACATCAACATTTCCTCCATACATTACATAGCCATGGCCATGTAGATAATACCTGTGAAAAGAAGGCTAATAAACAGAAACTGCAACCAGTTATTCTTCACATTTCTGATTATATTTACAAAAGCTTATCTACCACAAAAAATTAATTAATTACTTTCCTATATATTTCCCTATATTTTTTTTTATTAAGGCGGTTTTAATAATTATGTTATTGTGTCAATTTTTATGGGATTAATGGATGTTAATTACAATTAGATTTTATAAGATTTTTTTAAAATTTTTAGCTCAAATATGGTGTAAAAAACATCAATTTTAGCTCATTCCGCCAAATTGCAGACATTTTTATCATATAAAAAAGTAATATAAGGGGGTGCTAAATTATATATGTGTGTGTTTATGTGTCTTGGAGTCATTAAAAATAAAAATTAAAATAATTGAAACATAAAAATTGGATATAACTATAGTTTTTGGTAATTATAAATTTTTTAATAATATAATATAATACAATGGTATAGACTATATATAATATTTAAAAAGATTAATTTCAAATAATAAAAAAAATCAAAGACTTAGTTCCCATTTTCATATATAATATATAATTACCCCTCTCTCATATTATCAAGTTGACTTACAGCAGTAAATAAATTATTATTATAAAATTTAAAACTTCGAACTTGTCTCCATTCCTCTAATCTAATATAGAAGAGACATTTACATAACTATCTACAAAAATATTTTTTATTATAAAAATATTATAAAATTTAAAAATATTTATACTTTTATAAAAAAATTAGTGTAAAATTTTAAAAATACATCATTCCTCAATAAAATAATTTTTTTTAAAAATACATTTTTTTTTCAATACAATCAATATTTTACTTTAATTTTTTTTTCAAACTTCACTATTAAATAAAAATTATAATAAAATAATAAAAAATAATATTTTAAATTAGTTTTCATCATATAAAAATTATAATTTTTATATAAAAAAATTAATTTTACTAATAAAAAATAAATAATGCACAAAAAATATAAACAAAATAAAACATATAAAAGTACATTAATAATAAACATTAATAATTTTTTTTTTAAAAAATTACATATTATGCACATAAAAAAATAAAAAAAATAAACATAATTTTATTATGTAGATGCATTATAGATATATTGTAAAGTTGTGATTGTATTGTATATATTGTGAATATGTTATATTTTTGTTATTTAAGTTGTATATTTTTTATATAAAAATTGTTGAATGCTATATAAATATTATATAAATCTTGTGTGAATGTTTTGAAAATAAAAAATTAAATAAATATTAAAAATATTATGTAGATGTATTATATATTTGTTATAGATGTAATGCTGATGTGCTGTAGATATTGTATATATATTTTATATTATTAAGTATGTATTTTATATATCTTGTATCTATATTATATATATATTATGTATATATAACCTGTTGGGGTTAGCCCAGCGGGCCACCTATTGTTATTCTTACAGAAGGGCAGGGGGTTCGATTCTCAAAAATGTATTTTCGAGGGTCAAGTTTTTTTTTTTTTTTTTTAAATATTATGTATATATTTATTATTTTTGTATATATATTAAAAATAATGCATTAAAAAAATTTTTATATAAAAAAATACAAATAATATAAAATAATAAAAAATTTACAAAAACGAAAAAGCAACATCAAATAGTAAATTTAAAAAAAAAAAAAAAAAAAAAAAAAGCGAACTGCATATTTGTGAAAAAATTTCTTTCGGCTGCTGTACAATTGCAAAGTAAACTGGAAAATATCGTGCGGAGTGTAAATTTCCCAATATTGAAGCCGACAAAATTGAAGTGTCTGTTGAAACCTTGTTACCGTTAAGCTTTTACAGCTTTGCAAATTTGAATTCAATTAAAAATTATTTTGAGAATTGATAGCTAGATAAGGAATGAAAAAGAAAAGAGATTAAAAATGTTAGTTTGAGTGGCTCATATCATATTGGTAAAAATTAAAAAAATATATTAGTAAAAAACAAATAGGGATATAATTATATTATTTGGTATATAAATATCTAAAAGTTTTTGTATTTTAATTTTTTTAATAGAATATTGAAAGTCTTTTTTTAATAATTAATTCATGTAATTTTAAAATACTAAATTTTATATCTATTAAGAAAAAAAAATTTTAATTTAACTAGTCATTGTGATTTTTTTATTTGATCATGAGTATGATTAATTTTTTGATATTCATAATTTTTTTGTCAAAAAATAGTCAATAAATTAAATTAAAAACTCAAAAAAAAACAAAAACAAAAACACACATGAACAAATAATTAAATATTAAAAAGATCATTTGACAATATATTTTAATGGAGCAATTTTTGTTGTATTATTTATTTCTTATTAAGATAGCTAATTACTTAGTCAGTTAGTTTGTTATTCTTTTTGTTAGCAGGTTAATTCAGCTCCACTTGTATAAATGTAAATAGCTCTTCTTTCGGTAATGATACATGAAACATTAAGCTCATTCCATTAAAGTTCACATGGCATCAAAGCTTCTCTCTCTTTCTTGACTTTTCTATCTCCATTGTTCTCTTCCTCCTCTCAATAGTTCCTTTTTTTTTTTTCTCTATAGAACCAGAAATTTCTTCCTTCTTCTTTTCCCTTCTGAAGATTATTTGGGCTCAATGCATATGACTGTTAATATGTTGTTGCATGTCGCATTGTACATTTTAAATGAAAAGCAGTATGCATTGTCTACCTTCAGTTTTTATTACTGTCAAAATATTTACCAGTAGGCTGTTAGCTTAGCGTAATTTATTTGTCGTACAGGTGACATAGTTGAGATTGAGGGCCCTGTTAGACCTTACTAGATCTAGAATTTTGGGATTTCACTAAAAGACTTTTGTTTTGCCACGGGACCAGAGCCACTTGCAAGCATATATAAATTTACTTTGTGTATTTTGATATATTTATGTACATTATATTTACATAAGATAAAAATTTTGTACTTGTAAAGCTTTTGGACTAAGTGTTATAAACTTTTATACATATATATGTATATGTGAGTATTTTAAAAATAATTTGAGAAATTTTAAGCCATGAGTTTTCTTAGAGAAATGGTTGATTAAATATATATTAGGAGTGTATTTCTTTTGACAGGTTGAGTTAATTGATTTTTGAGAACGCTCAAAATACAAATAAAACTTTGATAAAAATTTTTCAGAGATTTTTCTTTAAAATGTGTTTCAGTACTTTTAATTTTTAATAAATAGTTTTATTTAATTATTAAAGCACAACTTAGGTTTTAAAATATTACTATTATTAATTTTTTCTCTTGGATTTATGAAAATTTTATTAAGACAAGAATGATGACATCCTTGTACTGTGTAGACATATTTTACATATATCGAATGTATATATTATATGTATATGGGATGTATGGGTGTTACATAAAAAATACTTTATCTCTAAAATAAGCTTCTAAGGTTGTTAATCCTTAATCAAAATCATATTCAGCTCTTATATATTATATGATTCAATAAATCAAGTAATTGATGGCCAATCAAATTAGCAATTAAAACAAGATCAACAAATCAAAGACTCAAGAAATACCTTAGTAGGTATATTAAAAACCCATAATAAAAAATTCATCCTACTATGAGATTAGTTACCCATGGCTAAATAAAACATAAAACAATAGATCTTTGAAAACTAACATAGAAATCCATCAATCCTAATACCTAACAAATGAAACAACAAAAGATAAATGAAAATGAAAAATGAAAGTTCTAAACTAATCAATTGATCTCTATCGTGCTAAGTGAGCCTTGATACAAAAAACTTTAGTAGAATATGCAAAATCTATAAGCCTTGCCTCATTCTTCTCCTTTCTATCTCTCTTCCTCTCTCAAAATCTAATTTTTGCCAAAAATTAAAACTATGGTTAGCCCTCTTAATTCCTCTGAAAAAGATGCATTTATACTATGCCAAATGTCCTTCACATATCCTTAGATGGAGCACCGCCACCTTGAAATTTATGTAATTAAGGTAGTTTAGTTATGAACGGGTGTGTTGGATGAAATGACACACCCATGCTAGAGTCAAACCTCCTGTTTCACAATGTTTCAACTGTTACAACCCTAAAATTTTAGGCATTAGAGTGCTGGATGGTTTGGCACACCTGTGCCTAAAATTTTTCTCTGGAAGTCTTTAAATCTTCTCCACACTTCATTTTATTTTGCACTAGCATGTCCAAAACATTTGGCATGCCCTTGTTGAAGCTTTTGTCTTTGAAATCTAAACTTTGCTTCGTTAAAATGCTCTCTTCTTGCTCCTTATGCCATATAATTGCTTGACCTGCTAAAAAAAACATTTTCCATCATAAACCTTCATGAAATTGATAAAAATCAATGCAAGATGAACTCTTTTCAATTATAAATTTAAAGATAAAACAAGTTATCAATATTTAACTTATTGGTTTTCTAATCTTCCACAAACATTGAATTTTTTGTTAAGCTAGGATCTTCCTCCTTTAATATAACATAATGATGCTTCTTTCATTTAGAAACAAAAAACAATATGGATATATATAAATACATTTTATGAAGATCTTATAAGAAAATTAAAGTTTTGTTTTTAAACCTAATAAAAGGTTACATATGCATTAATAACAAGAATTTTGTGTATATTTATCACTTATTTTGAATATATATTTTGGTTTATTATCTTGGATTTCTACTGATTGTGGGATGTCTTTATACATTTATATTGATAAAGAAAGTTATCTATTTTAGGAGAAATATACTTAAAAGACCTAATGGAATATTCGAGCATAAACCTTGAGCAAAAGTTGTCACTTCAGATAGAAAAAGAAAAACTGAAGTCTCGAGCATAAGTCTTGGACAAGGCTTAATACCAGACCTGATCATAAGATGATAACTATTACAATTGGGATTTTCTACCTTTTTGGGAGTTGATATGCTGCAATTTTTGGAGGAGCATTATAAAATCTTATTAAACTTTTATTCCTATTTTGGGATAAAGGTTATTCTTATTTAGGGTTTTTATTACTTTTATTATTTTTATCTTTTTCCTAAATAAGATTTTAAATAGGAAGTTTATTTTTAGAAAATAGTATATAATGAACATTAGAGAGCAATCCTAAGATGACTTTGGTTGAAGAATTTAGTTCTCTACTTTTTGTCCATTGTTTTTATAGATTTCTTTTATTTTATTTTGAGTTTTCTTCTTTCAATTATATGCAACTAATTTCTAATCAGTTGAAGGATAAATGAGGCTTCAATTCGCCAAAGGATTGTGAGATCTAAATGACTTTTCTCATCTCTTCTTTTAATTTTCAGTATTTATATATTTTCTGTAGCATATTAATATTATTGTTTTGCAACTTGTTCAATCGGGGCCCTTGTTCATTTCATTTAATAATATACCACCAATTGAAATATTAGAATCTATAATTATTCTTGTCATTTTGATAATTAGTGGCAATAAGGTGTAATACTAAAAAAATATATAATCTAACTTAAATGAACCATGTGATTGAGTTTGTTGATTAAAATTAGATTTTTATAATTTTTAAAGCAATTAGTGAATTAAATTCTAAGGACGTTCATATATAGTTGTTTATTAGCAAGGGCTACTTAGCAAGCATCTCCTAATTAATTTAAAATTTAAGGAAGGATTGGTTGTTACGAGCATCTCCAATGATTGGAGTTGGTTTATTGAAAATTAGGAAGAATTATCTTTGAACCAAGAATCAATCTAAATAATTAAAAAATGAAATTATCTCTTCAACTGAAATTAATTCTATTGATTTTTCTTCAAATTATTTTTGTTGTTATTTATTTTTAGCTTTCAATTTTTACTTTAATTTTGATTCTTAATTATAAAATTTTTCATTTAATTTTTATTATTTTTATTTTGGTTTTTGAAAGAAATTTAATTAAGTAGTCAATTCCTTGTGGATTCGACCATATTCACCGCTATTACAATTTAATTTCTTTAAAGAATATACACTTTAGTTTTGGTGGCTTCAACACCCATCAAAATTTGGCATAATTATGGGGGAACTGAAAATAACTTGTTTTATTTCTTTTTGATGACCATATCTTTTATAGTTGCTACTTGGCACAAACAAGAAATTCCAAATGAGATAAATATATCTTCTCTTGAATCCAAAATTTCTAAACTAACTCATTTGGTGTGAAACATGGTTGTAGGTAATATGCAACAAGCTACAGTCTATGAAATTTGCGCATATATAGGACATCCTACGAATAAGTATCTTACAATTCAAGAAGATGATCAACCACAATGTAATTATGATCTATATTTTAATAATTATAATTCAGAATAGGGAGATCAACCAAACTTTAACTATGGAGTGGAGTTGTCAAATTTTTAACAATTTCAGCCAAGGCCACATCAGTCACAACAACCACCACTTCAAACACTAGGTACGTCTCTTGACAAAATATTTAAGTCATTCATGACTAATACTCAACAATTTTAATATGAGACAAGAGCATGTATTCAAAATTTGGAAAGCCAAATTAGCCAATTAGCAACATCTATAAGTAAGATGAAGTCTCGAGGAAAATTGCCCTTTTAAATAGTGGTCAGTGTAATTACCTTGAAAATGAAGAAGAGCTGTTGAAAAATTTGCACCAAGGAATAAGCCTTACGCAAGGCTTAGAAAAAGAGATAGAACTTGAAGTTGTTATTCAAAATGAAAAACTATTTGCTAGGTCAAATTCTGATTAGTTTAAACTAATGGTGATTCAACCACCTTTTCCACAAAGCTTGGCCAAGTCTCAAAAGAAAACAAAGAGAAAGAAATTCTAGAAACTTTTCATAAAGTTGAGGTAAATATACCTTTACTTGATATTATTAAAAAAGTACTTTGATGTATTAAGTTTCTAACAAAATTATGCACCAATAAAAAGAAACTCAATGATAATGAAAAGGTACTATAGGAGAAAGAGTTTTTGTTATTATTCAAAGAAAATTACCTCTCATGCAAGGACCAAAATATGTTTGTTATTTCGTATAAAATAGGTTATGTAAGCATAAAAAGAGCTTTGTGCGATTTAGAAGCATCAATAAATATTATGTCATTATCTATTTATATATCTTTGTTTGCTAGTTCTCTTAAAGAAACTTTTATCATGATTCAATTAGCTAATAGGTTTATGATTTGTCCTGAATGAGTGTTAGAACATGTCTTAATTCAAGTAGATGAATTAATTTTTTCTATTGATTTTTATGTACTTAATATGGAGGATGATAGATATTCTAATTCTTCTTATATTTTGTTAAGAAAACCTTTTTGTAGTACAACTAAGACAAAAGTAGATATGCATAATGATACACTCACTATGGAATTTGATGAAAAAATTGTTAAAATTAATTTTTTTTTTAAGATATGAAATGTCCTAGTGATATGTCTTATGGTGTACATATTGTGAATAAAAAAAATTTTGAATTGAGCGATAAAGATGAGATAAATGCTATGCTTTGCAAGAATCTGAATAATGATAGCTTGGAAAATCTAGAGAAAGATTTTGTTGCTAATAAAGAATTGCAGGTTTTGGTGTATGAAAGGGAGGCTCACAAACTTTTAGAAAACAATATCTCAATTCTTGAATTAACCACTTCTCTCATTATGTATTTACCTTCTATTATGTATGTAATATCCCAAATTTTTAAAAATTTTTAATTTTTAAAAATTTGATAAAATAAATTATAATTTAATAGGATAAATTAAATTAATGATTTTAAATGAAAAATGAAGAGATTTTAAATAAAAAAGTAGAATATATATGTGATATATATGTAAAATATACATAATATATAAAAGTCAACACTTTTTTAAAAAAAAGTCAAAAGTCAAAGTAAAAAAGGGTATTTTGGTAATTAAACCTTAAAAATTTTAAATTATTAAATTAATTTAAAAATAAATAATTTTTGAATGAAACAGAGATTTTTGAACTTTTAATTTATTAAATAATTAATTAAATAATTAATTATTAAAATATTATAATATATATATGGTTATAATTAAAGGATGAAAGGAAAGAGAAATTAAAAAAGTAGTCTTCCTCTTCTTCTTGGCCGAACCACCATGGGAGATAGCTCAAGGATTTTTGTTCTTCTTAGATATAAGAATTGAAGGATTTCAAAGGTTCAAAGAAGATTTTTAGTAATTTCTACTTGAAAAAGTAAGTTCTTTAGCTTTTTTCTTCGGATTTTCATAGAAATTTTGAATATGTGAGTTTTGAATTTTTTGAAGTAGTATGTTATAATTATTGAAATTGGTGTGTATGAAGCTATTTTGGATAGTTATTAATGATTTTAAGGTTGGATTGAAGAAATTATTGAATTTGGATAAAGAATGGTGAAGAGAGAAAATTTAGGGTTATGGACTTTTATGGTTTGAGAAATCTTAGTTTTTAATTGTGCAAATTGGTTTTAAATGAGTTGTTTTGGTGCTTAAATAAGTATTTTAAAGTCAAATATTGGATTTGGTTGTGTTTGGTTGGGATTTGAGAATGAAAGTGTGATTTA
The DNA here is from genome assembly GCA_947685225.1 of Garcia nutans. Lineage (NCBI taxonomy): Eukaryota > Viridiplantae > Streptophyta > Magnoliopsida > Malpighiales > Euphorbiaceae > Garcia > Garcia nutans. The sequence continues at coordinate 50,948,109 of CANTUV010000011.1, read as the reverse complement.
GGGTTTTGAAAAATAATTTTTTTGAAGTTGTTGAATTGTATAATTTTATTAGTTTAATCTTGTTATTTGGTGATATAAGTGATGAATATAAGCTTAAAATGATTAATGGATTGTGTTGGATGAAAAACTTTCAGTGGGGGAAGGTTATATCATTTTAGGGTTTTGTGTATAAGAGTGTGTTTTTATAATGTAAATGGTTTAAATATATTAAAATATGTTTCTAATAATATAAATAAATTTAATATATTAAAATGAATGGCGTAGTATGAGAATCCAAAGTTAAAGTGAGGTTAGCCTTAAATTTTAAATTTTTGCTTGGATGGGGTTCAATTATGATTTAATATTGAAATGCCATTAAATGTGATACTAAATGATTATTTATTATCACATTGGTTTAGGAATTGAGGAAGGTTGATTTGCTTCATCCAAGTGGTGAAGGACAAGTTGGAAGGATATGATTGGAGGTTATTTTAAACTTATTTTGGTTGCTATTTGAGGTAAGTACAAACTTTGAATACATTGGTTATATTTGGATGACATTTGGGCTTAACATATTTTGGTTGAAAAATGTGTTAAACTACTTAATACATTGGTTATGTATGAATAATGTGCTATGATATTTGTAATGTCATATATGTGTTAAATGCATTGTGAAAAATAATTGATAATGGCTAAATTATGTAAAGTATGAAATATGTGTATTATGTGAAAATGACCTAAAGTGTTTGGATAATGTCATTTGTTGTATATGTATTAAGTGAATTGTTAAAAAGTCATTGGTATTGGCTAGATTACATTAAATGTGATTAATATGTGAATTATGTGGAAATACCCAAAGTAATTGGGTAATGTTTTGTAAATGCAAAAAATGTGGTATAATGTTATGAGATATGTGAAAACATAATGAAATGAATTGATATCAATATAAATGAGAAATATGAATAAATTGTGTGCCTAGTATGTTAATCAATTTTCAGAGTTCTGTGTTTGGCGGTATGCTTATAATTTGCCTACGGGCTAGACGTTGACGTTACTGTAAAAATATTTTTGAGGTAAAATGACCGGGTCATAAGCCTCAAAAATAAGTCCTTGAAGCTGGGCTGGGTGAAATGACCGGATCGTAAGCTCAGATCTAGTTGGACTATTACATTGATATATTGCATACGGGGCTAGACACATGGTATCATTATAGACCAAAATAGTAACTCTAAAATTTGAATAGCATATTAGTTATCTTTGGACCCATGTTTATGTTTATTTTTATGTGAATTGTGGATTGTGAAATATTTGAAAGTATGAGAAAATGGAATGATGCGATATCCATATACATTGTGCATTGACATTACATTTGAGTTTTATTGTTATCAAGTTTGTATTACTAGGCTTTTGGCTTAGCGCGATTGTTTACATTGTGCAGGTGACAGGATAGATTCGGCTGTGCCGAAGAGTTTTTCAAGACCAGGTCGGATCTAGACTTGTGGTTGTGCTTATAGAGTTGATATCAAGATCAGAAACACTGTCAGCAACATGTATATATTTTATGTTATTATATATTTTGGGTATTATATATATTATATCATATTTTTGGATTTTATGTACTGTAAATTATAAAGAATGTTTGAGTTAAGTTATTTGAAATTGAGGAGTATGGTTGAAATGGTGATTTAAAATTATTTGGGAGTGTGTCATTTTGCAGGCTGTGTAATTGATAAATTTTGGGATGTCTAAATTACAGACAAAATTCTGATGAATTTTTTCCAGAGATTTTCATATAAAATGTTTATTTTGAGTTCCTATAACAAGTAAAGAATATTTATATATTATTTAATTTTATATATTTAGTATTTGAAATTTTAAATCAGAAATGTGAATTTTTTTTATTAAATTGGTCTATGATATTTTTGTACCGTATATGTGTATTTTATATATGCTGAAAATATATATTGTACGTATATAGGGTATAAGAGTGTTACAATGTAGGCACCAAAATAAAAAGTAACAAACTCTAGTGTAACAATCAAGAAAGATCTTACGCGTCCAATACCGAAAAGATTAATTGGGGATCGATATGCATTAGAGTATAAGGGTAATGTCTAGCAAAAGACTTTAAGTAAATGCACTTATTAAGAGACAACCCAACCTTTTTAAATTTTCTTTTCAATAATTTTTATTTTTTTCTCTTATTTTATTTTTATTTTATCTTCTTCTTCCTTCAAAATTCCTACAAATCTCTCTTTTTCAAGTCTAATGGGATACAACAATTGAGAAAAAAATGGCATCACTTTCACTCTCCCACTTCCCAGTCTCTCTAATATCCACAACCAAAAATCATAAGGATTAGAAGCGAATGACCCATTTTCATCAATCTGATCAAGAAAAAAATTTAGAGGAGTTTTCTTGTTCTTAACTCTTATTTTATTTTTATATTTACAAATTGAGAACAATATACGAAATAAGTGTGAGGGAGGGGTATTTAATATTAGGTTTCAAAATTTTCATATTTTTGAGTTTTTGTGAAAATTTTTTCAAAATTATACGGTTTTTCTTGAAATTGTGCTATTATCTTCAATGTCATTTTGCAATTTTAAATCAAAAGTCTCATTTTATCTTTGAAACAATTCAAATGTGATGTTTTGAAAAACAAACTGAAACAGTAGCCCTTAACTTGTGATTCTAAATTATTTTTCTTCTTTCCACTTATTATGAATAATTATTTTTGATAAATATTATTTATGTAAAATGTTTTGAGTTTTGCCCTATAATAAACTTAATTAATTAATATTAAATAATTGTCAGTGCATTGTTAGACTTTACTTGATTTACCTTATTATGTTTAAAATTTTTAAAGAAAAAAGATTTGTGTCGAGAACTAAATGGAAATAAATAAATAATAAAAGAGCACAAAAAAGTTCAAATGAACAATTTACTCTTTTGATAAAAAAAAACTATGAGTAGAGTTAGTAGCCACTTGAAATTATGACAAATTAAGTAACCAGGTGTTAGCATCACAAATATTTATCATCGCGTCAAAAAGTTGTTGACATGTTAGGCAAGTCATAAAAAGTGCTCAAAATAAGATAAAATTTCAGGTTCTTGGCATGAGTCTAATGCATAAATGTTTTTATGTTGATGTTATTCTTCTATGCATTGATTAACTTTCAAGTGAAAATTTAAAAAAAAAAAACATTTAATTTTTGCAAGGTTCTTTACAATTTATATTTACAATGTTTAACCAATATGATCATTTATTCTTGTAGAATTATGAAAAATTTGTTCTATTAATTGTTAGTATTTGGTTGCCTCTCCATTTGAATTTTGAAATATTGTAAGTTGAGTTGTGATTAGATGAATATAGGTACTTGAGTTGTGATTAGATTAATATAGGTACGATGGTTTAAGATTGTGGAGTGCTTGAAGGCAAGCACAGTTTAATGCATAAATCTAGAAGAGACAATATATAGTGTGGAAGCTCAAGTCTCATTCCTTTAAATGTAAATTTGACATTGCTTATGCACATGGTTACCTTCTACTCCTTAATTAATTAATTAAAATCAAATTCCATTTCCACCTTAAAATTTAATCATCCAAATCATAATTGCAAGTTCCCTTCTCTAAAGTGTATTCATTATGTATTGTGTTTACTTGTCAGTTGGACTGAGTTTACTGAGACTCGGAGATTGGTCCAATTTAAAAATACTAAAAAATTATATTTATAAAAAATTGGGTCATAATCAATTGAATCAAACTAAATTGTAACATTTTCTAAATTTTAAGTATTTTTTAATAAAAAAATTAAATTTATTTTTTAAATTTATTTTATTTAATACGTAATATTTTTAAATTGATAAAATATATTTTTATTATTTTAAAATTTTATTTTAAAATTTCTATGACTTTAAGATTTTTATTAATATCTATAAATAAAATTTATATTATTATATTATTATTGAATTCAAGTCGACCAGTTAAACCGATTGAACAATGAACCACTTATCAATTCGGTTTGGAGTCCAGTTCTATTTTAATAATATTGATAATTACAGTTAAGACATGTATAAATTATCTAATCTTAGTACATGTATTTATTTTATAAACAAAAATTAGCGAAATTGTGCAAAAAAATTAGACTCTAATTTATGTTTTACATTAGATTTAAACTCAATACATTAATCAATATAGATTTTTCTTTTCTTATTTATGGTTATTAGTTTGTTATTTACTTTTTTTTTTGCCAATAGTTTGTTATTTACTTTTGATTGCATGTAATAGAATATTAAAACAATTTTAATTGTACACTAAAATATAATTTAATAATAAATACATATTATTCTAAACAATATATTCACAGTCTATTTCTTCCATGATATATTAAATGTAAAAAAACAGCCTTGATTATTGCCCAAAAAGCCTGATACTCGTACGGTTAGTAAGGGCTAATACTCAAACATCCTTACACCCTTTTCGGCTCGCTTGATCATATGCCAAGTTGAATTAATTAACAAGCACCGTGTTTGAGTAGGGCGCAAGTAGGAAAAAAATAATTTTAAAAAAATAAAGTTAGGGTTGAAGAATCATAAAACATTAATTAATTAACAATTATATATTTCTTCTTTTTTTTTTTCCCTTTGATACATTAAAAATTTATTATAAAGTAGAGAGAAAGTGTTAATAATTAAATTTCTGATCTTATGTACTACAAGTTGAATGATTAGAACATAAAGTACCCATTTTATTTGATTCTGAAAACTAAATTGTCGATGTTTGAATTTTCAAATACTTATACAGAGAGTTTGGTAAAAAAATAAATAAATAAATAAAACCCAGTGGTTAAATTTCTAAGTACTATTTTCTGAAATTATAATTAAAAGTTAATTTATGAATGAAAAATTAGAATTTGTAAAAAGTTAACTTTTACTAAAAAATATAAAATAGTTATGAAAATATTTACAATTGAATTATAAGAATATATATATGCATTAAATAATATTAATATATATATGTACTCAAATAATAATTAAATAAACTAATTAAAATATATGCGTAATTTTTTAAAATATATTTAATGTATAATATTAAATTATTAATTTACATATATGAAAATTTATTAAAATATATAAGATTATATCCTTATTTATCATTCTATAAATAATCTAAATTGGATTTCAAATACTAAAAAACATTTTACAATTACTTATAACAGTTAACGACTTGTTGATGACTGCTCACAACAAACCAAAGCAAACCCTAAAAATGATGCCGGGTATTCAAAATTTTATATTATTTTATAATTATTTTTTATTTTATATAATTTAATTTTTATAATTTAAAATTTCACCATTATATTTTGTATTTGTTAACTTTTTCTAATGGCTAATTTTTTTGAACATTGCATTATGAGAAAGACAAATTAAATCTAAATCTATGTACAATTATTATTTTTTTTTATCAAAAAGATATAATAATAATTATTATTATTATTGAACTGTATAATTATTATTAAACTATATCCGAACGTGCTTTTCTAATGATTAATTTATAAAAAGGAGTAACTTGAAATCAAGAAAAATGATACTATTTATAAGTCTTCCCTGAGTAGCAACTTTTTATTTTCATTTTTTTTTAAATAACTTTTTATTTTCATTATATTTTTTTTTCAAAATGGATTTTTTTTAATGGACTTTCTATCATTTGAATGATTGGAACGTCTTAAAAATCGGCTACATTCTCGGCTGCAACTTCTCCGGGTTTCCTCCACGTGTCACGTGGTAAAAGTAGAAGTCTATGTGATCAAGTGTTACCTATGCAGCTACATTTATCTCATCCACTACGCAAGCCCCAGCCACCATCTTAAAACTAAATTCATCAAAAAAATTTATATTATTTTTCACTGGACTTAAGATTAAAAATATAAATTAACAATTTTAATTGAAGTAATACAATTTATTTCATTAAAAACAAATGATAACAAAGCAAATATTTGCTCCAAATTGGGGTGTAATTTATGTATTATGAAGCATTAATGAATGTAGATATAGTAAACAACTTAAAACAAAATTAATCTTCAAGTTCTTTCAAAAAAAAAAATCTTCAAATTTCAATATTGTTATTAGTTAGAGATCTGAACATTATGTACACCTCAGCAAATTTCTCTCTCCGCATTATTATTCAAAAAATTAATAATTAATAGGAGATTAATAATTTCTATAAATAATTTAAATATTATTTTTCTTTTGTGATAGAGACTATATATAGATATAATTACATTTTTAAAAATTAGGAAAACAATCATATATATTACTATATATATAAAAATATAAAAATATTATTATTATTATTATAAAATATGAAACTGAAATTAAATATTTTTCATGCCTACAATTAAAAACACACGTTTAATTTAATAAGTCTTTAATATTTCACTAATATTATAAAATTTCATGAACAGTTTATAACATGCAAATGTTCAATTTTTCCATGGATTCACAACTTATCACATGTCACACCGTACATATCTCTCAGCTACAAGTACGTGAAGACGTGCAAATAAAATTTCAATATGACGACTTAAATCTTTAATTAATTAATTAATCCTAACTGATAGTATTCATTCTAACTGTACCCACTACTATAAATAAAACATCGAATAACTGCCATTCTTGTATACTTCAACTGCTGCTTTCTCTTCTTCTCTAGCACTTACTCAAAATATGGCTTATAAGTTTCTTAAAATTTCTTCGTTTGTAGTATCATTCTTTATCATTTTTCACTCTTCAAACGCAGCGTTTAATGTGATAAATTTTGGAGCAAAACCAGATGGAAAAACAGACTCAACGCAATCATTTTTAAAAGCATGGACTGCTGCTTGTAATTCAGCTTCTAGTTCGACCATTAATGTTCCAAAAGGAAGGTATTTGATAAAAGCAATAGTGTTCAGAGGTCCATGCAGGAGTAGAATTAATGTTAGGATAGATGGAACCATTGTTGCTCCTGACGATTATCGAGCTCTTGGAAATTCTGGGTATTGGATTTTGTTTCTTCAAGTTAATGGAGTTTCTGTTTTTGGCGGTACACTTGATGCTAAAGGTTCTGGTTTCTGGAATTGTAGAAGAACTGGCAAAAATTGCCCTGTTGGAGCTAGAGTAAGTTCATTTATTGAATAATTAGTTTTCTATTTATATATAGTTTAATCATGCAAATTCTTTTTAAATATGTAGTTTAATTATTATGATAAGAATTAATAGTTAATAATTATATTAATTTGTTGATGCAGTCCATGACATTCAACTGGGCTAACAACATTCTTGTAAGTGGCTTGACATCTATCAACAGTCAATTAACTCACCTAGTAATCAATAGTTGTAACAATGTTAACGTTCGAAACGTGAGGCTTGTAGCTCCAGACCAAAGCCCTAACACTGACGGCATCCACATCCAGGCAGCAACCGGAGTAACAATCACCGGCAGCACCCTTCAGACCGGAGACGACTGCATATCTATTGGTCCAGGCACCAGAAACTTGCATATGAGTCACATTAAGTGTGGCCCTGGCCACGGCGTTAGGTAATTTTTTCAAATGTTTTTTAATATTTATGAAATTATTTTGATAAAATATTTGGTTATAATGTATGAATTGCTAGTTAATTTACAAGGAATTGAAATAATTGAAGAAGTTGTGTTTGGTGCCATTTGACAGCATTGGAAGCTTAGGCAGGCAATTCAATGAAGATGGAGTACAAAATATGACATTAACAGATGCAGTTTTCACAGGATCAGACAATGGAGTAAGGATAAAATCATGGGCCAGGCCCAGTACCAGTTTTGTTAAGAATGTTCTCTTCCAAAATATCATCATGAGAAATGTTGAGAACCCTATCATTATTGACCAAGATTACTGCCCTGACAATATAGGTTGTCCTGGTCAGGTATATTCAATTTCATTTTCAATAAATTAATTCTCCTCTTTTCTTTTTGAGATTTTTCAAAAATATCAACAAATAAAAAATATATATATACTTTTCCATTCAAAAAATATTTACTTTTCAACTTTTAATGGTAAAAATAGCTCACGTATATATATCTATATTGTATAAAGTATACAAAAATTGTAAAATATTTCTAAAACAAATTTAAAAAGTGACTTATAATCTAATTTTCTCTTTTTGATACATTAAAAATTTAAAATTTAAAATATTATGATTTTCTTATGTTTTTTATTTGAAAATAACAGAGTTCTGGTGTGAAGATTAGAGAAGTGACATACAAAAATATAAAAGGGACATCAGCAACTCCACAGGCAGTAATATTTGAATGCAGCAAAAGCAATCCATGTATGAGAATCAGATTACATGACATTAAGCTTACTTATATGAATAAAGCAGCAACTTCTTCATGTAAGAATATTGATGGAACCAGCACTGGATTACTCATCCCTGAGAGCTGTCTATAATAATAATAATTATTATTATTATTATTATTATTATTATAAAAAATAGTTGATTTTTTTTTTAAATTTTGATTTCTGGGTGTGCACTCCATGTGGAAGTGGCTTTTAATATGATGTAGCACTCCACGTGTGGAAGTGGCTTTTGAATGTATATTATATATGTCTATCTAGTTATAATAATTATTGAATTGGAATATTAATAATTTCTTCTGATAATTATAGAGAAAGAGAATGAGTTAACGTTAATTTATTTTAATTATAATCTCCATTAGTTATATATAATTGATTAATTTATATAAAATTAAATTAAATTATAGCATATTATTTATTCCTAATTGATAATTGAAGGACATGATATATGTATATTTTCATTACCTATTAAAAAATAATAATGACACATTTTTTGTAATTGAAAAAACAACCTTGCATGTTTTGTAGATATACAACCAAAAAAATGAATTTATAGAAATAATAAAAATAATCAGAAAATTAAAAAATGGCTAGAAAATATTAATTAAACATTTATATTGAGTTCTACATGTTCTTTAACTCAATTATTTGATTAAATACTTAACTAATTAATAACAAAAAAAAAGAAACATGATTATTTTCATTATCTATAGAATAATTTTTTTTAATTTATCTTTCATATTTTTTTAAAGATAATAGAAAAGAATATCAAAAATTATGAAATAATTAAATAAGATAGGAGTTTGTTTTGGGATTATAAATCGTAATGTTTGCACTTAAATTAAGCAAATGGGCTACGTCCAAGATGAGTTCAGCCCAAATTATTAAAGGAGTTGGAGCAAATACTTAGAATACAAAGGGACATTTACAAAACTATCTTAAAAAAAATAACTTTATTTTAAAAATACTATATAAAATAAAAATATATATACTTTTAAAAATATTTTAAACAAATTTTTAAAAATATCTCACTTTTCACTAAAACAATTTTTTTTTAATATCTCTTTTCTTACTGCAATCAATATTTTACTTCAAATTTTCTTTTTTTTTTCAAACCTTACTGTTAAATAAAAATATTTTAATAAAATAATAAAATTAATATTTTAAATTATTTTTCATCATATAAAAATTATAATTATTTTAAAAAAATTTTAATTTTAATTATAAAAAATAAATAATAGTAAAAAAATATAAAAATAGTAAAATATACAAAAATATATTAATAAAAATCATTAAATTAATTTTTAAATAAATTTTATATATTATAAACATAATAAAAAATAATATATATATATATAATTACATTATGTAGATATTTGATAGATATTTTACGTATGTTTCATATATATTATAGATGTTTTTTAGATATTCTATGTATTATATATTATGTATTTATTATCTAAGTTGTGTATATTTATTAACCAAAATGTTTTTAAATTTTACTATTTTCTTCATTAAAAACTGTCTTTTTTGCATCTTAAGCCAAAAAAGAGTTAGATTTGCAAATAAAAGTATTTTCCATCAAAAATCATTTAAATCCGCAATAAACAACACAAAATTGGCATATTTTCAATCATAATTCAATGGTAAGCACGGATTCATCAATAATATATAATATGTATATTGTAATATAAAATATGTATATTATAATGTATTATGATATATATTTTATAATATATAAAATATAGTATATATATATAAAATATCGAGTCGTCACGGAGGCGGGATGGAAATCCATGAGAGTTGGGGAGTACACTCTCCATCCCTGCTAATAGAGAGAGTTTTCTTCTCTTCTGCATTCTCATAAAAAATCCTGCTCCATTCGAGATAAATCTCATAGAAAATAAAAATTCTTTGCCCTAGTGTCAACTTTATTCTTTTTTTTTTAACGTGTCTCACTCCATCCTTCATAGAGGAAATTACATCCTCTACCTCAAGACCATGTTTCATTTTCAATAATACGGATTTTTGGATTCATTTTTTAAATTTACTTTTCACCGTTATTTTTATTTATTTATTTTTTAAATGTCTCTATTTTTGTAATTTTATTGATTTTATTTTATTTCTATTTTTTATTTAAAAAATTAATGTCATATTTTTAATATATATAACATATACAAAAATACAATTAACAATACAAACTACATCTATAATATCTATATAATATTTTTAATATTTGTTTAGTATTATTTTTTTAAACTTTTTTATTGTCCCAACATCTACATAACTTTCATATAATATTCAATAACTTTTATATATGGGTGTGCTGATTATCTCAGACATGTCCATGCTAAAATGAGTGAAGTTATAAGCCAAAGAGTCAAGAGATACAGTAGCAGATTTTTCTGCACAAGCATGTCATTTCAAAATGACACGCTCATACTAAAAGATCTAGTAGCATTTTGAACAACAGGGGCACGTCAGTTCCATTCAACAGGTCCATGCAGAAAATAGCGGGAGCAAAATGACATGCTCATACTGAAAATACTAGAAAAAAAAATAGATGTCCAGTAGCATTGTCAATAACATGGGCGTGCCAAATTCAAACAACAAGACCGTGCATATCATTTCAGCACTGTTTCGAGAAGTCAAAATCGATATGGTTGTGTTGATTGCACCCGCACGCCCGTACATATCTAAATAGGGCTGAAACTGAAATTTTCATTTAAAAAATATAAGAAAACCCTAAAGGCATTTGAGGGACAACTGATACATGATATAAATATATCTTTTCAGTCATTAAAGAGGATGCTAACATCATTTTTATCATTCTTAGCAAGTTTTGAGATCCAAGCCAAAAAGGAGAGAGAATCAAGCCTTTGAATGAAAATTTCTCCAGATTTAATAGTTTTTCAAGATTGAAGAGTAATCTTTGTAAGATTAAGGACATTTATTTGGGTTTATTCTTTCGTTTTCTTTTGGTATTCTTATTTTTAGCTATTTTTACGTAGATTCATAGAAGTTGTAATTAGGATTTACTGTTTTTGCTTAAGATTTGTTATGAGTAACTAATCCCCTTGTAGGATTAGGTGATTTGGATGTTTTGACAATGAGTTTTTGATTATTTATCAATATACATATAAAGATTTATTTTAAATCTTTGATTTATTGGTTTTGGATTAATTGTTAGTAATTGTTTAGCCACCAATTGTTAAAATCTATAAAATCATATAATAAACGAGAGTTGAGTATGATTTTGGATGTATAATCAATAACTTTAGGTAATTAGCTTAAAGATAAGTGATTATCTAGAGATCTAGAGATAATATCTTAATAAAATTGGATTAAGTATTGTTTAATTGTAATGAGAATAGAGAATTAAGCTTTACACATTTACATTTTACTTGCTTGAGAGAGAAGTGAATGATTTTTGTAATACTTAGATATCTAAGATTTAAGAAATAAGTTTAATTGTTGAAATTAATTAAATCCATTAGAAAAACATCCAATGAAACTTAATCCTATACATTTATTATTAATTATTTAGAATTTAATTTAGAGTAATTAATTAAATTAATTAAATTTGTTAATTAATTTATTTACATTTAGCAAATTTCGGATAATAGTTGAACTGAATTTAAATTACTTAAAAATCACATTCTCTATAGAGACGATACTCATGCTCTTATTTTACTATGTGTTATGATACCGTGCACTTACAGTATTATTCACAGTAGTACAACACATACACTAACAACAATTATAATATATTATATATATTGTGTTTTAATTATTTGTATATGTAGAATAAATTTAACTTGATTTATTTTATTTTATTTAATTTTTAAAATTTTGTTATATATAATTAATGGATTATTATTATTTTATTATAGATTATTAATTTTTATATTATTAAATTTTAATTTAATATATATAAATTCTCGATAGAGATTTCAAAAAACATAAACAAAAGCAAATTTGCCCCATGTTTATGTGGCGGAGAACAAGACGAGGATAGGGACATGGATAAGGATTGCCCTCCTACCTGCCCCACTCCATTTCCATCCCCAGAAAATAAGTGATGTGACCAAAATAAAAAGGAATATTTAAGAATCATGGAGAAAGTGAATATAGAAGAGCAAGAAGTAATAAGTAAGGAGAAAGAGGGAAATCGTTGCGAACAAGATTATTCAGCAAAAAAGAATGACATCAATGAACTCAATTCAAATTTAACATATCAGAAACAAGATTTCAGCTTTCAAAAATCCTGAAATATGTTCTGTTACATAGATAACATATTAGTTCTTGTAATTACTTTTGTTTATCTTATTTGAATCTCGCAAAATCATTATTTGTATCTTTTTTTAAAAAGAAAAAAATAAAATTCATTGGCTAAATTCAATTCAAATCATCTTTCACTAAAAATTTCTCTATAAAAATTAAGCAAGTTGTAAAGTGTGTTTGAGAACTCGATTATCTTTTTTTTTTTTTAATTCTTTTGAGGATCTTACACAGTCAACTATTAAGAATTTAATTTTTTGCAATTTGATTGAGAAACCATAAAATTCTCTGACACATTCGCATTTTTAAAGGTCATAATCTGCTATTCACCAGCAAAACAAATAAATATCACTTTGTTTTGCTTTCTCATGAAAACTCAATTTGTTTTATTAAGAATAAATTATGTGAATTTTTTAGTTAGATTTTCTTTTCTTAATTATGAAAAGGATTTTAAGTCAAATGATAAATATATGTATAACTAAATTTGGTATTCATTAGTCTCATCAATTGTCGAGATTTTTTTTATTTATAATTTTTTAAAAAGAAGAAGTCGTTTCTCCCTCCAAGTTTGACAGCACATGTGTAGTGATAGAAGTTTCCTTTGACCATCTTTCTCCTTGATTTTACCATAACCAAAATTGTTGTCAGATTGAAATTGTGAAAAATCTGAGTCTATTTTCAACATTCTGTTATTACGTATGTCAGCTACTCCATTAATTATATAGTCAATTAATTACCAATCTATTTAAACGCACTAATAACAGTCTTCTTAATTTCTATTCATAAATGGATATACAGATAAAAGATTTTCATTGAATTAGACCATTGAAAAATAAATTTATTTTATTTTAGCTTAAATAGTATATAGCTTTTTTAAATTTTTTATTTACTATAAAATTATATAAAAAATAATTAATTTAAATTTCTTTCAATAATTTATAATTTTATTAATAGAGTTTTAAAATTATACTCCTTTTATTATGCTAAAATTGTCACTTTTATAAAAAAATTATCTTTTTTTAAATTATCAATTTAAAAATTAAAAAAATTAATTAGATTTTTTAATTATACTGTTATGACTAATGACTAAATTAATAAAATAAGAGTATAATATTAATAAATTAATAAAATATATTTTAATTTATTAAAAATTAGTTGTATTTAAATTAAAAACGAGGATTTCAACAAAATAAATGAAGTAAATAAGCAAATGGAAAATATATTCTGTATATTCATTAGTAACTATTTTGACTAATCACGATCCATATTAATTGGTTAAAAAGAATTAAAGAGGATGTAAAATTTGGTCCAGATTTGGAAGTCTGACCTTACGGCTTACCATTGAAATTAAGTGACATTTATTCTGGTCAAATCATTTAATAATACTTTATATTGATAATATAATAATTAAAAAATTAATTATATTATTCTCTCTATTTTATTTTAAATATCATATAATTTTTTTTATTTTAAATATTTTTTTTAAAAATTAAAAAAATTTTAATTAAAAAATTTTAATATTACCCATATTAATTAATAAAAAAATTATAATAAAATTTTTATAAAATTTATAATGACTAATTTTTTATTTATATATATTATTATTACATAACATTTAAATAAAATGGAAAAATACTTAATTATACTTTGAGGCTACTATTAATTTGTTGTACGTAAAAGTACATTTGACTTCAAAAGTGAAAATAATTTTCGCCAAGCTTTCAACAATGGGGAATTTTATTATTATTATTTTTATAAAATACTTTTGGATTAACTATTCAAATGAGATATATATATATATATATGTACTTTTAAATACAAGTTATTAAAAAAATAATTAAAGCAACACTTGGTGAACTCGCTCACAATTAATAATAATTAATTAAGGTGATTAATTATAATTAATTAAGGTAGCTGTATAAGAAACCATACCAAACAAACTTTACGTATCTATCAACTCACCTATTATTTTTCGAATTAATTTTATAACATAAAATAATTTTCTGAAATTCTACTACATTTTTCCAATTTATTTATGGCATAGCTGATCCCTTTCCCCGTATTTTATGTTATGTATTTTGACTTCTTTTAGATGACTTCTTTTGATGATGATGATGATGATGATGATGATTATTATTATTAATTTAACTTTCATTAAAATGTAAGAATAAAATTTAATATTAAATAAATATAAACATAAAATTTATTGAATTTAGATAAATTAACTAATTGTGTGCAAATTATTTATATGTGAAATTAATTTATTTCTCAACAAAAACTAGTTTTAAAATATTGATAATATAAAAGAAATAAATAAATAAATAAAAATCATAAGATTGACAACCAGATGGAGTAAGCTTGATTTTTCCTCAACCCCAATTCCTTCTTCTTTGAAGGCAACAATGAAATTGAAAAGGCTTTACAATTCTTCTATGATTTTACGTGAAAAAAAATAGGAGGAGGTGCAACCTTCTTTTTTATTTAGGCATGCATAAAGAAGATATTAGAATGAGAGGTTCGAGATGAAAGGTGGCATGCATGATCTTCAAATCTCTGGTCGGCCCACCCCCAGGAATTATTTGATAACCTAAGTCAAAAGTTTACCCTACAATTAAGATATTGTTTGATATGCTACATATATATATATATATATATATTATCTAGATAAAGTTGAAGTATCTTCATTGTTACAAATTTTATTTATTATTTGATTTGTATGAAGAAATGCAGTCCCAGGAAATAGAAACGTCAATTAATGGCAACGTTATAAATTCAATTTGTAAATATTTGTATTTATTATAAATTTGTTTATGGCTATCTCTCCATTATTATACTTCCAAATTCGTTTGACAATACCTGCCTTATACTGACCATATCTATTTAATTATACATTTAAATATAATAAAATGTAAATTATACCATTATAATTTTCTCAATCAAATAACTATAAATAAAAATTTAACACTAACACAATTCTATTAAAATAATTTTATATTTTATAATTTCTATTATATAATCGGATTTGAGTAGCAGATATTTAAAGATATAAATTCCTACCCTATTTGAATCCATCAAAAATAATAAAAACAATATCTATGTCTGTGCAAATGTATTTATAAAATTATCAGTATCATATGTATGTAAACGAGTCTGGTATCCCAGCCTATTAGGGAGGTATATTTCCCAGCTTTCTTTTTATCTTCAAATTTGAAGATAATTGGGATTTTAGCCACTTGCATAGCTCATCTGGTAATGTCCACTACAATCATGTTTCTAAGCATATTTATCCATTTCTTTGTATGGTACAGCCATTTTCTTATTCATTAACCAGCCTTGTTTATTATCTGCTTATTGTTTGGCCATTTTATTGTTCTTTATCTAGCCTTTTTTTGGATGGTGGGTGATTTATCTTGGTTGCTTGGATTCTTGAGTGTAGCTTATTTTGCTTCTTCCTGTGTTGTGATGGATGTGGTGCCGTGGTGGTTACAGAGAGAGACTTTGGTTGTAAGCTTATTTCACTATCTGTTTATGCCTTGTACAAATATGATTTTCCCATGCCTTTTATGAAGATCATTTGTAATGTTTATTTATGTTAATGAATTAAGAAAAAAAAAAAAAAAAAGGTATCCCAACCTACTATCGTTCCCAACCTCAACTTCCTATGCCTTACAACAATTCACTAACCAAAGAGAGAATAGATAAGTGCAGCATTGGTAGATCAATTGTATGTCAATTTATCAACTTATCCTCCATCTTATTATTATAATTATTTAATTTTTAATATTTTTTTTTAATGTTTGTTAATAGTATGAAATAATGTTTTAAAATAATATTGTCACTCTTGTTCCTTTTTTATTTTTTTCTAAATAATTTATCTTATAATTTGAACAATTGAATTCTAGCCTTATTTTCTTTCTAAATTATAAAAATTAATGAATTCACTAATTAAGCATAAGAAATATAAAAATTAACCAATAAAACAAAGAGGTCTTGCCAACGCTTTAACAGATTAAAAAAAATGTTTAGTAGATCATGGAACTGAAATCATAATGAGAACTGGAATAGGAGCCTGTGAGAAATTCTATTGTAGATTTATATTTTTAAATTATTGAATACCTTTTATTGATTGTATTAATTATAATTCTTATATTTTCAAAAAAAAATATAATTCATAAAAAATATAAATTATATTAATACAAATCAGAATTATTCAAATATAAAATAAAAATAAAAATTGTCTCAATTTCAATACATATTAAAATGTTCTTAAAAATTTTGCATTCATGCAATCCCACCCCAACCCCTAAAAGGAAAATTTTTGTCAATGTATATTTGGTCAATAAAAAATTATTAAAAAATAATAAATAAATAAATAATTTTATTGGCTAAATATATATGCACTAGGTGTAGATAACTTATTCTCCCCCTAAAATTCATTAGAATTTAAAGTATTCACAATTCTTGTGAAATATAAAAGTAGAAGCAAAAATCTTTGAGTATTCACATTTCTCTTTTATTTTATTACATATAGAATACATATGACAAAAAAAAAATTGAAATAAATAATCATAACAGAGACTTTTCATTTTGAAAAAAGATAACATTATTATAAAATGACAAATATTTTAATTAAATATCCACTCAGTCATGTAAAGAAATGTCCAGCATAATTTTTTTCTTTTATTGGAAATATGGAATTTCATTACTCAACGTCTCAACCCCCAGACAAAAGGGACTGAACATCAGACATAAGCAATAGAAACAAAAGGATTGGGGCATTAGATTCGAACCAATTTGGAGAGTATAAAGAAAATTATGCCTCTTATCGGATTTTTAAGATTCTTAATTTTTTTTATTAGAAAATTTTTATTTATTTTATAAAAATACGTAATAAATATATAATAATTTAATAATGAACATACAAAAATTATCATATTTATAATAAACTAATTTTATATAACTGATAAATTTGTACATTAATAAAAAAATATAAATTTTATATGAATAATAAGAAATTGATAAATTTATAAATTGATTAAAAAGTTATAACAAATTTATAATATTTTTTTTAAATTAATAAATTTATAATAATGTAAATTTTTGGGGTCTTTACAAAAATAAAAAAAAATAAAAAAATTTTAAATTTATTATATTTTTAAAAATATTTTCAGATTTATTAGAATTTATAATTTTTTTTATAAAAATATCAAATTTAGATAGTATATTATGAGTTTATTATTATGAGTTTATTATTGGTTATTATGAATTCATGAATTTATATAGTTTATTATAAGTTTAAAAGCCTAGCATTATTAAGTATTAACTATTATTATTTATGTCCGTTTTAATATAAGTTGAGATATGTATTTTTTTTATTGATTTGTTAATTATTTGATTGATTTTTGAATGTGAATTATAAATTTATTTCGCAATACATTTATTGAAGCACAGATCAAATTTACTGAAAAATTATTAAAATAAATGAGCAGTGATAATAATGTCAAAAAAAAGAGCAGTGATAATTATTTATTATTGAATATTATTGAATATTTTTTAATAATATTTTTTCAAGCCGAGAATATTATTATCATTATTTATTTTACTGATTTGTTTTAATATATTTTTTAAGAATTGATTAAATTATCCTAAAGTTTATAATATTGAGGATAATCATACTTAGATTGGCAATAGAAAAAAAAATATATAAAAGCTAACATATAGTGAAAGTCTATCACTTAAAATATATAGTGTAGACACCTTGATTATTACAGTATCAATATATCAATATGTATTGTGTTTTTTTTTTTTTTTTGTAATTCTAATACTCTCTTATAATTGTTAATTTCCTCAATTCAATAATAATAAAAAAAATTAACATATAATTTATATTGCTTTATATTATAAATTAATAAATATTCATTTCATGTAAAAGAAGTGATAACTATACTCCAACCCTTTCATCTTATTCAGTTGAATTTATTTACTTTTTAGGTTTAACATGTAAATTTTAAACAATTGGAAAAAAAATTACAATCTTTTATTATCCACAAGAACCATTATATTGCTTTGTTTTATTTTTGTTTTATTCTTTTATTTATCCCCCTAATTAAACACAATTGATATTTAACTAAATTTATTTGTTATTTTATGAATTTATATTCATATTTCATTTATATAAAAAAAATGTTCAAAATTTTATGTTTTTAATTTTGTAAAATCCATTTTTAACTTAATTTCTGTGAAAATTTATAAATTGACTATAAATCTTTCTTGAGCGAATGATGAATGAACTACAAATTTAAAAGGAAGGAATTATTAAACTAAACTAATGAATTTTGATAAATATGAAGATTAGTACTGGTAGTTAAGAATTTTATTTTATTTTACTTTCAGGCGCAGTAAGAGGAGGCGTTTTTGGTTTCACTTTTTAGGGACCAAACTGAAAAACAAGTGTGTGAGTGCATATAGTATTAAAAAAAAAAGTGCACATATGTGATGTGAATTTTAATGACGGCTGTACATAAATATATATACTGACTATTAAAATTAGATAATATTATTAAAAAAAACTTATGAAAGAAGAAGAATATCAATATAACCTAAACTTAGATAATAGCTCTAAACTTAGATAAATTTTTACAGCTGGCTAACATAGCATATAGTAAACTTCTTGATTATCAACCTCAACAATAACATTAAACCAATAATCATCTAAAATCAAGTTAAATACCTCCCTTAAGTCAATGCATTCTGTTAAAAGAGGACTTAAAAATAAACCATCAAAAGAACTAAAAATTATTGCAATAAAATTACTTATAAGGCGATCTCTTATAATATATGCATGACTAGTCTTAACCTCAAGATAAAAAAAATAGAAGGATCTATATTACATTTGTCCTTGCAACGGCTTATTCCATCTCTCTTCTAATTATGGCAAACTCTTTGTACTCAATCCATCCTATCTCTAGTGAATATTATTCCATTCTTCCATTATTGTTTGAGCATGACTTCGGATATATGAAGATACCACATCCTTTTATCTTTAAATCAATGTATTTCTAAACCATCAAATGTTCCACAACAAAAAATAATATCTTGGTCATCAGTAATATTAAAAACATTAGATTAAAGCACAAACACACCTTACGTAGTATGTATGAATACTATATATTTATTAACTCTATATTTGACATTTTTAAGACCAATACTCGAAAGGTAATCTTTGAATGTATTTTATAAAAAAAAAATTAATTAATTAATTGATTCGTAGATTAACTCGATAATAATTTTTATAGATTAAACAAAATGAAAAGATATAAAAATATTTAGAATTAAGCTTATTATATATTCGTATTTCATGCATATAAAGTATAAAGAAAAAATAGATTCGAAAATATATTGATTAATTATAAAGAAAATATAAAAAAAATAGTAAAAGATTATTAGTTTAATAAATAGAAAATAAATTATAATTGCAAGAAAGGATGAATAGAAGATCATCAATTCTAAATTTATTTTAAACCTTTTTAAAAAATTTATGTAATATTATATTCAATATTATTAATCATGCAATACCTCTTCTAAATTAATGAGAATGAACTTTTGTTCCAAATAAACAATAAATGTTTAAATGAGTAAAGGATGAATTTGCAGGAAAAAAATCCATAATTATGAAAGTAAATTAAGACAGTTAATAATTTTTTTAAATGAGAAAAACTAAAAGAAGGTCAAATAGCAATATAAATTATTTATATTTTTAGAAGTGTATATGAGATAAATATCTCTTACTTTTTGTTGTTTCACACCTGCCCGCCAACGTTAAAGTGGAAATTTTCTTTGATTTTTTTATATTAATTTTATTTTTTTGATTAATTATATCTACAGAGAAAAATTATCTAAAAAACTTAAATTTATAATTTAAATAGAAGAAATAGATATTTCTAATCATCAAGCTCCACCTTGATGTCTGATGTTAATTTTATTAGTAGAACTTTATTTTTAAAATAATTTCAGTTTATCATCAAATTAAAATATTAATATGAATATATTAAATTAAAATATTTATAGTCACATGCTTAATTATAACTTTGCGTGAACAATAAAAACTAAATATAAATTAACAAAGATAAAATTAAAAAATTTTAAAAATAACGTGTTAAAAAAATTTAAATTGCAAAGTCATTTAAAAGATTAATAATTCATTTTTTATTCAATTTTATTTTAGTTTTATTTAAGGTTGCAGTAAACGAATTTGTTAAGCGAAAAATATTTTTTTTTAACAAAAGCGAAAAATATTAAATATTAATAAAAATAATTTAATAATATATAATAATATATTAAAAAATATATTAATATATATAATATTAATGTTATATAATATATAATATTATTAAAAAAATAATATATAATATTAATAAAAATATTTTTAAAAATTAATAATATATAATATTATTTATAAAAATAATATAATTTTAATAATCTATAATATTTACAAATTTTTTTTAAAATTTGTACCACCAACTCGGCAACTCCACCACCAAATCTAATTTAATTAAAAGGAATCTAAAAAACCAAGTCAGTGAATTAATTTTATTTCCGTATATAATCAAATTAAATGATTTTTTTTTTGTTTTTTAACATTATAAATGGAAAAGAAGAGCAATGTAACAATTTATTCATCAAATGATATGGTAATTAGATTTCCTCAAAAAAAATATTATGGTAATTAGGAATTTAATGAAATCTAATAAAGAAAATGGTAAATATATATATAGTTGTATGAACTTATATTATTTAGTTATTAAATCATATAGAGATATTAATATATTTATTTGATATAAAATATATAAATATAAAGAATAAAATAATTAATATTTATTATTATAATTATAATTATATATAAAAAATAAAATGGTTAAAATTAAATTTTAAAAAATAAAGGGTTAATGTTATAAATTTGGAGACATATTTAGTTTAAAGAAAAAAATATTTAATTGTATCATGATGATGATGTCAGGCTGCTAAATGCCAATTTGTTTTTTGTTTGTTTTCGTTTTTTTGTTCTTTCTGATAGGATGCTGAATGCCAATTGATTATACTGTGAGGACTGAGGAGTGAGGGCAGACAAAAGCTATCACAAGAGTCGGTGGAAACGAATCCTACTTGGCATTTTCTGAAAAAATAAAAATATTAGACAAAAAAACGTTTTTTTTCCTCGTCACGCTGACAAAGTGGGGAGTGGGTCCCAACTTTTTTTTAAGTGCATTTGTATATTTATGAGCGCCTCTTCAACGGTGCACTAATTTTTATTACAGCGTATGATTTTAATTCTAATCAGTCGCTATTTATTGTTCCATTTTGAAGATCAGCTACAGTATTACACTATATTTAATGCAGCACTGTAGCTACACCATTTTTTTATTTTTTTTTATTTTTAACTCAAAATTTTAAATATTTTCTAAACAAATCCTACTTTATTATTTTTTAAGTAAATTTTTATAATTAGGTGTTTATTTTTTTCACCGACTCAATATATTGTATTATTTATTAATTTTATATCTTAATAACTAAAATGTAAAATTTTATTTAAATAAATATAATGTAAAATATGAATTGTATTTATAACAAATTATTTTATTTATAATACATAAAAAAATAAAAAAAAATACTTTAGCAAATCACATTCACAATTCATAAAAGAAGTTAATTAAAATATTCAAATTACAATGTCTTTACACTAAAAAAAAAGCTTGTTGTTTATGTTCTCAATGGTAACAGTTAAAGCAACAAGAAACAGCTAGCTGTTTATGTTCTCAATAAAAATCAGCTGCTAAAACAGCTTGCTGTTTATGTTCTCAATGGTAACAGCTAAAGCAACAAGAAACAGCTAGCTGTTTTATGGTCTCAATGGTAACTGCTAAAGCAACAAGAAACAGCTAGCTGTTTATGTTCTCAATAAAAATCAGCTGCTAAAACAGCTTGCTGTTTATGTTCTCCATGGTAACAGCTAAAGCAATAAGAAACAGCTAGCTGTTTATGTTCTCAATGGTAACAGCTAGAGCAACAAGAAACAGCTAGCTGTTAATGTTCTCAATAAAAACCAGCTGCTTAAACAGCTTGCTGTTTATGTTCTCAATGGTAACAGCTAAAGCAACTAAAAACAGCTAGTTCTTTATAAATAAATAATAATTTGTTGATTATTTTTTTCTCCTCATATTCAAAATGATTTTTTCAAATAAAAGACTAGTATATTTTTATTTAATTTCAAAAACTCTAATATAATCAAAAACTAAAAACAGCTAGTATACTGATAAAAATGCTCAATTTCAACAATTTTTGGCTCGACACAAAAAAATAAAGGATAGAAATACCTATTTTGCTCTTCGTGAAGCATTAATAGAATATTTATGGGAGCAATACACTAATTTAAATGACCCTTTCAACTAATTTGTACAAAGGAAATTGTTTTCTTTGAAAGTACAAGAAAATAAAAGAAAAGAAAGGGAAAAAGAGAAGAAAAGTTACGAACAATTGCTTCTTACGCAAAACTACTACAAAGGTTGTTGTTGATATTTGCTAACTGCCACTGTGTCAGCTTCTGGTGGTTTGCAAAGAGAAAATAGGATTTGAGTTTTCTTGGAAAATCACTTTCTGGGTTTTCAAATTCAGGAAAAGTTTCTGTTTAGGAGTTAATTTAATTACCTATATCAAAATCCTTGCTTTTCAGCTCTATAGCAGCTATTAGACTTCCATTTCTCTGGTTTACAGACAAGTCCATTGATTATCTGTTACTTTCAATCGGTTTTGTGTTTGTCTTCGTGATAAGGAAAGACTATTGAAATATGCAATCTGTTGTGGTGGATATTGTTCATTTTGGGTGAGAAATAAAATTGGAAAGTTCAAGCTTCTCTTGAGATTGCTGGTGGGTACTGTCTCTTGTACTGATCTTCTAGCAAATTTGATGCTTTGAAATTGCTATCATTTCATGGCTTTGAAATCCAAGAATCAAGGTTTCAAATGTAAATGAAGTTATTTATCTATTTGTTTTGTGCATGATCATGGAGAAGAAGAGAGTTTCTGGGTTTTCTAGTTCAAAGATTCGGGATTTCATTTATAAGGGAATTGAATCGATTGATTGATAATTCAGTGGGTTGTTGTAAATGATCATGGAGAAACAGAGCAGTTTCAAGGCAAGAACAATGGAGAAACAGAGCAGTTTCAAGGGACGAACAGTGGAGAAATAGGTAAGTTTTAAACAGAAATTGATCGAAAAACACCCGAGTTTTCATGGTAGGACTGAAATCAGTCCACTCCCCAAGTTATGGAAAAACACCCGAGTTTTCATGGTAGGACTGAAAATCAGTCCACTCCCCAAGTTATGGAAAAACACCCGAGTTTTCATGGTAGAACTGAAAATCAGTCGACTTCCCGAGTTATGGTAAAACACGCTAGCTTTCGTGGAGCATTGGAGAAACAGAAGAGTTTTCGTGGTTTTATGGAGAAACAAAAGAGTTTTCGTACTGTGATGGAGAGACAGCTCAGTTTTATTGGTGGCGGAGAGAAGAAGAAGAACAAGGAGTCACCTGGAAAGCGAGGTGACTCGCAGATTCATTTGGCAGCTCGAGCAGGGAATTTGAATAGAGTTAGAGAAATTCTTCAGAATTGTGAAGGTAATGATTCAAAGGATTTGTTGGCAATTAAGAATCAAGAAGGAGAAACTCCCCTTTATGCAGCAGCAGATAATGGGAATGTGGGAGTGGTTGTTGAGATGCTGAGATACATGGACCTGGAGACTGCATCAATTCCAGCTAGGAATGGGTTTGATCCATTCCATGTTGCAGCAAAGCAGGGTCATCTGGGTAAGAACTCAATCTGAGTTTGTATTTTGTAGCCAATCATTAATATTCTTTGGTGAATCACCAAAATATAATGTTGAATTGACTTGATCTTCTTCTTGATTACATTCTCCTATGAGGCATTGGATGACCTCAATGAATGTTGTCCTAACATATTGCAAATATTATTGAGTTTTCTTTATATATATTTTTTTCTTTTTTCTTTTTTCTTTTTTACATTATTATTTCTCTGGCATGTAAAAGATTGTGTTGCTTATATTTCTCTCTAAGAATTCTGCTATTTTTCCTTGCCTGTATCTGATGTTGAAGCATGTATTTCTGTAGTTTGCATGCTCGTGAATTTCTAGATTTTGGAGTAATGAATGCCTCATATGGCTAGGAACAGCGCTTCTTTGTCTCTAGTAATAATTAATTTCCCCAAGTCAACTTTTTTCCTATGTGTTTCTGTCACTCAATATAACTATATGATGGATTATCAATAGTTCTATGTTGAAGTTCACTGAAGCACAGTTGCTTTATCTGTCATATACATTGTTTTAGAGTTTTTTCTGAAGCTGTTATGAACCTTGGGAGAACCACATCCCAAAAGTTAGCTCAAGGGATTGAAGACCCCAATGTCCATATAAACTTATATTGAAATCCCGTACTTCCAATATGGGATTCATCAGGTCCAATTCTTTGGCCAACTAGGATCCTAATAGAAGTGTTTTTCAGGAAATTCCTAACACAATCCCTTTTTCATGTTAAACTCAACTCAACACAGGCCTTAGCCATAAACCCATTATGGTTAACTAAATGAATCCATTTTCTGTCGAGGATCGTGTACTGTGTTATAGGACATATCTATAGTCTTATGCCTGGTTTAACCTACTGCAATCATCTTCTTTATCTGAGCCTGACAGTCGCTGTAATGAGAAAATATGATGGGCTGGTTCCTGCTTTTTCTATCTGCCATATAAGCTAAACTGTATTATTTCTTCAATATCTTTTTAATTTTTTTTTTCTGGTCTTTACTTCCGATTGTTTTTTAACCTTCTAAGTCTTGCAGAGGTGTTGAAGGAACTTTTACATGCATTCCCCAACTTAGCCATGACTACAGATTTATCCTGTACTACTGCCTTACACACAGCTGCGACTCAGGGTCACATTGATGTGGTCAATCTCCTTCTGGAAACAGATGCAAATCTAGTTAAGATTGCGAGGAATAATGGTAAGACTGCTCTCCATTCAGCTGCAAGGATGGGGCACTTGGAAGTTGTGAGATCCATAATAACCAAGGATCCAAGCACTGGTCATAGGGTTGATAAAAAGGGACAAACTGCACTGCATATGGCTGTAAAAGGTCAAAATGAAGAAATTGTGCTAGAACTAGTAAAACCCGACCCCTCTGTTTTGAGTTTGGAAGATAATAAAGGAAACACAGCATTACATATCGCCACAAAGAAAGGTCGTACTCAGGTAAATACTCTTACTTTAGCTTTCATTCTTATGATGGAGACATTACCTCCATTAAGTATTTGCTCGAGTAGACTTTTTCCAGTTCATTCCATGAGAAGAATATATATTGCCCGCTGAACTCAACTAAAGTTAACAATTTTAGATAGATATCTAGCATATGCCTGCAACCTTATCTTGACAATTGATTTTCATGTCTTTGTCAAAGGTTTATGCTTTATCTTTATTTTAGTCGATAAATTTACCTTTGAGAGGCTATGAATCCACTCATTATTTTGTTTGTTGCACTTAAAATCCATTTTCCAAATATGCTCCCTCTCTTCAAATGTTGGAAATGAAGTTATAATTTGACACCCTCTGTGAAATTGCTTACCTTAAATTCTCTCGCTATAGAGGGTTTATGTCAAGGATACATGGCTATAGGTGATCTTACCTACAACTTAAACTTCAGAAGTTTATTGAGAAGCTTAATTCTAATTTGGTTGATGAAACCCAGAATTGTCACCTAGTTTATATTGATAGCTCCCTTTGTTTCATAGCTCCTTTTGCTTTCCTTGGATGACCTGGGCAATAAATTGGGTGTAATAATTTCTTATTTGCCTGAGATGCAGTGAAGAACGGTCTGCTCCCTTCAACAGTTTGAAGGCTCTCTATTAAAGGCTAGGATCCCTAGACTCCAGAAGATTTATGGGTGTCATTGTTGGACTCAAGCATGGTATTCATTCCCTTTCCGTTATTGAGCCTTTCTTACTGCCTAGAACTTGTTTGTGGGCTGGGTCTAGATTTAGAAAATGTTGAATTCTTCAAAGACCTGGCCTGTCTGACCCACAATTTTCTTCACAAATTTATGCCTGCTGCCCATCCCACAAACAGGTGACAATAACTCCAATTCTCATGATGCTTGTGGGAGTTGCTGTTTTCTCCATCTAGGCTTATATTTCTCCATCTAGGCTTATACTTTGTAGTTCCAAACACTCAAGGCTGGTCTGTTCTTGGTTTGTAATGTAAGAGAGTGATCTATGTAGAGTTGAAATTGGTCATGTGATGCAGGAAAAGACTAATCAGTTCTGATTTCTGATTCATTTTACTATTGTGGAATAGTTTAGCTGGAAGAGCCATTAGTTCTGATACAAATTGTGCACAAACTTAGTATAAAAAACATAAGTACTCAAAGGGATTCTGATTGGAATCCCCTGGTGTGATAGATAAGAGCATGGTCATATTCTGAAGTTAGCTCCTGAGTGGGAACAACTGGAAAAATAGAGCAAACATGTTAAGAAACATATAAGGAACCTAGTATGAATGTGGGTGGGAATTTCTTGGAAATGATTCTATCTCTTTGATATACCATCTAAGATAAATGCATCACACATTTAAGTTTAGTTTGGTGTCTTGTACTCTCATTACAAACAGCACTCTGGCTGAAATTGTTATTAAATTTTCCTTTTTGTGAGAGGAAAAGTGAATGTGATTTGTCTTTGTGAATCCACTAGGAGAAAAGAGGGAGAGAAGAAAAACTAGGAAGGAGAGAGAGGAATAGCTTAGCATCCCAGGCACTTGAATAGGATTTTGATTCACCAGCTTGAGAATTGAAGTTACAAAGTTATAACCTCTTCCTTCATTGCCCAAACTCAATGGAGAGTTTCTTTGAGCCATCTAGTAAAATTTACTTGAGAAAATCAGAATTTCAAAGACCACTGTGCTTCATACTATGTAATTGCATTCCTAAAGATTGAAGCAGTCTCAAGGGATGCGTCTCTTCTTGAAATGAGTGTTGACTAATCAACTATACATTCTCAAATAAAGTTCAGCTTTAAAGTTACATCATAACTCCCTCTAATACCAATTTCCTAAATCACCCCTATACCCCCAACCATGTCTTCAAACTTTCTTGTATGCTCTGCAGTGTAATATAAAACTTTAATTGCTTTCTTAATTCTTTTATCTTTTCTACGTTTACATGTAGAGACATTAATATAACATGCTGCATCAATTTAATCACACTAATTCTCATTCATTCTTGTTTGTGGCTCTGTTAGTTCTTATTGGTTTCTTTTTTAGAGGAGAAAAATTTTCATTTATAGCCTATATGACATCTACAAGGCATATTAATTAAAAGTGTCATTTTATGGGAAATTATTTCTTCTTATTCTTAAATAACAAAATACACACACTCTCTCAAATATATATACAATGGTTCCTATCTAATTTTAAAATAAATCCCTATAAGTATGCTAACTAAATAGAAATGCAATATACAGTAGTTGACTTTCCTTAACACTTTCTCTCAAGTTGGATCATAGATATTAATTATGCCCAACTTGTTATAAATATATTCAACTTGAGCTCCATTGAGGGCTTTTTTAAAGATATTGCCTAATTTTTCGCCAATCTTGATGCGTCTTACAACAATGATCCGTTGTTGAACTTTTTCATGAACATACTAACTGTTAAATTCAATGTGCTTTGTTCATTCATGAAACACAGGATTAGAAGCAATATGAAAAACAACTTAATTATCACACCACAATTTAGATATTGGAGTTTTAACACCAACATCTTCTAATAACTGATGTATCCACATTACCTTGTACGTTGGTTGTGTCCTTGCTTTATATTTTGATTTAATATTGGAGCGAGAGACTAGATTTTGCTTCTTGCTTCTCTATGATACCAAAATTCTTCCAACAAACACGCTATAACTTTAGTAGATCGCTTGTGAACCTTCAAATTAGCCTACTTTGCATCTGAAAAACATTTGATATTTGATTGTCAATGATTACTATACAAGAGGCCATGTCCACAAGCTCCCTTCAAGTGACACAAAATTTGTTCTAAGGTTTTCCAATGGGCAACAATTGGAAATGACATAAACTAACTCATCAAACTAACATAATATGCAATGTCAGGCTCAAATTGTTCAGTTGGAGATTAGGAGTCATTGGAATACTAAAAGGCTTAACTCCTAATTTCCCAGTTCTCGTCAACAAATCAAGAACATAGTTCCTCTATGATAGGTAAATGTCTTTTTTACATCTAGTGACTTTGTTGCCCCTAAAATACATCAACATGCCTAAATCTTTTGTTTGAAACTGAGTCTACAAGAAGGATTTAAGTGATGAGATTTCTGTAGTTTCAGTCCATGTAATTACAATGTCATTAACATAAACTACCAACAAGATCAATTCAACCTCAAAATGTTTGTAAAAATGTAAAGTTATCTCATTTGCTCTTGCTAATACCTAATTCTTGCTCTACTTCATTGAATTTGCTACATGAGGTTGAGGACTTTATTTCAAGTCATGTAAATACTTTCAAGTTGGCAAACGTTTCTTAATTCCACTAAGCAACAAATCCAAGCGGTTGCTTCATATGCATTTTTGATATGAAGAAAAACATTTTTGATATCTAGTTGGAGTAAAGATCAATTATGTGTAACAACTAAAGATATGAACAATTGAACAAATGCAAACTTGGCCATAAGAGAGGGGTTATCCGAATAATCAACCCCACGAGTTTGAACATAACCTTTAGCATCATGAGCTTTGAGGCAAGTAACAGAACCATCTCATCCTGCAGCAAGACTTGCTTTGTATCATCAGTAAGTGGATCGCTAGTAAGATGATTATCTTTAGCA
Source organism: Garcia nutans (assembly GCA_947685225.1). Classification (NCBI taxonomy): domain Eukaryota; kingdom Viridiplantae; phylum Streptophyta; class Magnoliopsida; order Malpighiales; family Euphorbiaceae; genus Garcia; species Garcia nutans. The sequence goes on along the minus strand of CANTUV010000011.1, from coordinate 50,918,528 downwards.
ATGTTTAGAGATAAAGACACATTGTTTTGCTCCAATCTCCTTAATGGGTGTCATCGAGTTTATTGTAAGTAATTTTGTTCACTACTTGAATCACATTAGAGATGATAGATTTGATTTCAACTATTAGTGAATAACTTAAAAAAATACAAATAAAACCGAATAATTTTGAACTCTCGAAACAGCCTTGAAAAAACCCAAACACTTAAAAAAAAGAATCAAAACTTGCCAACCAAACAACAAAATACCAGCTGTGAACCCAAAAAAAAAACTAATGAAGCCTTGTAAAAGCAAATAGGTTTAGGTTTCCAGCAGAAAGAGAAAAAAAAATTGAACAGGCCAAAACACTTTCTGCCAGAAATTGATATGGTAGAAGCGGAAGACCTGGCACCCATAGGGTCTGCTTAGATCCCATAGGGTCTGCTTAGATCATGATGCAGACCACAGAACAACCTACTTCTCACGGCAGTGGCGGGAAGAGAAGGCAAAAGGTTAGGCAACTTCTGACATGCTTCAATGCGCTGGCATGTGAAACCAGTGACAAATAGAAAGATTGTGCATAATAGCTACTTACTGATCCTCTGATGACTGGACTTAAATGATACCACCCATTGGTGGTCAAGCTTCCTGAAACTGTAGGTGTGTAAAGGTAGGTGACTAAAAAAATCATAGCAGCCAACTAGAGGAAATAATAGGAAAAAATTGGAAAACGAAAAATAGGATTCTGTGATGCTCTCAACCATGTTATTTTGTTAATATCAATTATTTATTATTCTTGAATAACAAAATAATACACACACATATATAGATATTTACAGTGGTTCCTGTCTAATTTGGGAATAAATCCCTATAATTATTCTAACTAAATAAGAATATAAAAGGGCAAAGGGCAGCCCTGTGCACAAATGCTTCCGCTATGCGCGGGGTTCGGAGAAGGGTCGGACCCATTGGGTTTTTGTACACGGCCTTCCCTTGCAATTGCAAGAGGCTGTTTCCAAGACTAGAATTCGTGACCTCAGATCACACGGCGATAACGCTTATCGTTGCGCCAAGGCTCCCCTTCTAACTAAATAAGAATATAATATATAATAATTGACTTTCCTTGACAAAATGCAGCACTATTACTAATGCCTAAATTCACCTATGACGATGTTTTTTAAGATTATCAAAAGTAACAAGTAGAGTTTTTATATTTTTATTTTTGAAACAAACATGTTATATTCTAGGGCAAAAATATGTAACTTTCCCTTGTCTAATAATATGGCATTGTCCATACCATCTATTACCTCCAAGGGCAATTCATACTTTTTATTGGAGATCTTTCATAGGGTTACAGTACTTTGATTGTTGATCACTATTTGAAATTCTATACCATATTTTGATGGTTGATCTTTATTTGAAATGCTAGACCAAACTTCTGCTCACAGGCAAATTTGTTACAGGGGCATGTGCTCCTTATATTCTCTTAAAAATTCATTTGTAAGTAGGTCATTTGCAGTCTTTTCCCCATTGAATTTGTCAAGCTTGCCCCAATTAATAACATGAATTTGCCATACAATTTATCCATATGTGTAAGTGTGGTCGTGCAGAGATAAAATACGCTATAGTCTCACTAACAAAGAGATGAACCTAACAAACTCAAGAGCAAAACTACCAGCACTAGACAAAAAGTAGTAGTTTGCACAAGCATTCTAGTACTGCAATCTCCAGGAAGGGCAAATGTATGCAATTTTTCCCTTCCAGCGTATGGAGACTGTTTTTAAATTTGAGCCTGTGGCCTTCAGGTGCAGGGAAGCAATCTTACTCAAAAAGACCAGAATCTAGGGGTAGAGATGCACTCCAGATTATGGTTTTAAAAAACTGCTACTGTAACAAAAAGACAAGCAGAGTCCACGGATAGGACTAAGGAAGGAACGTAGTGGGGAGTGAGGGACAGGTGCTTCTGTGGTTCCAACTGTTCTTAATCTAGACTGGCAGAATTATTGGTGAATGATAGTTCACAGTCTCCTTGATCGGTAATCCATGATTTGTTAAATTATATTAGGTGTATCATTTGATAATATTTTAGATTTGGCCATCAAAGGCAGTTTTTTTTTTAAACAAAAAAGGATTTGATTGTAAACCTCAAGCATACACAGTTATAGATTCTAGTTTCTGGTTTTAGGAGCTAATTTGTCAACACTTGTACAAGGGATAGATGGGTTGAGGATGAATCCTGATGCAATGACAAGGCTGCTTAATTTGACCTGGAGTTTACGAGTTCAAATAATTGAAATAGCCACCTTGAAACATAAGAGAAGGACTGCATTCATTTGAACATCTGCAGAGTTTGTAATGCGGGGAGTCTCATACACTTGGGCACCCTTTTGTTGATTGAGGAAAGGATAATCCCAAAGAAGAGTCACAGTTAAAATAACCCGGGAAGTGATTATAGATTAGCTGTCATTGGAGAGATTTAAGAGAAGCAAGCCTGACTTGATAATGAATTTTATCTTATAATAAAATAACTTTGAAATATCTTCTGAGAATATCCTTAACTAACCATAAGCTAATTTCATGTTTTTGGCTTTACAACTTTTATTATTATTGAGATTTGGCTTGTTCATTTAATTGCAGAACATACGTTGCTTGTTATCAGTTGAGGGTATCAATATCAATGCAATTAACAAGGATGGAGAGACCCCACTTGACATTGCAGAAAAACTTGATACTCCAGAAATTGTGTCCATTTTAAAGGAAGCAGGGGCTATCAATTCAAAAGATCTGGGAAAACCACGAAATGCAGCAAAGCAACTTAAGCAGACTGTCAGTGATATAAAGCATGATGTTCAATCCCAGCTTCAACAGACCCGTCAAACAGGCTTCAGGGTGCGGAAGATTGCCAAGAGATTGAAAAAGCTCCACATCAGTGGCCTCAACAATGCTATAAACTCTGCAACTGTTGTGGCTGTGCTCATTGCCACAGTTGCTTTTGCTGCCATTTTCACTGTGCCTGCCCAATTTGTTGAGGATAAAGAAGAAGGAACATCTCTTGGTCAAGCCCATGTAGCCAAAAATCCAGCTTTCTTAGTCTTCTTTGTGTTTGACAGTCTGGCATTGTTCATCTCTCTGGCTGTTGTGGTAGTCCAAACATCTGTTGTTGTGATTGAACAGAAGGCAAAGAAGCAGCTTGTATTTTGTTAACACAGCAGAGAAGGAAGAATTCTCTTTGTATATTTGCTCAAAGGTTACAAGGTTACATGAATATATATATACAAGTAAAGGCTCTAAAGTGGGGAACAAGTCTCCTATATTTACTCCTAAAAACACTCTCCTAAAAACACTCCTAATATTAAGGAACTTTGCTTTATTCTGTACCAAATATATCTAACACTCCCCCTCAAGTTAGAGCATATATGTCGAGCATGCCTAACTTGTTACAAAAGTAGCTAACCCGAGACCCATTTAAAGCTTTTGTAAAGATGTCACCAAGTTGTTCTCCCGTCTTGACATATTCTGTAGAGATGATGCCTTGTTGTATCTTTTCTCGGATAAAGTGACAGTCGATCTCAATATGTTTGGTTCGTTCATGAAATACTGGGTTAGAAGCAATATGAATAGCCGCCTTGTTATCACACCACAACTTTGCTGAGGATGTTTTGAAACCTATTTCCTCTAGGAGCTGACGAATCCAAATAACTTCACAAGTAGATTGTGCCATAGCACGGTACTCGGATTCAGCGCTGGAGCGAGACACCACTTTTTGTTTCTTGCTTTTCCAAGATACTAGGTTTCCTCCCACAAACACACAATATCCTGTAGTTGACCTTCTATCAACTTTCGAACCTGCCCAATCTGCATCAGAGAAACACTCAACATCCAAATGACCATGATTGCTGTAGAGAATGCCTCTCCCAGGAGCACTCTTCAAGTAACATAAAATTTGTCCCAACGTTTCCCAATGTGCAATAGTTGGAGCAGACATGAATTGACTCATGATACTAACTGAGTAAGCAATATCTGGTCGTGTTACAGTAAGATAGTTCAATTTGCCAATCAGCCGCCTATACATCTCAGGGTCAGAAAATAATTCCCCATCAGTTGTTAGCTGGACATTAGGTGTCATTGGAGCACTACATGGTTTTGCACCTAATTTACCAGTGTCTTTCAGAAGGTCAAGAACATACTTTCTTTGAGATAAGAATATACCCCGCTTACACCTAGATACTTCAATGCCCAGAAAGTACTTCAAGAGACCCAAATCCTTTGTTTGGAATTGGGATTGGAGAAATAGTTTAAGTGATGAAATGCCAGCTGAGTCACTCCCCGTAATGACAATATCATCAACATACACTACAAGTAGAATTACTCCAGCACTCGACTTTTTGAAAAACACTGAGTGATCACACATACTCTTTGTCATGCCAAAAGTTTGTACTACTTCGCAGAACCTCCCAAACCAAGCCCGAGGACTTTGTTTTAAACCATATAGAGATTTGCGAAGCCTACATACTTTACCATTCTCCCCCTGAGCAACAAAGCCAGGCGGTTGCTCTAAATAGACCTCTTCTTGAAGATCACCATGAAGAAAAGCATTTTTAACATCAAGCTGGTGCAAGGGCCAATCATGACGGGCTGCTAAAGAGATAAACAAACGAACAGAAGATAATTTTGCCACAGGAGAGAATGTATCAGAATAATCAATACCATACACTTGAGCATACCCCTTTGCAACTAAGCGAGCCTTAAGACGAGCCACAGAACCGTCTGGTTTAACTTTAACAGAGAAAATCCACTTACACCCAATAGTCTTCTTCCCTGCAGGAAGGGTTACAAGATCCCAAGTACCATTTGCTTCCAAGGCGGCCATTTCCTCTGCCATTGCTGCTTGCCAACCAGGATGAGATAAAGCTTGGGTAACAGTTTTGGGGGTAGATACTGAATCCAGATTACTCACAAAACACCGAGACAAGGAAGACAAATGGTCATAACTCACAAATGAGGAAATGGGATGAGTACATGAACGTTTACCTTTTCTAATAGCAACAGGAAGGTCAAGATCAGACTGTGGAAGAACTGAAGGAGCTTCCAACGAGGCGACAGGTGGAGGATGTGAGTCAGTAATGGCCAATCTTCTGGAGTATACCTGGTCAAAACGAGGGCGAGAGAGAGGTGGTATAGGAATAGGAACCGGTTCATTATTAGTGGACTCTGGAATATGAGTAGGATCGGTAGTGGAATCAGGACTCCTATGAATAACATAAATTAAAAGATCATCTTCCTCCCCCTGACTGGCATATGTAGATGGTGAGGGAAAAAATGGAGTTTTCTCAAAGAAGGTAACATCCACAGAGACAAGATATCGGTTCAATTCGGGAGAAAAACAACGGTACCCCTTTTGTTGTCGAGAATACCCAAGAAAGACACACCGAAGAGATTTGGGATCCAATTTGGTAACATGTGGACGGACATCACGCACAAAGCAAGTGCACCCGAAGATACGAGGACTAATAGGAAACAACGCTCTGGAGGGAAACAAGACACTGTATGGAGTTATACCCTTGAGAACAGCGGAAGGCATTCGGTTGATCAAAAAACAAGCTGTAGAAACGGCATCAGCCCAAAAACGTTTAGGTACCTTCATTTGAAAAAGGAGTGCACGAGAAACCTCAAGGAGATGTCTATTTTTCCTTTCGGCGACCCCATTTTGAGAGGGTGTATCAACACAAGAAGTTTGATGAACAATACCGTTCTGAGACATATAGGACTGAAATGAACTAGACATGTATTCTTTTGCGTTATCACTGTGCAGGATACGAATAGTCCTATTAAATTGAGTTTTAATTTCAGCACAAAAGGAGCAAAAAATCGAAAACAACTCAGAACGATTTTTCATTAAAAATAACCAAGTACACCGAGAGTGATCATCCACAAAAGTAACAAAGTACATAAAACCAGCTTGGGAAGTGACCGGACAAGGACCCCAAACATCAGAATGTACTTTCTCAAAAGGGAACTCAGCCCGGTTAATCACTCGAGGAATTAAATGTGAACGATGATGTTTCGCAAACTGACATGACTCACAATCTAAACTAGACAAAGACTGAAATTGTGGATACAACTTTTTTAAGGAAGACAATGAGGGGTGACCAAGGCGACAATGAACTTCTGAAGGAGACAGGGAACCATTACACACCAACGAAGTGGAAATTTGATCATCAAGAAGATAAAGGCCATTCGACTTGTGTCCTCTACCAATAATCCGCCTCGTCAAAAGATCCTGAAACACAACATTGACAGGAAAAAATGTAACACAACAATTTAATGTTTCAGTAATTGTGCTAACCGACAACAAATTAAATGAAAACTTAGGTATACACAAGACTTTTGACAACGGAAGAGATGGAGTTGGGTTGGCAGTACCAATACCAATAGCACAAGTTTTAGATCCATCGGCTAAAGTAACATAACGATGAATATCAGGTTTCTTTAACGAAGATAAGAGACTCGGGTTACCTGTCATGTGGTCTGTGCAACCAGAATCAATGACCCAACCTGGTGTGCTAGAGATACCTGATTTAGCAGCAGCAGCAACGGAAGAGTCCACAGTCTTGGAAGCGCAATATTTAGAGAGCTCAGCAAATTCTGCTGCAGATATTGTCACAGTATCTGAAGAGCTGGATGCACATTCTTGACTAGCCATATTGGCTCGAGACTGCTTGTTTAACAGCTTCTTACAGAAACGTTTAGTATGGCCTGGTTCATGACAGTAGTAACATATAACATTTGAGTCCCGATGACCAGTACTCCCACGATTATTCCCCCCTTTACCCTGATTTCCATACTGGCCGGAATCTCGACTCACGAGAGCACTAGGAGCGGATGTCATTACATTTGAACCTTCACTTCGGAGCACTCGAGAAAATGTTTCCCTCAAATTAGGAACTTCACTACCAGAGAGAATTTGGGACTTAGCTGTTTCAAATGCTGGAGATAAACCTGCAAGAAAACACATGACACCCATCTGCTCTCGTTGACTCTGTTGGACTTTAATGTCTGGACTAAAAGGCATTAAGACATTAAGGTCCTCAATAATCCTTTTTACCTCCCCAAAATACACTGTAAGAGGCTTGTCCCTTTGCTCAGCTCGATATAATGCCACACAAGTATCATACATACGGTTCAAATTTCCTTTACCCGAGTATAAAAATTCGAGATACTCCATTAAGTCTTTGACAAACTCACAATGACCAATCAAACCAACCACATCACGACCAATACAGTTTTGTATTTGCAAAAATAATCGGGCATCTTCTCTTACCCAAAGTTTTCTAGCATCACCTTGTGGGGGATCATCCGTCAGGTGGTCATCCTTATCTACACTTCTCAAATAAATTTTAATAGTCTTATGCCATTCTAGGAAATTGTTTTCATTCAACTGGTGTTCTGTGATCTTATTAACTACTGGAAGCACATCAATAATTTTCTTATCATCCATGACGAAATGCACCACAAGTTAAATGCAACAACAAATCCAAAATAATACCCAAAGAGTATTACCAAAAACAATTCCACAAGACCAGAATTTCAACAAATCCAACGGAATCAGCAGCTAAAAAAAAGTGCAGAAAAACAGAAGACTAGGAACCTGATTACTGTTCACTGATTACTGTTCACAGGTCTGAATACTGTTCACTGAGTACTGTTCACAGGTCGGAAATCACCAGAATGCCAGAACCGACCACCGGGATGGGCAGCTGGGTCCACTGCGACGCGGGAAAACAAAAAACCGTTCGCCGGAAATGCAGCCACGCGCTCCCACGCGCCGGCGCGTGAAACTGCCTGAAATGCTTCTGACGGCGCGTGACAGCCACTCGCCGGTAGGATGGCCGCCGGACTTCGGGTACCGGCCGATACGACCCCTGTGCTACTTTTGAAGGTGGAGGTGAGAACTAAAAATGGTCCTAGGTGTATGACCTAGACCACAAACCAAACTGCCCCAAAGAGAACCCTAAATTTTCCAGCCCCTCACTGCAGGAAGCTCACACAGAAATTTTCCAGCCCCTAAATTTGCTCTGATACCATGTTAACACAGCAGAGAAGGAAGAATTCTCTTTGTATATTTGCTCAAAGGTTACAAGGTTACATGAATATATATATACAAGTAAAGGCTCTAAAGTGGGGAACAAGTCTCCTATATTTACTCCTAAAAACACTCTCCTAAAAACACTCCTAATATTAAGGAACTTTGCTTTATTCTGTACCAAATATATCTAACATATTTGTTATTAACAAACTCATGTGGCTGGCTTGCCTATTCATTTCAATTGCCTTTATTTCTCTAACATATGTGGTGGTGGGTGAGAAGTCTAGGTGGCTTGCTATCTATGCAACAGTCATTGGTGGCACCATCATGCTCACTACAATTGGCTCCATGTGCTATTGCGTGGTTTTGCACCAGATGGAGGAGTCAAGAATTAGGAGTATGAGGAGAGAGAGTCGATCCCGTTCTTACTCTATGTCTATGGTATCAGACCAGGAGATTTTGGACAGCGAATATAGGAGGATGTATGCATTATAAAGCTGTCAAAAAGGATAGAAATGGACCAAGTAGGAGTAGCTGGCTTATTACTCTTCTATGTATGTTATGAATTAGCTATATGATGCTAATGCTCCAATCTTAACAAGTTGAGCTGAAGTGTTATATTACAAGAATAATATGAAGAGATGAAAATATTCTGGTGGTCCAGTCATTTAAAGGCAGCTGGCTGTTCATCTGCTCACCTCAAGCTTTTATTAGACGTGCTGGAAAGCTCTCTTGACAAGGTATGTTGGTCTTTACTGTGGAATGTTTTGTGAAACATCCACACACCACACTGGGAAGAGCTTGGCTTGCTATCTGAATGTGATTTACAATTAGTTACAGATTGGTTCTCAAAAGCAGGAAAAGGTGTCGATGATCAGTTATTTGTAAGGTCTGCTTGAAGTATATGCATAAGAAAATGTAGTAGTGAATAATCTTGATAGTTAATTTATAAAAGCTTTAGCTACATGATATTGATATGCTCCGGCTTCTTATATGCTTTTGATTCAGTGGGAATATTTGTTTCCACAAATTGGTCTACTGCAGTGTGAATACTGATAATAAGAAAAGAAAAAAAAATTCAAAAAGAACAGGAAAAACACTTACTTTTTTTGGAAAAACTTCAAAAATTACATTGATTGAACAAAACCAATCAGGCGATGTCTTTAACAGGCAGTGCTTCTTATTCAATGAATATCTTCCATTGATTCTTCTAGTCTCAGGAAAATAATGTTTAAAAAATTGGAATATTTCGTTCAATAGGACTTTACTGTTCAAATCCTTAATCAGATGCAATTTAGCGAGAAGATCTGAAGCATATTTACTGCAATCTTCCAAAACCTGCTTGTCCAATTATCATACTAGTTCAACTATAGAGATTGAGTGAAAATGGAAAATCTGAGTAAAACCAGAAGAAGATGAACAGATAAAATTTGCCCCCAAATAAGTGACGAGTATTTACATCAAGATGCATCTATATATATATATATATATATATATCAACCTTCGATTTTAGCTTCAAGATTTACGTGAATTTCGAACTTCATCACCCGCATCAGAAGAACTGCTGCTTAATTGCCTGAGTTCAGATCGATGAACTGAACCTCCTCCTCCTACTGCCCCTGCCCCTCCTCCTACAGATCCTCCAGCTCCTCCTGCTCCTGCTCCTTGGCCCTTTCTAGAATTGTTCAATTTTGAGTCTATGCGCACTGCTTTGGCTGAGAAGCAGTGGCGGACATGGATTCTGTGACTTTTCGTTTCCGTTGAGCTAGTGCCTTGGACATTCACAACTAAAATCACTTCCTTATCACGTGTGTCTTCACACCACCAGTTTTGTGGTATACCATCAACAAAATCTTCCAGCGTATGAAATTCTTCGTGATGCACTGAAATTTCTGCAAACTGTTCAGGTTTAATGATACCAGCAGCTGGAGTAACCTATATTGACAAAAATGCAAGAAAATAAGCTACTTTAAAGTGAATAGCATAGATTGGCCGAATAATGGAGCACTTGCATCAAATTCAAGAAATAGGGTGAGTACCTCAAGCCATCGTGGAAAGCCACAGGCTCCTCTGGGACGATATTCAACCTCTTCACTGTCGTCCTTGTGTATGGATAGGCCTTCACAAATAACTTCGAATATAGCTTTCTCTTTCTGGCACTTGTTGGTAACACGCAGAATGGATGTGTCCTGGTTGTGTAGGACAATGTTGTTGGTGTTTGTTATGGTTTCTGGGACATAACGTGATTCTTCAAGTAAATTTCTGACTTTCTCATTATTTCTGAGAACTTCTGCAAATCCCTGTCTCCTCACTGATCTGTCAACGTGAGAAACTTGGACAGAAAACTTACAACGGACAGGCTTGTGATCACTCTCTGTGACATCCATGCAAGCCTCATACCTGGTAGAAATGGAGATCAAAAGTTAGAATGATAAAAAATGGAAGAAGACATCAAAAAATCTTACTGCAAAACATACTGTACAATTGATGCTACTATAGGACATTCTAAGCCACATTCAGACACTGCAGCTGACCGATTGTCACGAAATATTATTCTATCACACCAAGCTGGAATACGCTTTTTCTCACCAGAATCATACCCTGCAAAGAGTAGGTGTGATGGAGGTTCCAAGCTGAATGATATTAATATATATGTCGATAAACATAATAAAAAAAGGTTCATTGCAGAGATTCTTCAGAGATACCTAGACTCATAAACCAATACCCTAAGACAATTTTACCTCCTAAACCAGGTTGGTTTTTTTCAAACTTGTAAGTAGGAGGGAATCTGATGAGAGCTTCGCTCATTCCTTGGAAAACTTTTCCTGCTTTCATTTCTTCTCTTAGTTGATCCTTTTCTCTAAGCCAATCAAAGCTTCTTTGTGAAACAAAGTCCCTTGCTTCATCATAAGATATACCAAAAAGTCGGTAATTAAAATCACCAAGAAACACAACCATGTCTGCCTCAGATAACTCGGGCTTCGTGTCTTCAGGGTTGGCACTCACTGCCTGTGAAAACCCCAAGATCTTGTAAATAACTGCTCATAGCCCGTAAAAATGATAATAGTAATTATGAAGAGCCAGAGATGACTGATGCAGTTGTAATGATGAGAATTAATTACATACATTTGCACCCTTAAGCGATTGTGAAGCTGTTGAGACACCAGCTGCAACAGAGAGGACCATTGGCAAGCCAGAAATATAAAGCAGCCAAAATGAATATGTGGAGAAGGTAAGAGAGCAACACAAAAACAGGAGTCGCACCATACCAGCTGCTGTAAGGCTTGTTGATCGGCTGAAGACCATATTTCTATAAATATGATCAAAATCAGCATTGCGACGATTGACTGCTTCCAAATGTGCCGCCAAGTGACAGTTCACAAAGCACATTATCCTGTCAAGAACCCTGATCCTCAAACCTACTCCTCCCTACAAGCATAAGAAGTAGCGTATCCAATATATTATGTTGAAGAAAAGAGCAATTTTAAGAGAGTAAAACTTCAAAACATAGTCATATTTCAATGTTAAAATTTTTTATCTGCACATCACAGTCTCAACAATTTCATTTTCTACACCAAATGCCCTTCGACTCATAATTACTCTTAATGAGAAGAAAGGCAACAATTATACTTAAAACCTCTTCTAGTTTCTTCTCAAAAGTGACAGCAGGAAGCACAGAAACACTTAGCAATTGACTGCATTGAACCTGCCAACTTTTTTTTTTTTCTTTTTGAAGGAGAAAAAGAGAGAGAGATCAGATGTTTTTGGAATCGATTTTTACAGATGTTACTGAAAATGAGAACTTTTCATTAAACTTCTCTCCCCTGTCTGCTACCAAGAATGGAACAGTAAATTTTCAAGTTGGATCAGACAAATGGAAATTTAGAACCATCAAAAGGTACCACCTATTTGACTGCGATCAAGTGATCAATACTAGAACAGTGTTGTAACTTTCTTTTGTAGGAACCAAGGTTCCTGAGAATAAAAGACCATTCTAGCTCATATCTGAATATTATTTGACGACAAAATAATGTAGGTGCATTGTAGAAAGATTATGATTTTGTGTAGACACGGAAGCCTGAATTCAGAAAAGTTAATGAATTGGTTAGCGTGTTTGCCTGTCATAAAATTATCACCATAAAAAAAAATTATTGATTGAATTCTTCGGCTTCTGCAAAAATGGCATACGATGAGATAGAACTAGCATGCTAAAATTAATTCAAGTATTATCAACATCAACCATGTCTAAGATAATTTTGGCCAGGCACTCATCATGGGTGGAAAACTATTTGTTGATTTGCTTGCAATTGTTCGAACCTAGGTCTTCAGCAAGAAAGCTATATATGTTTACCGTATCCAGCAGGTACAGGATTCACAAGTTGAAAGGCGCCTGAATGTTTCCTATACCAATTTCTGCTTCCAATGTAATAGGATTTTTCAGTTTATTGCAATTAAGCTTTGGCTATACTATGTCTTATAGTTCTCTGAAATGAAGTGTTAACGATTGATCAAATGATGAATAGAGTAGACGAGGAGCCAAAAGAATTGCAATTACAAATAATACAAAATACAATCTCCCACCAAGTCTTGGCTTGGTGGCCAAAAATATTATTACTGATGCGTGGCTAACCACCACACAAATCCAACTAGTGTATCTCAGTAAGCAGCCTAATTAAAAAGATTAAAAAATTAAAAGATAGAAGAAAGTGAATACATTAAAAAATAAAACTGGATTATGCCCAACTGATAATTGGTCTAGTCCTATTTAATTGATCAAATTTAGAAAATACTGTTGATTCATTAGAAAATAGATGAAGATGCCAATTTTGGAATAAACTGATCGCCTTGCTGGTTATCGCTTTGTTTTTTGGGGAAGAAAAGGAACAGACTGATAGCTATCGTATATACATGACAAAAAGCACTATGAAGGCAGACAAATTTACCTTATTACCAATTGCACGTCCAAAGCCACATGGAACTGCTCCAGCATCAACATCTCCAACATGTGCTCTAAGATTCTTCTTTACCCTAATTAAGAACAAAATTTTAAGTTCAAAAGCTAGCATAAGAATAAATAAAGCCGGTTAAGGTGTTTCTCTATGGAAAAGAAAGATAAACTACAAGCAAGAAAGAAGAGGTTGAACTTGGAAGTCATTCTTAATTAAGTTTCCTTACCAAAGAGATATAAGCAAGCCTGCCAGCTGCCTAGAACCCATACGTTCGAAAGCGGTTCCCTCATCTAATGCCTTCCCTATAGTGTCCAGCCACCACTGCCCGATAGAGCTTCCTTCAAGTCCTACCTAGAAACAGGAATATTCATGCAATCAACACAGATTACAAACAAACTCATGCAAATAAGCAGGGATTCAAAGGCGGAAATGTGAGAAGCGATCCCATATTGAGTAGTAATAAAATAGCTTAAGCACTTATAAATGAAGTGGATGTTGGATCAAACAGAAGCTAATTGATTTTATAGAAGTGGGTTCCAATACTTGCCCACTTATAAGAGCAAGTGTCGGCCAGAATATAGAAACTTGATATTGAAGAGATTTGTGCTTCAATTAGAATAAACTTCAATTGAAATTATGATGTTTTCCAAGCAAAAATGGGATTTTACAGCAACAAAAATAAATCTCATTGCTTGTGATATGTCAATTTGGCAGGCAATTATACGGTTAAATTGTAAATGTGAGAATCTTGGTCAAAAACTAAATCATCATAACATTAACCTAAGTAATCAGTTCAGCCTTACAGTTTCTTTGGCGGCAGACATTGCAAGAAAGCCTGCACCCATCTCTACCTCTTGCAACCCAACAACAACAATGCCAACATCTGACACTGCAGAACCTAACCATGACATAAGTGCATCATGAGATGCTCTTCCTTGACCAACATTCCATGTGCCTACTAAAATTTTTAAATTATGTTTTCTTGTGTATGCTATTTCTTTTTGTGCTAAATCTGCTCGTATTATGCCGTCAAGAGGTCCAGGTGATGTGAGGTTCCAACCACGTATACCTCCATGAGAAGCTAGGGTATAAAGATGGCCATTTCCAACTGCCATCTTTAGCACAGGGCTATTATGAGCAACCCATACTGCAACTAGATTTCCCTCAAGATCCAATATTTGGACAATGCCACTCACATAACCCACATATACTCGTGTCCCAAAAGTGCAGAAGCATTGAACAGTAGAAGAATGGTGAGTAAAATCTTGCAAACGAGTTCCATTTCCATCCCATTGTATAAGGAGGCCATTTGAGCATCCGCTCCATATCATTCCATCCACAGTTATCACCATTGCTTCTGTTCTCTTGGACTCTTCTACAAATGCCCCTGCTCCTCTAGTGGCAACTCGACGAACAGCATCTGCAGCTCCCATAATGGCATTCCGTGAACGTTGCAAAAAGCCCTGTGATTTCTCCTTTTTGGATGCGGAAACAAATTTTACCTTCATTTCATCTTCAGAGGGCTGATCTGGTGGTTGTCCTACTGATGACAGGTCAACTCTATTTTCAATTTGACCTTCAATGTTAAATACTTTTAGAAGTTCCTTTGTACGGGCATCCCTGAAGAAAATATAAAATAATAAGCTTGCCTTGTCTTCTTTCCCTCATAAATGTTTCATTACGTGAGTATTTACTAGGCTTAGGACTAAAATGAAATTGGATATTATGCTAGTGCGAATAAATTCAATACTTATAATTTAGAAATATTATCAGCTAAATGATTTGAACAATGCAGCAAGTAATGCATGAAGTGAAAACTTACCATAGAGAGAAGAACAGAGGCTGAGCACCCCAAACTTTAGCTCTACCTTTATCAGATAACAAGCACTTTACATCTGAAGAAGATAAACTGCAGGCACCATTTACAGTGACTTGACTCCTAAGGTCAATGTGTGACCTCTCTACCAATAAAGCGGCCATGTGTTTCTCCTCCGGTGAAAGAGAGAGAGATTTTTCAATGGTTTCCCAAGGCCAGATCTTGATAACACCTCCCTCACCGCCAGACCACATATCACCTAGACCAAAGCTCAGTGAATTAAAAATCAGATTGAGAGAAGCAAAGATGTAGTGTCAAAACCTTTGCATAAGCAATGCCTTCTTTAGTACATCGAGAAAACTCCCAACAACTAAAGTGTGTAAGTTAAACGTTTAAATTGTTATTGTCTTTTTATATTTTCTAAAACATGAATTTTCATAGTAGCTTAGATTTCAACTTTGAAGCTGTTTGTTTTTTAGTTTTTTTTATCTTTTCTAACTTGCAAACAAATTCTTGGCGATCCACTAATTCCAACATTATAGGATAGTTTGATTGTAGTGAATTTCAAGAACAACTTATGGAAGATCTATATATTAAGTAAGGAGGCTAGAGCTTTAGGTTGTTTGTGTTGGTAACCTAAATTACAAATAAAATTTTGTTTTGCTACTATTTTTGTGCTTTGCAACATCTAAAATTAATTACTGAATTATTTTTTTTTAAATGAGAAATTTTAGATTTTACATCGGTTTCCAATTTCATTCTTTTAAAGAATGTCAATGTTGCTTTCTTTATAATTTTCCAATTCACATTTTATTATGCTTTATAATAGATTTTAAAATTTCTATAATAAGGCATACTATCAGAACATCTGTAAGATATACGCTACGTTCCCTTTCTAATAATAATTATCAGTATTGCAATACTACATTTTACTAATGTTTAAATAAATTTCACAATAAGAAATCTTTCTTTCTGCCCATCTACCATGCTTCAAAATGCCTCTGTAAATCTTGTGTGAATTAGTAAATAATAGCCACACTCGCTTCAACAACATTTGCTCATTTTAGGCCTACGGTAAAACGACTGGCATATATCAATCAATATAAACCTCTTTTTTTTTTTATCTTGGATTGTGCATGATGTAAAGTAGGGGTGGGCATCGGTCGGCTCGATTAATTAATCGATCAAACTGACTGCTTAATCAAATTGATTTTTTAAAATTTTTTAATTGAACCGACCGAATTTTTATTTCAGTCGGTTTGGTTAATTATCGAACCAAATTGGTCAATTCAGTTAATTAACTGAACCGACAGATCTTTTTTAAATTTTATAATAAAAATTTTATTTAGAATAAAAAATTAATATAATTAAATAACTTAATAAAACTTATTAAAAAAACTAAAAAATAATTTTATTTTGCAATAAAAGTTTATATTTATAGTAAAAAAATTAATATAATTAAATAATTAAACAAAAAATAATAATTAAATAATTTTTAAAAAAAATAGATTTGGTTAATGGTTAACTGACCAAACCGAACTGATTAACCAATAACTAAACTGAAAATCAAATTTATATAAATTTTTCGACCGAACCGACTGAATTATTCTAAATTCGATTAACTAAACTGAATTTTCGGTCTATTAATTAAAAATTCAATCGATTAATCGAATTTTACCCGCCTCTCGTACCAACATAAAACACATAACAACGATCAGAATATTATTGCCCTAAAATTTGGAGATCAGGACATTCCATCGTCTACCATGTCATGTCACGTTCCACAAATTATATCTCATTCATGCATGCTTCAAAAATGCCAAGCATTTTGCACAAAACAGAATTATTTATTATAATCATTTTAATTTTAGGCTCGTGTCGATGTGTCATCTTCGTGCACAAAATTGTTCTCTTAGGTAATTCATTGCATAAAATGCGTAATTTAATCCCCAAATTGTTTCAAATACCAAAACAGGGATTATAATCATCAAAGCAAAAGAAAATGAAAGAAATCTTACCATAAGAACTCATTACTACAGAAAGGACAGGACCTTTATGAGCCTGCCATGATAGTCCTTCCTTAAAAGCAACATTTTCATCACCAGCTTGATCCATTTTCCAAGACCTGATCTTTCCATCTTTATGACTACTCCAAACCAACTTATTCCCATTATCAATCAACAAACACAAGGTGGGAGATGTGTTTGCAGATTCATGAAACGGCGCCGCATCTTCATCGCCCCTTCTCACTCTACCTCCTAACCCACACCCTGGCTCAAACGATTTATCAAAATTCCAAAACCTAATCCCATTCTCTTGACCAGCCCACAATTGGGTCTCCGTACAAGCAATGTTTCTCAAATATTTACCCACTTGGGTTTCTCTAAGCGGGTGTGGTCTCAATTCCAAACACGGTGGCCTTCCTGGATGAACAGCTGATCGGACCGGAGCTTTGAAAATACCGGTCCCTCCATTTGCAATAAATTCCGGCAGAGATGGAGTTTGCCGGATTTCTTCATTAATCTCAACGCTGAGGCATAAATCAAGCCTCTGCGAGAGAGTATCATCACGACCACTACCACCAATTGAATTATAAGAAGAGGAGCCAATGGATGG
The DNA here is from genome assembly GCA_947685225.1 of Garcia nutans. Classification (NCBI taxonomy): domain Eukaryota; kingdom Viridiplantae; phylum Streptophyta; class Magnoliopsida; order Malpighiales; family Euphorbiaceae; genus Garcia; species Garcia nutans. The sequence goes on along the minus strand of CANTUV010000011.1, from coordinate 50,901,085 downwards.
AGCTGCATAAGGGAAAAATCCCTCTGCAGAAGATTCCATAGTGTAGCGGTCGGAACCGGAGGCGGGAGGAGTAGAGATGTATTCAAGGCTATGTTTTCTGACAGGGATGTATCTTTTCTGGCCGGAATTTGATCGGAGCTGCTGACTATAAGAGTGCATTTTGCGGCCAGGTGGTGGGACACTGGTTAGCCCAGCCAATGCTTCTTTGTCTTCATCTTCAGCAATTCTATCTTCCATTGTTAATCGTTGGTTTCAGAGAAAGATAAAGAAAGAAAGAAAGAAAATTGAAAAAGAGAAAAGAAAAAGAAAGAGAATTAGAGAGAGAAAATAGAGAGAGAGAGAGAGATTTGGAAGGAAAGAGAGAGTACAATGGTAATGGATGGATCCATAAGAGAAGGAAAACTAAGGACAGACTGGTGCTTTCCGCGAAGACTTAGGCGCGGGATCTTCAGCACTCTTACGGTTAGGAATTTTCAAATTTCTTCTAATTTATACTATTTTTTGTTAGTTATTAAAATAAAATGAAAAATGCAAAATAAATATAGTTTATATATATATATATATTGAAAGAGATAGATCATAGATTAATGGAATTAAAAGGATGTGTTATTGGAATAATAGAAATCAAATAATTTAATTGGTTAAAAATAATTTATATATATATATATTGTTGATATATATATATATTGTCATATTCATAAAATTAAAATTTTTTTAGCATTGTACTAAATAAAATTAAAATAAAGAGAGAGAGAGAGAGAGATTTTCCAACATATACCAATATAAATGTTCACATGATAACAAATAAATCTTTAAAATATGTACTCATTACTCATAAAAAAAATTAATTTAATCAATTTTTATATTTGGAATAAGAATTATTGACTCTAATTTAATTTGAAAATACAATGTCTCTAAGAATTCAATTTAATTCATTCATTCATTTTTTTTACCAATTTTTATATTTAAAAGAAAGTATTTCATAAAATTCAATTCTTTTAATATAAATATATTCATGTCACTTTCGCAAAAATTTGAATACTTGATTTATAGTACAAGAAATACGAGATACAAATATATATCTTTTACAATCTCTTAAAATTTTAATATCATTTGCTAATAACTAAAAGTAATATATAAAATAAATTAATTAATTCATTATTATTAAAATATAAATATTTAAAATAATTTTTATACAATAATTCAATAAAATTAAATTAAAATTTTCAAATGAATTTTTAAGCAAATCGATTTTCAAAATATTATTTAATTGATTAATAAAGAATTAACTAAAATTTAAATATAATTTATATTAATAAATATAATTAAATAAATAACAAAAATTTAAATAAAACAAAAGTTCTAAAAGATTAATAAATTTATCAAATAAAGGACAAATTTAAAACAAAGCATTGAATAACTAAATATTAATAAAGGCAGACATTTAAAATGATTATAAGAACGAGTTGCTTGTACTCCTCAGCTTTTTTAATAAACAAGTTTAGTATTCATGAACCGATGACTTATCCCTTTTTTCACATGTATAATTAATTATATTAAAAAAAAAAAGCAGTCAAACTAGCATATAATTTTTGTTTTAGCGATGTAAATTAGAAATTAGATAAATAAGAAGATTAGCTAGAATGATATGCTTAAGATCTCAATACAAAAATTAAAATGATCAACAAATTAATGAAAATAAATATTTTTATTTTTGTTTAATTAATTAATACAAAAAAATAACAAAATTATAAAATCTCAATTAATTATTGTTAATAATTGCAATATTAAAATGTCAATTAATTATTGTTAATACCAATTACAATTAATTAATCTTTAATGTAATAATTAAAAAATATTGAATATATAAGAAAATACTAAATTAAAATATATTAAAAAATATTGAATGTATAAGAAAATACTAAATTAAAATATGAAAAGCAACTAATATTCAAATAAAATATTAAGATAATTTCATGATAATTTGATGAATATTTGAATAATAAATTATATAACATTTAATAAATAAACACACATTGTGCTTCATATTTAGAATTAATTTTATAAATTAAAAAAATTAAATATAAGATAAAGAAATAAATAATGCAAATTAATGTACCAAGCAAATCAAAATATTATTTTTAAGTGATAATCCAATTAAAGATAAAAATGAAGTATAAGATTAAATGTTTCTTTCCTCTTTCTCTCCTCTTTTTTAGCAAAGTAGATATGTCAAATATATTCGCCCTACAATTTAATATCAAATACTAATAATATTATTTATATTTGATTAAAAATAATTGAAATCAGTTGATTTATATTTATTTATATAACTTATATATAAATATTTATAAATTAATAAAATACTAAGTTCACAGAGTACGGACCTGCAGGACATCAATCAGTTTACGTATTGACGACTAAAACAACATTAAATTTTATTGCATTATATTAGTGAACTGAATTCGTGTACATTTTTTTTTTATTTTGACATCATTTTATTTTTTAAAAAATGAATTTATTCTAGTTTAGAGAAATAAATTATAATAGTCATATAATTCTAACTGTAGAAATTGACAAAATATTATTCAAGTAAATGAAATTATTGCAAAACTTGATTTCCAAATAAAGACTAAATATACGTAACTAATACTATGTAAAATTATATTTATCTATCTAGACCTTTCAATTTAACAATTTAGAGTTTAATTTAACATTTAATGATTTAAATTTATCAAGTTGTATGATTCCATGGTATGATATAATAAAAAACGTGGAATGTACATATGAAAAGAATTACTAAACTATATTCTAGTCTATCATTAATTAGACTATCACATTAGCATTTAAATTAATTTCAAATCAATTAAATTAAATTTATTAATTTTAGTGATGTGCAAACAATCTCTTTCTCTTTCTCTCTCTCTCTCTCTCTCTCTCTCTCTCTCTCTCTCTCTCTATATATATATATATATATATATATTCTCAAGCTGCTGAAAAAACAAATACAAGAGTTCTGCCAAATTTATAATTGTGATCAATACTTCTTTGTTTTTAGTACAAATCATTTTTTTAGAGTTAATCATGATAAAACTATAAGATCTGAAAAACTCGAGACATCTAATTAAACTAGAATAGTTTCTTATTAACATATCTACACTCTCTATTCTTATCAACACTTTAAAAATAAATTATTTCAACAACAATGACACCATGTTAAGTTAAAAAGGACAATTGGGCATACAATTATTGAAAACTAAATAGGACTTGGATAAAAATACATTATTTTTATTATTCAGTTGCTACCTCAAGGAAAGTCCATTTTTCAAGTCCTTGAATTTATGGTGTTTTTTCCTATTGAACAACAAAATTTCAGGAGCCGTACAATGGTTTTTTCCTTGATTTAAACAGGATCCTAATCTTCTGATTGTGCTTCCTTGAGTAAAAAGATGACCATCAGTATCATAGCAAGGATTGAGTCTCAGACCTTTTCCATCTTCCAAGCTTCTCCCTTCCCTATTGATTTTGAGAAACACCAATTCTTAAATATCTAACAGCAATGCAAGTTAAACTTCACAAAATTGTTTATATACAATCTCTTCTTTGCTCAAAACCATTAAGTAGGATATCCACACAAAAAATGAAACAAAAGATATGATTGCTTTTGCATGTAGGAAAACGCAAATTCAAGTCACCTAGAAAAGCTTCGCCACATACCTTTCGAGCTCCAATGGCCAATTCATTATCAACTATGGACACTGCCTTGAAGCCCCAGGGATGCAGTGCCTCTTCATAGCTACAATAGGAAGTACGGAAAATTCAATTTTGTGGGAAACAACAAAAAATCTTTGAAACTAAAATTTCAACAATAATGGTATCTCCATTAGAACTCAACAGATGCATACGGGCCGTTGCAAAAATAAAATAAAAGCATTGAAAAAAAAAGTAATGAATTGTGGAATTACTCAGAAACTGATACTTTAAATGGAGGTCCGCCAACATGATCATCAATCTGCCACAATTTTTTTCAGATTTCAGAAGAAGTAAAAAAGCTCTAATTATACAAATATGACAGATGAATAGAACATACATAAGCTGATTTACTTGAGAACTAATTTAAGACTAGGGCTGTAAATGAGCCAAGCTACTTGAGCTCGGCTTGGGTCTCGGCTCGGTAAAAGCTCGTTCAGGCTCGAGCTCGAACTGCTCATTTGTTAAATGAGCCAAGCTCAAGCTATGAAATACTCGGCTCGTTAGCTCGCGAGCTAGCTCATTTAAAAAGCTCGTAAGTTAAGCTCGTAAGCTAGCTTATTTAGTGTATTGGATTAAAAATATATATAATTTAATTTATATATATTAAACTATGTATGTGAATATATTAATTTTTTGACTAACTTAATTTATATAATTTATTAATATATGGTATATATGATAAATAAATTAAATAATATACAATATAAAATAGCTTAGTAATTTATAGTAAAATATAAAATTATAATAATATAATATTTTATTTTTGTTAATATATAATTATATTATTTATCTTTTATAAAAATATAAATTTTAGTATATCTTTTATGAAAATTTAGAAAAAGTGAATGAAAAATAAAAATGAAAATAAGTTTATTGAGTTTATTAAACTTATTTAAATTAAGCTCGAGTTAAAACTCGAGATACATGATATATGAGCTGGCTCGATACAAGCTCGGGCTCGGCTCGGGCTCCATTCGAGTTCGAGTTCGAATTCGACTATTTTATAATGAGCCGAGCTTGAGCTATCCAAAGCTCGGCTCGGCTCGATTACAGCCCTATTTAAGACAGATGATAATTTCAAGAAGAGGATTCCTCTTCTGTCCATAGCAACTCAGATTAAATAAAACACCATGAACCTCTAATGTCTCTCAAAGTGAGTTTGATGCTATGCTTGTTCACTTCATAAATGGAAAATAAGCGAATAAATATGTTCAGTAAAAAAGATAGTTACTGGAAAAATCAGTGTTATGAGCTCTCCATCCGGTTTTAAAAGTTCTTGGATTTGCAATGCCCATTGGGATCTCAACTCTGGTTCAATAGCACAAAAGAACCTGAAAATTTTTCCATTTAACACTTTTTTTAAAGTAATTCTTTTGACGGAGTAAAAAAGCTTGTTGTCAAATTGACTTACGTATAATCAAAAATGAGATCAAACAACTCATGTGGGTGCCAAGTGAAGAAGTCGGCCTTCAAAAACGTAAAATAATTTGCATTTGGCGATGAGGAAGATAACTGCAATAAGATTTAAGCAGAAACTCAAGTAAATTTTGAGGAAGTATAATTTAGTTAATATTAATTCAAGCCACCATCTTAAATCTAAAAAACCCAATTTAGATTCCACAAGTGAGTATACTTGATGATCCCTGGGTGTCAACTGTTTGTTCAATATCATGGCTAAACATCAGTTGCCAACCAACTATTTCAAGATCTCAATAAGCAGAGTAAAAACAAAATAAATTGCAATAAAACAGAGCTGCAAGTTGTTAATCAGAAGAACTGAACTGTACTTTAAGATCCCTCTTGGCCTAACTCACAAATGATATAAGCACATCGGGGAAAGGAAAAGAAGAAGAGAAGGAAATGATACAACTTACCACTGATGAAACCAGATCATGATAAAATAAAGGCACTAGATTGACCTCTAAAAATATTGTAAAAGTATAGTATTTAAGTTTACTTTCTCAAGCCCGTGGCAACTAATAAATGAATCTACCCATGCGTGTTTCTTACTGAAATCCATTGCAAGCAAGAGGGAGCTATACCTTCTTAATCAACTACCTTCCATATCAGAAGGCACATATTGGCAGGCACTTGCAAACCAGTATTGCAAACCAGCACATATTGCATGGTTCATTTTATTTAAGGCGATTTGGTCTAATAAATCACATAAAACAGCAGTTTGTGAACATACAGGTGCCAAAGCAAACAGAAGGTGAAAAGATAAAGACCCATGTTTCCAGTTTGTCCTTTCATTTCAAAGGTGTAACTTATTTAAAGTAAATTGTGCCTGCATAGTGTCCTTACCTCTTCTGCTTTCTTAATGGCTTTGTCCGATATGTCTAACCCAACTACGTAGCGTTCAGGGCAGGCAATTGCTACAACATCGTGACCCTGCCATATTTGAATAATTGTCTGAATACATGCAATTCTAAGGAAAATATAGCCATTAGCCAATGTTCAATAAAAAAAAAAATGCACCCATGAACAACGGGCAACTTCCTATAATATGAAAAAAGTTTTCTTTCTTAACAACAAGTCTCAATGAAGCCTGTATTAAAATTTCAATGTCACAATCCCAAAAAAAGAAACACAGTGTTGCAACTGAAACAGCCTTATTCAGGAAACTGGTGATATCAGAAATGACTCAAATTGGGTGTTATTTTAAAAATCCATACTCCATTAATTGAATATAACTTATCCAATTATCTCTTCTTGCAGATGTGAACTAATCCTATTCATAATGAATACCTTAGTGAACCAAAAACTTTCAGTACTTCAAATCTACCAACAACTTTCACCATACATACATAGAGAGTTTGCATTTATTGTTTCACTAACAGTACAATCAATGGCTACATGCTCTAGAACATATATAATGATTTTGACTCCTACACAGACCAAAGGGAAGACAGATAGTGCACAAACATGTAACAAAAGATAAAATTTACACTGCCACATCCAGGGACTAAAGCACTGCCCTTAGGAAGGGATTCTGAACGATGAAGATGCAACAGAACAGGAGTTGGTTGTCCTAAATCCCATGGGGTCAATCCTTGCTCCCAGCACTTCTCCCAACCACCTAATATACAAGGAATGTTTCAGACACCAGATGTATACTGAGAAATGAGAACCTCATCCCAGAAAAAGAAAATCAAACTCATTCCACGCGTTCAAATTTCAAAAACAAATATGAATGAAATTCTCATTTCTTGTGAATTAACATTGATTTATATTATATAATACCTGACTTAGTACATCATTTCACGGATGCAGCAGGAAAGAAAGAAAGGACATGTATGCATACAGAAGTCTATCTCAAGCCACAAGCAAAATTACTAAGCAATGGAAGAGACCAAAATTTAAAGAAAAATGCCAATGGAATTGTAGTTCGTCAGAAGTGATTTAGTGACCAGCAAGGAATGACAACTTTTTGGCCATTGCATGACATGTCATTGATCCCTTCAGTGCGAACAAATTAATATTGGGCTGTAAAGCATATGAATGAACAGAACTTAACAAATTAAATTGCATGGGTTTGTTGCAGGAAGATGAGTTTAAGAGAACCAAAATGTATGAAATTAATTCCTTGAATAAGCATGTAGGCTAATCCAATCCCCTTTTGACAATGCCAACAGCAGCAAGTTGATATATTTTCAAAAGTCCGTGATAGGCATGCACCTTGGAATTGACACTCAAGCAAAACAATAGAATATGAACTCCCAAATACATGAAAACAAAAGAATTTCCAGGAGAAGACCCCCTTAGTACATCGGCTTGCTAACACACACCTATAGAATTATTAAGTTTCCCTGTCAATTCTCATCCATGCAAATTTAGATTTCCTTTATTTTAGGGCATTATTTCAGTGTTCTCTTCAAATCTCATTAGTTTCCCTTATTTTATTGATTTGTGTCCAAGAATATAAATCATCTGCAATATTCTTCTCTGCTTCACTTTGGTTCTCATGCCTTTCTCAATTGCATTTTCACATTTCCAATTTGTATCAGATATTGTGAATTTTTCATCCTATCAAAGGAAGGACCCCGTAAAACTTCATATAAACTTTCGTGTTTAATTCCTATGAAGAAAATCACCATAGCATGAGTTCATGGCTTATGTCCAGAGAAAATACGATACATCTAAAGCAGAAAGCAGGTGGTAGGGGATTCATGCATAAAGGTGGCCTAAGGTGTAGTAGAGTTCTGTCTTGTATAGGCCTCTAGATTTTTTAATTAACAATGGCATTTTTTTTTATTTTCAGTTTTTACCATATGCTTCAATACTTATTTTCAGTTTTTACCATATGCTTCAATACCAACTGCTAAGGAAAATCATGGACTCTTGGGGGTGGCGGTAATATTCTCCATCGCAGTGAAAGACATTGGTAGTTTCATATAGGCTTGCAGTCAAAACCCATAAAATCCCCAGCGCCTTGTTTCTTTACACTCCATTTGAGTTTGTACTTATCTTTGTGCACCCGTGTGTCTGTTGCGTGAGTGCTACCAAGTACCAAAAACTAAAGCAAAGGAGTGAACTTGCCAGGAAATCACATAAAATTTCAAGTGATGGGAAATGCTCTTGCAGATTATATGCTTGGGAATGTCTAATATTGAGAATGCACATCTTTAAATCAAGAAATCATATTTTCAAACCATTATGGTACAGCAAGCAATAGTATTACCATTATGGGACAAGCAGCAATATTATTATACTCGGATAGGCCTCATGCATTGATGCTTTGTTGTTTCAAAAAAGCTCCAAATTATGCTCAACTAGTATATTGAACAGAGCGAGGAGATTTAACAGCATAGTATGATTTTCAGGCACAAATGACCAGAATTAAAGACAATTTCCCTGTGCACAAGTGAGTGTTTAGTTGACTTCTCTAAATGCAGAAACCAATTCCCAATTAAACTTCACCGACCAAAATTCGCAATAAAAAAAAAGAAACTCCGAGTTTTTGACCGCACATATCCGAAGCTACTAATCCTAATTCGATTAAATTGTCAAACACACACAATTTGTATTTGTTTATGAAACGAAATCACATCAAATTCAAATTACACAAGCAGACTGTACCAAAAGAGTCGGTGTTTACGACTCGTTGCATTTTATTCACTTCGGGCTTGAATTTAACGTTGCTTTCCTTTCCACTAGGTTGTTCTTCTCTTTTCTTATCCATCCTCTGATTGGCGGCAACGAAACCAAGGTTTTTGAGCGGAATGGTTCTGCACGCCGACGCCGGATTATGAACGGAGAACAGAGTTCTGGAAAGCCAATCGATGGAAACCCGTCGCATAATAGTTGTGCATTAAATATATCGTTATTACAGTGAATTGTGAAAAGAACTGAGCTGTTTCAACTCAATGGCTCATTTGCTAGCACGGATGATGTGTACTACGACGTGTGCATAGAAATATTTAATTAATGAAGAGTTAAAAGTTAACACTTGAACTGAGCAGCTTTTTGTTTCTAACAGGTGCATCAAAATCAGTTTGGTTTTTTTTTTTTTTCCGATTTGATTGGGAGCATATTTACTGTAGTTTTTCATGAATTATTATGGTATGGTTTAAAGTCAAATAATGTATAGGAGTATTTTCAATTTATTTTCATGATTCAAGGGTGATTTATGATGATATAAAAATAGCAATTTTTAGCTATTTTATCAAACCATTTATTCGGTGGATTAGGATAATTTTATATTTTTATTATCAAAATTACCCTCAACCAGAGTTAAAAAAAAAAACTCGATACTATTCTAATATATTTTCTTTCCCAACCTTTTTTTTGTTATTTTTCAGCTGTGTAATAGAAGTATTTTGTCTACACTAGAAAAGCATCTCATCTACTTAAATAAATTATTTTTAATTTGTTATAATTAATTTGCTATAAAATTTGTTACTAAAATATATTATAAAATTTAATTAATTTAATTTTTTTGAGTTAGATATATATTTACTAAAAATCTTATTAGTTTTTAGATGAAGTTAATTAGTTTGATAATTATAACTTAAATAAATTTATTTTAATATAAATTATATAAAATATTAAGAAAAAAGATATTTTAGCAATTTTATTTATTTAATACAAATTAAGCTATCAAATAACTTAACAATAATATATTATCTTTAACAGTAACAAACCATCTTTTTAATCATAGTACACTGCTAATAGTATATTATATCATATCATAATGATCTTATTATATTATATATTATTAAACTATATTAAAAATGCTCTCAAACTGTTAATTGGTAGTTGCCAAGTAATTAATCAAATAACTCCTATTTATGAAAAGTTCAATTTAAAACCTTTTTAAATAATTCTTATTTATTTAATTGAAAAATTAAAAATATTATTAAGATTTATTTTTTGTATCTGTTAAATATATTTATAACAATAGTTGAAAATTTTATTAAACATTGAACAAAATTAAATTGTTAACTTAAATTCGCTCCTTGTCAATAATCAATTATTAGTGATTACGAACACTTAAACTAAATGGAACCAATATCTTTAATGAAAAAAAATAAAAAAAAATAGTATTGCATTGCTTATTATAAATATAATAAGACTGATGGCAGCCCTAAAATTGCTTATTATTAATATAATAAGACTAACAGCAGCCCTAAATAAATCATTTTAGCTTATTTATAGTTTCTTATGTTCTTGAATAATTTTACTTTAGATCTAGCATTTCTAAGACTTTTTTTATATCCTCATTCTCTACGAATGATAGTTTTTTTAATCTACAATGATTAGGGAGAAATATTTTAATTTTTAGGGTTTCTCACAACCTGCTTTAAATTTAGGAACCATTACTTTTATTTTATGTGTGTACTCCCCTTTTCTATTCTTTGATGATGGGAATTCATCTTCAATGGGTATTTTAGTGTCCAATCAGTTCAATAAGCTATTAGACACTTGTTTCATCTCTATGGAGCCTTTCACCATTTATATTTTCGACTATGTATTTGATGTTGGCCTTTGCTCATATGTTCTCCTTTTGTTGCTTAAGTTTTTACCTTGGGACGTTGTTTTGAATTTCTTCAAGTTATTTCTTATTCTTATCAAGTCTTTTGATCTCTTTTGCATATTGTATCAATGACGGAATCGAAAATTTATTAAGGGATTAAAATTTACACAAAAAAAATTACAGATGAAATCACAATAAAATTAAACATTTAATATTACAGTGCCAGGATTTCAATAATTAATTTGTGTTATTATATTAACTATAACTAAGAGATAATAATTATATCCTACGAGCCTATATCTTTTAAAAACGTTGCATAATAACATCATTTTCAATTTTTTAAAAAATTTCTCTTTTCACATAAAGCTAACTTGATAAGTAGATATACCAAAGAAAATATAGTGTCATAATCTGCCTCAATAATTTTCTGAGCAAGAGCTCCAATGTCATCAAGGTCAAAGAAAACTACATTTCTTCTTACATCAGCAATGTGTGTCTCAAGTTGATCTTCAAGTATCATCCGATCAGTGATTAAAAAATCATATGGATATATTTCAGCGAGACAAAATAATTTGGATAGTTAGAAGTTGGAGAATGAGTTGATAGGAGAAAGACAAATAATGCATGAAAGCAATTATGTATTTGATTCTGTAAAGTGATTTTCATTTCTTGAGCAATGAAATCAATAACCTATAATAAAATGAAAGAAAATTATGTTGTAACATATTTAATAGTTAAATACATTATTAATTAAAAAAAATAGTACCTGATAAAATATTTTCACTCGAAAGCGATGGTAATAAGTAATATGAGTACCGACATGCGTAGATCTTAAATAACCTACATTATCTTCTAGTTTATACACTGCAACAATTAATAACTTCCAATAATTTATCGCATCCATTATGCCCGAAGTTTTGCAATCATTGTTTAACAGTTGCAATCAGATGAATTGCATTGACAATATTTTGACCATTTCTTTATAAGGCTTGAGATAGATCATTTGTCATTCTTAAAAGTTTTCTCATTAAGAAAACAATGAAAATAAATTCATAACTTCCTATTTTATTAAGCAAGCTCATAACTGCCCTTCGATTTCTCTAATAAGTATAATCCTCAAAAATATTTTCAAGAATCTCTTTCACATATGACCACATAGAGAGAAGATGCACAATTATTTTATAATAAGAACCCCAATGTGTATCACCAGGTCGAACTAAAATTGTTTCTTGATGCAAGCCTCTTCCAGTTTGAATATCACCACTTTTTAGATGTTGAACTACTTTATTATGTTGCTTTTGACGAAAAAATCTCTCATTTTACATAAAACTCCAACAATATTCATAATCATTGCAACATAATTAAAAAAATTACTTACAAATCTATTACTCCTTGTTGCTACAACAACTACTAATTGGAACTGATAAGCAAAGCAATGAATGTACATTGGCGAGGAATTTTCATTTAAAATGAGGGTATTTAACCCATTGAATTCACCTCAAATATTAGAAGTCATATCATAACTTTGACCTCTAACTCTACTTACTGATAACCCATGTTTCGCTAAGAAATCATCAAGTGAACTTTTTAAAGACAAATGAGATATGTCACTCACATATACTACTCCAATTAATCGCTCCACCACTTGTTCCAATTTGTTTACATATCTCAATACCATAGTTATTTACTCCTTCACTGAATTATCTCCAGCCTCATCAATTAATAAGGAGTAAAAGTTATCTCCGACATCATTAACAATAGCTAGTGTCGTCTCTATAGTAAGAGCATTCACTATTTACTTTTGGATTAATAGAGAAGTGAGTTGATTATTTTCAGAAGCATTTGAGTTAACTATATTTTCAACATCAACATTGCGTTCACTGTATCAACTAGGAAGTGAAAGAAAATTACCTCGATGAAATGAATTCACTGACTCATCATGCCCTCAGAAAGTCAACTCTTTTACTAGGAGAAACCGGATATAATCAACAATCATGGTCAAACAAGTATAGTAAGAAGCCTTAAGCTCCTAGCTATAAGAAGATAATATATGAGACACGTTTTGTCTTTTATTTTTAAAACCAACATATAATATTCTAGTATAATTGTGTGGACTATTTGGACTTCTAACATATTTATTAAATCTCTCCATTATTTATTTCAATTGCAAAATTCAATTTCTGTGAAGACATTATCTTCCTACTTAGATCCTCTATTTGAGCTAAAAAGATAACACAAAAAATAAAATACCGCGTCTTTAGAAATACTATATTTCAACTACTCATATTTAGAGAACCATTGATCTCTAAAACACCTCATAATTTTTGAAAATTCTATTTGCGAAAAATTTTGGCCATATGGTTGACAAGGGCCTTTAGTCACATATTATCTCCTAACATCATCTCTAATTCCAACTTCAAACTCATCAATGAGTTTACACAATGCGGGGTCGCTAATAATATCATCAAAACTAAACTTTTGACGCCCTTTTTGATTGCTAGTTTCTTTACCAATTGTATGACTACTTGATATCAAAATTGATTTATGAATATTTGATGATTCACCATATTTATTCGGCACTCTCTTTGTCTTGATTAAAATTTATTCATATCTGTTTAATTTATAATAATTGTATATTAAAAAAATAAATTAGTTTAACTTAATCAACTACGATAACAAAAGCAAACAAAATCAAATTTCAAAAAACAATAATTATTAAATATACTATATATGTTGTAAATAAAGAAGAGAGAAGATAGAGAATGAGAAAATATGAAAAATCTTTATATTATTAATTGTCCTATGAACCACCTATAATGAGGTATTTATAGTGGTGTAAGTAGAATAAAAGATTACAACTAAATTAAATTCTAATTTGAATAGGATAAAACTAATCATAATTTTGATAGGGTAAAGTTAATTTAATATAGTCATCATCCACATATTATCTAACACTTTTACTTAGATGACTTTCCCTATGAATATGTCTTGTTAAAATCTTACTAAAAAAAATTTAGTGGGATAAAAACTTAGGGAAGGAAAAAGAGTACAGTATTCATAGATAACTTTTCCTCAAGAACATAACTGGCTAATATATATCTCCAAGTGAGTGCATTCCAATATTGTGTGCATGCTTTTTAAAAATTGATGTTGGCAATACTTTTGTGAACAAATTTGCTGGATTGTCACTTGAACGAAATTTGCAAATATCAACTTGTTCTTCCTTCATAAGTTCATGAGTATAAAAGAACTTTGGTGATATATGTTTAGTTCAATCACATTTTATGTAGCCTCCTTTGATTTGTATAATACATGCTGCATTATCTTCATGTAATATTGTTGGTTGTTTGCTTATAGGTATTTCACATGCTTTTCTAATATGTTCAATTGTGCTTCTCAACCATACACATTCACAGTTAGCTTCATGAATAACTAATATCTCTGAATGATTTGATGAAGTAGCAGTGATTGTTTGCTTCACAAATCGCCATGAAATAGCAGTATTATTATATGTAAAGACATAACCTGTTTGTGACCGGGCTTTATGAGGATCAAAAAGATATCTAGCATCAGCATATCATGTCAATTCAGACTTTATTCTTTTTAGAAAAAATAAACCCATATCATATGTCCTACGTAGGTAGCATAAAACATGTTACACTCCATTCCAATGTCTTTTAATTGGTGTTGAATTAAATATTGTATTGTTAACTGTAAAAGCAATATCTGATTTTGTATTGCTAGTAAGATATAAAAGTACCCCTATTATATTGAGATATGATACTTCATAACCAATAATCTCTTCATTATCTTCTCAAGGGTGAAAAATGATCTCTTTTTACATCAAGAGAATGAACAACCATTGGAGTGCTTAATGGATAAGATTTATCCATATAAAATTGTTTTAAGATTTTTTTAATATATGATGATTGATGGAGAAGAATTCCATTTGACAAATATTCAACTTGAAATCCAAGACAAAATTTTATTTTTTCAAAATCTTTCATTTCAAATTTCTTTCTCAAATAGTTTGCAGTAATTGAGATCTCTTCTAAAGTTTCCACTATATTTAAATCATCAACATAAACTACAACTATAGCAAATTTAAAATTTATCTTTTTAATAAAAACACATGGGAAAGAGGATTATTTGCATATCCATTATTTATTAAGTATTCACTGAGGCAATTGTACCACATTCGCCTAGATTGTTTTAGCCCAAACAAGGATCTTTGGAGTTTAATAGAGTATATTTGCCTAGATTTTGAATTATATGCTTCAGGCATCTTAAATTTTTATGAAATTTTTATATATATGTCATTATTCAATGAACCATATAAGTAAGATGTTATAACATCTATCAAATATATGTCAAACCCTTCAAAGGCTACCAAACTGATAAAAAATCTAAAAGTAATAGCATCTATAACAGGAGAATATGTCTCATCATAATCTATATAAGGTATTTGTGAGAATTATTATGCCACAAGTTAGTCTTGTATTTCATAATTTCATTTAACTCATTTCTCTTAAAAGCTACATGAGCAAATTATTATAATATGATATTAAGCCATTCAGGGGCTGCAAAACTAATTTTAAGAGTAATTGCATTCATAATAGAGGAAATGTACTTTTTTTATAATTTCATATGATTTATGTCTTTTACATACAATACCCATGGGTATGACATCTTCTAGTATCTAGACTACTGGTCCAAATATTATATGTTTAGCAAATAAATCTAGCTCGGCCTTGATTACTTTCTATTTTGACCAATTACTTTGACATTGATAATTTTAAATATTTTTAGGCTCAAACATATTTTAATAATTTCAATAGCAACATATGCAAACATATTATCAACAACAATTTTATCTCTTTTTCACATATTTCTAGATTTTAATAAGATCTCATAATTTTTTGGTACCGGAACCACTTCTGGGGTTACTTCTCTAGAAATATATAGTTATTGACTTATGTTACTTTTGAGCTCTTCAGGAGTATCATTTTGAAATTATTCATTTTTCATTATCTCAAAAATTAATATTTTAAATCAAGTAGTTTGCTACACTTCAGGCGTATATTATATCTATTAGTTGCCGCACTAATAAGATATCATATAGGGACAATCAATCGTGTAAGAGTATTAGCAGCTGAAATATGTAATTTAATCACTTACTGGGTATTTGTAAATATATCTAGTAACTAATTTACAACATTATACAAACGAAGTAGTTTTTAAACTTTCAGGTCACATTGATTTGTGCATGTATTAAGATTGGATAAAGTTGGTGTACTCCAACTAATCTATTGTGCTTTTGGCCCTTTACTTTTATCTTTCCCTAATGGAGTGAAAATCAACTCACCAAAAATCTTATTTTAGAAAATTTATCATTAAAGGTCTATAATATCTAACATAAATAATCAAAACATACATAAATATCAAGATAATATTGATAATCAATTTTAATTCTTCGAAGAGATGCAATAAAAATATATATGCTTCAATAAGAAATTTTAATATCATAAATTTTAAATAAGATATATTATGTTAGATAAACACAAGTTATAAAGAGAAAAATATACAGACAATCAAATACAAATTAAAAGCGCAACATAAACAATAATATGTATCTAAACATATATCCAAATAGATATAAAAAGTTTTAATTTCATAAGTATAAGAATAATTTATCACAAAATTTTATTAATGATTATGTTAAACCATATTAAGTATGAACATATGCAACAAAATGTTCAATGGTAATATAATCATAAAATATTTTTCAGGTGAATTCATATGTATTATCTAGATAAATTATCTTGATTGATAATAAAAAAAATATTGACCTTAACTTTTATAATTTGAGCAAGAAATTTAGCAAAAGCAATATTATAAGTTGACAATAGACAAATATGTGACCATCGAATTGAAGTATCAATTAAAAATATAAAGTATTTAAATGGTCCATAAGATTGAAGGATATGGCTATAAATATTTCTATATCTTCTTTATGAAAATTTAAGTTTCTATATCTTCTTTGTGAAAATTTAAGGGACTTTAAATATAATTTATATAGTACATGTCTCAGAATTAATTTACCTTGAGCATAATAAGCACAAAAATAATCATCGGACAAAAATTTTTTTTGATTTTCAGTGGATGTCCATTTATATTCTGAATAATATGTCGCATCATGTTTGAATGCGGATGACTAATATGATCATACCAAAGTATAAAAATTTTAGAATTTATGTACTTCTGGTGCATATAGTGTAACTCAACCATCTTTATTTATTATAAAGTATAATCAGTTAAAAAATTTTAAATTTTTTAAATATGAATTTTTAGTTCAAATTCATAGAGGTAACACATAAAAATTCAATATCTTTCTCATTTTATTTCAATATGATATCGATTCCGACATATTATTTAAAGCTTAGTAGATTTTTTTAGGATCTATTTGGACACAATGCATCATCGAAATATCATTTTACTCAAATTCAGAATGTTTAAATTCAGAATATAAGATGGACTCTTTTGGAGTTTTCAACCATATTTGCAGATCCAGATATCATGTTAACATTAATTTTTGCTAATACATATCTTTTTAGTTCTTTAATTTTTAAAATTGGTAGAAAAAAAAATTTCATCACAACCCTTTTTTATCAAGATCTCGTCCATGGTATTGAGAAAAATATCACATTCACTTCAGGGAATAATATAAAGATAGTTGAATGAGTTTGATTATTTTTCATAAAAAGCTAAAAATTTTATTTAGCTACAGACAAATAAAAAAATTAGTTCAAAATATTTTATAATTATATGCTCTCAATAGAGCTACTATAGAAGTATATTTGAGGCATGAAAATTTTAATATTTACTAAAAATATTATGGTAAATTATTAATAATAAAATAATCAATTTTAATTTCTCATTTAAATAATGAAAAGTAATATCATTATTTCTAAGTGATCATGCGAGATACTTGATTTTCTTTTCATAATATCTCTAAAATTCGCAATATTAAGATGAATCTCATTATCAAATACTCATAACAGATTATTTTTTCAGAAAATATCAAGAGTAATAAATACAAGTTTTATGAGACTTAACATTATAAATATACCAAATTTAAATAAAAGTTATAAATTAAATGGATTCCAAAGCTCATTAAATAAATAAAGACTAAATAATTATAATTAGAGTTTAAATATTATAACTCTAAAATTACAAATAATCATATCAAATCATAGTAAATATTAATTTATTTACCAACTTCACTTTAATATAAAAAAATATTTTAAAATTGTGAATTTTTAAACTTGTATCTTGATTTATGATGAATTATTGAAAAATAAAATAAAAATTCTTTTCTCTTGTAGATTAAAGAAACTAAAATATTCTCTCTTCGTTGTAATAACTTGTAATAATTATTGATAAAAATTTAAGAGAAGAAAAATAATAATACTAGTGGCCCATGTAAGTTTATACTAAATAGACTATTTATAACATATTTAGTATGTGTATACTAACTAAAAAAATATCCACCATTAACAAGGGCACAAAAAATTACATAACATTTCAAATTTAATTTCTCAAATATAAACCAATAGTCGTATTAATTCAATTAGCATAATGAAGCGGTTAGAAAGCTTATATCCATTCTATTAACACAATGAAAGTAAAAACAATACATCACATTTATTATGAGCTAATAGTTTTGATTTGGCAAATAAACAAATCATTACTAGTAATGTCATTAGCAAAATTATGTAATATTAATTATAATATATTTGCATTCAAGAAAAGAAGTAGAGATTATTTAAATCCATTAAGGCACAAAAAGAATCATTTACATAATACACATCATTATAATAATAATTATTTCACTTCATTTATATTTTATTCTTTTAGTAATATATATAATATAAAATCATACTAAAAAAATAGAAAATAATTAAAATAATTATCTTGAACTTGAATGCTTGTAATGAATAAATTGATTAGAGCTTTATGGTGATAATGTATTGTAAATAAAGAAGAGAGAAGATAGAGGATGAGAAAATATAAGAAATCTTTATATTCTTAATTGCTCTATGAAACACCTATAATGATGTATTTATAGAGGTGTAAGTAGAATAAAAAATTACAACTAAATTGAATTCTGATTTGAATATGATAAAATTAATCATTATCTTGATAGGGTAAAGTTAATTTAATATAATAGTCATTCACATATTATCTAATGATATATAATTTTTAATAAATTTTACCATATTATATATATTTCTAAAAATAAATCTCAAATTACAATAATAAAATTAAATAAAACCAAAATTAAAAAATAACAATTATTAAATAAATTATATATAATTTTTTAATAAATTTCATCCTATTATATATTTCTAAAAAAATCTCAAATTACAATAATAAAATTAAATAAAATGAAAATTTAAAAAATAATAATTATTAAATAAACTATGTATAATTTTTAATAAACTAAACCCTATTATATATTTCTAAAAAAAATCTAAAATTACAATAATAATATCAAATAAAATAAAATTTAAAAAATCAATAATTATTAAATAAACTATATATAATTTTTAATAAATTAAACCATATTATATATTTCTAAAAAAATTTCAAATTACAATAAAAAATCAAATAAAAAAATTTAAAAAAATCAACAATTATTAAATAAACTATATATAATTTTTTATAAATTTTATCCTATTATATATTTCTAAAAAAAATCTTAAATTATGATAATAAAATCAAATAAAAAATTAGCAATAATTAAATAAATTATATATCTAATTTTTAATAAATTAAACCATATTCTATATTTCTAAAAAAATTCCAAATTACATTAACAAAATCAATTTTTTTAAAAAAATCAACAATTATTAAATAAACTATATATCTAATTTTTAATAAATTCACATTTCAAACAAACCCTAAATTACCACAATTCTATTATTAATAAATCAATATTTCAAATAAAAATTAAATTACAACAATATAATTAAACAAAAAAATCACAAATCACAAAATTAATATTTATTAAAAAAATATTATTAAAAAATTTAATTAACAAATAATAAAATAAAAAAAATTACTTCTGCTGCCTCTCTCTGGTCAGATTGGCAGTGTGTGATGGCGACCGGATGGGGCGAGTAGAGGTGGTGCGATGGGCTAGTGGCTGTTGGGGCTGGGCTACTAGGAAGGGGGACAGGGAAGAAGATTGAGAGGAGAATGCAACCCTTTTTTAAAAAAAGAAAAATTTGTCCAAGCAAAATGATGTTGTTTCGCTGGGAGGTTTAATTTTTTTTTTTTTACATTGACCTGTGGCGAAATAATATCGTTTTGCCAGAGATTTAATTATAAAAAAAATTGCAGTGAGATGTTTGTCTACTCTTCACAACAATGTCGGCCGAATCAGCCCTCTTTAATGGGAAGCCGAGTTTTCTCCACCAGCGGCCAACATCAGTATCCTCCTTCTGGCCGGTAAGAAGGGGTCGTGTGGCCCCACATGACCTTATGATGATTCTGTCACTGTATTATATTATGTCTTTATTTTACTTTTGTCTATTTGCACTGTAATCTTAAACTTCTTCATAATCCCTTTACCATGGTTGAGTTGAATATGTTATCTTAAATTTTAAATAGTAATATATTCCTTCTGTATTGATAAAAAAACATGAATACTTATTTTTTATTTTTTTATATTAGACATATATCTCTTAAAATGGGACATATTTATTTATATATCTAAAAAATATATTTTTAAAATTAAAAATTAAAAAGTGGTTTTTTTAAATACAAAGGTGAATATTTTTGAAATAATTTTATTTTTGAAATAATTTTAAGAAATCCCTAAAAAATAATAAAAAGGTAATATTTTTCATAATATTGATTTATTAATTTTATAAAATTTACTTAAAAAATTTTACATTTTAATATAATTAATTTAATTATTCTCAATTTCATATAATTAAATTTATAAAATTTAAATCTAACAATTTTTATATTTAAAATAAAAAAACTTATCATTAAGCCAAAAAAAAAAACTACTGATACATAATTTGATTACTAAAAGTATGTGTTACTCTTATATAAATCTCAAGTTTGAGTCTTAGAGATTGTTTGGTTTGTGACTTGTGAAAAATATTTTTTATTTTCATTTTATAATTTTCATTTTATATTTTCTAATGTTATAAATTTTCATTATATAACTATTTTCTACATACTCAACTCAACTCAACAAAGCCTTAATCCCAAGTTACTTGGGGTCGGCTATATAGATTTTTCTTTTCCACTCAATACGATTTAGGATTATTTTTTCTGATAGATGTAATATCATAAGATTATTTTGGACCATATTTGACTAAGTCAATTTAGGTCTACCTCTGCCTCTCTTAGCTATATCTACTATAACTTGTTCGGTTTTCTAACCGGCACATTGCTAGGTCTTTATTTCACATGGCCAAACCATCTCAATCTATGCTCTCTTATCTTATCCTCAATAGGTGCTACCCCCACTCATTGCAGATTCTATCCATCCTAGTATGACCATATATCCATCTTATCATTCTCATTTCCGCAACATGCATTTTACTGCCCAACACTCACTACCATACATCATCGCAGGGCGTATTGCAGTGCCGTAAAACTTTTCTTTTAATTTAATTTGCATCTTTCGATCACATAGAACTCCTGTAGCACCCCTCCACTTCATCCAACCAGTTTTAATCCTATGATTTACATCTTCTTCACAACCCCCATCTTCTTAAAGAATAGAGCCAAGATATTTAAAATAAATATTATGAGGTACTGCTATTCCGTCTAAAATAATTTTGACTCTTTCTCTATTCTCGCTATTAAATCTATAATGCATATACTCAGTCTTAGTCCTACTTAGCTTAAAACTCTTAGATTCCAGAGTGCTTTTCTAAAACTCCAACTTTTGACTTACTTCTGCTTGAGTCTCATCTATTAATATAATATCATATGCAAACATCATACACCAAGGGATGTCATTATGTATATGCCTTGTTAGCTCATTCATAATCAAGACAAAAGATAAGGGCTCAACGCTGAATCTTGGTGTAATACAATAGAAATGGAAAAATTCTTAGTATCTCTTTCCACAGTGTGGACATTGGTGATGGCTCCCTCATACATATCTTTCAAGACTTGGATATATCGTATAGATATTTTTCTACGCTCTAGAACCCACCATAAAACTTTTCTAGAGACTCTATCATACGCCTTTTCCAAGTCAATAAAAACCATATGTAATTCCTTCTTCATCTCTCTATACTTTTTTTTTTTATCAAATCTCTTATAAGAAAAATAGCTTTCATAGTTAATCGGCTAGAAAGCCAAACTGATTTGAGTAAATATAAGTATCTAACCGTAAACAGTGTTTCAAAACTCTCTTCCATAATTTCATAGCGTGACTCATAAGCTTTATACCTCTATAATTTGAGCAATTCTAATTATCTCATTTATTTTAAAAAATATGTATCAAATTACTTTGTTTCCATTCATTAGGCTTTTTTTTATACTTAAGATCTTATTGAACAAAGATATCAACCATACCATTCCTGTATCTCCCAAGCATTTTCAAATCTCAATAGGTATCTCATCTGGTCCACAGACTTTACCAACTTTCATCCTCTTTAAAGCTTCTTTAATTTTCAAAAACCTAATCCATCTAGTATATTTCACATTTTTTTTCCGGTCTAACGTCTAAACCCTCAATATTATCACTATGGTTACCATTAAGAAGTTGCTCAAAATAACTTCTCCATCGTTCCTTAATATTCTTTTCTTGAACCAAAACCAGAACCTTATTCTCTTTATCTTTAATGCACTTAACTATTTTCTACGTAAAAATAAAAAATAAAAAATAAACGCTAAACTATAAGAATTGAAGCAGAAAATATATTATTTTTTAATTCATTTAAAAATAATAAAAAGTAATTTTTAAAATTTAACTGTTAACTAATAAATATAAAAAATAATTTTCTAATTTCTAAGTGAAAAATAATTCTAACTAAACAATAAATTTTATTTTTTATTTTTCTCTATAAAATTTTCTGAAAAATTAAAATTATTTTTTATAACTAAATATTTCCTAAGAACCTCCTCTCTCCACATATAATTAATAAAAAAAAGGAAAAAATATATTATTCATCATATTTTTTTAAACTTTTACATATTTAAATTTATAATAAATTTATAGAATATATATACTAAGTGCATATAGTAAATTTATAAATTAATTATAAATTTTGATAAATTTAAAAATATTTTAAGAAGTTTGTAAATTTTATGATTTTTATTTTTTTTCTGGTAAAAAAATCCAAAGAAAAAGTAAATGGGCCTAATATTCCGAGCTTGGGACCAATAATGTCTCACTTTATATAGGGCTTAAGTTTAAATTTGCGATGGTCCAAAGCCAGTCCACTTCCCTCTCTTAGTTTCTCTCTCCTCTCTTTGCCTCTTCGCGGCACTGTTACCTCTTTCGCTGCTCTCTCTCTCGTTGTTGTCGTTGTAACCGTCTTCCCTGGTTGTTCCGGCGGTTCCTCGCAGTCACTGTACGGTCTTACGACATTGTCAATACTATGGGAGTGATAAAAGATGGAGAAGTATCTGGAATTATACCGACTAATGAAGCATTCGCAGTTCACTATCCAGGATATCCATCTTCAATGTCCCGCGCCATCCAAACACTTGGAGGCACAGAAGCAATTCATAAGGTATTCATTTCTTTTTTTTTATCTGAGTAATTTATTGTTACAAATTGTTATAACGTGTAGTTGGCAGGCTCGTAGCTCGCAATCGAATAAACTGGAGCTCTTTTTCCGCCCAGAGGATCACTACTCACATCCTGCATTAGGGGAGCTTCGTGCCTCTAACAGTCTGTTGTTGAAAATATCTAAAAAGAAGCTTAATTCTTCTAACATGGTGGATAAACCAGAAACCGAATCACAAGTTCAAACAGAGCTTTGTGCTGATATTGTTGCTCGGATTCCAGAGGCTTATCACTTTCATGGTTAGAAGAATGGAATTTTTCTTTTCTTTTCTGCCTAGCAAGAAGCGACGTAACTAAATTTTGTATCATTTTATGTTTTATGTTTTATTTTTAAATTGAGGAATGGTGGACTACCAGCATGTGGTTGCAGTTCATGCTGATGCTGCCCGGAGGAAAAAGAGGACTTGGACAGAGATGGAGGAACCTCGCTTTGGTATAAGCTTTTTTCTTTTTAAGCTGCTTTTATATCCAAGTGGAGAAAATGGTTTGGGTTCGCAGTAATTTTTTTTTGGCTGCCTTTTATAGAAAAGGTTGGCCTTATGGATTTGGATCAGGAGGATGTGCTAATTCTAGTGCCTCCACGTTTTGCATCCAAGGATTTGCCAGTCAATTTAGCGTAAGAAGCTCTTTCAAGCATTTTTCTTAATATGGTTTTCTATTCATTTGGGCTTTTCCATTTAAATTTTGTGATTGGTTTTTTATGGTCGGTATTGGTTATGGTGCTTTCTTTGTGTTTTTTTTTTAATGTAATGAGTATCCCAAAGCTCCTGTAGGGGCTGAATTCAAAGAAAGTTTACTGAAGTTTACCATAACAATATAACATCAGGAAGAAATGATGATCTAACCGTTAACATTTTGTAAATTTTTTAATTTATGGGACAAGTCTCATAAAACTCAGGCTCTCAATTAGAAGGTGGAAGAGAAGGGATTAGGAAGAACCAATCTAATTTTTTGCTATGGAAAATTACTAATGCTCCTTTTTTTTTTTCTGATAACTATGAGTTTGAATGTTTATTCTGTGGATTGATTGTAATAGTTGTTATGCTTTTCAGGTTGAAACCACTGGCTATTTCAAATTCAAAAAAGAAACAAGAAGAAGCAGTAGAAAACCATTTTGAGGTATTGTCTAATTAGATTTAACATTAATGTGATCTTGACTTTTAACCATCCTGGGAGCTATTGATAAGGTTACAGCATTTGAGTTTATTTTCTTGGTTCTTCCGTGAAAGAATTCAGTTAATATGGAACTTAGAACTTAAAATATTAATCTTTAGGTGTTTCGTTTTCTTTCCACTAAATCTTTTCAAATTTTCCATTGACACATTATGTTCAAACTACCCACTTTCTTACTTTCTCTTTTGCAGATGAATCTAGAGCCTGCCCTTGCTATTGATTTTAACATTAAAGATATCCTTGTTGTTTCACTTTCACTATTGTGTTTCCTTTTCTTTATATTTTTTTTGTTTAATTATTAAAGTTTATGTGGTTTTAGATATATTTTTTTTTCATTTGTAAAGTTTACATGGTTTTAGATATTTTCTATGGTGATCCTTATGTTAGACAATTCTAGCAGCCTATTTCCGCGTGCATTTGAAGCCCTTCTTCTTAAATTAGTTAGGATATGGTAAACAGGCCAGATTTTAATGACATTACCAAATGGCATATGAGTGTTCTTGTGATCCTTGGTGATCAATTCATCATTACTTCCAACAGAAGCTTCATACTGGAACTTATTGCTAGTGTTTAGATGCAAACAGGAATTGCCTCCTTAATGATAAATATCAGGTGAAAATTACTTGAAAAATCTGAACATGTCGAATGAACTTTGTTCTTTTTGTTATGTTGCACTTAGCTTTCATACAGATTCCTAAAGAAATAAATTGGAAAGCTTACATTGCACAAGGATCAGAGCTATGGGGCTGGCAGATGGCCGTATCTGAGCTGTTTGAGGAGCGCCCTATATGGCCCAAAGGTGCACTGACCAAGCGCTTACTTGATAAAAAGCTGAAATTTACCCATCACACCCTCCGAAGGTGTTTTTCCTGGCAATTGCTTTCCTATAATTTATGTTGTTTATTATGTTTGCATTTCTTCTTGTGCATTGATAAGCTTTATTTTGTAATGAATTTCCATTCATGTAATCACATTTTACTTGTTTGATCTTGCAGACTTCTGCTTGCAGTTGCCTATTATTTTTCAGGTGGACCATTTCTCAGATTCTGGATCAAAAAAGGATATGATCCTCGTGAGGATCCTGAATCTCGCATGTGAGAGCTCTACTCTAACATGTTTTAATATCTAACTCTCCTTTTATTTGATTTTTGCATGAGTAATTCATTGATCTCAAGTTATACACACATGCAAACATAATGCAGTGGTCAACTTATTTCTTTCGGAAATGTATATCAACTACCCTGGAGATGGGGTTTACAAAATTGCTAGGATATCATTGTTTAAATGTACTCTTTGTATCTATTACTTGTGCATTAAGATGGCAATCTATCGATTGGGGACATGGATGGAGCATAAGGAGGTGGCTTTTGCGCAAGATCTTGAGGTGTTCTGGACAGTTGTCTATTACATTAGGTATTCCTTGTGTTTTCACAACTTTATCCAACTGCAAGGGTGTCTTGTTGTCTACTAAATGAAATTGAAAATTGGTTTTGTAAAAGATAAATTTTGCTCTGAGCTTTCTTAGAAGTTAATCAACTTTAATTGATGACAAATATTTCTGGAAATTAATTAAAAAAAGAACTGAAAAAGAAAAAAAAAGTGTGATTAACAGTTGAAAGTAACATTTAACAATCAACACTTTGCTGGTGCTACCCATAAAATAGTTCAGCACTTATTCTTCCTTTTAGCTGCTTGAAAACGAGAAAGATATTTGCCATTTCGTTTAATGAAATAACAGTAAGAAAAAAGATTCTATTGGAATTTATTAGGTTTGAACAAGTTTTTAGTTTTCAATCTGTTGATCTCATTAATGTGTGAAATCTAAGAGCTAAACTTCTGCACACCTGTGATATGAATGCATCACAAATGAGAAATAGCTAAGAAATTATGGGAGGGACTGTTGAATTTCCTTGCTTACCAATCTGTCATATTTCAACTAATTAATCCGTTACTGCTAAAATTTCAACCGCGCTGTTATATTGTCAAAAGGTAGGTTTTCATTTATTATGATTTGTTTATTGTTATGAAAGCCTTTATTCTTGCTACATGTTCAGTGGTTTTCTTCTTTATATACGTAATAGGAAGTTAAATTTTGATCAAGGTCATAAGTGCCGAATTGATTATATCTTGGTTACTTCCTTATCCTTCATCAGTATTGCATGAAGTGGTTTCTTCAGAAAGAGGAGAGAGAAGAGGGGCAGGGGAAGGAGCGGTGCAGGGTGCAGAGTTTTAAATAACAGAATCCGAAATAATTTTGGAATCGGATTGGTATATTGTGTAATGGAATCAAGCCAAATCAAACAGAAGTGGCTGCCACTATCGTGAATGCTTTCACAAAATTAGCAAGATGACTTGAGTCAATGTTAAATGAGGGATTTAATCAAATATTATAATTATCATATTATATGTAGTAACATAGTTAATGAAATAAATTTGACTTGAGCCAAATAGCCAAAATTTAGTCGTGACGTGATTATTGGATTACCCATACTGTATTGTTAAATATCAAATCAACCCCCTAAAAATTCTGATGTATCAGGTGAATAGAAAAGGACAACCCGGTGCACGAATGCTCCTGCAATGAGCGGGGTCCGGTGAAGGGCCGGACCCATTGGGTGTTTGTACTCGGCCTTCCCTTGCAATTAATTGCAAGAGGCCATTTCCACGACTCGAACCCGTGACCTCAGGTTACACGGCGACAGCACTTACCGCTGCGCCAAGGCTCCCCTTCAATAAAACAATATAGGATTTGATCGTATGAAGGTTTATAAATATAAATTGAATAAACCCAACCCCTCTGCACCAGAGTTTTTTTAAACATATTTATTCACCTGAAATTCCTTTGAGAATTCCACGCCTTGGGTGTTATAGATTATGGAAGTAATGAAGTATCAACTAAGGATGTGCATCATGATTAATCAGTCACATTGGCTTGCTTGTTCTTTTTCATCAGCTTAAACAGTGTGGTGCTAGGGCTTACTTGACTTGATATTAACTTTGGAGTGCTAGGGCTTTAATTTGGAGGAAAATTTTGTCTTCATTTAAGAGAAATTAAATTTCTATTAGAATGAGAGCAGTTCTTGAACAGTACACTACGTTGAACTGAACATGTATAGTGAACAGATTTTGAAACATGGTGCATTGAGTTCTAATTTCTTTCATGCTTCCACATGTGTATTTGTAGTGATTCATTTATTATTAAATGGCTTGTCTAAATGGAAGTGATGAGAGTTCTACAATGTTTTAAAACTAATCTCGCCTCTATTTTACTTAGCAGATATCAGAGATTTGACTTTCGAGTACCACCTCCCTTAAGAAATTATTCTGATGCTAATGCTGCTAACAGGTCAGTACTTTTCAAATGTTACTTTTATTATGGACATATTTAAATCTTGTAATTGTCACTTTGATGGTATGAATGTAGTTTCACTAGAATTACGAGTAGGCTGACCAATTTGGCTAATTTTATGTAGGCTGAATTGTTTGGACTGTGTTCCCACATATCTGCATTTATAAATACTGTGATTTCAGCATAAGATGCTTCCTTGATGCTGTCTTTTTGAAATAGATATGTACAGGGCATACTACATTTTGTGCTATTCTTTTATTTTTTCTAAGAGTTTCATGTTGTACAACTGCCTTTTTAGGAAACTGTAGTAAAGTAAAAACAAGAACAATGATGATAGGGAGGCTGCCGAATTGTCTTCACTGCTTGTTTTGTTAGATTTTGTTCACTTATCTCCTATTGTAGATAGAAGGATTTGGTCCTTGGATTCCTCTGATAAATTTTCTTGTAAAATTCTTCTATTCCCATATTATTGCCCTTTTTCAAAATTTATGATCTCAATATTCCAATAAAATCTGGATAGCTAAAGTGCCTCTGAAAATGAGAGCTTTTGTTTGGTTTACAGTTCTCTCAATTTCATTTAAAAAGTTTGTGAGTTAGGCTCGTAAGCTAGTTCCTTTATTATGTTGAATTAGAAACATGCATAATTTTTTTTAACTGTGTATTACAAATAAACATAATTCAATTTATATATTAAATTATGTATCTCATTTACAAGAACAAATTTATTATTTTGAAGGAATAAATTACATCATATAATCTTTTTATTTTTGTGCATAGAATACAAATTACAAAAATTAATGATTATTTAATTAATATTACTGTAAAATATAATGACTTAACATATATATGCTAAATATTTAGTACAATATATAATATAAATAATATAAATAATTGAATAACTTAATAATTTATAATAGAATATAAAATTATAGAAATACAATATTTTGTTTTTGTTAATATATAATCATATTGTTCATAATTCATAAAGACATTGTTAATTTTAGTATTTTTGCTCTAAAAAGGTAAAAAGATGAATGAAAAATAGAAACTGAAATAATCTCGTTAAACTCATTTAAATCGAGCTCTAGTTCAAAATCGAGGTGCATAATATATGAGCTGGATCAATACGAGCTCAGGCTTAGTTCGAGTTCGAATTCGAATTCGACTATTTTATGTGGAGCTGAGCTTGAGGTTTTAAAAGCTCGGCTCGGCTCTATTACAACCCTATTTTTGTGCATTGTAGTTGTAAAAAAAGCCAAGAACAGAGGAGGAAGTAAATGTGCATCAATGTGATCAGTTTCACTGCCAAGGCCATCTTTTGGAAGAGGGTGATATTTACAATATTAGTCATTGGGGAGAAAGGTACTACAATTATATACAATATTACTCATTAGTGAGAAAGGCACTACAATTCTATGTAGTTGCAACGCTGCCAATTAGGTAGGCTATGCTCTATGGTAATCTGAAATGGTATATATGCAAGACATCCACAAAATGAGCATAATTGAGTTGACAAATTTCGGATAATGAAAGCACAAGAGAATATTAGATAAAGAATGTTTGCTCCTGTAAGAAGGCAGAGGTGGTATCTGTTTAGGATAAGTGGAAGGAAGGCTGTTTGAGATGATATGTTTGTGTCTAATTCAAACCTAGAGTCTAGAGAGACACCACACTGCAGAGTCTATTACATTCAGTTAGTGTTGGAAAAAATCTCAACAATTGTGTTTAAATAGATAAACAAATAATTAGGGCTCAAAATATGAATTGGAAATAATAAGAATACAATACCATTTGTTTAACAGGGGCTTATTATATATATACTAAAACTGCCACAAGGAACACTGTTTCTTGTGGCAATGCAATTCCCAAAAAACCAAAGTTTTTTCTTTTCTTTCCCATTTTATCCCTATGTTGTTTTTACCTCCCTGTTGTCTTTTTTTTTGCTTTCCTGTTACTATTACATTTTTTACTCTCTTTTTTGTAATTTTTTCCCATTTCAATTCCCTAATTGACATTGTTTTGTAGTTATTTCCTCCTGTGTTCTTTCCTTTTTTTTTTTATTTTCTTTTATGATTTAGCCTTTTTCTTGTTTTACAATTTTACTTCTCAAACTTTTATTTATTTTATTTTATTTTTTGATAAATTTTGTGAGTAATAATTTTAAATTATTTTTATCTAAAAATAATATAAAATAAACATATTATTAATTATATTTAGATTTGAGATTTAATATTATTTGATTTTAATTTTAATAGATTTTTTATCTATATCTAAACTTAGCGATAATTTGGGTTTATTTAGAAATAATCTTATGATTTAAATTATCTCAATATCAATTTTTTATTCTTAATGCTTAAAAAAATAAAATTAGCTTTTAAAAATTATAATTTAATTAATAAATAGCATAAATTTCAAATTTCAACATTTTGATTGACACTTATAAATGTCAAGATTAAAAATAATTTTATTTAAAAGCTCTAATTTACTAAATATATATTAATAAAACTTTGGTTTAATAATAAAAACAAAATTGAGATTTTAAAAGATTATAAATTTAATTATTTATTTTTTCTTATGTTGGGTATTATTTTTACTAATTGCATATATATTATATTATGTATATAATATTTCAAAAATAAAACATGATTTAGGTTTATTTAAAATCACTTTTATATTTTTTATCTATAATATTATTTAATATGCATTATTATTTATTTTTCTCTTTATCTATATAATAATAATATTAATTCCCGCTCCAAGCAATATAGCTTGCTTATATTAATTAGAATAAATCCTAATCATAGACTGAAAAGGAACCTAATACTAATTAAAATACTTATTTCAGAAAAAACCTAAATAAACATCGGAAAGAAATTTAGAACAAAATTGAACTAAGAAAACTAAATAAAATTATTAATTTAAAGAAATATAAACAAACTGAATTAGGAGAACTAAATAAAATTCCTAATTTAAAAATTAAACCGAAATAATTCATAAATCTTAACTTCTTTTCCTGAACTACATTATTCTCCCTTGCTTGAAAAAAAAATTGTACTTGAGTTTTGTGGTGTTAAAGAATCAACAATTGAAATACTAAGTCAATGGCATGTTCAATACTCAATGGTGGTAAATTGTTTGGCAAATCTTCATTATCCAACTCCTTGAATTCTTTGAATAGATGCTGAATTTCAGTGGAAAATTGAAGTGATTTCCTAATCTGTTCACTTCTTGATGGTTGTCTAAATAAAGCATATACGAAACTCATTTCACTACTTTCAGTTTCACATATTTCAGCAGATAAGTACCCATTCCACTACTTTTTATGTCATGTTTCAAATGTAGCCTAAACACTGTTGTGTGCGAATGTGAATTCTGCAGCTTGAAGCATAAATGGGAGGATTTATGCAAATTTCAAGTATTTCCTTACAAATTCCAGACATCTTTGCAGCTTTGTGAACTTGATGATGATTACATTCAACATGAGATAAAAAAGCCTCCTAAGCAGACAACTTGCACTGTGAGTGTCATGTTAGGCTCTGTTGGTATTTATGTGTTAATAGTTCCTATATCTGAATATCTAAGCACAAATGTTTTAATGGGCAAGCATTTGCATGCACCAGGGTTTTAATAGCACATTGGGCATTCTATGATGGGATTTTAGGTGGCTAATGTGTTTCTGTTGTTCACATCTGGTTTCAAAATCAGAATTAAGTGCTATTGTGTCAATTGACATGCCTATAACTGATGTGGAATCTTTATCATAATTCTTGTTGTGAACCCTCTTTCTTTTGTACTCTTTCCTTTTCTCAACACTCCACCAAATCTTTCAATGTGTTGTTACTATATAAAATGTTGTATTGCATATTCAGCTTAGTTTTTAATGTTAATTTTGAGTCTTTTGGTAATTTTGTGAAAAAATCAACAGTAGTGGCACCAACAATTTGATTGCAATTGTTTGGTTTAAGTTTTATACACGATGATTGATTCTGTTATTCAGAATCTTGGCATGCACACACATTTGCATCCCTAGGGATGTTGCATGCATACTGAAGCATGTTGCATTTTCTAGTCTCATTTTTCTGAAGGCATTATCACCAAAGAAATTTTGCACTACTTTGGCCGATCCTTCTATTTTGCAATTTGTACCTCAACCTTTGGCATTTGTTTTAATTTGAGTAATTAGGTCTGGATGCAACTGAGTGTGGACCTGAGTGTGTGGCAGTGGCACGCTTACTGTGTCTAATTTATTGTTTTATATACATTAGCCCCTCTGATATATTTGAAAATTGACTAAATGAAAGAAAATAATGTCTGGGTTAGAATTTTAAACTTGGTTGGTTGACTTTGGTTGACTTCTTTTGACCTTATAAGTTTCTGTACAATTACAGAAAGAAGCTTGTCATGGGACCTTTTACTTGAGCAAGTGTTATTTTGGTTTTTTCTTCTTCTTCTTCTTTCTTTTGTGGTGGGGGATAGAGGGCATCATATTGGTTTTCAATATGATTGGAGACTCCTATAATGTTACACTTTCATCTTTATAATTTTTAATTTCAGCATGGAAAGGGTACCTTCTTTTTTCTTTCCTCTTTTTTCATATTCATTTTGCTGGATTTGAAATGTTGGAAATGGGGCAACCTACTAGTGCTTGAGGTGTAATCCAGCCAAAATCTGCAAAGTCAACCCAAATAGCAGATGATAACAAGCATTGACCTGTTTCTGGCCTTTCTATGGAATTGGGAACTTGAACTTTATCTGCTGAAACTGAATTTTGAATAATTTGTTTGTGTTTGACTGCTATCCCAACTGGATTGAGATAAAGACTTGATTTAATAGTTTACACACGACACAGTTTTATCATGTTTAAAACTTGTTTTAATGTTATTTAGTTGATAGCATGCTACAGGATGGTTCTTGCAGCACTTGCATGATAGCTTGAGACTTCGTGTAATGGTGAGGTTCCTATCAGTATGCCCAAAATCTGGTGCAGCAAAATTCCTAAAAGCTGCTTCTGAAGATTTTGAAAAGTCAAAGAGGGCATGGTTTTTTAAAGATGGCTTAAAGCCCAATCAACAGAAACACCAGCAAATAAATGAAGGTTAGATATACCAGCTGCACTTACTGAAATTTCTAGTTCGTATGTAATAGTCTCCATGGTATCAAGTATTCTAGCTATTCTGTGACCATCCTAATTGTAAGGTATGGGTCTTAGATCCCACATTGAAAGTATGAGATTTTAGTGAGATTGCTATGGACTTGGGCTCTCTAACAGTTAGTTTTTGGTCATATTCGTTGTCTCATTTTATACTTCATAGAATATCTCGATTATAGCAGCAAGTAATGTAAAAAATTTCAAGTAATTGTGACTGAAAATTATGCATCTTCTCATGCAGTTGTGTGTGAACTTATTGTTTCTAGCATGTACATGCTTCTTCTGTTCCTCTAGAAAAAAAAGAGATCATTCCTGCACTTTCTGTAAAAGTTGTTCAGCTTTTCATGCCATTGATGCTGTTGGTTGTGTAAGACTGATATTTTAGGTAGTGGAGTCTACTATTATTTCCTTTCTGCTTGCTTTCTCACTTGAAGTTAAATCTTGAGAAGTCAATTACAATGCAGAAGTTGTTGGTGACGAAACAAATGAGAAGCAAGACAATATTGCTGAAGCTGAGGTAGATGACATTGAGGCTGATGATCCTGAAGAAGAATTGGATGCATATGAACTGGATCTGGTACTCAGATTTATCTGACATGTTGCTTTCTTGCTTCTGTTTTCCTCTGTAACTTGCTTAATTCTTTCTGACTGTAGGCTGGTGAAGATGATGAAACCTCTCTGCAACCACATTCATGTATCCTTGCATTTTATCGATCCTTTATTTTGTTTAAGACTGGACTGTACAGATAAAAAAATACCATTTCTGTTCAATTTTCCTCGTATCTAATTTGAAGAGCTCTTGAAGATCTGTTCTGTTATATTCTAGCTGCAGTAAATCTATTCCTATCTGGATGCTAGTTTGTATATCCTATATGTTTGGCTGCAGATATGGAGAACAAGTCAAGAAGCTATCTGCAAGAGCTCTTTGATAGCTTTCCATCGGCATGTGCTGGTGATGAAAAAATTAAAGATGCTGACAGTAGTGATGGAGAGTATCAGATTTACGAGCAAGATGATGATTCTGAGTACCCTGATGATGACGACGACGACGATATTGATTGACAAGCTTAATTCTTTTGGTCATTGTGTATATGTTTTTTCCTCAACTTTTTCTTCTATTCATTCTCAAATCTTCAATTTTTACAGGATGTCCTTTACTAAAATCTGAAGCTATAAAGTTTTGAACGTGCATGTTCCAGGTTTGTTAAATTTCAAATGTTGTGCAGCAAAATTCCAGCAACAGCAGCTCTGGGAACTTGTACGTGCAAACTATTGCCATACGGCCAAGCCGGAGGAGGCTGCTGTCATTAAAAACATATTGCTTGACAAGATGGTCAATGTGCTGTCGCCTCAGTGAACTAAAGGCAAATACAAAATCCAAAATGTAATTTGAGCATGCAATTTTTTTCGTTTCTATCATCACACTATAAAAGAGAGTTATTTACGCATTCTTATCGAATTGGTATTAGAATAGGTACTTTTTCAGACTAGAGAAACATATATTATATGTATAGAAAAGTAAATCACAATTTAGAGGAACATATATTATATGTTTTGGGGCAAGGAACGTTATTCGAAAAGTACCACTATCATGGCTGTTTTTGCCTGAGATGTGTCTAGTTTATGCTAATGAATTTACTGTATGTTCCACAGCGATCTTCCCTATTTTTTCCTCTCAAAATTGACTAGGATAATGACTCCTGTGTTACCGTGTAGAATATATTTAGTTTGCAGATCTTGCATTACAGCTCATCAATTGAAGGCACTGCAAGTAAGCATCTACTCTCGTTAATATTGATTGCACCATTTAATGGCATAAGCATCTACTCCAGTTCACTTTTCAAAATCATAATTTTCTAAACTCTAAATAAAATAAAAACAGTTTGGCACAAGTAGTTTAACCACAGGACCAAGGCACACCATGCTGCTATTAGGGTAAAATATTTAAATAGGAGTAAAACATGATTATTCAAATTATAAAATATAATTTTATAATTTTATTGATTAGTGTGCTTTTTTAACCTTTCATGTTTTTCAAGATTTATACAAAAATATTGTAAAAAAATAAAAATATTTTCAAAAATATTTATTTATTTTTTAAAATATCTATTAAATAAAAATGTGCTTGTAAAAATATATATCTAACTATACATTTAGTATATTACATATATCCTATATGACTTTTCAACTATTTTTTTAAAAATAAAATTTAAAATTTAAAATTCTCATGAATTCATGGACTTTTAAAAGAATAAAATGGTTTGGCAATGTAAAATGAAAATAAATAAATTGAGATAGTTTAGCCATATAAAATGAAAATCTAGCCAATTAGAAAAATTGAATAAGTTAGAGTAGATATAGCTAAAAGAGATATATGTAGGTCTAAACTGATTTGGTCAAAGATAATTTAAAATTGTCTTATGATGTTACATCTATTAGAAGAAATAACTCTAAATCGCATTGAGTAAAAAAAAAGAATTTATATAGTTGGCCCCAATTGACTTGGGATTAAGACTTTGTTGAGTTGAATTGAGTCGAGTTGAGTTGAGATTTTTAAATTTAAAATTATATTTTTAAAAAAATTTTAAAATTGTAAAAGAATTTTTAATTTGTTGGGCACATGTGTTCTAAATTGATAATTACTTATGACCAATCCAAGTTATTTAGGATCATTCTTTTGAAAGTCCATAAATTCATGAGATATCTTCAAAAATATCTCAAAAATAAAATTATTTTCAATAATATTAATTTTTCTTTTTTCAAATATTATTTTTAACTTTAAATTTTTAAAAAAAATTTAGAAGTATATATCTATATATATATTATCCTAAAAATATACAACATTTTCAAAGATTTATATTTAATATATATTAGGTATATTAAAAAAAACTAAAAGAGTATTTTTTGAAAAAAAAAAGTGATACTTCCTCCGTTCTATCCACGAAGGTTGTTCACTTTTTTATATTAGAATATTTTAAAAAAATTGTCCACTTTTATTTATAGAATATATTTAATATATTTTTTTTTATTTTACACTCTAATAAATTTACACTTAAAAATAATTAATGATAGTTTGAACTATTTTTAAAATTGAATAAATATGTGAATAATGTTAAAAAAGAAAAACATATAAATTATCAATGTATTAATTATATTTTTTTAAAATTTGTAAAAAAAATATAATATTCTTTTTGGGTCGGAGGGAGTGTAATTTTAAATTTTCTCTAAATTCATTTCGATCCGACTCCTTATTGGCCGAGCACAACAACATGCTTTCCATTATTCATTAGCTGATTCCATATGAAGTCTACTTTAGTGATTATATATACGTGTTATTCTTTGAAAAAATAAAATTGTATTGACAATAATAAATAATATATATATATATATATATATCTTCGTTTATAATTTTGCTACATTAGTCAATTCGCTCGTTAATTTTTATTTATACATTTTATTTTTTAAATTCAAACCAATGAATCTACAGAAGTAGCCCAACCAATAAACAATCTCATTCTCATAAATCATAATCCATACAAGAATTAACAAATCAAACACAACACAAAACATAAACAGATTTAATTTAAGAATGTCTCAGTTCTCAGGAATTGATAACCCTGCACTTCTTCCTAATTTCCCCATCAGTACCAGTAAGAACCTCAATTGCTCCCATTCTCACCATAGACTGTGCAAACTCTGTGAAAAATGTTTTAGAGTCAATCAACTCTCCAGCAATTTTACTTGCAATTTTGTTTGTTAGAAGAGCTGCATCAGATTGGAAAAGACCCTTGTGTTGCTTTAAGATTACAAAGTAATTATTATCGAAGTTTAAAGAGCTGCCAGGATCCATTTCTACAGTTGTGGTTGTGTCAGCTAGACTTTTGCATTTAGTCTTCAAGAAATCAGCATAAGCTGAATTCAAAGAAGGGTCTTGGTCTCCTTTTCCTGTGAAGTTGTATAGCCTGTTGCTGAACAAATTGCAGTGGCCTAATCCAATTGTGTGTGCACCTACGTACACCATGCAGACCATTCAAATTTGTTATTATCTTAGTTTCATTTCTTAATATATATAGAAAATTTCTAACCTGCTACAAGACAAACGCGTTATTGTTTACCTGACAGGACGACTAAGTCATGGACAGTAAGTCCCTTGATCCTGAAATTTTGCAGGAGAGTAGAGAAGTTGGCGAAGGGTGAAGGAATGTTAGCAAAGACTTCAGATGCCAACGAAACTTTGCCATCTCTTCTGCCTGTACGTACTTTCCACAGTGGTTTCTTGAACTGCATCCGACAAGGGATCGTTAATTGCATTATAACTTCAGTAAAATTATATTTATGACACAAATAATTTGGCTTTTTATTTCTTGGATTTGAATTTGAAACTTAACAATCCTGGAAACAATTTTATTGAATAATTAATTTGTATTTTTGATCAAACATGAAAATCTATTATTATATATGCAATACCTGGAAGGAGACAGAGTCCCTGGTAGCCAACGCTAAGATGTCTGCACAAGATACAATTCCTGGACATGACTTCTCTATCTCAGATTTTATCTCATCAATAACATCAAATCCTGATAAACTTCGGTTTGGAATTGTATCTTTCTCTGCAGTGCTATTTGCAGTTGAATCGATTAAAATGGAGCCATCGCAGCCCTATAAAATAATTATAAATTCTAATAAATTAATTTGACATATATAGATTAAGATACACTTTCATCTACCTTATCTTTTGGGTTGTTTAAGCTCAAAACTAAAATTCAAAATTCACAATTCTTCACTCAAAAAGTGACTTAATTATTAATATTGAGTCAAAAACTTATTAGTATTCATAATTAATATATAGATCAAGATACAATTTAACGATAAATAAGTATATTATAACTATACGAGCTAACAAATAATGATTTTACATATCCATAATCGCAAGTAAAATAGGAATCTTACCCTAAGAAAACAGTCATGAAAATGCATTCTTAATAACTTGGCAGGCAAGTCAGGGTTAGTTGAGACATGGCTCCAGGTAACTCTTCTCACAATATCCTCTGCTTGAGGACAGGTTTTCTTGTAGAATTTTTTTCTTAGATTTCCTCCTTGAGAAACCCCTATAACACTCAATACTAATATGCAAACAAACACAAAAGTAATCTTCATGTTTAATTAATAGACTTTGAGTGGTTCTTCTATATATATTATGCTAAGAAATATGGTATTTGTAATTAGCTACTTAATTTCTCTACAAAAATGCTGTATAGAAACCAACTGTTATAGTTGCTTTTATACTCTTTTAAGTGGAATATTTCCATCTAAACTCCAGTTCAGCAATGTATTTATTATACAATTAATCCCACGT